>CM060948.1:249938582-251161082 GCA_030765055.1 Mantis religiosa
CTTTTAGTATAAGTCTCATGAATGTGATTGAATAGCTTAAAAGAAGTATAAACTTGAAAGAAGCATAGGGACAGTGAAGCACAAATTAGTACAAAAGTGAATCGAGAATATATTGACACATTGCTTCACTCACACTGTTTATTCACAGGACATGTTTCAAGAGCTCTTGCTCCTATCCTCAGCTGATACTCGATTAGTGTAAGTTGTAGTGGTTTCTTCTTTCTCCGTATTGTCAATAGATGGCGTAATGTACTTGTCAAAGATGTCCGGTTGTGGAGTTTCAAAATTCATGACTCTATGACGATTTTTGTTAATGAAGATTTTTTCCCATACGGAAAGGTCTATGGGGTGATTAACGTATTTTATTAGAGATGTTTCCAAATTGATGTCATGTCTAGTATTCAAAAAATGAAAAGCCACTGCTGATTTTTCTGTTTCACCATTTTTAATGTTTCTTATATGTTCTTTAGTTCTGATGTTAATATTTCTTTTTGTTTTTCCTATATAAATTTTAGGGCAAGTTTCACATTTGATCTCATATATTCCTGGTTTTTCTTTGGTAGTGATTGAATTTTTGGGAGGGCCTTTTAACAAATTTCTGATATTAAACCTATTTTGAGGTGCAAGAGTTATGTTGTGTTTTGAGAAGATTTTTTGGAATTTGTTATAGAAGAAAAAGAAAAAGAAAAGAAAACTACCCAACCCCTAGCAGTAACTGATAAACACACAGGCACATGGCGAACCGGATTTCAAGTGCTGGCCTAGTATAAACTTTCACCCATTGCAGGTGTGAATGCATGTCTGCAGTGGAGCTAAACAAAAACATTTAGCTCTGGAATCCTACTCTGTTGCCTGACTGTGCAGATAATGTATTCAGCAATGCTGAATTATTTCCTTTATTTTTCAAGATAGATGAAATTGTAATGGCACTTTATTATTCATCATATTTGGCTCTCCCAGCTTGCGAAGTTTGCTCATGCATATCCCTAACATCCTAAATAACCTCTATAAACTATTCTCACAAAAGCTTATTTTTCTATCATTTCATGTCAATTAAGATAAACCTCTGCAGAAACAGTTTAATTACATGTTTCATAGAAGGTGTACAAGTGGGAAACCAAATTGATAGATGTTTAAAAATGGATCACTAATTTGCAAGTCTAGAAATTCTATACTGTTTCTATGATGTAAGCTCACCAAGGGTTTGATCCCAAGCGACAGCAAAGTAAGTTATGTGGTGGACAGTATGGCGCTGGAGCGAGTTTTCTTGGGATCTCCGGTTTCCCCAGCCATCTCATTCCACTGGTGCTCCATCTTCATCTCATGTATCATCAGTGTCACCGCCTGCGGTGCTGTATGTAGTAAAAGCGGGCGTTAAACATTACAAACAGCTGAATAGCCACAATTCTTTACAAAATGACAAAGCAGTGAAGATTCAAACCAATAACAATAAATATCTCAGAAATGGCTAATGTGATAAATGTGGTTTCATCCATCCTTTATAGTTTACCTGCTGGAGCAAGTTTTCTCCGGGATCTCCAGTTTCCCCAGGCATCTCATTCCACTCGTGCTCCATCTTCATCTCATGTATCAACAGTGTCACCACCTGTGGTGCTGTATGTAGTAAAAGCGGGCGTTAAACATTACAAACAGCTGAATAGCCACAATTCTTTACAAAATGACAAAGCAGTGAAGATTCAAACCAATAACAATAAATATCTCAGAAATGGCTAATGTGATAAATGTGGTTTCACCTATCCCTTATAGTTTACAAATTCAAAATTCTTTGTAAATGAAGAGGACTTCATAACCTATTACAAGAAAATGCAAATAAATATTTATGTCACGTAAATATCTTAAACATATATTTTAATCAACATCATTAGAGCCAGTTTTGTGAAAATTGAAAATTTTGAAAATACTTGGTTTGGTATGGAGGAATTTTTTTGAAAATCTCCTTGTCACATTTTTGGGAGAATCTGAAACTGAACACCAAATTCAGTATTTGGTAACAATCATAGGTAAAGTAAGAATTCTTGAAACAGTATATTTATGATTAAATTTTAATTTTTATTTGCTTATTTTTGGTACTTATTTCTTTCACTTTTCATTCTTAAATATTGGCTTATTTCACCATTTGATTGTGCTCTAGTAATCAGTTTCAACCTGATAGTAAGATACATTATATTCTTATTTATAAGTAGTTTATGTAAGTAAGAAGTAAATTCTCAGTTTCGACCAATAAGTTGCATCCCTAAATTTCGAGGATGAAATAAAAAATATGTATATTGTATGAAAATAAGTTGTACAGTCGCATAAGAGCCGATGATGCGAACAATGGTCTGCGAAACATGTTTTCAATATAGGTATGTAAGTGAAGCCGATGTGTAATAAATACGACCCATCTATAATTTAATAAGTTGTACACTATATCGAGATTTAACTGTATTGGAACACCACAGTGAAGCGAAAAATTATTAATTTTTAGATGAGTCGTATTTATTACACATCTGCTTCACTTTCGTACCTATTTTGAGGACATGTTTCGCAAATCATCGTTTGCATCTACGGCTCTTATGCGACTAAAGCTTGATCCAGAGGTGTGGGTAATTCTGGGGTTGCTGCTGCCATCTGTTGATTTAGTGATGAACTTAAATGAACAGATGGCAGCAGCAACCCCAGAATTACCCACACCGCTGGATCAAGCTTTAGTCGCATAAGAGCCGTAGATGCATACGATGATTTGCGAAACATGTCCTCAAAATAGGTGAAGCAGAAAGTGAAGCAGATGTGTAATAAATACGACTCATCTAAAAATTAATAAGTTGTACACTGTTTGAGAGGAGAAAAATTACCAGAAATGTACTTGTAATTACAAGGAAGATATATTACCTTAAACATTTATTACAACACATTAGCACCTAACATACCAATATAATTTATTTTCATGGAAGTGTTGAAAACAGTATTGTTGTAATAAATTAAATTTAAGTGTGAGTCGTTTAATGACACTAAACAACACTTTTAAATTTCCCAGAACATGTTTCGGAGGCTACTTTCCTCCATTGTCAACTGGACATCGACTGGTTCTCCGTGGTGTAGCTGGTGATATTTTGTCAGAGGTCTCCACTGGTGGCTGAACAAACCTTTCTGGGTGAATTGAATACTTTGTTTCTATTTTTGAAAATGAAAATTTGTTTCCATGTGGACAGTTCTTGTTTTCATGTTGTGTGTTTAAGTAGTTTGGTTCTGGATTTATGTTGTGACTTTTTTTCCCAGAAATTTGTGGCAACTGCTGATTTTTCAAATTGTGAGTATTTTATGTTCCTAAACTGTTCCTTTGCTCTTGTTTCTAAATTTCTTTTGGTTTTTCCTATATAAATTTGACTACAGTCACAGCATTCAATTTGGTATATACCAGATTATTTGTTAGATGGAATTGCATCTTTGATGTTTGAGCATATTAGGTTTTTTTAAGGAGTAATGATTAAGTGGTGTTAGTTGAATGTTCTGTTTTTTGAAGACCTTTTTGAATTTATCAATGGCCCATGGGTGGTAAGTGAATTTTTTGGTCATTTTAGTTTCTGTAGCTGAGAGGGTTGTGGTTTCCTTTAGTAGCTTGTTCTTTTTTGCTAAGTTCATTTTTTTGTCTACTAATGATTTGGGGAAGTCATTTTTTGTGCTAGTTCAATTAATTTTTTGTATTCTTCTGTTGTGAGAGGGATGTTGATCAGTCTGTGCGTTAAATTATTGAAGATTGCCTGTTTGTGAGATCTTGGGTTATAGCCATTAGCCATTATGTAGTTGTCTGTGTTGGTTTTCTTTAAATGGCAAAGTTTATTCTGCTTTTTTTTTTCTGATTATTTTTAGATCCAAAAATGGTAAATGCCCATCTTTTACTATTTCTACGGTGAACTTCATGCTTTTTTCTTGGATGTTTAAAAGTTTAAGTGCATCACTGATGTGTCTTTTTGCTACTATAGCAAAGATGTCATGTACATATCCCTGCCAGAGTTTGAACATCCAAGGGAAATCTTTGGTGATCCTTATTTCTAATGCACCCCTGTACAGATCAGCCAGGAAGAGTGATATGTGGTTGCCCATCGCTAAACCTGAAGTTTGGTGGAAATATTTTGTTTGAAACTGGAAGAAACTTTTTAGGATGGTTTCTCGGGTTTGTAGCCAAGTGATGTTTCCTTCTACCAAGCTTTCAGCCATCCTAACTCTGTGGCCTTCTTCAGCCTTGTCGACTGCAAACCCGAGAAACCATCCTAATGAATCAACGCCAAGAAAGCTTTAAATCTCTCATGGAAGAAATTTTGTTCTATACATAATTTGGTAAGTTCAATGTAATCAGATATTTCAGGTGATGACATTCCAAATGATTTGAGCCATTTTTCTATTAACAGTGGGAGTTGTTTTACTAGTATGCTGGGAATCAGTGATTTAACATCAAACAAGACTAGAGTGTCCTCTTCTTTTAGTTCAGTGTCCTTAATGTGTTTTATAAGTTTGTAGGTGTTTTTGATGCTTAGATTGTTGAATTTAGGAAATGAGTTAAACTTTTTTGTTAGCCACTTTGCAAATTTGTATGTTGGTGAATTTATACTGCTTACTATAAGTCTCATTGTATTGGATGGTTTGTGTATTTTGGGTAAGCCATAGAGTCTGGATAAGGTTGGGTTATCTGGTTTAACTATATATTTGTTTAGTATTATGCTTGATTTTGCTTTTTTTTTTTTTTTTTTTTTTTTTTTTTTTTTTTTTTTGTCAAAGGCTTGTATGCAAGTTGTTAGAGCGGTTTTGTTAATGGCTTCTTTGTCACTGTCAGTTAGCATTTCTCCCGTCTTTTTAATATAATCAGATTTATCCATTATGACTATCTTGTTGCCTTTGTCTGCCGTGGTGTATATTATGTTTTTCTGCTTCAAAGAATGAATAACATGGGCCCAAATGACCTTGTTGTCGATGGGCCCCTAAACAACACACACTCACACTCAGAATGAATAACGTTTTGTTTGCTCTTCTGAGTGGATTTGGTTTTTATTTCCTCCAAGATCTTTTTACATTGGCTTTTAATTGAATTTTGTTTGGATACTGGTAGCCACTGTGTAGAAATGTTGATATCTACAATGTAGTCTTGAATTTCGGTTGAGAAACGGATGCAAGTTTTTAATCCTTGGTTTAGAAGACCCAATTCTTTTGTGGAGAAGTTTTCATTAGATAGGTTCACAACTTTTTCAAAGATTTGCATGCTCGTTTTTGCATTTATGCTACTCATTTCAGTTTTGCATTTAGCTTGTGCACTGATTCCTGGTGGACTCAAGTTCCTAGGTTGTCCTAGTCATTAAGCGCATTCAAAACCACAATCTCTACATTGAATTCAGTACCAAGAAGTGGTAAAGGAAAAAGTGCAATAATTGTTTTAAAAAATGTAGAATATGAACAAATATGTGAGATTGAAGAAATCTAAGCAGGGAAAGTTTCCAAATGTAGTTACGTACCACAAAGATTGATCCAATAGTACCATTTTGGGATGCACCTCCATGTTTTGCGAGTTGGAAAGATTTTCATGGTATAAGAATATCGGAGAAACTCTTGTGCGACGCAAGCAGACGATCAGCCGGTTCTCGCGTTGCAGCTAACATGAGAAAGATATGTAAAACTTGTAGCCAACCTCTGCAAAAATGCTCCAGACATAGATGACGCAGTCCGTGTGCAAAGAAACATAGTTTGAGCAGGCTAAATTATCGCCTGGTCAAATTTTGTTACTCATGCACTGCTTCGCACATAAACAATCCTACGACATGACGATAATGGAGTCCTCCGTAGGACGTGGCCGGGATCGCCAATTTCCCCCCTTGCATTATACTTGGTGTCATTTGACATGCACACTTTGCGGCAGTAGCCGAACCCGTCCGCTACAGTCCGTGAGCTCATACATGTTTTTCCTACAGAGCACTCCATTATCGTCGATCCGTAGGATTGTTTATGTGCGAAGCAGTGCACGAGTAACAAAATTTGACCGGGCGATAACTTAGCCTGCTCAAACTTTCTTTGCACATGGACTGCGTCACTTATGTATGGAGCATTTTTGCAAAGGTTGGCTACAAGTTTTACATATCTTTCTCATGTTGGCTGCAACGCGAGAACCGGCTGGTCTCTTGCTTGCGCATGCATATACGTGCACCTCTTGACTTAGAGCACCTCTTGACTTAGAAAGTATTCTCGCGTCGCACAAAAGAAAGTTTCTCCGAAGAATTAATAGAAAATATAAACATAACACTGTATTAATATTTTTAATATAGGTTTTATCCATAGAAAGAGAAATGTAAATACCAAAAGTCTGTAAAAGATGGTTCTACTCATGAAAAATATTCTGACAAAAACGCAAAGTTCTTCTTAAACTACATTATTGCACGGACTCCTCACAATGGAGCAGCACTCGCCCCGAAGTCCGAAACGGTCCCAAACTAAAAAAACCAAACACCCCCCAGTCCTTGTAACGGCGCTTGATGTACCCTGCTATGCGGGAACTGAAAACCGCTTGATTTACAGTCTCGAGTGGCCTGCGAAGTAATTTACAATTCCACGTCGGCCTATTGACGTCAGCTATTGCTCGCCCCAGGAAGGTGGATCTCTCCTGGCCCATTCACTACCTAACAGCAATGGCGATGTAACTCCATGGCAGGCTATTATGAATGTCAATATGACAATATGATCTCATTTTTAAAAAAAATGTACTTATAATTCTTGGGATAGTAAAAATTTGTGAAAATTGTTTAAAAAACTGGAATTAATTTAGTTACTCAAAATACACTGCTCAAAACAACTAGAGGATATTGTAAACTAAGCTATATATGCTATGTGTTTTGGTACCGCATCAGAAATAATCACTTTCTTTTACTCCCAGAGAAGATAGGTGTTTCCGTCACTTCTGTACATACACCACATGACAAAGACCACTGTCTGTACCGTTTCTGTCAAAGGGTCAAACGGCGGTGGTTTGTTGCTCTGGTCAGAGCCATTCCATTACAGTTGTCAGTGAATTACGTGACTTAGGGACAGCAATGCCTCCACAACATGATTTACTGGAGTCAGTGGTTTGGATGGCCATAGAACGGATGGACTGGAGTCCTTGGGGTTTCTCTAAGTGTGATCTCAAGACTTTGGAATCGCTTTCAAACAATAGGTACTGTTCACAGATGGGTAGGACAAGGTCACCCATGGACAACAGCAAGGAATGACCGCTACCTCTTCTTAACAGCCCGGCGGAATAGACGGCAGAATGCAACTCAGCTGAGAAGTGTCCTTACAGCAACAGGATGCAGAGTATCAACCCAAACTATCCGTAACCGACTTCATGGAAGTGGCCTGTATGCCCGTGGGCCCATAGTGTGTACCAGGTTAACACCACAACACCGTAGTGCTCGCAGAAACTGGGCAGAGGAGTATCGCGGGTGGAGGCATGCCGAATGGAGCTCAGTTCTGTTTTCCTTTTAGTCGCGATTCAACGTGGAATCTGATAGTCGACGTGTTCTCATCTGGAGGGAACGAAGGACACGAAACAACCCAGATTTTGTACAAGAAAGATCCCCATGTGGTGGTGGTGGTGGTGGTGGTGGTGGTGGTGGTGGTGGTGGTGGTGGTGGTGGTGGTGGTGGTGGTGGTGGTGGTGGTGGTGGTGGTGGTGGTGGGTTGATAGTGTGGGCAGGAATGAGCTTGGGTGGACGTACAGACCTCTACATCATCCCAGGTGGCACTTTGACCGTTCTAGAGACGAGATTCTCCGACCTTTTGTCATGCCGCATGCTGGTGTCATAGGTGCTTCTGTTGTGTTTATGGACGATAATGTATGTCTCCACAGAGCTGGGTTAGTGGACGACATGCTGGAAAAAGAGGGAACCCAGCATATGCAGTGGCCAGCTTCCTCGCAGAACTTAAATCCGATTGAGTATGGGTGGGATGCTTTAGGCAGGCGCATTGCAGGCAGACCAGCACCTCCCACAACCTTTCCATAACTGCAGATTCCTCTCATAGAAGAGTGGCCACGTATCCCACAAGAACTCACTGATCATCTCATTGCATCAATGTCACACAGGTGACGTTGAGTATGATGCAGCCGTTTGAGGAGACCATACACTATACTGAAGTACATTTTTCACCCATGGCCCACGATTATTGTAGTGTTAATGTTTCTTTGTTTGCCATGTTCTCTCTTAATTCATGTTATTTGATTCAAACACTATTCAGCAGCCTTCTGGAATCATGGCCTGCTTTATCTGTCACTACAGCATTATGTAAGTAATATATGGTTGAAAAAATAAATGATTTCGCATATTATTGCACCATTTTAAGATGATGTTACAATATCCTCTAATTTTTGTCAGCAGTGGGAATGTAATATAGAAATATGCTAAGTATTTCTAAAAAAAAAAGCATAAAACTTCAAACAAAACCTGGTATTTAACTATTTATGTGTTTAGACTGTGGTAAGGTGTACATTGGTATGACCATATGTCCTATAGAAATTAGAATAAAAAGTATATACATTAGAAATATTAAGCATAAACCGATTGATAAATCGGCTGTGGCAGATTACTTTTGGCCATTTAATCATGAAATAAATACAAAGGTTAAATTATTTTTAAAACAGATACATGGCCCATAGATTTTATGGTTTGTGAAAACATATTTTGGAAAATAAAGATTGCGTCATGAATTTTGAAGAACCGCCAATTGATTCTTTCAATGAAAGAATGTACAGTATGTGGCAATATAGAAAGAAACAATTCGTCACCTGGTAACAGTGTTGCAAACAGTCAAGATGCTGAAGATGATTTTTTTTTTAAATTTACTCCTACGTCATATCGGACGATGAATGAAATGCAGTTCAAATTAACCCAGGATCCATTGAGCTTAGAGTTAACCGACATTCGTCTAGCAGGATATAGGAAAACCCGGAAAGAAACCATATCCAGTTTTGATACTTAATTGAGAACCTGGGACTTGAACCATGATTGAGATTTGAACGTGAGGTGTTGAAACAAATGAAGCAACTATGTTCTTGTAAATAACAGCTTTCAATTTTTATTAGACTAATGCCCGATTTCACCAACAAATGTTAAGACTTAACACGAGTTTAGCAATAGTTAAAACAAAAATTGCATTTCACCAACAATTGTTAGCGTAACACTCGTGCTAAATCTCACGTTAAACTAACAAGCCGAATTTCTGATTTTAAGTCATTAACAATTGCAAATAGTCAAGATGGCGAGTCTGAACTCAGCTGTTGATGTCGATTTGTTATATTTAAGACCGTCTAGAGTACGGCCTATGAGGAGAAATTATTTTGAGGAACTATCCGAAGAAAATTGTTTTACGGAGGTATAGACTGTCGAAACAAGTTGCTATGAAGGTTACTGCGGAAGTACATGCCTGAGGTTAGAACATGCATCTAAAGGAATATGGCGATCTCGCCCTTGCTTCAACTATCAATAACCTTGCAATTTTATAATTCACTGAATTATGTGGATAATACATTGTCCATCTCCCTTCTTGAAACCTTCAAGTCACTTGCCCTTCTTCGCTCCTGGTTTTAAATTTACGTAATACTGAGTTAGAACATGCAACGAAAGGAATATGACGATCTCGCCTTAGCTTCAAGTATTAATAACCATGCGATTTTATAATTCACTATATTATGTGGATAATACACTGTCCACCTGCCGTCTTGAAACGTTCAAGTCACTTGTCCTTCTCACTTCGTTTTAAATTTACGTAATAATGAGTTAGAATATACATAGAAAGGAATATGCCTTTGCTTCAAGTATTAATAACTTTGCGATTTTATAATTCACTGAATTATGTGGATAATACATTGTTCACCTCCCGTCTTGAAACGTTTAAGACCCCTGTTCTTCGCACCTCGTTTTAAATTTACGTAATACTGACAAGTAGTTTGGTGCTTGTAGTAGTGACACATGCATTTTAATTAAATTCGTTTCCAATATTTTCCCCGCTACATCTTTCTCTTTTACATTCGCTCCATCCGTCCTCTTATTTTCCACGATATCCTTACACTTCGTCACCATTTCAATTAACAATTCTTTCTCCGTCGATGAGAAATTTGTCTCACGGCTTTTGTTTATGATTTTGTTCATCCGTCATTTGTGCAGACGAAGATGAAAACAAAAGCGCATCGCAGTACGTACAGAAAATAATACGACTCATTCATAGCCTTCTATAGCTGTGATATTTACAAGTTTCTTGGCGTTAACACGGGTTTGTTAACATTTTCAGAAAACAGGTTGGTGAAATGCAAGAAATTAAACATTAGTTTTAGCGCTGTGACAATTGTTACGTTACATTTGTTAACGTCGATTTTAACATCTGTTGGTGAAATCGGGCATAAGGCTGGAGTGCCAATTCTCTCCCATAATAAACAATTATGTACGTAGTTTAAAACTGTTGCGCACCCACACTTATACAAGTAGCTTTTGACACAAAGGATGTGAAACAGTAGACCTGACCTCCAAATGCTTTGTAAATTTCATTACTAGTTTCTTTCTTTATTCAGAAAGAATCCTGGAGTGCGTGTCTTTTACCACCACTTTCCAAATTCGTCTACCACTTTCATGTTACAGGGAGATTCCTGGACTTAATCATGGAGGCATGTGGCCCAGACTATAAAATATAGTAATATTCATATTGGGGAGTCGAATAAGTAAACAAGTGCGCTCTACAACTAACGAGCACTAAATTTAAGTTATCGTGTGAACGTGAGTCTGGGGCAGTGGCAGCTCGTGCAGAAAAATAACAGCGTGCTGCGGCAAAAAATCCATGCAACTCACCTAGTTTCGAAAAATGAACTCCATGCACCGATGTTTCTTCATGGTATAAACAGAATTTCTACTTCCTCTCGCTTTTTGCTCAACTTTTAGGTCATGTATTGGTCGCCGTAACATTGTTATACTAACCCTTTCTTCTAATGCTCGCCTTGGAAAGGAAGTTTTCAGAAGTTCATCAACCGTGTTCATTATTTGTTGGTTAAAGTTTTCGTAATATTAAATTACTCATACAATGAATGAAATGAATTTATAACACGTATCACACTCACACACAAAAACTGATATTTCCACTAAATAACGTTACACAAAGGATTACTGGGATACAGTGCGAACATGCAAACCACATACACTAATCATGGAGGATTCCCGTTAAGGTCACGGGAATAACACGATAGATGCATCACAATCTGCCCTGTGATTTAATAACCACTAGGTATTGGATCTGTTTACGTAAGTAGAATGAAATTAGTTTCTAGAACTAAAATTATATTTCTTAATGATTTTCAATACATATTTAAGTTCTACAGCTGTAAGTAGGAGTGTTGGTGGCCCTGCTTCACAGTGCAGCTAATGGTCACCGCGCAACACCCAGCTGCAGCACGCATTTTTGCGAAAATCTAGGTAACTTAGGATATCGGTGAGGCAAGAGAAGGTTGAAAGCATGTGCAATAACTGATTACCGAGCTTGCTGGCTCTCAGCACGTTGACATCACGGATGCGTTCCATTAGTTACGCTGGTGTTTTCCATGCATAAAGCGTTCATTGCTGGTCGAACTCGATTTCTTATACTTACAATAATACATTGTTATTTAAAGTTTCTACAGTGTGATTTATAAAAGAGAGAAGAGAGTGCTGCAGCACTGTAGCACGTAAGGACGAGCCGTCCCTGGTTTGGGGAGCATCACATCTAATATACTCTAAGAAATTATTAGAGGAAAGTGTTAATAGATGCTTATCTGTTGCGCTCTAATTATCCACTTAGAAAACTGACAAATAAATATCTACAACAAACTATAGCATCCATTGCCGAGCAAGGCGATTCGTACTTGGCAGGATGTCACATCTCCACAGGTGCACTTTAATTTTGGATATTCAGTTGTCCAATATTTTTATATCTTAAAAATACTAACGTCCATTCTAGTGTTTCTGGTGATGTCGCAGGAATAGCAAGGAGTTTGAAAATCGGCATGGTTGACCCCCTGTTGACATTTCACTGCCACACTTACATCGAAACCAAAATGTGTGATGCAACATCTTCAATAAATGCTTATCTTAAATTTACAGCAGATAAAATATAAACCGATTTAGAGAAAGTGGTTTGAGAAAGCAACGTGCATACCAGTGTCGAAGGGTGCAATAAAACGCTGGTAGCTCCGCTTGTCCAAGAATTTCAGAAGAAAAAGAAGAATAACATAAAATGCATGTCAATATTTTAGTTGCTCTGGATACGTTTTCAAAATGTATTCGCGGGGCTGCGGACAATTGGACAGCTGCTGCTTAATGCCCGAGTGACCAGTTCCGTAACCTCATTCAATACTGAATATTTCTGTATTCTCTCATTCGCAACCAATATCATGCTTCGTGGGTTTCCGGAAGCAATAGCGACTCTTCGATAGTTGGGAAGTACTGACAAATTTTGTGACGGAAGGTCTCTACAACGTGTGAAGAAAAGGTGTTTTTATGTGGCATTTTTAAATACGACTCTTAAGTATATTTCAATAGTATCAATAGTATTTAACTTAGATTGGTATTTAGTGGTGAAAATAGGAAATTCTTGTTCATTTTTAAATTATTAGTGAAAGTGTGTGAATTGCATACGTTCTGCATGTTAGATTAACAATTCACGCGATGTGGGACAGCTCTTGGGGAAATTGGTACGTCTGAGTGGAGAGGGAAAGCAGGAATATGTCTGCTTGCAGTGTGAACAGTCTTGCAATGCAAGAAGGACCTACGTGTGACTGCGCAGTAGAAAGAGTACTGAAGAGTAGCTTTAGTTATTTGAGTTATAAGGAAGAACTAATTATAACTAAAAATGACAAGGCAATAAAAGCTGCATAATATATCGCCATGCAAATCAAAGGTGTTAAAACATTTATGCGCCACTGTAATGAACATATGTATGATACAGTTCCATGGTTAAGTGGGTGTCATAAATTGCGAAAATTGTTTTGTTGGATATGCTTTCTACTTTAGATGGCTGCGCATATACAGAATGTTTCAGAAATACTTTTAAAAACTTCAGGTATGGGTTCCTCACACCAAAAGAAGGGAAAAAAATTCATATGAAAATATTTCCCATAATCCTTGGTTTTTGCGTTATTCCTGTCACGATGAAAGTGTGAGTTCAACGGCCTTCGGGGTCCAATCTCAAAACTTCATTTCTCTATGCACTCAAAGAAGGCTTTGACCTATTCTACTACATACGGTAGATAGCGAAGTGTTGCAATGGATACTTGTTTCCGTTTGTTATTTGTTATCTGTCTGGCTTCAACGTTTCTATTGTGTACATATAGTGAGTTAACTGCACATGTTTCGTTCCACCATGGCTGGATATTCATTTCAAGAACAGGCAGACATGATTTTTATGTATGGTCGCGCGAATGGTAATGAACTGGGAGGCTACACGCCTCTATCAGATGGAGTGTCCAGTCCGAAGACAACCGAGTCATCCAATCTTTGTCGCTGTTTATTGTCGCCTTGCTGAGACATGAACCGTTGCACCACGGACTATTGATCGAGGAAGACCAAGAGTTGTTCGCATGCCGGAACGCGAAGAACAGATGTTAAAGTGTGTCGAAGACGATCCAGGTATCAGTGCAAGACAATTGGCTGTGGCATTTGGTATGTATATTACACGTGACAGCATAGAGGATAGTTCACGAGCAGCTCCTGTATCCATATCATATTTATCGTGAGCAGGGCCTTTCACCTGCCAATTATCCACCACAGGGTAACTTTTGCCGATTGTAGTACAATCAGCCAATCCATTGTTTGTGTCGTCAGTTTTGTTTACAGACGAGGCAACATTTAGGAGAGATGGAATTACTAATTCCACAACGTACACGTACGGACAGATCGTAATCCTCATGTTGTACTTCAGGCTAGACATCAGCAACAGTTTAGTCTGAATGTGTGGACTGGCATTGTAGGTGACTGGTAGGTCCATATGTTTTACCAGCATGTCTTACTGGTGCTGTCTACAGGGAATTTATCCAGCACACTCTTCTGGACCTACTTCATGAAGATGGACCCCTGCAAATAAGAAAAGATATGTGGTTTATGCATAATGGCGCTACGGCACATTTTAGTCGCCTTGTTCGGTATGCACTGACTGGTATCTACCATGACTGTTGGATAGGCCGAGGAGGACCAGTTCCATTGCCTGCACCTTCTCCCGACTTCAATCCTGTGGATTTTTGCCTCTGAGGGCATCTTAAACCATTGGTTTATGGAGCTGCCATCTCGCTTGCAGAAACGCTTCTTCGACGTGTCATGGAAGCCTGCGAAACCATTCGCCATCATCCCTAAGTTTTTGAAAGGGTGCGACATTCCATGATTTGACGAGTACAGGCATGTATAGAAGCAAGAGGACATTTCGAGCATTTATTACGAGTTTTGTGCGTTATAAGTGTACCACTGTGTTGAACACCTCCTAACGAGAAAACAAAGGATTATGGGACATATGTTCATATGAACTTTTTTCCTTCTTTTGGTATGAGGAACCCATATCCGAAGTTTGTAAAACTATTTCTGAAATAAATTCGTTATTTGAAATTCATTTTTTTCTCTTATTTTAGTGAAGATTATTATAGTAAACTTTTATTTGTGCAATTTAGGAAACAAGAATAATTCCAGTAATGTGTTTTCTGTGCCATGTGCTTTCCACGCCTTTCTGATTACATTTTTTGTAGATTAGGGCTATACCAAACATAAAGTATTATTATTCTGTTTGAAAATATAATTGGTGACACAATTTTTGAAGTGAGAAGTAAAAGAGTACATGAATACATTAGGGGATGTTACTGTCGTAAATACCATATACTACATGCTACATAACCTGCTTAACGTAAAACATTACAATGGAACGTAATTGTTGTTTTCCGGGGTGTAAAGAAGATGGCCCTTAAAGGCGTGCTTCAGCAGTCAACGGTAAAACACAAATGAAACACATGTTGCTCTTACTTACACGTTGGATAGTTTCGTACATATCTATAAATACATATTTAGTACCTTTAAATGGAAGTACATTTTGGCAGGAAAGTTCCAATCTGATAAGCCGGGACCGGAACTTAAGCAGAACACCTTTCTAAATGTGTCAGCTCTTATCTTCCATTAGAAAGTGAGTCCGTACGAATTATACCTTTGTGATTGAAATACCACAGTTTATCTTGCCCTTTTCTGCTTTTTCCAATATAAATGCCTTTTTTGCGAATTAAATGCTTTTTGTTGCATTTAACTCATCATTTATATATTTATTATTTTATTAATTATTAAATATTTCCATCAGGTACATTTTATTTCAATACCCGTTAGTGCGTGACGAAAGTTACTTCGCCGGATATATATATATATATATATATATATATATATATTGTTGTCTTTAAATTGTAGACAACAGAGATGCCCTTCATTCGGTTCATTTACTTCCTTTGCAACAATGAGTGCTACTACGCAAATAAATGCATAGATAACACAAAGCGTTTGAATTACCTCTTGTGTATATTTTAAATGGCAATAATGAGTGCGGTCTAACTTTGTTTTTCTTTCAGTTTGGATTGCGATGTTGTTGAAGCTAGCAGCAAGATGCCGAAATTCATTGTTCCCTTACGCAGAAAATATTAAAGTTACGTAGATATATTGTTTAGATTTGGCGTATGACGTAATGTTGCGAAGTAGTTTATGGTCGAGTCCACTTGTTTATCTAGAAATGGGGGTGTCAGATCTATCCTCTAACCTACTAGCGTTATCAGCAATCTGCTGATGAAAACAGAGATCTTACCCCTACCATTGATTTGTATGACGTCACTTGCACTTATCCGAGTAATGCCATGCGCCACGTCTAAAACAATACATCTGTACTTCTTGATCCGACGTATTTTGTACCAAGATAAAGTACTCGCATGCAAACTATGCGAGCAGGCAGTGAACTACGAAAAGAAGCATTTTATATCAGAACATATCGCACGATCAAACATAAAAACGCACTTTCCAAGGCTAATGGGAAGATTTCTTTGCTTCCAACAGTATTTGCAACATCGAGTCGAAAATCCCAATTTGCATTCAACTTGTGTAAGGTTTTCCTTAGCGCCGGAACCCCATTGTAGACATTATAGAATCCTACATTAACACAGTGTTTTTAGATAAGTATACTAATCATTCTGTACCTAGCGAGTCAAGTTTCCGAAAATGATACTTAACCGAATGTTACGATGACACAGTAAAAAACATTAAAATAAAATGAAAAATATGAGGATCTGGATGTCTGTCGCCGAGTCAACTGATACATGTGTCGCTTTATTGCCAATTTTGTTACTGGACCATTAAATACTACAGAAGATAAATCAATGAAACCATTCCTGCTTACAACAGAGTGTCTTGAGAAAGTTAACAATTCAACTATCGCTCAGTTATCCACCAGTTTATTTAAGTTGCAGTGGCCCGAAGAAATTCAATACAACTCTTACTTTTGATCCGGGGCGCTGCACCGTTATGAAAATGGCTGGTATGGCAACAACTTAGGCTTTCACTGCCGGCGTCATTCCAGTAAGATGTAGAGGTTTCCGAGCTTACTTCCCATGGTCTTGTAGGAAAAACTGAAGTTTCTGACGTCTCCCTCGCACGTGCGTCGAGCATCCTCAGAGGACTCGTGGCAAACGAGCGAAACGTCAGAAACGTCAGTTTTTCCTACAAGACCATGGCAAGTAAGCCCAGAAACCTCTACATCTTACAGGCTGCAATAGCGTTAAAAGTGTCATTCCCAAACAAGCTTCACGTGACCTTCGTAAAGCATGCCTTTCACAGGGTGTCAGAAGAGATAGGATGCTTGTTTCTTGATGTTGGCAAATTGATTTCCAGTATCTTTGTGAAAACCCCAGCAGACCAGCAGAAAAATTGGGTCACTCAGGTTTACCTGAGTGGGGTGTTTTCGCCACAGCACCTAGCCGCTTAGTGCGACTTTATCTGGGCGGTGTAGAAGAAGTTGTTTGTCTCAAGTGTTTGTGTCAGGTCATAGGTTTCTCTGATCTGCTGGGTTAAAATCGCTCAGACTGCCGCCTGCGGTATGTATTCCCAAGGCCGCCTTCAACTAGTCTTCCCGCTTGAAGGAGGTCACAGTGCAGGCAGCACGATCAGAGGGGTTAGGTAACTGTATGCGGGTAGTGATTCTAGACCCATTTCTGGTTCTGAGGTTTTTGGTGAGGTGGAGGAAATACTCATAGGCTAATAGCGCATGGCGTCTTTCGGGAGTTTGTATCTCCTCCTCCTGCGAGGAACTCTGTGATCATACCGAACCAGAGAGCTGACCAGTTGGTTAGGATGGGCAGAAATTTTATTGTGGAGGGTTCGAGATCTCTTTCTCTCTCTTACCATATCCTCTATGTATGGTATTTGGGAGTATTCATGTAGGATATGAGTAGGGAATCTGCGCCCAGTATCATAGATCATCCTTAATGCCCGATTCTGCAGGATCTGCAGTCTGCGGATGGTGGTCGGAGCCGCCAATCCCCAGATCTCGCACCCTTACAGAACCATGGGTGGAATAATCGCCCTATACATACGCAGTTTGAGGTGTGTGGGCATCTTGGATTTGAAGATGAGGAATAACTGCCTGAGTGCAGTATGACCTAGTCCGGCCTTGGCCCTGACGTGGGAAGTGAAGCTTAGCCCGCGATCAAGCAGGACACCCAGGTATATGACCGAGGTAACCCAAGGGATTTGCCTCTGCCGCAGCCTCAGTGATCCCGTCGGTCGCCAGCGTCGGACCTTAGCAATAGAAGAGCAGAACTCTTCCCTGGACTAATTGCAATCCTCCACTTCTCACTCCAGCGGCCGATCGCTCGGAGCTGTCGTTGCAGTGGCGGGAAGCAGAACTTGACGTTCTTATTACGTGCCATTATGAGAACATCGTCCGCATACTGGCACGTAATTGTCTGTGGTTCTGTGGGAAAGTCAGACATGTAGGCCGCGAAGAGCAGTGGTGATAGAATACTACCCTCCGGGACTCCCACTGCTATGGGCCTGACACTGGAAAGCTTTCCTTCCACTCTTACTCTGAATGTGCGATCCCTAAGGAAACTGCTGATCAGCGCGAGATAGGGAGGAGGGATTTTAACTTCCTTGAGTTTGTACAGTAGACCCTGATGCCAAGTTGTCGCAAAGGCCTTTTCCACGTCCAACAGGACTGCGATGGTTTTGAAGTTCTCCTGGAAACCCACGGTTACCCTCTCAACCAGTCGGAGCAACTGCAAGGTCGTGGAGTGCCCCCACCGAAAATCAAACTGATGATCCGGGAGGAGTTGCCCGTCCCCAAAAGAGGTGTCAGGTGGGCTAGAAGCAGTCGCTCGAAAATTTTCGAGACGATTGGGAGAATGCTGATGGATTGGTGGTTACAGGGAAAGACCGGATCCTTGGCGCGTTTCAAGAAGCACACCACCCGCGCCTCCTGCAGAAAGTGGCGCAGGTGGAAGCAACCGTTGAATATCCTCGTCAAATGAATGAGGACCCTCTTGGGAAGATGCTGTAGCATAATCGCGGTGGCGCCATCATGTCCAGGGGATTTATTTGGTTTGAGCTTTTTGATTTCGGAAGTCACCACTTTAGGGGTGACTATAGGGATATGAATCTCCGCGTGTCTCGGTGGTGGGTCCTCATAGAGGAATTCCACCTCAGCTTCCACACGGTAAAGTCCTCGTCTTGGGGGTCCTCTGTAGGTCATCTAGATAGTCTGCCAACACTCTGGCTTTCTCGTAGGGCTCAAAGGCGAGCCTCCCGCTAGTGCCATGCAAGGGATGCTGGTACTGAATTTTGTCTTTACGTAGAGATTTAATTATTCGCCATGGTTTCTTTTCTTGCAGATTGATGCTCTGCACAGTGTTTTCCCAGGTAGCAGCTCTGTGAGCTCGGAGCAGTCTTCTTGCCAGGGACTTTAATCGGTGGTAGACTGCGCCTATCCTGGGATGGCGGAATTGTTGCCACAGCTTCCGTACGGTAGCTTTGGCTTTTAAAAGCTGCCGAATCTCATTGGGGATGATTCTAGGATTAGGCTTATTGGTCGGGATACGGTAAGTGTGTGCTCTTACGATCTGACGGATTTGTTGGGAGAAACGTGTCGCCGCCACCTCCAGCGCCTCAATGTCATTGATGCGTGGATGTCGATCGAACGTTTGGTTAAGGGACGGCAGCATCCCAGTCGACCTGAAATTCCCAATCAGGAAATATCAGTTCAGGCGCACTAATATCGGTGTCAACTATGACAGGGTCATGGTCGGAGTCCAACTCGTTGACTACTGAGAGGTCCAGATGGAATGGAATGTTTTTGGTGATCATGATGTCTATGATATCCGATCTGCCGCGAGCTGGATGACATGTTGGGCTTCTCGGTCCGTGCGCGATCAGACTTGGGTCTCTGCCTATGAGGCGATAGAGCCCTTGTCCTCTCTGGTTATTGTTGCGGCTATTCCAGAGCCCATGTTTCGCTTTGAGGTCACCTGCAATGCAAACCACAGGGTGCAGGTTCAGTAAGGTGGTGTGGTCTGCCTCATAGAAGCCATGGTCAGGCGCGTCATAGGCTGCTATCAGCAGAGAGTCCAGACCACCGATGGTGCAGGCCTCAACGTGCTGAAGCGCAGAAAGGGGACAGGGAGTGTGTCTGATGATATTTTTACTATGCCTCAAATTTCCAGAGTATAACTGAAGTGGTGAACGCTCATGAGGATGAAGCATCTTCAGTTGTACCAGCCAAGTAATTTCTCAACACTTTGGAAGTGAAAAATGACTTAACTTTCATTGTGGTCGTGCTTGGTTCCTGCCACGAGTGATCTTCCAGCTTCAAGAAAGAGGAAAAGCTTTAATGAAGCCAATGAAAATTGGGGATGATGCAGTGCAAAGACAAGATAGTACCAGGGAAACGGGGTACATTAGCGAAAAGTGTAAAAAAATGTGTTATCGATAAATTATAATCTTTATAAACTTAAAAACCTTTCAAATATTCTACAAGGTGACTATTCTGTTGCAATTGAAATGGATCCTACAATGATGCTATGTTTCAGAGTTGCTCCAATAACCTCTTTCAATGTTGAGAGGTAATTTTGTCATATGAAAAATGTATTATCTGACAGGAGATTCAACATGACCCCAGAGAGCTTAAAAAAGGCACTTGGCTGTCATATATAACGAATAATTCATTGCAATACACAAGCCCTGTTTTAAAAATGTTTCATTTTTGTGTCAGTTGCAACACTAGCATTTAATTTAAAACTTTTAAGTTCTTTAAAATATGACGATGAAGTTATTGAATTGTGTAATCTATTAGATAAATGTATTTTAATAATTGCCTTTTATTGTCTGTTTTAGTATTTATAATGCCTTTACCTGCCTATTTTAATGATTTATAGTGCCTACATTTCCGGTCTCTGTTGAAAAGGTAGAGAGTAGATCTGGGCAATATTGACAAATAAGTGGTGGACATTATATTTCAGTTGAACAAATTCTGAAATCAGAAAAAACTGAAAAATATGTGGTGTAATTAAATTTAAATCAGCCTTGCTTTGGGAATCTTCTATAACATCCTTTGTTTCTTCTTGCACCACCAAGAATTTTCCTAATTCTGAAAATGTACCTAGCACAGCTCTGGAAAAAATGAGCATGTAATTGAATGTTTTTTGTTGTTGTAATTTACGTCCTCGAACGTTGTCATCTCGGACGGTGAATGAATTCGGTGAAATGATGCTCAAATGAGTCCAGGGTCCATGGAACTTAGAGTTACCCGACATTCGTCTTGAAGAATAAGGGAAACCCCCGGAAGAAACCGTATCCAGTTAATTCACCCTGACCGAGATTCGAACTCGGGACCTCTTGAACGTGAGGCAGACATGCTACCAACTACGCTACCGAGGCAGGCGTAATTGAATGTGTTGATGCAGCTGAAATTGATGCAAGTATGCAAAAAGTGATTATATTCATAGGTGGCTATGTTGCACACAATGATCTTAACACATTGAAAGTAAGTGAATCGTTTATTTCAGAAACCACCTAGGTGTACTTTTTTAACTTTCTGAAAACTAAAGAAAGAAAGAAAGAAAGAAAGAAAGAAAGAAAGAAAGAAAGAAAGAAAGAAAGAAAGAAAGAAAGAAAGAAAGAAAGAAAGAAAGAAAGAAAGAAAGAAAGAAAGAAAGAAAGAAAGAAAGAAAGAAAGAAAGAAAGAAAGAAAGGAAAAACTGTTTTGCAGCTTAAGTATAGCTCCAGTCTCCTTCAAATATTTTTTTTATCAATTCAAGAGCATGCTGTTGAAATAATCTCTTGTTTTAATGTTTTTACTTTAAGTTTTTGAGTCATAACATTTTTAAAAATTGCACTACGTGGTTTCTGCAATAAATGAGTGTATCAAAAGTGATTTTTTTTAAATTATTATTGAATTTAAGTGAAACCATTTTTTTTACCTGTTTTGGTATCAAAGGTAACAGACACGCTTAAGTATAAAAAGGAGTGTTTTATTAGGCCTAAATCGAAAAATACAAGTAGACCACACGCTGCAATGTGTCTATATTCAAAGACCTGGCCTTATTTACTTATTCAGCTTCTGGCAAGTCTTCTGGCAACTCCTTGTCAGTTGTGGGCCATTGGATGACAGTGCCATTGAAGGCTTCATATCCAACAGTGTATTCCATCAACTTTTTTATATCGTCTATCTTTTTTTATTTTGATTGGGGCCTGAAACCAAAAATATCACTGTGCAAAACCCGATAAATTTTAAAATTTGTTATAGCCTACAACAATTTTTTAGCTAAAAATAAAATATAAACGTTTAAAATACCTTGGTAAAATAAAAGTAAACATACCTTCCCCAAAGGATAAGCCTGCTCTGTTGGCTGTTCTGGAGGGCTGGCAGTTTATAGCAATGTGAAGGTAGATGTAGTTATTCCTCCAATGTATGTATGTACGTACGTACGTACGTACGTACGTACGTATGTATGTATGTATGTATGTATGTATGTATGTATGTATGTATGTATGTATGTATGTATGTATGTATGTATGTATGTATGTATGTATGTATGTATGTATGTATGTATGTATGTATGTATGTATGTATGTATGTATGTATGTATGTATGTATGTATGTATGTATGTATGTATGTATGTATGTATGTATGTATGTATGTATGTATGTATGTATGTATGTATGTATGTATGTATGTATTTTTTTTTTTTTTTTTTTCTTTATTGATAACAATCAGCATGCCCCACTACATAGTAGTATTACATGCATTACATTACATTTTTCCAACATTTGATTTTACAAATTGTACATATTTACATGTTAATATTACATTAGATCTTTTAGCAGTTGATTTCACAAGTTATACATATTTACATATCTTTATAGGTTAATTGAATTTATGTATTTACAGAATGCTTTTATGTGGTGTTTTACAAGACTCTCGTTGGTTACTGGCCACTTGCTTCCATTTAGAGTTACATCTTGAATTAGCTTGGCTCTTTGTTGACTTTTGTCTACACATTCGTATATTAAATGGTTTACGGTTTGTTGGGAGCTGTTACATGTACATTTTGGATCGTCTACTATATGGAATCGGTGTAAGTAAGCTTTGGTTTTTCCGTGGCCGGAAGTTATTGCTGTGAAAATTGGTGTTAAAGGAAGCTTTCTCTTCAGCCTATCTTTTATTGTTGGAAAAAATAACTTGCTGAGTGCCCCCTTGTCCGTGGATGTATGTATGTATGTATGTATGTATGTATGTATGTATGTATGTATGTATGTATGTATGTATGTATGTATGTATGTATGTATTATGTATGTATGTATGTATGTATGTATGTATGTATGTATGTATGTATGTATGTATGTATGTATGTATGTATGTATGTATGTATGTATGTATGTATGTATGTATGTATGTATGTATGTATGTATGTATGTATGTATGTATGTATGTATGTATGTATGTATGTATGTATGTATGTATGTATGTATGTATGTATGTATGTATGTATGTATGTATGTATGTATGTATGTATGTATGTATGTATGTATGTATGTATGTATGTATGTATGTATGTATGTATGTATGTATGTATGTATGTATGTATGTATGTATGTATGTATGTATTTTTTTAATTTATTGAACTTTAACAGCATGCCCCGTTACGGAGTAACATTACATGCATTTAATTACATAGATACATTATAAATAGTAATCATATTTTGATATTATTTTACAATAATTTTTTAAATATTAGAATTGCTGTAAAGAAATATGGGAACATTTTAAACGAATTTAGCAGAATATCACTAGATATTCCATCTTCTCCCGGTGACTTTTTTGGATTGAAATTTTTTAATACAACCCAAATTTCATTAGGTGTAAATTCCTTGTCATCTGGGGTACTAATTACTTCCTCTACAAGCCTCCTTAGGTCTTTTTGTCGTTCAGTATCATCTTGTACCCTATCCTCCGGAATGAAGTTCGCCAGCATATACTTTAATGTGCTTGGTATATCTTCAGTGTAGGTTCCATCTTTTCTTTGCAATGTAGTAAGTGAATTCTGATATCTTATTTTACTGGCTGCGATCTTATAGACTACAGTCCAAGGATTAGTCCCATCAGTTACATTACAAAATTCCCTCCAGGATTTAAACTTTTCGTCATTTATTTTCCTTTGGTATTGCCGATTACCTTCCAAGTACTGATTCCTTCTTTCTTCTCTTAACTGCTCATTACTAATAGTTCGTTGATATCGTCGTCTTAATGTATTTACCTTTTTCCTCAATATGGTTAGTTCAATGGTCCACCAGGGAACTGATTTGCCTTAAATTGCCTGCTTCTTACCCCTGCTTACTCTAAACGCTTCCCTGCATGCAGCTTCCATACTATTGTAGAACATTTCAATTGTATATTCAACGTTATTTTCTTTTACTTTATGGGCGAGCTGTTCATCCACACTCTGTCCATTACCCAGACAATTAAAATTTTTGGTCAGCTTTCGTGGCAATTTTCTGGGCTAGTTATATATTTAATTCCCTATAATGTACGAGTTTCGGTTTTGATTGCATTTCCTATTATGAACGATATTATCTTATGATCAGAGCAGCTTTCTTGTTCTCCAACGGTCCATTCCCTTACATCTCTAAGGAGTTTGTCATTAACGATAGTCAAATCGACCCAACTCCTTCCAGTTTGGGATTCAAAAGTTGGCAAGCCGTTGTTTTCATTCATGATATGTAAAGTTGTTGCTGTAATGAATTCTTCAAATATTCTACCACGCTGATTAGTTATTATATCATGCCAAAGTTTGTTTCTGGCGTTACTATCTGCTAGTATTATCAGACCCTTTCCTTTAATATGCTGGAGAATATTTTCAATCTTGTTAATGCCATCTTCTATATTCAAGTGCCCATCAAAGTACATACAAGCTGCAAAAAATGTTTTCTTATTATATACAACCTGTATAACGACACAATCACTGTCGGAAAGCTGACCAATGGTAGTTACGTCAATATTTTTGTTGTTTATAAATATTGCTGCTCGTTTACCCGTATTACCAACTGTATATATTCTAACATGTAATGGTACACCTGCTGGTTTATTGTTAATCAAGTAGGGCTCCTGAATAAATACTATATCTATAGCTTTTTCATTCACAAGCTGTACCAAATTAGCAGTCGCAATCCTTGAATGTTTCAAGTTAACCTGAAAACATGTTAATTTGTATGTATCCATTTTAATAGTCGGTATTGTCTTTTAGCCGCCTAAGTGTTGCTTGATAACAGGAGCAATTCGTATCCAGTGCAGAATGATTTTCTGACACATTGTTGTCTCTATTATATTTATTATATGTTGCACAATTAATGCATTTATATGCAGCTCTGTTAGCAGTACATTCCTTTAGAGCATGCTTCTCAGCGCAATTTGGACATGTTTGCTGTCCTTTACAGTCCTGCGCACGATGATTATATTTACAGCAATTGAAGCAACGCCCAGCCTTGACATAATCATCCCAGTTACACATATTCCATCCTATTCTTAATCTTTTGCCAAGTATTTCCCTTCGTACAGTTGAAGTGACGCCAACAACCAAATTCAAATTCTTTTTCCTATCATGAAAGGAAAATTTAGGCTGAATCTCTGTGCTGAAATTCTCCAACTCTGTATTTTGTGCTGTTAAAACCTCCACAGCATTCTCCGTTGTTATCTCATCTGGTATATTAAAAATAATTACTCTTGGATTTCTTTTCTTCGAGACGGTAGCCTCAAGCTCCTCTCCACACTTATTATTAATATTGTTGCAAATAGTATCTACTTCAGCTTTATTGTTCAATTGTATTAGAACTTGTCCGTTCCTCAATGCCTTTACAGACTGAACACCAACCTTCATCTCTACAGGATTAACCTTAGTTTTCACCAGTGTCTTTATATATTTCACACTTTGATTATTCTTGCTCCGAACAAGCAGTTTAAAGCACTTAGAGTCCCTTGTACGTGGAGCGCCAGTCAACACCGAAGCATAACTCCTTTCCACCCCAAATTGCTCCACAACCCGTTCGGAAGATATCACCCCAGGTGTCACTTGTGATGCTATTCTCGCTCTCTTGCCAACACTCAACTGTTCCTGATAATTCTTCACTGCCATTTGTAAACTTTCGGTTTCATTTTACTTCTGATCCACGATATCTTTCATTTTTGTAAAATATTTCCGTAAACCACTCACCGACTTCACAATATCCTGCTTCAAATCTTGACGCAAGTTTTTACTAGCTTCCGTAACATTTAAGAGCATGCTAAAGGCACTCTCAGTACCCTCACCAACTTCATGCACCATTTTGAAATCTCTTGTTAATTGCTCCTTGTTAACTCAAACGAAACATTCCAATTAAGATATAACTTTGTATTTCTCGATTTAGTCGTGCGGTTCACGGCCTATTGAATACTAGTTTCTATGCTTCTCAATCCATGAACAATGCCTGGGTCCGTCAATTCCCTTAAAACTCTGTAAATCAGCAATGCCCGCTTCAAATAACACGCCCACAAAGAAACAGCCTCACAACAAACATTATGAAATACCAAACACAAACAAGTACTTGAAAGTCACGCCACTAACACCGAATAATCAAGAGCACACTCACTCGCATTCTTCCTCCACGAATATCACGGCCTCCTATGTATGTATGTATGTATGTATGTATGTATGTATGTATGTATGTATGTATGTATGTATGTATGTATGTATGTATGTATGTATGTATGTATGTATGTATGTATGTATGTATGTATGTATGTATGTATGTATGTATGTATGTATGTATGTATGTATGTATGTATGTATGTATGTATGTATGTATGTATGTATGTATGTATGTGTGTGTGTATGTGTGTATGTGTGTATGTGTGTATGTGTGTATGTATGTATGTATGTATGTATGTATGTATGTATGTATGTATGTATGTATGTATGTATGTATGTATGTATGTATGTATGTATGTATGTATGTATGTATGTATGTATGTATGTATGTATGTATGTGTGTGTGTGTGTGTGTGTGTGTTGTATGTATGTATGTATGTATGTATGTATGTATGTATGTATGTATGTATGTATGTATGTATGTATGTATGTATGTATGTATGTATGTATGTATGTATGTATGTATGTATGTATGTATGTATGTATGTATGTATGTATGTATGTATGTATGTATGTATGTATGTATGTATGTATGTATGTATGTATGTATGTATGGTAGTAGTATAGAATTGAGATAATCAGCACAGTGTAGATATGATGCTGAACTCTCCTCTGTGCTAATATATGAGTGATGTAGAATGCTCATTGATTTAGAACTCTCCTATGTGAATATCGAGGTGTAAAAGAAGGGGAGTGTTGGCGTAGTGCCGTTCTCCCCTGTGCAGTGAGATGTGTTTGAGGGGGGGTGATGATGATGATGATGATGATGATGTGTGTGTGTGTGTGTGTGTGTGATGTGTGATGGGTGGATGGGTAACGGGGTTCCGGGGGTGTTTGAATTAAATATGTTGATAATAATTCTTTTCGATGTGTGTGTGTGCTTAAACTCTCATGTATGAATATCGACTCCAGGGTTCGATATGGGGTTCGGCGGGGGGGATGTTTGAATTAAATGTGTTGATAGTAATTCTTCGATGTCTGTGCATAAACTCTCATGTATGAATATCGAGTCTAGGGTTTGATATATATTACGTTTAGTGTATGATATATGATGCAGTATCGCTATTCTTTAGATAAAAGAATATCGAGAGAGTGATTAGGTAGGTGTACTGGGAGAGATATATGAAATAAATGTAATAAGACATTCTGGTAAGGGGTGTTCCCTAACCAGAATCCAGTCTTGAGCTATCTATCTAAGAGCGATGTAAGGTTAAGAAAAAGGTTAAATTCCATTCTCACATCGAGGTATGAGAAAATATAAATCTGTTCCACATTGAAGTATAAGGGTGATGACGTGTTGTCATTCCCCAAGATTTGTGCATATGTGTGTATGTGTGGGCGTATAAATACTCATCTATAAAAATTGAGTTCTCTCGGGAGGATTCATATATATGAATATAGAGTCATTGGTTCGATACCCATTCATGTACGCGAGGATAAACACTAGTCCTCCTCCAGTACAAGCGACGAGAGGGTGGAAGGGGGGGAACGGGATAAAACGGCAATATAGTAAATTCGATTTAACAGGTTTCATCCTGTCTCCGCTAGCTCGGGAACGAACGCGTCCTCACTTCACACAAACCCTCCATACGTTAAGTACAATCGATGGGAGGATGGGGAGGGGGGAGACAGGTATGATCACGTTTCATCACCCATCTGCTCACTCGGGAACGAATGCATTCTCACTTTACATCGCAACGTCAAGATGAGTGGAACAACAACTCCTATCATTGAAAGCGATACCAGATTCTGGGAGAATCTACGCAATTTCGAAGATTTGCAAAAGCATTGGGTTGAGCATCACGATGAAACGTGTGCTGGGAAGATGCATCAAGTGATTTGCAAGAATCCTTCCCATCATGATTCGATCACATCTTATGCTCAATGCGGAAAGAATTGTAAAGTGTATCTCGGGTAAGTAGAAATATAATTGAATGTTAACGTGAAAGTGTTGTTATGTGTTCGATAACTAATGATAAGTATGTTTATTTCAGTAAAGCCCAAAGTGAAGATGTGGCATGCCAGTCCGAGCAGGATCAAGGTGAAGATGTGTGCGGTCCGTACAATGATCGTCCGTTTAAGGATATCGGTACATCGAAATCTGAGGAGGAACTCATAGAAAAGTGAGTATAAAATAATAAGAGTTTTACATTAACAAGTGTATTAAATATTCACGATGTTGAGACATAGTTCGTGTATGTCCGCAGATCCAGTAAGAAAGGAGACAAGAAAAAGAAGAAGACGAACTGCAAACCGAGAATCGTCAAAGCCAAGAAGACGTTCGATCAAGACAGTTTCATCATAATGATGTTCGAACCCTTCACACCCTTCGCAGAAGAAGTACAGGAAGAAGTTGCGAGTGATGGTAAATAGTGTGTGCATGAACGATAACGACATCTCCATCAGCATTGACTTTCGTGTGAACATAGGATTATACAATGAACTCCCATCACTTTACATTAAAGCCACACATGACGACACGTTTGTGTATATTGCAAAAGAGGATTGGGAGGTAATAATGTCAAATTTGTGTGTTTTGGATACGTATCTAAAATATGGTAAGCATCCATGTGCACCGTACAGTGAAAATATAATATATGCATTTAATATAATGTTATGCATGAATAAGATGAAAGAAATAACGTTTGTGAATACATGCTTAAATGTGGGCAGTATAAATCTGAATAGTACTGCATTCAATGGACTTAAAAGACTAATTCCATATATTGAAAGAAATTTATATCAGGTGTATGATATTCATAAATCATTATGTTCATATGATGCGAAAAGCAGGAGTGCAAGGAAGAGGATATTGGAGATGTATGTTAAAGTCAATAAAAAGATAATTTGAATTTGTAATGTTTTATTTATTACACCTATATGATAGATTGTACAACATGAGTTAATGGTTTATAAGTGAATAATTTATCATGAATAATTAAACAGAATAATGAAGTTTGTGCAGGAAAATTTGACGATGCTTGAACTTCCAATCTGACATTCACTGCCCCCGTCACAGTATCCTCAGGTTGATGAGAGCAATCGATGACGAATAGCTGTGCATATTTCAGAAAGTCGTTCCTTTTCAAAAGAGGGTAATTCTCCTTTCCATAGTAGGATGATTGAAATTTGGAATATTGATCATACAGAGATGCAAATTTCGAATTGGCGAAATCCAAATTCATATCGTGATAGGGGTAAGATTCACTGTTGAGATAAAGTTTCAGATTGGTGATATTACAATTATCAAATAGAGAAGCATCCTTAGCGAGATGATTCAATCTATCCACTTGTGCACCGACTATGACGAAACGTGGTTTTTCAAGTTTAGTCGTGGTTGCAATGTTCCATGTGAACGCTTTAGTTTGAGGTACAGCAGGTTGAGTGTGAAGGTCCAAGGTTCGAAATGCGACGTGTAGAGGTTTATCCGATTTGACGAGTTTAAGTTTATCAACTCGTTCAGTATCTGAAAGTCGAAGTACAGGCATCCTCCATTCGAGTCTAGTTAGTTGTATGGTTGTAGGATCGTTTCCAATGATACAATCGTTAGAATCCTTAGATCTAATGAGAATAAGTTCAAACTTGCTATTCAGTATGACCTCCTTGTAATCGTCGGCGAAACCCAGCAACATCGAAAGAGGAACGATAGCATTGAAGATACCATTCGATATATTCACGATGTCTACCACACCTCCTGGATAGATCCATCCAGCATTTAGTAAACGATTCGATTCCAGTTCATTCAGTGCGGCATAGTTACGCATCGTTGATGAAATGCCCGGATTCCTAGTTCTATCAATAGTCGTTCCATTCATATCCAGACGAATCTCATCGAATAGGAATGCCATAGCATTGTTACTCAATTTCGATGTGGCGACGGTGCCGCCGGGTTTAGTGAGAGTCCCCTCAATGTAGAGATAACTTCTACTAGGAAGCGTGTACAAATCTTCAGCTTGACATGGAATTCTAATTTCATCGTTCACATCGAGAGCTGACGTATTGTACGGTAGGAATACGTGTTCTTCCTCCTTACTGATCTTATCATCAAAGGTCTGAATCCCGGTCACGTCCAACACATCCATCATAGAACCTTGAAGCCTAAGTTAGCGAGAAATTTTCGATTAGACGATGTGATTAGCTTGCGGGTCGATGATCGAGTAGAGTTCAATCTCGAGAGATGTTTTTTAATATAGCACCGTCTCTTAAAACTTATACCCATTACGACGTATGTGCAATCGTACAGTGATGGTTTCGTTCCTGAAATCTAACTTATCGCCGTTCTGGTCTACCACTCTAATGTCGAGATGATCAATGAGATTCGTATCGATGATTGGTAAATATATAGGACTTGATGGTTCCTGCGAGATATGATAACCTGGAGGTACCGATGGGAAAAATTCATACAGAGAATGACCACTTTTACCATCGATGAAAGATCCCGTTGCAAGACTACACTCGATACGTATGATGCTGACCTTGAATATGTTAACCAAATCATTAGACTCGGTCAGCACGTTCGCCGGTACCCTCTGTTTAGAGGTGAAACCGAGAAGAGGAGCAATAGATCTCTCACGACTTAAGTCGATAATATAGGGAGATTGAATTTCTGATTTCATGGTGTTATTATTAGCACGTAGAATAAAGTCGTCACCGATGTCGAGAACATCCTTGATCAATCTGGCGATATCATCCAATTCAGAAGTACCCGGTGGAATTACTATACGTTCGACTTTTCCATCGCGAACGTAATGGAATAGATTATTACTCTCGTCCACATTCGGAATCGAGTAAAAAGTCTCAAAATTCAATAGAGCTATCTCGTAATGTCCGTTAGGATCCAGATGTAATGGTGGATTTAAAAATGTAGAGAAGCTGGTATCACTACCACTCGCGGTGATCGTGTAACTCATCGAGGAGAAACTGAAGGCACAAGTGACCGCAAATCACAGAATCGAATTCTTGAAATCTCGTCGTATTATATAGGAGCTTGACACCCGAAAGGTATGTTTCTATCTCTTCCGGAGGTCTCAGATCGCCGAAACTGTCAAAGTAGTAGGCAACGTCACCATCCTTACGTACAGCAATCCAATGTGTACCAGGATTATTTGATGTATCCAGATTCACTACTATTCTCTCATAGTATCGAGGACGTGGAGGGAGTTTATCGATCATGCAGACACCTCTAAAATGTGGAATGTGTAGACGTCGTGCATACGAATCGATCTCGGTAGCACTCAGGGCTTTTTCCGGGATAAATATAGGCCTCGCCCCGAGTTTTTTGATCGAAGATACAATCCTCTACCCTTACGACGTCTCTTACGGCGAAGACCTTTGCCCTGTGCCAAAGATTCCATACGCTCGCTGTGACGTGTTAATTCCGCAAGTTGTTTTGCATCCGAACGTTTCTTATTGACAGCCGTAGCAATCTGAGAAGCACCTCCAGCTAGACCACCTGCTGCACCTAGAGCTGCTAAAAGTGGTAGCAAAGGTAAGAAACCACCTCTCTTGTTGCGACGTTTACGTATACCAGCGCCCGCTGCCAATTTACCCTTCATATGTGTAGTCACAAGTCGAGCTGCAAGTCGTTCGCCCAAAGAAGCGTCGGCAGACTTTACACGTCTCCAAGCTTTCTCTACCAACACCTTATCGGCTAGACGACGAGATTCTGTATCAGTACTCTCTGCGTAAGCCCGATCGTGATCGAGACACGCTGAATCTAACCCGTTCACCGGTAAGTCACCTCTCTGCAAGCGTTTATGTAGTTTCGTTCCGGGACCGCAGAAACGATAACCCGGTAAATGTGCCTCAAATGGTAATGAATTAATCAAGGAATTAAGAATTCCCGAACCTTTGCGTGCACTTGTAGAGCGCATGTCTCACTATGAAATAAAAAAAGGCAAAACGTGCTCTTTATAAGTATACGATTCCTATGACGATTGGCTAAATCCAGTAATTACATAGATTGCCGTTATCACGAACGAAATAAAAGGCAAAACTTATGCTTTATAAGTATTAGTCGCGATATGGAGATAGTAAAGCAAAAGTGTACACTACCCATACAGGTGTTAGATTTCGAGGATGACATTCGCAAAGGACGACACGGTACGTTGTTTCCGAGTAACGTTAGAGCGCTCATACTGGGCAGTTCAAATGCGGGAAAAACGAACGTTTTACTCAACCTGCTTATTCACGAGAATGGTCTGAGATTCGAAAACCTCTACATATACTCGAAATCGTTGCAACAACCTAAATATCGATATTTACTCAGGTTACTGAAAACTATACCCGATATAGGTGTATTTACGTTCGATGATGGTGAAAAAGTGATTCAAACGTCGGATGCTAGAGAAAATTCGACATTCGTATTTGATGATGTGATAAATGAAAAACAGGGTAGGATAGCTTCATATTACAGTATGGGTAGACATCGTAATGTCGATGCTATATATTTAGCACAATCATATGCTAAAGTACCTAAACATTTAATTAGAGATAATGCAAATATGATTATATTCTTTAGACAGGATAATCTCAATTTAAAACATATATACGAAGATTATGTAAATACCGATATGTCCTATGATGAATTTAAGGATATGTGTAAACATATATGGGAGAGTGATGAACGATCCTTTGTTGTTATAGTACCAGAATATCCACTGAACGAGGGACGCTACCGTCACGGTTTTGATCGCTTTATCAGAATGAATAAATAGAATAATCCATCACTTAAGCAATGAGTATCGACAGGTTCGGATCCCGAAGAATCATACCCTCTAGCGGTGTGTTCAATCGATATATCATAACTAGAGATGGATCGGGAAACTATCGATTCAAGGGAAAGCGATTGTACAATATTCACGACCCTGAAGAAGGTGACGATGCATCGACTAAACGTTACGCGGATACGCATACGGCTGACGTCGAGAATCGAATGCAGATCTTTAGCGAGCAGACATCGTATCAGCGTATGGGCGAGTTTGAAGCTATGCTTAGGGCTCACATACAAAAATCGCTCGACATCCAATACAACAATTTAATGGAGCACTTAAGTAAATATGCATTTAAACGTGATTCCGAAAATAATGTCATTATAGATGGTATAAGAATGAAAACGCTGTTGGAACCCCTTCACGAACACGACGTTCCTAATAAAAAATATGTAGATGACAGGATTCCAATTCACGACTCTAATGAAACTATCATTTCGAATGAAGAGATTGAAGGATTTAGCCGATCCGATAGATGATAGTGATGCAGTCACCATGAGTTATATTAATCATTTCTTTATACAGAAACACAATGAATTGCAAACGGGTTTAACTGAGACTATAACAAACATTGCCGATACTATTACACGGAAACAGAATGAATTACAAGGTCAGTTAACTAGAACAATCACCTCCGCTAGCGAGACTATTACCACAGCTGTAGAAAAAGAATTGAAAGAATTAACCGCACGACAAACGGAACTTGATAATAAACTAATCACTATAAATAACGTTATTCATACTACGAAAACACGAATTAGAAATGTTGTAAACACTATGTTACAACAATTGAAAGCACAACTCATAATTTCATTGCAAACACGTCCGTTTCGAGGTCCCTCTTTAAGGTATACGTTAACATCGGGACTCGAATACTATAAAATTCCTGGAAATGGAAGTGTACTCTCGTGTTCTATCGTATCATCGGTACATCCGCATGCTGTAAATGATACATTGTTTGCAATAAACGGAAGATTAGTTGAAAGATATCCTGTAAAAGTTGAAACTGGCGATATTCTATCGTTTACAGCGCCAGTCGGACGTGCTAAAGATGGTCATATATTAAGTATAGAACTGATAGTTTCATATAAATTAGCAGTAGCTGATTAATTATACATTCATTTCGATATGGATGCTGAAGCTATAAGACTTAAGGAATCCATTGCCCGTCAGAGTAGGGCAATAAGAGAAAAGTTACGTTCTCTCAAGGGAATGAAATTCGAAACGCAACGAGTCATGTCTGAAGTTCTTCAACCTGTAACCGAACCATTGAAAGTAATAGCGAAAGCACACCAAGACGACGACGACGACGAAACTACAGATGATGCTAACGGATCTGATCTCGTGTCAAAGTATCTACACAAGGTTCGAACTGCTAGTTCGAGTGACATGGACAATACTTACGGCATACGTTACGAGGATAATGAGTATAAATTGGGTAACAAGACAGTTGTGTTTAAATCTGATGGTATTCAGATAGGGACAGAAACGTATGAACCCACAGCAGGCTTATATGAATTATTATTTAAACGTTTACCTCGCAAGACATCGTACACAGCTGATGATTTAGACGTGTATTCACAAATCTTACAGAATACTCAAGTTTACAGACACGGCTACTCAAGAGATGGACGTTTAAGGGCAAATCGAGGGTTCAAGTATCGTCATATCATTCGTGACCTTGTTAGTAATCGAACTGGATTTGGTTTACGTTGGAAAGAACATATACCGCAGAGAAAATTAGACTACGTCTACTGGAACGATCCGAATGAAATAATAAACAGATTAAGATTATTAGTTGCATCGAGGGATGCAGGTAATTTGAATCACTCACCCGAGATAGAAGAAATTATTACAGAACTTAAAACATCAAAAATTATAGGATGATAAAACGTCGCATTGCAACCGAGTTACATGCACCAGCTAGAAGACGATTTTTGCGTCGTAAGATCATAAGCAAAGGAATGAACGATTTAGTACAAATAGATCTTATGGATATGTCTAATTATGCAAGAGACAATAGGAATTATAAGTATCTTCTTGCATGCAATTTTTATTCTAAGATGGCTTATGCACGACCATTACGTGATAAAAGTGGTATTAACGTTTCGACTGCTATGGAGGAGATATTGAATGAAATGGAATCGTTTCCGAAGAATGTTCAATCTGATAATGGAAGGGAGTTTTACAATAAACATTTCCGCGAACTAATGAATCGTAATAATATTAATCATTACAGTAAATTCACTCACGTTAAGGCTGCTGCAGTGGAACGTTTAATAAGAACGATCAAAATGAATTTGCATAAGGAATTTATTGTTCAAGGATCATATCAATGGATAAACATACTACCTAGAATTATTCATACATACAATAATACTTACCATCGAACGATTCGTATGAAGCCTGTAGAAGTTCGTGATAATTCTCTCCTCCTCAGTGTATACAAATATGATAGAAGTCTGCGTGAGAAGCGAAGATCTAGACTTCATCATGTTGGTGACTACGTGAGGATTTCTAAGCATAAAGGTGTTATGGAGAAAGGTTATCTACCAAATTGGAGTGTTGAAGTCTTTAGGATACGTACAGTGCAAAGGACACATCCATTGACTTATCTCATCGAGGATCTGGAGGGTAAACTGATTGAAGGAGCATTCTACGGTTATGAATTACAGAAAACTCAATATCCAGACACGTATTTAGTTGAAAGGATTATCAGACGACGTGGTGATAGGATTCTGGTGAAATGGTTAGGATTTCCTACCCGTGAATGGATTAATGAGGTGGACATTGTATAAATAAAAAAAAAACACACAACTCAATAAAGAAATATAATTTTAATGATATATTGTGTTTTATTTTTTTTTTTTCACATTGATTCCTGATATCTTCTGTAACATAACGTTCATGCTAGTTCACATTGATTATATATAAATTCACATCTCCTTAACTTAAACATGATAATAACATTTTTATACTTTTTTTAAAAAAAATCATACATGATTATAGTTGAATTAACATTTAATTCTAGAGATTTTAACATAACGTACATGCTAGTTCACATTGAGTATATATAAATTCACCTCCCCTTAACGTAAACATGATAATTACAATTTGATGTAATTAGTAATATACGTTAAACAAATATCATACATGATTATAGTTGAAATAAGAGCCTTTAACATAATGTACATGCTAGTTCACATTGATTATATATAAATCCTCCCTCTCCCCTTAACGGAGACATGATAATAACGTTTTGATATAATTAGTAAATATATTTTAATAAAAAATCATACATGATTATAGTTGAATTAACATTTAATTGTAGAGATCAATAAGGTTACATTGATTTCTGCTATCTAACATTTCAAAACGACATAAATAGGAAAAAATATTCCTTCCCCCCTAACGTAAACATAAAAAAAGAAACACGTTATCTTTCAAATGAAGTAAATATGTTATTATCATGTAATTAGTAACACACTTTACAATTATACTTGAAACTCAATTATTTCGTTTTTTGAAATACAGTAATATGTTATTATCATGTGCCTAGTAATACCTTTTAACTCAGTTGAATCTATGCTTTATTGAGAAAATAAAAGAAAATTACACTTGACAATTTTCTATAGCATAATGTCCCCATGCTAATGTTGAAAATGAATTATCGGGAATGTATCGTTTTGTATCGATACCACTTAAAGCTATCTTATTAGATTCAATGGTATGAACATTATGTTTATAACTTCTGAAACATGTCTGCATGCATCGATGTATCGTGTCAGGATGTGTAATACATGAGAGATATTGTTCAAAGGTTATGAATCTCATCGAATCTTTTGTTACATCTTTTGATTTTTTAATCACCTTAGTATCATATCGATAACAATATAATTTCGATTTCAATCCCACATATTCAGTCATCACTCTACCGGCTAGCTCATCCTTGAATAATCCTGAAATTTTCTTATTTGCTAACGGAATACCATACACATTATCCATTGGATAATTCGATGTATCGAATAAATGTATATTGGTTTTAATAAATTCATATATATCGCAGCTAGATTCAAATAGAAAAGCATCCGTGTCCGTATAGATTAAAGTTACATCTCTCAATTTTTTCTTCAGAATTTCATAATAAAAATCATACATTTTATGTTTGGATAGATCCAGGATTGCTTGTCCTATGTATATTGGCTTATTCATCAATATTTCATCTCTGACCAATTCTATACCTATTAAATTTAAATCAAAAATCACATACCTTATACACGTCTGTCGAACTAACAATTTACGCGCTCGTTTCCAGCTGGTAGCTAAATGAAATGAATTATAACGTTTTACATTCTCTATAAATTTTCCATAAACACAACTATTCATTAACTTCCATAGATTTTGGCCAAATTTCGTTTTATCTTCAATACGTTTACGAGCGTTGAGTTCAATGTAAGGATTTATCCAGTTAGATTGTTTATAACCTATTACTCTATGTATACGTGATGCAATCAAACCAAGTTTAACACATTGTTGAAAATTGAGATAATGTAATACGTATTTATTTTTATCATTCAATGTTGTTAGCAATTTTGTATACTTATCACCTGGCGCGATTTCATTCAAAGGGCATAATGGCAAATCATTTTGTATATCATGAAGTTCCTGTGGATTTTTAAAGTCTACTTCCAACACATATCCCACGTCAGGATCACTTGTAATAGACATAAAATCTATTGATTTAATTTCAGCATCAGTTAGCCACCTTATATCAGTGTATGGTAAGCTATTATTCTCCATTGTATATCCATATAAAGAATTGCAGTCTACGTACATTAAATAATTAGTTGGTTGAGTGTTATCATAGCTAGTCATGTATCTGTTATTCGCCTTTGCATACCGTTTGGATACAGTGCAAATTCCACCTCGTATTCCTTTTTCGAAGAAATCTAACATAGTCTTATCTGTTAATAATGAAATCTGTACACCAGTCGTTCTTAACATTGCATCATAAGCTAATCCGGGAAGTGTGTAATACTGACACGGGTCGAGTCCGTACAAACCGATACTTAATTCACGGAAGCGTTCAAACACGTCCATTAAAATTAACGTATCGCTCTTAAGATATATATTTAAATATTCACCCAGATTTTTAACATTGAATTCATTCCATACCGTTCTAGCATGACTATAATCCTCATCGCTTACATGATCAAAGTGATGTTTACATGGTAGACTATTCTCGTATAATTTTTCTATAGAATCCACATACCTGTACGGGAAGACACCTTTGCGTTTCATCAGTTGTCTATGCAAAGGATTCGTATACGTATTATTGGTATAATGAAAATCATCTGGTTCTAACATATCCGAAAGGTTACTAAGTTTCGAATCCAAAAAACGATAGCTATCCAGAAATCTTAGGTATATACTCATTCCATTCGAATTTGTATATCTTTTGTTAAAGGATAAGTAATTTTCAGAAGTTTGTGCAATACAGTTGATAGGTTCCGTATCGTAACCTAGTTTTTTAACTATGAAATGAGCATCGTATTTTGACATGCAATGAAAGAATATTGGTATGAATCCTGGCATTTTCCTATTTAAATTACAATGCTTATGGGCTGGGCCAACGTAACTTCCAGTCAAATGACAATGATCACGAACCTTTATACACGAGTTAAGAAATTCACGTTTGCATATGTGACATCGTGTTGCATTTTGATATTCTAGCTCATCCACATCTCTCATACTTATTTCAATTTTATTAGCATATATATTAATGACCTGATTTGCAATTAACGTTAATTCTTTAAGAAAATTTTCAATTGCATATGGACCTTCAAATGATTTGAAACGTGTTAAATTTTTATCATAACTACAAACCAAATGTAATGCAATTGCATACGCTTCATGTTTATGGGTGGTACGTGTCCAACTTTTGCTCGATACATCTTGACACGAATCTACCTTACGTAAGATACATTCTATGTCTGCGTAAACCACGAATGGAACTTTTAGACATTTCGAATATGCATTAAATTCAACGAGATCTGTTTTACCAGCCTCGGGCATTCTGATAATTTGATTCATCATACACCGCTTTTTATGACTATTTAAACGTGATTCTGATGTGAAATACAAGTTACAATTGTTACATAACCATTTTCGCCCATTATGTTTAGTTAGCTGCTTTCCTAGCAAACGTGATAAGTCTGTTATCAGACAATAATGTCTTTTATACAACAAAAGATTAACATGATGTGATTTTATCTCTCTTGGTTGATATAAGAGAATAATCGATTTATTTTCAGCACCGTATATCTTTAATGAAATATTTGAATTTTGATTCTCGAATTTTTCTACATCTTTCAATGACACGGGGAATGTTATATTCTCAAAGTTAAATTCTTTAAGAAAATCATATCTTTTATAGGATATGGGTCGATTCTTGTTACGTTCTACAGGGTATTTGGATGCTAACAGACAGTATGCAAAGCAATATTTATCGGTCTTACGAATGTTAATAACAGCTCTCTTCGATTTTATAAAGTCGGGTAATTCAGTATACATCCCGGCATTCAATGAATCGTATTGTGTCACATATATTGTTAATCTCTCAATACTGTATAAAGCTTTTGAACTGGTACGCGATTCAAAATTATACATATGATCCAGTATAGGTTGTACAATCTTCTCTTCATACCATATAGATTTATCTGTAGATTGCAATATCGCCTCAAGTTTACTGTTAAAGTTAAATGTATGAATATTATCGCTCTCTTGTGATATTATGACATATTGACAGGATAAACAGGATCCTATCTTAAGACCTGATTTATACATGTTTAAGCCCTTATCAATTTTATTCAAAATTAAAGGTTTGCATTCTGCTAAGAATATGACGGGGTCAAGTATATTCACACAGTTGTGAATTTCGTAGGTACATAATCTGTTTTTGAAGGCAGACTCACTGTGAATACATCGTAATCCTTCCGGATGGATCACGTTCGGACGGGTTTCATCTTGCTGAATCGAGGGTTGTCCAGTGACACTATCGGGGCATCTTGTCGCCGTTTCTGAAAAAGCAATTACAACATTCGATTAACTTTACATACGGGAACATTGATTTACATGTATGTAAGGTGGTAACAGAAATAACATACATGTTAATAACTTTTACATGCATGAATCTCAATTTTACGTAAACTCTATACTTTACATAGAACGTAAAATGCATGTAACTTTTACATATGAAAATATTTACATAATGATTATGTATTTTACACAGAGATTTCAACTATTGCTATCATCACGTAACTACAATATTCAGATAGTATGTAATTGTTTTACGTAATGCTCTCTCCCTTACATAAATGATAAAACACACAACGTAAACCATATACATGTAAAATAACGTAACTGAACTACGATATTCACATGTACGTATTACACATATAAATTAACGTTTTTTCACCTACAACGTTACTTTTACGTGTAACAAACAAAACGTAACTAACATGCATGTGAAATAACGTAACTGAATTACGATATTCACATGTACGTAAATATTACACATGAAAATTAACCCTACAACGTTTACTCTCAATTACTAATACTACATGACGTCCGATAATTAACACTTTAAGTTCTAATACAACATGTACGATTTCACATTTACATGCTAGTAACTACATTATCACTTTTTTATGAAATTTTATTCATTAATTATGCTCACCTTTTGACGACATTACGGGCTGCTTAAAAAAGACAATTTATGTCGTTTGAAGCCACTTTCTAGAGTTTCCTCGCCATGGTATTGGAGTATGCAGTCACCACGGTTTAGTAGATCTTTCTGCGCTGCGGTCATGTGTTTGAATCTCTCCGGGAGGTAGACTTGGAATTCTGATGTTTCGACGACGACCCGTTCACCATATCTGGTCTTCACGGTTTTGACGGATCGAATGATGTGTTGAACGGACTGATCTAATTCACGTAGTTTCTTTGTGGGAAGATGTGTTCCACCTTCAGCTAGTTGATTTAGCTGGAGCATCTCATGATCTGAAACAAACATATAAGCACAAACGAATCAGTATTACTTCAACACTCTTCGTAAACAGAGATAAAAATAGAAATACAATATACAACTTTTCTATCTTTCCTGTAGGATCCATATTTCCAGAGAATCGACTGCCTCCTCACTCATCCGTACCGGGGTATTTATTGAGAGAGGCTCCGCCCCTCCTTCCGGGAGAGCTGTTACTGTCTACATATTACGCTATGACTTTAAAGTAGTTACTACTGACTACGTTATGAGTTAAAACATATTACTAGTAACTTTATTATCATAGTTTAAACTTTATATAGATCCTGCATTTTTTACACCCCCACCACCGTATCTCTCCTTCCCAAACACCATGTTGCGTGCGCACACTAACTGTCATTCGTTCCCTACATCTTGGAGGGGGGGATATAGTTACACATTTCTTTACACACACATACTTGTACAAAATATATCGTTCTGAACATTTGACTTTTTTACATTTGGTATACTAACACATTCATAGTATTGTTTCATCATTCATACAAATATATAGATTCATTCGTTTAATTTTAAAATATATTCTTTTTTTTCCTAGCGTTATTTGACAAAATTAGACTTCGCTACAGCAATAAGAGTGTTTTGACCACCCCTGTCACCAGTCTGGAGAGATTAACTCTTTTTTTTCTATGACCCGCATTCCGGGAAGGGTGAAGTTCAGTGGAGCATTCGTAATACTGAGAGGGGATTTTCTAGACAATTTTTTTATGTCGAGGGTGATATCTTGCCCTGGATAGTTAGGATATCTACACTATAGATCCCTACTTGCATACATATATTATCATATTGATTGATCAGTTTGTATTACTCATATATACTTAAGGACGAGATACTTTTCTCTCGTTATCTTAATCATTTTTTAAATAGATGGTTAGTGCTTTTATTTTATTTTCGATGTTATGTTCCACTTTTATCATGCTTAGAGGGAATATTTTAATTATCTCCTTACAAATATTCTGTCACTGTTATGTTCCACTTTTATCATGCTTAGAGGGAGCATTCCTTTGTCATGAAACCCTTTCACACAGATTTACATTTCCATTCTTATACTTTTCTCTCAATATTTTTTATCGTTCTTAAAAAGATGGATAGTGCTCTTATTTTATTTGCATTTGCTATGTTCCACTTTTATCATGCTTAGAGGGAACATTCCTTTGTCATGAAACCCTTTCACATAGATTTACATCTCCATTCTTATACTTCAATGTGGAACAGATTTATATTTTCTCATACCTCGATGTGGGAATGGAATTTAACCTTTTTTTCTTAACCTTACATCGCTCTTAGATACATAGCTCAAGGATGGATTCTGGTTAGGGAACACCCCTTGCCAGAATGTCTTATTACATTTATTTCATATATCTCTCCCAGTACACCTACCTAATCATTCTCTCGATATTCTTTGATCTAAAGAATAACGATACTGCATCATATATCATACACTAAACGTAATAGATATCAAACCCTAGACTCGATATTCATACATGAGAGTTTAAGCACAGGCATCGAAGAATTATTATCAACACATTTAATTCAAACATCCCCCGAACCCCCATATCGAACCCTAGACTCGATATTCATACTTGAGAGTTTAAGCACACACACACACACATCGAAAAGAATTATTATCAACACATTAAATTCAAACACCCCCGGAACCCCGTTACCCATCCACCCATCACACATCATACACACACATCATCATCATCATCACCCCCCTTCAAACACATCTCACTGTACAGGGGAGAACGGCACTACGCCAACACTCCCCTTCTTTTACAACTCGATATTCACATAGGAGAGTTCTGAATCAATGAGCATTCTACATCACTCATATATTAACACAGAGGAGAGTTCAGCATCATATCTACACTGTGCCGAAACTCTCAATTACATACTACTTATGTATGTATGTATGCATGTATGTATGTATGTATGTATGTATGTATGTATGTATGTATGTATGTATGTATGTATGTATGTATGTATGTATGTATGTATGTATGTATGTATGTATGTATGTATGTATGTATGTATGTATGTATGAATGTATTTTTTTATTAATTTATTGAACTTTAACAGCATGCCCCGTTACGGAGTAACATTACATGCATTTAATTACATAGATACATTATAAATTGTAATCACATTTTGATATTATTTTACAATATTTTTTTAAATATTAGAATTTAAATGTTCAATTCACGTATTGTTTAAAAAAAATTTTTTTTTTTTTTTTTTTTTTTTTTACAAGTCAAGTGAATTAACATATATACAAAAAGCTTTCAAATGTTTATTTGTAAGGTTTTGGTTTGACACTGGCCAATTTCCTCCATTCTTGTGTACTTCTTCAATCAACTTGTCCCTCTGATGCCTTGTGTCTCTACATTCATAAATAAGGTGGTTTGCGGTCTGCTGTGGGCTATTGCACGTGCATTGGGGATCATCTATGATATGAAATCTATACAAGTAAGCTTTAGTTTTTCCATGTCCTGATACCATTGCAGTGAATGTCGCTTTTAATGGTAGTTTTGTCTGAAGACAATCCTTTATCAAAGGAAAGAATGATTTGGTAAGGGTTCCTTTACTTGTACTGCTCCATCTCTGTTGCCACTGTATATGTCCTGCCCTCTCTATTTCAGTTTTAAAAGTAGATTTTGATACCTTGTTGTAAATAGTCTTTATTTCGATGTCTTCAGCAGCTGATTTTGCTAATATGTCTGCTAGCACGTTACCAGTAATACCTGCATGATGCTTTCACCCAACTAAAGTGTATTGTCCACTTATTTCTTTCTAAAGTTCCTAGTCTATTAAGTGTCTCCTCAGGAATATAATTGTGTTTGTTGTTGTTTTGTAAGGTGGATAGTGCCACTTGACTATCTGTAAATATGGCTACAGTCTTCTCTTTGTTCTGCGTATTTGCCATGTTTTGCAGCTCTTCAAGTGCTTTCAAAATAGCCAGTTGTTCGGCCTGATTGTTTGAACACCTTCCATCCAGCCTGAATTGTAGTTGTCGAATTACAATATTGTGCTTGTACAGAACTACAGCAGCCCTGACTTTTTCATCTGATTTACTCACATCCGTAAAAATTTGAAAGACGTATGCTCCGTCATCCTCAACTGCTTTTATATGAGGTCGTTCTGCTGGGTGGTTCCAGACGCTTGGTGGTAGGGATGCATCATAGTCACGTTCACTGTGTATACCATTATACAGTTTTATTTTGCCTTGTATTGTTATACCAATTGGCTGGATGCCGGCAATAACACAAGATGCATCATAAGAAATTGTCCTATATGCCTTCGTCATTTTTATATTGAACAATCTCTTAATCCTCTGGAATTTTTTAATGTTCTTCTGCTTTTCTAGGGCAAATCCCCACACAGGAGCACCATAAGTTAAAATGGGTTCTATTGCGCCTTTATAAATAGTTTCTAGCGCCTTATTTCCCAGTCCCCAAGTGAATTTTGCGCACTTGGACAGATTATGCAGAAGTCGTAGCGCTTTGTCATGTCCTTGATCTATGTGGTGATCAAAGCTAAACTTCCTATCAATGTAAATACCAAGATATTTAATAACATCCACTTGTTCCAGAGTTTTATTGTTCAGATATATGCTGATTGCTTCATTATGATTAGTTTTCTTCTTTTATATTACCAAAACTTTTGATTTTGAGTCGTTAAACTGGATTTTATTTTCTTTAGCCCATAACTCAATTTTCTTTATGTCCTGATTTGAAAAATTTTCAGCATCTAATATACTTTTTTCTTTTGTCATGACAAGTAAATCATCAGCAAATGCTATTACCTCTGTCCGCATTGTAAATTCCATTTTAGCAAAGAGTTATATAGTATATTCCAAAGTCCAGGCCCACAACAAGATCCTTGCGGACAGCCTCGCTGGACCCGTACTTCAGTCCTGAATTCATTCGTAGAGAGAGTTGCTTTCCTATTTTTAAAATAATCATTTGTAAGTTGATACGAATTTCTTGGGCACTGCATCTCTCTTAAGTTATTTAAAACACTAGGCCACCAACATGCATCAAATGCTCCTTTCACGTCCAAACTCACCAAAACAACATAACCAAAGGATTTTAGCTCATCTTCGATGAATACCTTCAGCGCCATTGCTGCATCTGTCGTGCTTTTCTGAACTTTAAATTCAAATTGTCTTGTACTGTAAAGGTTTCTCGTGTTAATATGATATTCAATCCTATTTATCATTAACTCTTCTAAAACTTTACCACATATGTTCAACAAGCTGATGGGTCGATATTTTGTTATCGTTACACTATCTTCTTTGCCTGGCTTTACTATAGGAACTATAGACGAACGCTTCCATCTTTCTGGAAAAATTCCTTCCATAAGACATTGATTATATACTGCTGTAAGGAAATATGGGAACATTTTAAAAGAATTTAACAGAATATCACTAGATATTCCATCTTCTCCCGGTGACTTTTTTGGATTGAAATTTTTTAATACAACCCAACTTTCATTAGGTGTAAATTCCTTGTCATCTGGGGTACTAATTACTTCCTCTGCAAGCCTCCTTAGGTCTTTTTGTCGTTCAGTATCATCTTGTACCCTATCCTCCGGAATGAAGTTCTCCAGCATATACTTTAATGTGCTTGGTATATCTTCAGTGTAGGTTCCATCTTCTCTTTGCAATGTAGTAAGTGAATTCTGATATCTTATTTTACTGGCTGCGATCTTATAGACTACAGTCCAAGGATTAGTCCCATCAGTTACATTACAAAATTCCCTCCAGGATTTAAAATTTTCATTTATTTTCCTTTGGTATTGCCGATTACCTTCCAAGTACTGATTCCTTCTTTCTTCTCTTAACTGCTCATTATTAATAGTTCGTTGATATCGTCGTCTTAATGTATTTACCTTTTTCCTCAATATGGTTAGTTCAATGGTCCACCAGGGAACTGATTTGCCTTAAATTGCCTGCTTCTTACCCCTGCTTACTCTAAACGCTTCCCTGCATGCAGCTTCCATACTATTGTAGAACATTTCAATTGTATATTCAACGTTATTTTCTTTTACTTTATGGGCGAGCTGTTCATCCACACTCTGTCCATTACCCAGACAATTAAAATTTTTGGTCAGCTTTCGTGGCAATTTTCTGGGCTAGTTATATATTTAATTCCCTATAATGTACGAGTTTCGGTTTTGATTGCATTTCCTATTATGAACGATATTATCTTATGATCAGAGCAGCTTTCTTGTTCTCCAACGGTCCATTCCCTTACATCTCTAAGGAGTTTGTCATTAACGATAGTCAAATCGACCCAACTCCTTCCAGTTTGGGATTCAAAAGTTGGCAAGCCGTTGTTTTCATTCATAATATGTAAATTTGTTGCTGTAATGAATTCTTCAAATATTCTACCACGCTGATTAGTTATTATATCATGCCAAAGTTTGTTTCTGGCGTTACTATCTGCTAGTATTATCGGACCCTTTCCTTTAATATGCTGGAGAATATTTTCAATCTTGTTAATGTCATTTTCTATATTCAAGTGCCCATCAAAGTACATACAAGCTGCAAAAACTGTTTTCTTATTATATACAACCTGTATAACGACACAATCACTGTCAGAAAGCTGACCAATGGTAGTTAAGTCAATATTTTTGTTGTTTATAAATATTGCTGCTCGTTTACCTGTATTACCAACTGTATATATTCTAACATGTAATGGTACACCTGCTGGTTTATTGTTAATCAAGTAGGGCTCCTGAATAAATACTATATCTATAGCTTTTTCATTCACAAGCTGTACCAAATTAGCAGTCGCAATCCTTGAATGTTTCAAGTTAACCTGAAAACATGTTAATTTGTATGTATCCATTTTAATAGTCGGTATTGTCTTTTAGCCGCCTAAGTGCTGCTTGATAACAGGAGAAATTCGTATCCAGTGCAGAATGATTTTCTGACACTTTGTTGTCTCTATTATATTTATTATACGTTACACAATTAATGCATTTATATGCAGCTCTGTTAGCAGTACATTCCTTTAGAGCATGCTTCTCAGCTCAATTTGGACATGTTTGCTGTCCTTTACAGTCCTGCGCACGATGATTATATTTACAGCAATTGAAGCAACGACCAGCCTTGACATAATCATCCCAGTTACACATATTCCATCCTATTTTTAATCTTTTGCCAAGTATTTCCCTTCGTACAGTTGAAGTGACGCCAACAACCAAATTCAAATTCTTTTTCCTATCATGAAAGGAAAATTTAGGCTGAATCTCTGTGCTGAAATTCTCCAGCTCTGTATTTTGTGCTGTTAAAACCTCCACAGCATTCTCCGTTGTTATCTCATCTGGTATATTAAAAATAATTATTCTTGGATTTCTTTTCTTCGAGACGGTAGCCTCAAGCTCCTCTCCACACTTATTATTAATATTGTTGCAAATAGTATCTACTTCAGCTTTATTGTTCGATTGTATTAGAACTTGTCCGTTCCTCAATGCCTTTACAGACTGAACACCAACCTTCATCTCTACAGGGTTAACCTTAGTTTTCACCAGTGTCTTTACATATTCCACACTTTGATTATTCTTGCTCCGAACAAGCTGTTTAAAGCAGAGTCCCCTGTACGTGGAGCGCCAGTCAACACCGAAGCATAACTCCTTTCCACTCCAAATTGCTCCACAGCCTGTTCGGAAGATATCACCCCAGGTGTCACTTGTGAAGCTATTCTCGCTCTCTTGCCAACACTCAACTGTTCCTGATAATTCTTCACTGCCATTTGTAAACTTTCGGTTTCATTTTCCTTCTGATCCACGATATCTTTCATTTTTGTAAAATATTTCCGTAAACTACTTACCGACTTCACAATATCCTGCTTCAAATCTTGACGCAAGTTTTACTAGCCTCCGTAACATTTAAGAGCATTCTAAAGGCACTCTCAATACCCTCACTAACTTCATCCACCATCTCGAATTCTCTTGTTTACTGCTCCTTGTTAACTCAAACGAAACATTCCAATTAAGATATAACTTTGTATTTCTCGATTTAGTCGTGAGGTTCACGCCTCCTGAATACTAGTTTCTATGCTTCTCAATCCATGAACAATGCCTGTGTCCGTCAATTCCCTTAAAACTCTGTAAATCAGCAATGCCCGCTTGAAATAACACGCCCACAAAGAAACAACCTCACAACAAACAGCATGAAATACCAAACACAAACAAGTACTTGCAAGTCACGCCACTAACACCGAATAATCAAGAGCACACTCACTCGCATTCTTCCTCCACGAATATCACGGCCTCTTATATGTATGTGTGTGCGTGCGTGTGCGTGTGCGCGTGTGCGTGTGTGTGTGTATGTATTTTTTTCTCTTTATTGGTATCAACTGCATGCCCCATTACATGGTAATATTACATGCATGACAATACATAATTATACATTATAATTTACAGATTCAATTTTAAATGTATAAGCTTAACAGACTTGTTCCTAATTTATTTTTGATATATACATCTTTGAGCTTTTTCTAACCTATATATTGGTAGTTCCTTTCTCCAGTTTACTAGCCTATTCTTGCATTGTATTGTTTTATAGTATTTTTGTAGTCTTATCTCTAATTCTATTAGTATATTTATAAATATATTGAATTTAAAGTTAACTACTTTTTATAATTTAATTGAATGAATATATTTGCAAAATGGTTTCAAGTATTTTGTGATTAATTCCTGGTTGGTTGTGGGCCATTTTCCTCCTTGTTTTTGTACTTCTGCCACCAATATAGATCTCTGCTGTTGTTTGTCTTTACATTCAAAAATTAAATGGTTAACTGTTTGTCGGAGGTTATTGCATGTATTTTGGATCATCAATAATGTGGAACCTGTATAGGTAATCTTTAGTTTTTCCATGACCTGAGATTGTAGCAGTAAGTTCTGGTGTAATGGGAAGTTTTCTCTTTAACCTATCTTTGATTGTTGGGAGGAAAGTTTTACAGAGAGCCCCTTTGTTTGTGCTGTTCCACCTATGTTGCCATTGTTCGTGTCCTCTTTCTTTTATGTCAGCTTTGACTGTTGACCTTGGAACCTTATTTTAAATGATTGGCAGTCCTTCATCTTGAGCAGCTGCCTTGGCCAATTTATCAGCCATCTCGTTGCCAGGTATTCCTGCATGGGCTTTCACCCATTTGAAGTGGATTCTCCAATTAGCTTGTTGCAGGGATGTTAGAGTGGCTGCAATGTCCTCCACGACTAAGTTGTGCTTTATGTTGTTTACCAGTGTGTCCAACGTGACCTTGCTATTTGAGTAAATTGCTGCTGTCTTTTCTTCAAGTGCTAAGTCTATATGGTTTCGAAGCTCTTGTAGCACTTTCAATATAGCTATTTGTTCTGCTTGGTTGTTTGAACACTTGCCATCCAATCTATATTTTAGTTGAAGACTAAGTGCTTCATGTTTGAACACCACTGCTGCAGCTCCAACCCTGTCCGCTATTTTACTCCCATCTGTGTAGATTCTGAATATGTAATTAGTGGCTTCCTCAGCTTCTGTGATTTCAGGAACTTCTGCAGGATGTTGCCATTTCCTTGGTGGTAAGGGTGCATCATAGTTATTCCTTTCATGTATAGCCCTGTATAGTGCTATCTTCCCATTGATGGTTATGTCAATGTGTTCAATACCAGCTATGACACAGGAAGCATCATAAGATATCGTTCTGTACCCTTTTATGATTTTAATGTTGAATAGTCTCTGTATTTTCCTTAAGTTCTTTTGGTTTTGTAGAGCAGCTCCCCAAATAGGGGCTCCATATGTTAATATTGGCTCTATGGCACCTTTATATATGGTGTGTAATGCTTTGTTGCCAAGCCCCCAGGTAATTTTTGCAGTCTTGGATAATGAATGTGTCAATTTTATTGCTTTGTCATGTAGATTAGCAACATGATGGTTGAATCTATACCTTTTGTCAATATATATGCCAAGGTATTTGAGTATATCTACTTGTTCAATAACTTTGTTGTTAACATAGATATGAATTGCTTCGTTGTTTACTTTTTTCATCCTTGTTATCATTATGGCTTTTGAGTTATACTCATTAAATTTTATTTTATTTTCTTTGGCCCATAATTCAATTTTCTTTAAATCCTGATTGGCAAAGTTTTAAGCATCAAGTGTACTCTTTCCCTTTGTCATGATTAGCAGATCATCTGCAAAGGCAATAACTTCTGTTCGCTTAGAGAATTCTAAGTTAAGCAGAGAATTATAGAGAATGTTCCAGTATCCAGGTCCGCAACACAATCCTTGTGGACATCCCCTCTTAGCTTGCTTTTCCATCTTGAACTCACTAGAGCAAAGACTGGCTGTTCTGTCTTTGAAATAGCTCTGGGATAGCTTGTATAAGTTGCTTGGGCACTTCGCTTTTCTTAAATTGTTTAGTATTCCAGGCCACCAGGCAGCATCGAATGCACCTTTCACATCCAAACTTACTAAAATGATATACCCAAATTCTTTAAATTAATCTCCACAAATGATTTCATTGACATGGCTGCATCAACTGTGCTTTTTGGGCAATAAATCCATATTGCCTGGTATTAAACAGATTTTTTGAATTCATGTGGTGCTCAATTCTTTTTATCAAGAGCTTTTCTAAGATTTTTCCATTTACATTTAGTAAGCTTATAGGTCTAAATTTTGTCACACATTCACTTTGTGCTTTGCCAGATTTCACAATGGGAATTATCAGTGAGCGCTTCCATCTTGCAGGGAATATACCGGTTTCCAGGCTCTTGTTGTATACTGCAATGTGGAATAGTGGGAAACTCTGAAAGGCGATGAACAGTATATCACTTGTTATCCCATCTTCTTCTGGTGCCTTCTTCGGTTTGAAAGCTTTTATTATTCTCGCTATTTCTCCGACTGTAAATTCCTTGTCATTTGGTGTATGCATCAGTTGTGCTGCTGTCCGCCTAAGTTCTTTATGCTGATCAGTGTCGTCCTCTTCATTGTCTTCAGGAGTGAAGTTTTCCAGCATATACTTAAGTGTGCTTAAGGTATCTTCAGTGTAGGTTCCATCTTCTTTTCTGAGTGTAGTGAGCGAAGTCTGACCTCTAGTTTTGAGAGCTGCCATCTTGTAAACTGCAGTCCATGTGTTTGAACCATCAGTTGCACTACAGAATTCCTTCCATGACTTCACTTTCTCAGCCTGTATTTTTACTTGATACTGTTGTCTAACTTGCAGATATTGATTTCTTCGCTCTTCTCTTAGCTGTTCATTGTTCATGGTTCTTTGATAGCGACGTCTCAGTGCATTTGTTCTTTTCCTCAGCAAAGTTAGCTCTAGTGTCCACCATGGTACGGTTTTCCCTTTAAGTTTTCTTTGCTTGCCTCTACTTAGACGGAATTCGCCACTGCATGCTTCGTGGATGCTAGTGTAGTAAATCTCAATCAGCTGTTCAATATCTAAGCTGGATCAAACCTTTTCAACCAGTTCTTCATCTAAAACCTCCAGGTTTCCATTGCAGTTGAAATTATTGGTGAAGCTTCTTGTTAAGAGTTCTTTAAATTTGTCATAGTTTTGTGGATTTGTAACATATCTGATTGCTTTGTGTGTGTGCATCTGGTTTTGGGTGGTATTCCCTACACTGAGAGATATTATTTTATGATCAGCACTGCTTTCTTCTGTTCCTGTGGTCCAACCCTGTATGTCCCACAGTAGTTTGTTATTAACTATGATCAAGTCAATCCAACTTTTACCATTTTGTGTTTCGAAGGTTGGCACTCCACTGTTTTCGTTGAGAATATGTAGGTTGTTCATAATAATAAATGGTTCCAAGTTTCTGCCTCGTTCATTAGATAGGGTGTCATGCCACAATCTGCTTCTGGCATTGGTGTCTGCTAGAATCATCAATCCATGACCAGTGGTAAACTGCATAATTTTTTCCATCTTTCGAATGTCGTTTTCTATATCTGCATGCCCATCGAAGTACATACTAGCTCCAAAGAAGTTTTTATTCCCGTGTTTCACCTGTATAACCACACAGTCTTCATCTGATACCTGTCTGATTGTGGTAGCATCAATGTCTTTATTGTTTATTATAATTGCAGCCCTTGATCTGTGATCACCAGCAGTAAAAATCCTAGATGTTAATGGTATGCCAGCTAACTTGTTATTTATTAAATAGGGCTCCTGTATAAATGCTAAGTCTATACATTGCTCTTGCATTAGTTGCACCAAGTTAGAAGTTGCTGCTCAAGAGTGTTGAACATTTACTTGGAAACATATCAAGTTGGATTTACCTTTATCCATGTTAGTAATCTGTGTTTTGTTCGATTCTTCTTAGTGCAAACTAATAGCTGGGGCATTGTCCATCAAGTGCACAGTGATTAACATTTATCGCTTCATCTTTGTTGTATTTTTTATAGTTAATGCAGTTTATGCACCTATATTCTTCCTGTTTTGCAGGGCATTCCTTCAGAAGATGCTCTCCTGAACATTTAGGACATGTTTGTTTCCCTTTGCAGTCAGAAGCCTTATGATTATACTTGCAACATTTGTAGCACCGATTAACTCTGATGTAATCGTTCCAATTACAAATGTGCCAGCCAATTTTTAGTTTCCTATTAATTATCTGTTTTCTTGCTGCTGCACTCAGTTCTAGAACAATGTTCTTTTGTTTTTTCCTATCCTCAAATGCGAATAGTGGCTTCAGTTCACTCTTGTAATCTTCCATTTCTTTGTTTTGCGTAGTTACTGCAGCTGCTATATTATCAGGTGTGATGTCCTCCGGAACTTTGAAAATAATTATTTTCGGATTCCATAGCTTTCTCAAATTGGCATCCAATTCTGCTCCACATTTTTCAGTTATCTTCTTGCAGATAATATTTATTTCTTCATTGCTCTCTGTCTCAATGAGCAGATGGCCACTTTTGGTGGCTTTAATAGCATCTACTCCAACTTTCCTTTCCACTGGATTCTACTTAGTTTTGATTAAAGTTTTCATGTACTCAGTGCTTTGATTATTTCTCGACTTCACCACTAACCTATGCGGTTTCGGACGAGCCGATTCGTAATTCCGGGCTACAGCCGCCGCGTAGCTTCGGTCCCCGACGCTAGATGGCATACGACGCTGCGAGCCCACTTCACAAGCTGGTTGTGTTGGTCCCGCAACAGATGGCGCAGGATGGCCCGCGAGTGACGTATTACCGTGGCCCCTGGGATACCGCTGTTTCACATTCTTCATCTCAATTCGCAGACCATTCAACTCATTTTCCTTCTCCGAAATATCATTTCTTAGCTTAACAAATGCTTTCCTAAATTTACTTACGGCTTTCACTATGTTATCCTTCTAGTCACATCGTAAATTTTTGCTTATTTCTGTCACACTAAGCAAAGATCCAAGAGCACTTTCCACACACGAATCCACATTATCCGCCATCTTACTCACATATGTATGTATGTATGTATGGATGGATGGACGGACGGACGGACGGAGGGAGGGAGGGAGGGAGGGTTGGACGGACGGACGGACGGACGGACGGACGGACGGAGGGAGGGAGGGAGGGAGGGAGGGAGGGATGGATGGATGGACGGACGGACGGACGGACGGATGGATGGATTCACTGCAATTGGGTACTACCCGGTGGCAGAGTTAAGAATACAGATCAAACTACGAATACTAGATTTACAACAGTAACACAATAAACAATACAAACATGATATTATTTTACTTTGGTCACTTAAAACATATCTAATGACTTCTCTATTTACATATTATATACCATTATAATTTAAAAGTTAAACTATAAACGATATAGATTTTTTCTAAATTTTTTCATCGACAGGGGACAGCCCTGAAAGACTGCTATAGGCAATTCATTCCATTCGTCAATGGTTCTATTAACAAAAGAAAATTTTCCTACGTCGGTTCTGTATCTTCTACCCTTAATTTTATACCTATGATCGTTTCGTCCATCATAATCCGGATTATCTAACCTTACATTAACGTCCATCCATGCCTTTACACCAGCATTAGCTTTGAATAATGCTACCAACCTATGTTTTTTACGCCTAATTCTTAATTCCTACCATTTAGTCTCATCTCCTTTTATATACCCAAAATACTTGCCTCTTTTTATGAATTTTATTGCCCTCTTCTGTATTGTTTCTAATGGATCGATTTGGTTAGCTCTAAACGGGTCCCAGCATGCTACTCCATATTCCATAATCGGCCACACTAAGGCCTTGTAGGCAATTTCCCTGGACCTAGCGCTCCCCTTTTTCAATATTCTCATTACGAAATGTAATGCCTTCCACGCATTCCTAGATGTGGAATTTACTTGTTCGTCCCATCCAGCATTACTTGCCAGGTACACTCCCAAGTATTTGCAGCTGTCCACCTGTGGAATTTGCACCCCATCCATGTGATAGTTAACAATAATTTTGACCTTAGTTCTACTAAAAACAATGGACTTACTTTTTTGGCATTAATTGACAGTTTGTTAGCCGTAGCCCAATTTCAGATTTCATTAAATCATCCTGAAGAGCGGTTTCATGCACTGTATTCGGAATCTTATTATAAATGATACAATCGTCTGCAAACAACCTTATTTGGCAGTTAATATTAACAGCAATGTCATTAACAAAAACGAGAAACAGTAAAGGTCCTAGTACTGAGCTTTGCGTTACACCCAAACTTACGGTTCCCCTATTGGATAGCTCTTTACCTACTTTAACTTTTTGCGTTCTCCCTTTCAAAAAATGTTTAACCCATAATACTACGCGTTTGTCACTTCCTGTATTAGCTAGCTTACAAATAAGTAAATTATGTGGCACTACATCAAAAGCTTTAGAAAAGTCAATTACCACTGCATCAGTTCTTCTTCATCTGCCAAATCTTGAAATAATGAAGTAATTTGACTTTCGCACGAATACTCAGGTCTAAATCCATGTTGCGTTTCATTAAACCACTTTTTATTTTCTAACTCCTCTCGTATATATTCTGCAATTAAATGCTCCATTAATTTACATACTACTGAAGTTAGACTAACTGGCCGATAATTATTTATTTCTGTTTTATTACCGCCTTTATAAATCGGAACTATAATAGCTGTTTTTCAGTCTTCCGGCAAGGTACAGTTGTTAATTGACGTGTTGAACAAGAGCATAAGATAGGGAGTCATGTCTTCACCCTCAAGCTTTTATATTTCAGTAGGTATATTGTCTGGTGCCCTTGATTTTCGGTTTTGCAGAATCTTAATCCTTTTGCATAATTTGGGCGCCATTATTTGAAAAATCGTTTCTCCACTCTCACCAATTTCCTGTTCGGAACTATCGTCGGATTTAAGAAAAACCGATACAATATGCGAATTTAATATATTGGCTTTGTCCCTATCACTTAATACATCTATCCCATTAACGTTAAAATCTGGTATGCTCTCTTTATTTCCCCTGCGTCTTTTTACATAATTGTAAAATGATCTCCAACAATTATTTGTCCCGCTAAAAACGTTATCTAAGAATCGTTCCTGCGCTTGCAACTTTTCGTCTTGTAATTGTTTAGCTAATTCTTTAAATTTGTTAAGATGCCATTCTGATATCTTTCTTTTATTATAAGCGTGCCTAGTCTTTCTTTTAAGTGTCCTAATACATTTTGTATAAAATTCTGGATCCACTTTATGTTTAATAACTTTAAGTTACGTGTTCTCTAATTGTTTCCAGGATAAGTGTTTTGAAATTAACCCATGCTTCATTTACACTAGTGTCAGATTTTACAAATAACCCATATTTTTCCCGGGGAAATGTTTGGATAGCCTCCCCGTTTGCCCTATGGAAATCCCAACTAATTACTTGTTCCGTTTCAAACCGGTTTGTCTGCCCATTCCAGTTTAGGTATAATTGCACACACTGATGGTCACTTATACCTGGCAAGACATCGCATGCAGAAAACAATGATTCAGGTTTGCATAAAAATACGTCCAGTAATGCTGATTGTCGAGTAACAGTTTTCACGACTTGAAATAATCCCTGCTCCCAAACCATAAGGTTAACGAGCTTTTGAGCTTCACCTCCTATTAACTGTCCGTCCCAGTTTACATTTGGCAGATTTAGATCCCCTGCTAATATAACATTTTTTCCCCCTTCGGAAGTGATTTTCTCCACTAGTTTATGAAGTGTAGCATAATCAGTTTCTCCAGGTGGTCTATAGCAAGCTATTATTGTTAAATTATTGCCTTTGTTTGCTTGATCAATAATTTCGATTGCCATAAGCTCAACCTCTTCTTCTACCCATAATGCTTTGCTGTTTAGCTCTGATTTAGCGCAAATAAAGATTCCCCCTCCCCTTCCATCCCTGTCCCTCCTAAACACCCTGTAATCTGTACTGAATACTTCTGAATCATTAATGTCAACATTCAGCCATGATTCCGTACCTATAATGGCACTTGGATTGCATATTTCTACTAAATTCCAAAACTCAACAATTTTATTCATAATTCTACGGCAATTTACCTGTAGCAGCCTTAAGGAATCAGCCCCTACCTGAAAATGTACGTTTTCCTGGAGTTGGTGTCATTGCTGCCCTTGCTGCTCGTTGCCGTCAGCCCACTTCGTCACCCTCGCGAACAAAGCTGCCAGCTTTGACGATCCTCTTCGGTTCAAGTGTACCCCATCCTGTCCGTAGTCCCAGTCTTCAATCCACGAATTCGGGTCAAGAAACTGAACACCCAGTCGCTCCGCTACCCATGAAAAAGCTTCATTTACCTACATCACCTTTCTCCAGCTGGAGTCGCGTCGTCTTAGTACTCCACTGACGACTATTTTTACTGAAGGAAACAGCTGTTTTGTCCTTTTAACTAAGTCGTACATGCCACCCAACACATAGTTAACACTTCTCCGCAAGTCATTGCTCCCGACATGTAATACGATTGTCCGATATTTGCCTTCCATCTCCTCTTACTTTCTCTCGATTTCCCTCAGCAGACCGTCAACTCTTATGCCAGGATAGCAAACTACCTCTGCCGTTGGATTTCCAGCATATCTCACAATAGAGTCACCGACTATTAGGCAAGATTCGCTTGCGACCACTTTTCCCGGAGTATCCTTGTTGTGGAGAACTGCTTGTACGTGGACACTTTGAATGACTGCTTGTTTTCTTTGGGTACCTTCCTGCCTGATGTTTCGTCCGAATTTGGCATTTTATTATATGATTTGGCCCACCACCTTTTGAAACTGAGAAGATCGTCTTATGTAAGGTGATATACAGTAAATCGACCAGACTACATTTTAGCATGAGCTCTGCATATTCACCAGGCGTATAAATCCTATCCATCTTTCTCAAGGGACGCTTTATGCTTCCAAAATCTCTGTCACATGGGGAAAATGAGTGGTCACGTACAGGGTAGTTGTGAGTTATTGTTTCGAACCGACCTGAGTCACAGAGGTTTAGTAAAAAACGCACAACTGTATGATTCTTATTTTGGCCTAATGGCCCATCACAAAAAAGTAGGAGATGCTTCACGTTAACGGGAATGTCATTGAAATAGTTCAGTAGCATTAAACATACTTTGTCTGGGCCTTTGTTTTTTTCGCCCTCATGATAGACATACAGTTTGAAATAATTAGTTTTGAAATCATGTAACGAAAACACATTTACCCAGAGTTGCCTCATATAAAAGAAACCTCCTGTACAGGTATGTGTGGCAAGGGTAAGTTTTGCGTATAGTCGAAGGATAGTGCGACCGTGATGACATCTTTGTTTTTGCTTGCCTCATCCGTAGCTTTGTAAAACTTTTTTGCTCGCCTTGAGTGTATCATTTTCTCAGCAGATACATTTTTTTAGCATTGTCACTCAAACCATTGTCTTTCAGTTTGGCCGACAGTCTTTCGCAAGTTGAACACACATCAACTTGTGGTCTTCCAAAACAGTAGACAAAGTTCTCTTTAAAGTATTTGTTGTAGAAACTTCACTTTACTTTATTTTTTAGATCAGGGTTGTCTAAAATAAACATTGCATGCGTTTTTGTGACATCAAGCCTACCGTCAAGATATTTTTTAGGCTTTCCCCCATAATGGGTTTCCTTGACATCAAATTTCTCAATGTGCTGCTGTATTCTCACACAAACGCTACCTGGAAGAGCGTTTCCACTTCTAGATTTTCCCCTCATATCTATAGGGCTTTTGTGAGTGACAAAACATTTATTTATTCTTTTGATTCTATTGTCAGAAATTCCAAACACTTTTAAGAAAACACCTGTACAAACTTGAGTAAGAACACAATTTACTTTCAAGCTATATTTGTATGAATGAGATTTTTTGTTTGGCAAGACATCAGTAGGCACGTCCGGGTTTTCTGGAGCTTGCTCATTATTTACTTTAGGCCTATGACTTTTATGTCTACGTCTCACAGGAATAACCTCCACTAAAGCTTGGAGGTACGTGTCTGGGTTGTTTTTATTTTCCAAAGAGTAAAATGTTTCCCATGGTTCTGGTTTTCTTTCATCCGCAAGTTTCAAAAAACATTTCAAATTGCACTTACAGTTTACATCATTCAGCGGGGCTTTGCTGGGAACTTCTTTTCCTTTGTACGAGACGTACTGCAGTCCTTTGAGCCTAGCATTCTGATTAATGTTCCGTTTGTATTTTTCTTCGTTCGTAACTTCACGTCTACGTTTAGGATTAGGTTCATCATCTGAACTATCCGACATGGCTTAAGAACTATATAATGTAATAATAAACAACAAAATAACACCTAATTTTCACCGAAAACTCACAAAATCCAATCACTGAGTGTTAGGTAATCTTTGAATCCGACAAAACAGTGAGCCACAAAACACGTGATGTCATCAAGGCTGCCAACCGCCACGAGTGAAATTTATCGCAGAAAGAACCTAAGCGACGACGCTTGGGTTCTTTCTGAAATAAACGGACCATTTCAAAAGCTGAAAATAGCATTATGAAACCTAGGTTATTTATGCACTAAAATATGTATTCACATTTAAATTGTACAGTACCACCAAAAACACATTTTTATATGTTGTACCTCAGGCGGTTTCTGAAATAAACGATTCAAATAGAGAAAAGTGCGCAGCATATGTCTCTATTTTATCCAACGCCAGAAACTTGATTGTTGAATGTTATCCAAGATTTTTCATATTTTGATGCCATTAAACGTGGTGGTCTGAAGTGTCCATCACATTTTGTAACCTATTTTGTGTATTGGTGTTCAAGATATTCACCATTTTAGTTAGCGAGAAGTATGAAAACAATTTCTTGCATCTGAATTGCCAAAAAAAGCTTGTAAAACAGTTAATCATGCTTTACTCTGAATTGCACTTTATAGACTTCGACCAAGTATGTTAATGTGGATTCCTTACAAAAACTTATAAAGAAGTGCTGTAAAACACTAAGCAATATATTTTTGAACAATTATTGTAAACTTAGAAATGAGAAACTTTCATGAAAACAAAAGGTGAGGTAAAATTGCATCTTGATCCAACGCAGTGTTTACCACTCCCAGGATGAACGAAGCGAAGGAATCGCAAGCAACAGAAACTTCCTAATAATTGCAAGCTTAATAAGCCGGCCATACTGGCGGGCTGCTTAGTAAAGGCTTCCCTCTGGCGGAACTGGAAAAGACTTCACCTGAGACGGCTTATAGAACGCTGCTATCATCAAATGAGAGAAGAACGTTCCAGTGAGCACAAAAGGAGAAGCAAAACTAGGAAATTCATAGTCAAAGTAGTGCAGAAACCACTCCAGTATTTTGTATTGCCAAAAGAGGGAAACGTACGAAATACCCAAAATTAGCACATCCAGCCCAAGGAATCGAACACAAGACATCCCGAATGCGAACTTCGCATCTCATCTTAGCGAAGAGCCTTGTGTGAGACAATTCTGGTTTGCTAACCTTCCCGCTTAAACAAAAGGGAATGATTTCATTGTGGACGAAATAAGCAAAATACGCGTTGCTCTTACGGAACGGTTAAGGGAAATCTACAGTTCAGTTATAGTATTCAAAGGAAGTGCTGACTTTCGGAAGACACGGTAATTATCGTGTTTTCACATACCTTTCCTTTAACCGTGATATCCATACTACTCAACACACATTTCATTACTTCACTGCCCAATATGATCTACTCGTTTAAATGGCATTTAAGATAAAATATATTCTGAAGCGTTAAATTAACATTAAATTTTCTATCCATTCAACATAATAATCTTTAATAGGCTTATTCTTCTACTTAATGTTAACGGAGGTAAACGCTTGTAGAAATGGTTTTATTACACACTTCCTTTTATAAAATGAAACTAGAGCAATATAATGGAATTTAAATCATAGTCCATCTTTTAAGCGTTAGTTGTTATGTGAGAGCTTTGATACTCCATTCGCTTTCCATGGCCTCTATATAAAAATGAATAACAACGTCCTGTTTCAGAAAATTATAAGTATTTAAAAATTAGAACCAATAACCAATGATGACAACGACGATGACGATAATAATAATAATAATAATAATAATAATAATAATAATAATAATAATAATAATAATAATAATAATAATAATAATAATAATAATAATAATAATAATAATAATAATAATAATAATAATAATAATAATAATAATAATAATAATAATAATAATAATAATAATAATAATAATAATAATAATAATAATAATAATAATAATAATAATAATAATAATAATAATAATAATAATAATAATAATAATAATAATAATAATAATAATAATAATAATAATAATAATAATAATAATAATAATAATAATAATAATAATAATAATAATAATAATAATAATAATAATAATAATAATAATAATAATAATAATAATAATAATAATAATAATAATAATAATAATAATAATAATAATAATAATAATAATAATAATAATAATAATAATAATAATAATAATAATAATAATAATAATAATAATAATAATAATAATAATAATAATAATAATAATAATAATAATAATAATAATAATAATAATAATAATAATAATAATAATAATAATAATAATAATAATAATAATAATAATAATAATAATAATAATAATAATAATAATAATAATAATAATAATAATAATAATAATAATAATAATAATAATAATAATAATAATAATAATAATAATAATAATAATAATAATAATAATAATAATAATAATAATAATAATAATCATCATAATCATAATCATAATCATCATCATCATCATCATCATCATCATCATCATCATCATCATCATCATCATCATCATCATAATAATAGTTAGCAAAGCCTGCAAAACTCAAAAGATGCCAGTTATGACTGGGTATAGCGTAAAGAACATTAATGATAACAGAGATAAGATTAACGTGAAGTACCTTATTTCTCCCCTAGTTCAAAGACCTTAACCCCTCCCGTGACACATTAGTCTGGGCTAGATGCAACCAAGTTTAAAACGCTCTGAAAAATAGAAAATACTAAATTTAAATTTATATAAGGGTCATTCAAATGAAACCCGGTCACTTGTCTAAAGTAACGGTAACGATTTTATTAAGCCAAAAATAGTCGCCAAAACTGTTGGCACATTTATCCTATTGGGGCACTAGCCGGTCAAATTCATCTTTGAAGAAGCTATTAGGCTGCTGCCGGTTCCAGGCCTGGACCCATTCACACACTTCGTCGTCCTTTGTTAATCGATGTCCACGAATAGCTTGTTTTAGAGGTTCATGATAGAGGTTCCTGGTGAATGGTGATATCATTGGTTAGGAGTGGTGGCCGGATGATTTTGTGAAGGGCTATGCTTTAAAGGTTTTATAGCTTTTTTAATAAATGAAAAAAAAAACGCAAGTGTAGAGGGCCACAATCAATATGAATGATTTATACAGGATTCGTATGGTTTTTAGTTTTGTTACCTTGTTGCGGAAGAAGCGGGCACATAACTTTAATGTCTGCCAACATTTCTTGACGTTATCATATGTGGGCGTTAAAGAGGAACGTTTTGCTCGTGAAAATAACCCAAAATATCCCGTGAAGAGCAAAGGCCTCCTATAAGAAAGGGAAGTTCATCTATTCCAACGTGGTGAGCTATTCCACGTTAGAAGTCGGACATGCTTATTGTCACTTTTGTTTTGCCCATTTTGTCACCTAAATATATAAAGAGCTGATGACAGTGCTATCTTTGCCCGCCGACCGTTGGATCCATGACCTGAAGGTTATTTCTGTTTGGAGAAATGTATCAACTGGCATTTCGAGGCGTTAATTTTGATTTTCCAATCACTGCACCAAGAGAGACCGCTTTATTTCCAAAAGTCCATAGTTTGCATTGTTGCGTCAGCATGCATGACGACTTTGCATGTGGCGTCCACCGGGAAGACGTTTTTAAATAGTATGTACAAGTATGTACAAGGGGGACATTATGGCCCCTTGTGATACGCCAGCCTGCACACCACCCTCATGTGAGGAGAAGAAGCTCACCTGGAGGTAGAGATGTCTCTTTTCTAAGAAACTGTGCAGCAGATAAGGTTAATTTCAGAGGCCGGGAAACTATTGGTGCAACTTATAAAGCATGCCCTTGAGTCAGGACCGGTCAAAAGCAGCTTCTAGGTCCAAAAAATAACGCCAACGTTTAGGCCTATTGATTAATTGACCACGTATATCTCATTCTTAACAGTGGTAGCCCTGTAGAATGTCTTTTTCCTAAAGCCGAATTGAAATTTTGGAAGATAACTTATTTCCGAAATTTGGTTCTTGAGCCGAGAAAGTATGAGTTTTTCAAATAATATACCAGTTGCTGACAGGAAACTAATGGAGTGATCATTTTTGGAATTGCCTGGCGCTCTTCCCTTGCTTTTTAAACATAGTGGCCATGGCTAGTTTCCAAGTTTCTGGGAAGTAGATCTGCTGCAAGCAAGCGTTTAGAATCTATGTGAGATGCACCAGAATTTTTCTTGGGAGATGCTTAAGCTCCTCATTAGTTACTCTTCCGGGACCAGTGGCTTTCCCATTAGGCAGTGACCCAATGACCTTGTAAATTCCTGTGGTGTAATAAAGTAGATCGGCTGCTCTCGCTTCTGCGCCACCCATGTTTGGACCCAGTCTTTTACCTCCCGCTCAAGGGCAGGATTTACCGTTAGATGTTCAGAGAACCTGTCTTATAGTCAATCGACGACCATCCTCGGTTTACTCCTCTCGGGAGAAGGGCAGGCTGAGGCAAGTGTGAAGCCAGTATTTTCGTTTGAGAAGGTCTTACACGCTCGTAGCAATTTCCACAACGAATGGTTCGAATAGACAACATTTTAATTTTGGCTTCATACTGTTAAATCCTGTTAATGTAAATTTGACGCCGAATGCTTTTACGAAGCCAGTTTTCTGCTATTTTGTATTCGGGTCGGTAGGTTTGCCTTCAGAGCCTCGTCAAGTGCCTTCGCCTGGCAATGAGTAGTTTCAGCTCTGGGTACCTGCAAAAACTGGTGGGCTTGTGGTATATGTGGGATGCTTTTCCTGGCCGTGCGCATTGAGGCGGTGAAGTTTTCAACGGCGACATCTATTTCTGACTCACTGCGGTCAGCTTGGGCTGCGCCATTTTGTGCATTGCGAGCGTGAAGGCGTCCCATTCCGTTCCAGCGCGTTACCTGTTTCCAGGTGCTTTGGCAGAATTGGCGCCATTATTTCGAAATGCACAGGCAGGTGGTCAGAATTCAAGCTGTGATACACGTTCAGATTTTGTGAGATGGCCTTAAAGAAATAAGGAAATGTAAGATTTCTGGATCCTCTTGTCCCGACCTGTGGCAGAAAGTGGGGTCGTCTGGGAGGTGCGCCTCGATGTCGTTATTTTCTGTTATAAATTCCACCAGAAGATTTTTTTGTTACCACGTTTGCTCTTGGTGAGTGCCATCAAGGTTGCCGATCATTGAAATCTCCTGCGATTATAAGGTGCTCCTCCATACGAGGATTTGTTCGAGGACTCGTATGTGAAGGGGTTGTTGGCGGACCAGTAATGTACCACCAACTTGACCATTGTATTGTTAACACAAGTTTTAAGTACCGTGCACTCTAACGCTGCAAACGCTGCAAGTGTTATAGAAACGTGAACAACTTTTTTTTTTTTTAATTTTTTTTTTTTACGGAATGACGGTTCTACCCACCTGTCTGCCAAATATATCGGGACGAAAAAGTTGATACTTCTGTTGCTTAAAATTTAGTGCTGCATGTAATTTTGTTTCGCAAATATATGCACATCAATTTTGTTGTGCCCAGGTGGTTTTCAAGTTGTGTTGCTTGCGGCAAATGCCATCGGCATTCCACAGGAGCGCGTTAGTTAAAGATATGCCTCCCCTTACAAAAGCTATTTAGTTGCATAAATCTCTAGGAAAACATGTGAGTGCTTCTAAGTTATTCATGGTGCCCGTGCAACTTTTAAAGGTTGCAAAAAAAGGTTTAATTTTAGGAGAATTTTTGTGAGATTGAGCTCTCTAAAGATTTGAAAAGTTTCTTTTAGGCCATCCAGGTTAAGTGAATTTACATGGGTTAAAATGGCAAGAATTTGTTAGAAAAACAGTTTTTAAACACACTAGCATTCATCTCTGCATGCTAATCAGATAGTGCCATAGATTTAGAGCGAAAACATTTGCTCTCTGAGCATGGCAAAAACAGGCTACCTCCTTTACCAACTGAAACTTTTAAAGTCCCTACTCCAGTCACACTGTTGTCACAAGCTGATCTGATATGGTTTTCGTTTACCCAGATTTCATTCAAATAATATATTTTAATGTCACACTGGCTTCTGATGTAATGCAACTGAGAAACATGGTTCTTACGTCTACAATGTCACGTTCCATTATTCTTTCTTGGTTGTTACCTTATTACCTTTCTGCTGTCATGGCATTCCTATAACAAAATCTCGTTTTCTTTAAAACGTCGAGCATGGAAGATTCATTGCCGTCAAACTCCGTATCCTAATATAATTTTGTGCCTCATTGTATCATAGTCCTTACACTCTGCATCTTATTTTATTTCAATCACAATCTTATGCGCTGTAGGAAACCTGCCATTCTCATAAATGGAAATGTGTTTCAATGTGTTTCGTCTACACTTGAAGATATTTTCACGAAGTTCTTCGACAACTTCAAGTGGAGGTGAAATGCATTGAAAGAAAATTGAGGTATGTGAGGTACAGGGTATCTCAGTTAACTTATTGTATAATTTTTAATTACACATTTTCCAATTGTGTTGATAAAGAAATCTCAGTATTCATTTTTCTGGTGAAATCTCAATATCAAACTTTTGAGTATAATGTAATACAACTTACTATAATCAGTTGTAAAACTCTGAGTTTTTATATGTTCAGTATGAGTGCAAATAACACTGTCTGATTCAGCGGTTCTATTTGAATATTTTCTTTTACAGAATGAGTGCACATATCTATGTCTTGATATCGAAATAGAGGATTAAATCAAATGTTGTCCACCATTATACAAATTACTTGAGAAAAGTTAAAATATCAAATGGTGCAAACATGTGTTTTGAAAAGACTTCACACATAAACCATGAACAAAACAAGAATCATTCAATTACATAATCTATGTTTATGAAATGTGTGATTAAGCTCACGGTTCAAAAGTTTCCAGTTATTGAACAACATAAACGTTTATAAAATACAGATTGCTGCTTTAGGAGCATAGCTGCAAATGTAATGACTGCATATTCATTTAAAAATATCTTGCATTTAAATCCTGGCCATCAGTTCATGGTGTCTTGCACACAAGTATTGAAACATGTCCCCAAAGAAAAAATCCAAAGGGTTAGATCTGGTGAACATGCTGGCTATGATTTTAATACTTAACTACCAATCCAGAAATCAGGAAAAACTTGCACTTAAGAAATCTGTTAAGCCATTTAAATAATTTACAGGTGCCCCAGTACCTTGGAACGACATGAACTGGCATATTGTCAAAGGAATATCTTCGAGAAGTTCTGACAAAGTATGATCAAAAAACTTTAGTTACATGTGTGCTGCCCTATCTGCAGGTAAAAAATAAGGTCCAAATTCACAATTCTAGCCCAAATATTCACTGTAACCAGAGATATCCCAATTGCCACCAAAGAGTTCACATAATCAAAATTCAACAGTCAACATTAGCTGAGGTTGTTAGGAAGGTCCTAACAAAACACATTCTAGGTAAACACTAACAATATGTGGAGCATGGAGTACTCAAAATTATACTTTGTGCTTCATTGTATCATAGTCCATACTCATTAAGAATATAATTATTATTTATTATTAGTTCAATAAAACAGGTTTTTATCAAAATATTCTGGGCACTTGCAAACATCAAATGTTTATATATGTGTAAAATTTTGGCATTTTATTATGATAAACAGTTTCTGAAATATGTTCCAGTAAGTTCTGATATAAAAAGTGAAGTCACTGGATAAATATTAAGACAGCAAATATTGAATACTCAGAAATGTTTTGTTTATTCCAGTTTCACATACTGTTCTCCCTTTTACTGTATGCAATCTCCGGGAACCACTTCCGGAAGCATCCATGCCATTCAGTTTCTCACACTGTAGACCTCTTCACAAGCTCCAAGAGTTTCTTTAGGGCTAGAAAGTAGGTATTCTCAAAGCAGTTCTTCACCACAGGGAATATGAAGAAATTTCACAGTGCCAAATCAGGTCTCATGGGTGGATAAGTCAGTAGTTTCGCCTCAGTTCTTTACAGAAAGACTATATTGTTAGATAAGCTGTGTGAGCTGAATGCCTTGTCATGATGGAACAAAGTGCCCCTTAGTTCAGTCTCTGGACACTTTTCTTGCATTTTTTAAACCTTTTGTTTGTACCATATTGCAGTAACAGTATTTTGATTTTTAAACACAACCAATACCAAATTATCACTTATGGAAATTAAAATTAACCATTTTCTTTCCAGTACTCCTTGCTTTCTTGAGCTTGACATGTGTTTGGTTATGTGGGAAAACCTAAATGGAGGACTGACATGTTGTTTCTGGTTCAAATTGATATGTCCCTGTTTTGTCACCCATAACTATATCTGAAACACAGCGAGACTTTCTACGGTTAAATCTCTGTAGCCCAAGGAGACCGCGGTTCGATCACAGGTGACCTCAAAGTGAGATTTGTGGTTGACAGTACAGTGCTGGGGCAGATTTTCCCCAGAACCTCCAGTTTCCCCCACCATCATTCCACCAGTTGCTCCATTATCATCTTACCTTTCATTCTTTTTGCCCTCATTCTGTTCATCTACTTCCCTCACTCTCATTCCAGGGACCGGGCTGATCACCCCTGGATTTTTCTCTCTGATCCATAGTTGTGGCTTCCTCACCCGACGCCTGAAAAGGCATAAGGGGTAGAGGATCATAAATGAAGAGGTCTGTGTCCTATACCAAGAGAAGAAGAAAGGGAAGAAGAATTTATGTAGCATTTCTTGGCACTATTCCACCCTATGAAGCTTCTGTGCTTCAGATTAAGTGGAGCGGGGCATCAATCTAGAACAAATCTTTTTTACAGTCTGATTTTTAAAAGAAGATACATGACACCTTTCTAGCAAGGGACATGGAGAGTAAGAGGGAAAGGTTGTTGCTATGGAAATGTAAACAAAGTGTGCCTCATTGGTTACACTGGTTAATCACTTATTCTTCAGGTAGTTATTGGTAGTTGTGTGTGGGAAATGAAGTTTATTTAAGCGATCAGTTGTGTGTTGTTAGCCTACTTTGTTAAACCACTATTAAAATACCTTGTTATGGAGGCAAGACTTAGTGGCAGTAAAATTAGAGATGGACCGAGGATTCATGGCCCAAGACAAAGATCAGCTTACGGTTATGGTGATTATACAACCAAGCTAGATAATTTGTCGGTTCTCCTAAAGAATGCTTTGAACAGGAACAGGAGAATTTGCTCCTTCACAATGAACTGCTTATTCTTTTCAACCAAGTGAGTAAAAGGACTACATGTGACCTTAAAATGAGTGAAGTGACTGTTTCTAGTATTTCTAATTTGAAGCAGCTACAGCCAGGTCCATCACAAATTGCAACTCTTGGGAAACGAAGACCAAGATCATCTCCAGTCATACAACTGGAAAGTTTTCAATTAGATGCCATAAGAAGACACGTCTATGACTATTATACCAGAAGGGAGCATCCTACCACACAAAAGCTTCTTTCTTCTCTTGAAGAAGCATAGGGATGTGAAGGAAGCTTTAATAACAGTATAAAACTACTTTGCAGACTACACTGGGCGCAAAGAAAACTGCGCCAGATAAGCACATGTGCAAGTACTTCCTCAACTCCCTCTCCACCTTCATAGCTGCATGTCTTCTGTTACTTAGAAATGCAGCAGGCAGTTGCTATGCCTACCATGCCGAGCCATATGCTATAGGTATGAAGACACCACTTTTACCACCCTATGAAACTTTCTCATATTTTAAAAATAAACTATCCTTATTAATCGCAAGGCCATGGTTTATTTAATTCTGTAAGATCTTTTAGTGGGGGGGGGGGGGGTGCGCCTTCGCGCCCTTATGACAAACTGCCCCTGCTGTTTTCTATGTCTGTTACTTATTGTTAGTTTTAATAGCTCCAATATACATTTGTCTAAATTTTACCAAAGCAAGAATATTTATAAACGTTGATTTGTGCAATTTAGGAAATAAAAATATTTACAGTAATGTGCTTTCCATGCTCTGTTTATATTCTATTTAAATTGTAGCTATATCAAACATAAAGTGTTATTAATCTGTTGAAAATATCATTTGTGATGCAATTTCTTTGGTGAAATGAACAAGGTGTTACAGTAGAGAATAGTAGTTTTATTCATCCGTTAAGTCAATACAATGACATTGGATACGTCAATACAAATATTTAGAACAATACAAATAATATAAGTATAAAAATAAAAAAAAATAAAAAATAAGTTGCATCAAGTGTAATTAATAAGATCTAAGCATGAACTCATAAATATATATATAGTTGCATGGCTCTACAACTACACAGCATTTAAAATGCATCACAAATATATACAATTATATGGCCAGCTACAGTGTATCTAGAAATTCACCTATATCATAATATGAATCACTTAATAAAATTTCTTTCAACGATAGTTTGAAACACCTCATGTATTTTATGTTTTTCAGATTGGCCGGTAGTTTATTATACAGAGTGACTGCTGAATATCTAACTCCTTTGGAATAAAGTGTAGTTCTATGTGTTATTGTTCTTAAGTCTGTTTTACCTCTGGTGTTATGATGATGTATTTGATTATTTGTGGTGAAATTTTCAAGGTTTTGTTTTGTATAACATAGCAAACAGTATATATACATTATTAAATTTTAGATGAGTCGCATTTCTTACACATCTGCTTCACTTTCGTACGAAAGTGAAGCAGATGTGTAAGAAATGCGACTCATCTATACGAAAGTGAAGCAGATGTGTAAGAAATGCGACTCATCTAAAATTTAATAATTTTTCGCTTCACTGTGGTGTTCCAATACAGTTGAATCTCAGTATATATACAGACTGGGCAGAGTCAAGATTTTCAACTCCTTAAAGAAGTTCCTGCAGGAGTCATATTTTTTTCCTGACATTAGGCATCTAACAATCCTTTTTTGTACTTTAAAAACCAAGTGACTGTCTTTACTATCCCCCCAAAACATAATGCCATACCTCATTAGACTTTCTGCATATGCAAAATATAAGGTTCTCATGTCACTTGCATACAACTCATTTTTTATTACTCTTAATGAGAAGTAGAATTTATTTAACTTTATTACTAGATATTTTATGTGTGCTTCCCAGTCTAAATGCTGATCTATCCATACTCCCAGAAAATTTGCTTCTGTCTTATAAGAAACACATGCACCATACAACTTGATGTCAGGTTTGTCAACATTTTTATTTTGTTTGTGACGAAATGATATTGCTGAAGATTTGTTTGTATTAATAATCAATTTGTTTTCAGCAAACCAAGTTTCAATTTTACTGGTTATGTGTTTTGCATTTTCATTTCCCTTTATTATAACATTTGTGTCGTCAGCAAACATAGTTACTCGAGTTGGATTTAAATAATTTGGGAAGTCGTTTATGAATATTAAAAAGAGGACAGGTCGTAGTATGGATCCCTGGGGAACTCCATATTTAATTTTTTCCATTTTTGAATAGTGATTACGTACGACATTCCGCTCATCGACATTTGTGATTTCCACCATCTGTTTCCGATTTTTTAAATATGATTGGAACCAATCCCATACTATTCCCCTTATCCCATAATAGTACAGCTTTTGTAACAGAATTTCATGATGAATCATGTCGAATGCATGAATATTACTGTTGTAATAATATACTGCATAACCTAGTTAACCTGAAACATTACAATGCCTTGTAACTATTGTGTTCTCAGGTGTAAATCTAGTTAAGGTAAAGGAAATAAAAGCAGAAATGCACCATAAAGCTTGTAACTTCAGTAGATAATCACTGAAAATTTTACTATTTCATGTGTTGTTTGTTAGTATACATATTTTATGTTATAAATTTGGGAACAGTGTAAATAATGACATAATTATGAGTGAACTGAATTAGTGGATGCTGCAGTACCAACAGTTGTGTTTCATGCAAGTAGTATGCTGCTTCTATTTTGTAGACTACACTATTTGTAATTTAAATACATAACTGTAGTTCATGAATAACATTATGTTGCTACATGCAAAACTGTAGACTGAATGGAAGTTGTCTTTCAATGCTGACTTAAATAGCGTAACTTACTCTAAATAGCAGTACTTGTGTGTTAAACATTCATGTTTTTTATAGATATATAATATTGTATATGATGTGATAAACATTTTAAACAGTAATTAATTTTGAGGGAACTCAATGCCAGCAGTTCTGTACTATGTGTGTGGTATGCTGGTTGTAGATATTTCTGTTATCTTTGTAATTTAAATGTGTAGCTGTAGTTTAGAAATGCTGTTATACTATGGCATACAAAATGTAGACTGCAAGAATGTTAAGGTTATATAGTTACCTGTGCACTGGTTACCATTTAAAATGATATTATATCTATTTAATTTTTAAGACAGTGTTTTTGTGCATAACACAGCCTTTATCCACATAATAGTCTGTTAACCCTCGAGTAGTTGCTTGAGCTACATATGTAGCTCAGCCATTTTGTATTTGCAAGTGCGTATCTCCTTCTGTTTTTATGGTGGTGGGGGTTTTGGTAGCTTCTTGATTTTATTTTTGTAATTTATGTCCTTCAACGTTAAGTCATATCGGGTGATAAATGCAATGGGTGAAGTGATGCTCAAATGAGTCCGGGGTCCATGGAGCTTAGAGCTACCCAACATTTGTCTATCAGGATAAGGGAAAACCCCGGAAAAACCTTATCCAGGTAACACCCTAACTGAGATTCAAACTTGGGACCTCTTGAATGTGAGGCAGACAGGCTCTATGCTACCGAGGTGGGCTAGCTTCTTGATGCAATGTGTTCTAAACAGTCAGTTGGCTCTAATATATTTTAGTGAGACAGTATTTTTGTTATTTGCGACTAAATTCAGTTGCGCACCACTGGGCTGCATATGTAGCCTGCTCGACCACTAATGTAACAGTTGTTGAAATGGCTATTAAGAGAAAGGTTTGTCATGTGGGAGTTCCTGAGGACAATTTCTAACTGCACAGTGGCTTAATGAAGCTCTAAATGAAAGTAGTGAAAGTGACATTGAACTTGATGACAATGATGAAGGAAAAGAGGATCATACTTTTCCAGATGTGCATTACTCAGACACAGAGGAAGCCAGTAATGAAAATGAACCAAGTAATGCAGCAACGGATGGTGGACTACATAATTATCATTATTATGTGGCTAAAGATAAGTTTAAATGGAGAAAGGAACAACCCCCTGAAAATGTTAGCACCAGTTCGCACAATATTGTTCTCCATCTTCCTGCACCGGAAGGCCAAGCTAAGTTTTTTGTATCTAACCTTGAGGCTTTAAAACCTTTTCTGGATACCAATGACAGGAAATGATAACCACTTGCACAAGCATTTATATAACTGAAATAAAAGAGCAATTTGAAAAATTGCAGTTGACATACTAGACCAACTTTGTGCCAAGTATGATGTTGCTCGTAACACAAGATGTTGGCCTATGGTCATTTTCTTTGACTTACTCAACAATAGTGCGATCAATGCCATGTGTGTTTTTTTTCTGCGAATCATAAGTATAAGAAAATCAAACGACCCTTGTTTCTTGAGACAATATCCTGGGAGCTCATAAAGCCTCAAATAGCAAGAACAGCAGAACTGAACACTACAGCAGTCTCACTAAGAAAACGTGCTAAGATTCTTCTCAGAATTGAAGACCTTCGCAGAACACAAGTCACATAGCTTCACAACAAGGTAGGGAGGTGCTACTTATGTAGAAGAAGCAAGGATTAAATCTACCAGGAAGAGTTGCAGCATGTGTCGAAGAAAGATTTGCAATTATCACTCTACAGGGGTGTGTAAACAGTGTCTACAAGAAGAATTGTAAATTAACTAGTAATTTTGTGCTTGTATCATATTTTGACATAGTTACTAAACAATATTATGGTGATTGTTGGAGCAATGTAAACATTTAATACATCCTGTATCATATATTGTTGTTTTCACTGTTATTAACTTGATTAATATGTAACTTTATTACATTCCTGAATGTAAAGGAACACTATAAATGAGGTTACAGTATATTTTACACGGCATATAGTATAATTTAATTTAATATCAAATTATTTTGAAACAGTTTATAAAACTCAATTTGAATGTAAATAAGCACTATAAAGAAATAAAGGAATATTCCAGAAGGTTATTAAAACAATTATAAACAATGTATAAAGTAAATTTTATACAGACTACATATGTAGCCCATGCAACCACTCATGTCATAAATCATCAGGTGATTACTAGAGGGTTAATACACCACATTTGTAGTTTACTGTGTCAAAATCATAGTTCATGAACAGGAATTGCTTATAATGTTCTAAGCATTTCCCCTCAACTACAGCTGCCATTTTGAATAACAGTTTCAGGTCCATTCATTCTAGATGGTCACGGTCAGTTTCGGATCTTCTTAATCATTGTTTCCATAGTGGTGAGTCTTTCTCAGTCACTACTGTTCTTGGTCTACCACTCTTCTCTTCACCCTTAAGGAATTGCTGCTCCATCTTCAATTCTCCAAAGCAGCAGAACACAGTGACATGTATGAGGTGCATTCAAGTTATAACACCTATTTTTTTCAGGACTGGGACCAAATAGAAACTTCTGCCTGTTTTTTAAAATACACGTGAACTGTTTTTGAATGCATGACAGAGATGGCAGCACTGTTCAGTATATAGAACTCTAATGGCAGCAACCAGAGTTAGGACTGTTTTTAATACTTAAAATGGCGATGTTTTCATTGCAAGAACAGCGTGTAATCATTTGTTTTCTCAATTTTCGTGGTGTGACACCTATTGAAATTCATCGCCAGTTGAGTGAGGCATGTGTTGATGATACCATGGATGTGTCTAATGTGCGTTCCTGGGTGCAAAGTTCAATGAAGGTGGAACATTGTGTGACAAAAACCAAGACAGTCACGGCCTCGCACCAACCGGTCTGACAACATGATCCAACGAGTGCAGAATGTTGTTTTGGAGGATCGCTTGAGCACTGCAGACATCGCCTCAAAAATTGGCATTTTCATGGGATCTGTGCACACAATCCTGTATGAAGATCTGAAAATGTAAAAAGTGTCTTCCAGGTGGGTGCCATGGATGATGACAACTTTGAAGTCATTGCTCATGCTCCCTACTCACCTGATCTGGCTTCTGGCAACTTTTGGCTGTTTCCCACGGTGAAAAACACTCTCTGTGGTCACAGATTCACTAGTTGTGCCACTATTGCCTCAGCGATTTTCCAGTGGTCAAAACACAATCCTAAAGAAGGGTTTGCAGCAGCCATGGAGTCATAGCGTCGGCACTGTGAAAAATGTGTATCGCTTGAGGAAGATTACATTGAGAAGTGACAGTAGTTTCACATTTTTCTTGTGATTACTTTGAATGAAAAAAGGAGGAGTTTTTATAACTGGAACACACCTCATAATGGAGAAGAGTCCTCCAAAGCCCTCCTCAAACCCTGAAGTGACTGCATTTCATTTAAGCCATATGTGAAGTCATATAAGGTCATTGCACAAAAGTGCTGTCTCGGAATATCCATTGTACTCGTAAGTACTTTCATACTTTCCAAACTTCAAATATCAAATGAGGGAAAATGAATGATGTAACAATGCTTTGTCTGCTACCATTGTATTGCCAATTAGTCAGCTATTTTGACAAAGCAACAATGTTTTCCCCAAGAGTGGTCAAAATCTGTCTCAATACTTATGTAGTGACCCTTGTGTAAATTTGTATCTTATACATGCTCTATGATGGGTAAGCAGATGATCAATACAATACCTAATATGATTGATTGGTTGGTTGCTATCTAATGCTAAGCAGTTGGCAGTGAAGCCATTCACTCTCTTCCACTCCAGTATTTTGATGTTATATTGGTATGTTGACTAAAGGTTCGGTAGCGGAGCAGGTGGTTTCCATCTATAACTTCTTTAAGTATAGAGAAAGGACACAGAGAATATCACACTATATTAATCCTGAATAAATGTTTATTGAGACAGTCATGGCCTGTTAGACCTCTAAGCGTTGCTACAGAGGATTCTCTTGGTAGTGTATTGATTCTAGTAATGCTGTTTCATAAATTTTCCCATAGCTTTTCTTTTGTTTGTAATATATTAATCTTCTTTAATCTTTGATTCTATATTGATATAATTATTATTTCGATAGAGTGATAACTTAGTGGCTCACATAAATTTGACCTACTTTTACTGCTTTTTTTGGCTAGAAAGTCAGCTGTTTCATTTCCATGTATTCTGCTATGAACTCCTATCCATTGAAGTATTATCTTTTATTTAAATTAATTAACTGTTTTATGATTTTACAGCATTATGCAATGTTTAGGTTTTTAGGTGTTATATCACATGTTATGGATAATACAACTGCTTTAGAGCCGGATAATAATACAACTTTTTCTAATTTATTTATATGACATAGAAGATTTTGTAAGCTCTGAAAGACTACCAAAATTTCTCCATAAAAATTTGTGACATTTAAACATAATCTTTTTTAGAAAGAGAAAGGTGGGATTGCTCCAGCACCAGTACCACCATTATTTGGTATGCTGGAAGCATCAGTGTAAACATGTAGCCATTCATTAGGAGGATATCAAATTTTTCATTTCTGATGTCATTTGTGATGTCATGACACATGAAGAGCTTCCAGATTTTGTAACTTCTACAGCTAAGTGTAGATAGTGTTCAATATCAAACAGTTCTAAAGGGTTGGTACTTGTTTGTAATGTTTCTTTTAAGCAAAAATGTTTTAATTTTTGTTTGATTTCTTTTACTTTACTAAGAAAACTTTGAAAATATCAAACAACTCTAAAGGGTTGGTACCTGTTTTTTTTTTTTTTTTTTAAGTAAGGAAGTTTGAGTTCTTGTTTGATTTCTTTGACTTTACTAAGAGAACTTCATTAAGTTTTTTCGTTTACTTGTGATTTTTTGTTTTTCCCAGTCATTATAAAATAATGTGATTAATTTTTCATATTGTATGATGGCTGCTTTTTCAATGTCAAGATCAAATCTTGGATTATTTGTTAAAATTTGTAGAGCAAGTACTGGGGTTGTTGTGACAACTACAGTTATTAGACAAAGCATCTGATTTTGCAGAATATTAAGTTTTTTCTATATTTTCAATTTGTTACTCATAATATCTCTTCACAATATTTAAGTGTTGGTATAATATACATATTGTAAAGAGTGTTTAAAGTTTGTGTAGTGCTTTCCCATTTTTTGCCTGCCAATCTCTTTAATAGTGTTAATTTTTTCTCAGGGATTTTTTTTCACATATGAACGTGTTTTTTGCATGTTCATTTTGTATCAAAAACAATACCTAAATATTTGGCTTTTTCCCTTCTAGTTGGAGTTAAATATTTAATGGTTTCTTCCATAGTGTGAATATTTTATAATTTGTTTTCTATATATTAATTTTTATTAAATGAATAGATGTCCAATTCTGTAATGTCATCAAGGACTGCTGTGCTATATTTATTAGCTGTTGACTTTGATTTTTCAGTTTGGCATTCCATAGCACCACATCATCTGCAAACATTAATACTTGATTTCAAAATAGATATTATTGCTTTCTTCTAGGTACTTATGTATTCATGACACGCTTTTGAGGTCTAGGACTGAGTTTTTCAATTTAAAGTTACCTATTAATTACAATGTTCAGTTCTATATATATAAAATTAATTATGTTGATTTTATGTATTCTTTAATATTTTATATATTCTTTAATGTTTTTCTGCAATATTTTTAGTATTAGCAGATAATTTATAGGTATTATCATGGTATTTATTAAATTTATTACCTATTTCATTGTCATTTGTAAATGTGTAATTATTATAAATAATAGTTTTTTATGATACAAGTGGGAAAAGGAGAATTTTATTCAGTGAGCAGCACAGGTTACGAAAGGAGTGAAAGCAAGTGGAGCAATTCCTGCAAACAGAATAAAATTACTTTGAACTAAAGTTTATTTTTTGTTTGTTTGTAATTTACGTCCTCCAATGTTAAGTCATATCAGACGATGAATGGAATGGGTAAAATGATGCTCAAATGAGCCCAGGGTCCATAGAGCTTAGCGTTACCCGACATTCGTCCTTCAGGATAAGGGAAAACCCCAGAAAAAACCTTATCCAAGTAACTCACCCTTACTGAGATTCAAACTTGGGACCTCTTGAACGTGAGGCAGACATGCTACCACCACACTATCGAGGCGGGCATTGAACACGAGTGGCATATAGTATCTTTTAGACAGTACTGAATATTTATAGATGTGTTGTAGATAGCAAATAGTTTGTTTTACCTATTTTGGAGACCTGTAACTTAACATACTGTGATGTTCAAATATTGCCTTGATTGACATCAGTGTTGGCAACATGACAAAGCATTCTATATAAAATCTTACATAAAGGGGCAATGAAACTAATAAAACAAAAATAATGTAATACCACTTTAATGTAAAAACTCGCTATTTATAAAATATGCTGGTTCTGCACACTCAGCACCTTCCATGTTAACATTCATAACATCTGTCATTTTACAAATCGATACCATAGTCTGGGATCGTTATGAACAAGGCCTACCTGATTGAGCTATTGTAGTTACATTGCACAAGAAACTAAAGTTGGCTACACTGGAGCATTAAACATTCTTTTAGCACTGTGTGGCAGAATTATCTTCTTTTAACACAACTCAGAAATGGCATTGGAAATGCTTTTGCAGAAGATGAACGAATTAACAGCGAAGTCGGAAGCGGCAAATAACAACTTGGCCGCGAAGATGAACGAGTTAACAACAAAAACAGAAGCGGCAAATAACAACCTAGCCGCAGAGTTGAAAGAAATAAAGACCGAATTGACCACAGAAATGAAGGCAGCGAACGACAGTCTGGCCACGGAAATGGAGGCGAACGAGGTCCTCGCCGCCAAATTTGAGGAACAGTTGGCCGGCGTGAGCGATGACGTGACGGAACTGGGCAAGCGGATGGGCCAAGTGGACGAGCGCGTCGAGGACCTGGCGAACCGCTTCAATGACCTAGAGGAAAAGGCCGACAATAACGCCAAGTCCCTGAACGCCATGGTTGAAGACGTCGAAGACCTCGCGAACCGCGTAAACAACCTGGAGGGAAAGGCCGACAGCAGCGTCAAGTCCCTGAACGCTATGGTGGAGGACGTCGTCGGCAGGAGACTGAAGGATTTGAAGGCTGACGCACCGGGACGCGACACAACATCGGCGCGCGTCAAACCTCCGAAATATGACGGCGCGTCAACATTCGAGGTCTTCCGCCGCCAGTTCGACACAGTGGCCAAGCACAACAGATGGTCACCGGAGGAGGAGGCCACACAGTTAATAGCCAGCCTCCAGGGACGGGCCGCGGAAATCCTAAAAGCGGTGCAGACGACGGCGGCGCCCAACGACATCTGGGAGGCCCTGGAGAATCGTTTCGGGAACCACTGCTTAGCCGCAGCATACCGCAGCCAGCTAAAGGCAAGGTCGCAGCAGACGGGGGAGACGCTGCAGGAGTTCGCCATAGCGATCGAGCAGCTGGCTAGCAAGGCCTTGGTTGACCTGCCACTGGAGTTCGTATCCCGGGAAGCCGCCTACAATTTTGTCGACGGGGTACGGGACACGGAGATTCGTCAGCGCCTAATCCTCGCCGATTATAAAAACATCCACGAGGCGCTGACAGCGGCATTAAGGATGGAGGCGGCCAAGGTAGCATATATCCCGACGTCGAGAACGAGGAGTGTCCGCTACGCCGGAGACAGAAGACCAGCTGAGGGACGCCGGCGAACACCTAGTGGCGTGTGTTGGGGGTGTGGACAGCCCGGACACCTGCGGAGAGACTGCCCACACCAGGAAGAGCAGCCGGAAAACGAGTAAGGGCCGTCGTGGAGAGGGGCACGTCGGCGCCATTACCATCCCCTCGAGTGACAATCCGCGCCGTCAGCCGGCGGATGGATTACAACCTCATCGCGGACGGCTGGGTAAGAGGAAAGCCGTGCCGCGCGCTGGTGGACACCGGGGCGGCCGTGACCATCATCAGACCTGACGTGGCGAAGGGTTTGCCGACGAGGAAGCCGAGCTGACCATACCAGCTTGTGTTGGCATCGGGCGACACCTTGCCTGTGGAGGAGGCCCTGCTGGAGCTGAACTTGGGACGGAGTGCCGTGCGTCTGTGGGTGTTCGTCGCGAAGGTGGCTGAGGAGGTGTTTCTGGGACTGGATGCCCTCAGGAGCCACGAGGCGACGGTCGACGTCGGCAGGAAGGTCCTAAGGCTCAACGGGAAAGAGGTTATACTCCGTCAACCAGAAGAGTGCCTTGGAATTGGCAGGGTCGTCTTGAGCGAAGACGTGGTTGTCCCCGCGAGGAGCGAAGTGATAGTGACGGCGCGACCGGAAGGCCAGACAGCACGTTGGGTCCAGAGGCAGCAGGAGTACGACTTCACCTCGGAACATCGCAGAGGGAAGAGTCACGGTAACGCGGACGCTATGTCCCGAAGATCCTGTCCAGAAGAGTGCGGCCAAAGCACAAGAGTGGAGGGGAAGGAGCGTGCCGCAGCAGTTCGAGTAGTAACGGCAGTGCCTGCGGATGGCTGGGATAGCGCAGGCCTGAGGAGGGACGCAGACTTGGGGCCTCTTGAGGGATGTGGAGAACTTGGTGGACCACCTCCACGACATGCACGAGATGGCTCGCCAGAACATCCAGAAGGCGAGCGACCGCATGAAAACCCGAGACGACAGGCAAGCCAACAGCCAAGGATTCCAGCAAGGTGACCTGGCCTGGTTGTACCGCCTGACCCGGACCAAGGGACGCTGCCCGAAGCTTCAGCAGTCATGGCAAGGACCGTACCGTGTGGTGAAGAGGATTAACGACGTGGTCTACCGCATCCAGAAGGTGCCCTGAGGAAAGATGTTAGTGGTACACCTGGATCGCCTGGCCCGCTACGAAGGCGCTGTTCGGGACGACCAGCCTTGAGGAGGGAGCAGTGTCACCCTGGTGGTAGAATCGCGAAGCCGATGAAAAATGATGACCGGTGGCGACGGACAGTTGAATGTAGAGTTGAGAAAATAAACAGTTTTAAGGTTAGCTAGCAAACTGTAATGGTGACGAATGTATTTGCGAGGAGAATAAAGTGTAGTTTTTGTGTTTTGTAACCTCGTTTTATCATTTCACGAACCCACAAAGTCACATTATGAATTCTTAAGAGGTATATAGCTTTTAGTTAATCCTATTGGTGTGTCTTTCTTTGCTTTTACAATACCTGATATTGCTTCCCTTATGCTACAACATAAAGATGTAAGTAGATGTAGATGATTTCTAGAAAGTATAAATGAATGGATACATAATGTGAATCTTTCTTGGGATAAAACATATCCTAATAACACAATTTTTACTTATTTGTTTTAAAAATGTAATGGTTTATTTTAATGTTAAAATATATTTAGGTTCACAAACAAGACAAATTTGAATGCATTTACTTAAAATCTAAAAACCTTAAGTATTAAATTTTATGCTATATACTGTGTCTAACAGGTGCTTACTTCAAATAGATAAAATCCAGGGATTCTAAGTTTGAGAAAGCAATAAGCAGATAATTTTAAAAACTAGAACTTTACTACTTTCCTGCACTCTGGGGATTACAATGAAAAAGCGTTTTTCCATTTCAAGCACTTCTGCAATCAAAATTCTGCCAGATTAAGTGTTGCAATTTTTTTATTGATATAGTTTCTGTCTCATTAACTGAGTAACAATTGACATTTTTTTTTAATGATCACATTAATCTGTAATACCTTAACTAACAATATTTATACTAAAATTTGCCAAGATAGATAAAATATACAATTATATCACTTTAACATAACCAGAGAATGATCTCTTTGAGATTATATTCACAAAATAATCCTTATGAATAAGAACATTTTTATATTGATATCTTCTCAGCATTTTGATCAATCAATGTTATTGTGATATTTCAGGGTAAACTGACTTTACTAAGAGCCTGGTGTAGGGCCTGCTGCTGCTCTGCATTCAGCTGGTTGATACAGGCCTGGAACAGCTCACTGCTGACCTGTAAGCATAAAAGAAAAAGACAATTAACAACTTAAATTTTTTGTCCCTTGACCATTTGCCCTCATCATCAGAAATGAACTGAATTGCTCATAGTGGTGCTGATATAATATAGATCAGTGAATTTCATGCAGGTAATTTAAAATTCAGTGAACAATGTGAAAGCTTTATCATTAAAATCTTTTTCTAACTTTTTTTTCTTTTTTTTTAAAAGAGGTGTGCAACTGCGCATTTATCAATCTGTTTGTGTTTTATGTGCATCATATGCCCTTTAAATCTGGGTACTAATTATCTGCTCTTTTGTTCTAAAATATTCTGTGGCAAAATAATTTCTCTACATTGTGTTTATTTTGTAGAGCTAAGTAGATGTTATAAAATTTGTAGCGAGTACTTGGATGGAATGTCAAACTCTCTGTTATTCAATTTATTGCGGAAATTTGTGGTACATTTAATGTGTTCCCATGTTTTAAATTTTGCTGTTTGTTGAAAAAATATACATTTCATACAGAGTGGGATGGCTCAGGCAATTTCATCTGTGGTCCACATTCGGGAGGCTCTGGTTCAATCCCGTGGTCGACCTCCCTGACCCATGAGATTTTTGGGGGGTTTTCCTGGGAACCTTTAATTTCATCTCCAATATAATGTCACATCATCTTTCATCTGGTGGTCTCTTTCAGGGTGGAAGTTTTGGCAGGTGTCTCGGCACTTCATGGCAGAAAGATAGGCTCCTAGGACAGTTTTCGGTCTCCAGGCCAACCTGGTGAGCTATTTCCAGAACACAACGGGTGGGATGCATGTTGTGCTGGCCTGCCGCAGGAGTTTCCAACTGGTAAATTGTAGGGACCCTGTCCTCTGTACTGTCATAAGTCCTTTGCTGGGCTGCCTTCTGTCTCCTCTCACCTCATCCTTTCTCCTGGGGATGCCCAGCAGGGGGCTTAGGTACAATTAACTACAGGTTTTGGTGCCAAATAAATCTGCTCTGTAGTAATACTAATCCTATACATTTCATTTGTAATGTAAATATCTTAATTATACAGCATTTTAATCAAAACTGCTTTAAGAATCATTTTTAAGAAAATTTAAATATTTTAAAAGTGTTCTATGTACATAAAGGGTAGTTTGGGTTGAGAGAAATTTCTTCAAACTAATCATGTTGCTTCCTTGAAAGACACTGAACTTAAATATTTAAGCACTTTATATTTTTCAGTTATGCTGAAACATGCAATAAACCTTTTAACAATGTTTTCATTGTATTTAGGTGGTCTCAAAACATTTCTGGTGAAATCTCAGTATCGAACTTTCGGGTAGAATATAATACATCTCAAAGTATAAACTTGAAAGAAGCGTAGGGACAGTGAAGCACAAATTAGCACAAAAGTGAATCGAGAAAATATTGACACATTGCTTCACTCACACTCACACTGTTTATTCACAGTTTATTCATGTCCTGTGAATAAACAGTGTGAGTGAAGCAATGTGTCAATATCTTCTTGATTCACTTTTGTGCTATAATACATCTTCTTACTGTAAGTACATAGTAGAGAGAGTGAAACAAATAATCTGAATTACAACTTACATTGTACTGTATAATGTGGTGTAACAAATGATAATTTTTGGAAATACTATGTTTAGAACATAGAGTATTATTACGCATACCTTATTGGTCTATTTAAATGCATAAAATAGGATACATTAATAATAAATTACAGTGCTTGCCCAATAATTTTGATTAGTATTATTTTCTATAACTATTATAATCTTTGTTATTTGTTTCAGCCTTCATTGTGTATCGACAATGAGTGAGTGTACTGGGTTTGAGGGCCCATTGAGAGATAGGTCATTTGGATCCAATTTCAAAAGGAAAAGCTCTAAAACTTAAAAAAAAAAAAACTTAGCAGTATAAATTAAAAACAAAGTTAAAACATGAAATACATGAATAAAAATGAAAAATATTACAGGCTGTATTCATAGACTTGGTCCGAACTAACTTGCTACTTCCGGTGGACTAAGGGTGGACCATCGATTTTCTTATTCATAAACCGGGATTAGTGATAGTCCGGGGACCAAACACCTAGGTCCAGCTCAAATTTTGGTCAGCCTCCGAGGGGTAGATTAAAGGCGGACTATCTTTGCAGCATGGACAACAATGAAGTGATGAGTGTAGCTGTTGTGCGTAGAATTTTTGAAATAAGAGGACCGAGGAAAACTTATCTACCAAGAATAGAAATTATTTTAAGTACAACAACCTAAAATTCAAAAGCAGATGCAAGTTTAGCAAAGCGAAATCTAGAAAGCTGACGTCCTAACCTGTACGTCAGGGAGGATAACCGCGGCCTGAGTATCTCAATTGGCACTCAAATCTAACAGCACTTTGGTATTATGCAAGAGGAGGATATCAAAACACTGCTGACCTGCACAATATTAGTCACGCATCAGTAAGCCATATTATCAGCAAACTCGTTATCAATTTCCCTCCATGCCTCCTCCTTTCTCGTATTTGTATTTGTCTACACAGATTTATTTTCTATAATGTTCATTCTTTTTTTGGACTAGAGAAAACATTGGTCTTTCTCTGACCAATTGATATCATGCTTCTTCATATTATCCATATTCCCAGCACACAAAACTGTATTACCGAACCTCAAACAGCAGCAGCAACCATAAGAATGATTAAGAAACTACCACAGAGATTTATAAACTTGTAGGTACACTGTAGTTTCGAGATTTAACTGTAATTCAACACCACAGTGAAGCGAAATAATTATTAATTTTTAGATGAGTCGTATTTATTACACATCTGCTTCACTTTCGTACCTATTTTGAGGACATGTTTCCATACTCTGAGCATAAAAAACTCTTTAGACCTGGTAGAAAAAATTCAAAATCTTAAACTAAAACCTCATGACACTTTAGTATCCTTCGATGTCCGCTCCCTCTTCCCTAGCATTCCATTAGACAAACTTTTGATTCAACTGAAAAAATGGCTAAACTCTATAAACCTAGATGACAATGCAATAGAGGAATATTTGGCAATGACTGAAATATGTATACATCAAAATTATTTTGTTTTCGATGGAAAATACTATAAACAAATTTCAGGACTAGCTATGGGAAGCCCGCTATCACCATTTTTGGCCAATCTATACATGAGCTTTTTCGAAACACATATAACTAAAGCCTTCCCTCATATTTTTAAAACATGGTACAGATATGTAGACGACATCTTTGCAATAGTGCTCTACAAACAAATAGATGATGCTTTGAAACTACTCAACCTGCAAGAACCCAGCATACAATTCACAGTGGAAACTGAAGAGGACAGTACTCTACCTTTTTTGGACCTTAAAATCACAAAAAGCAATGAAAAACTAGAATTTGGTATTCATAGAAGAGCAACACAAACAGATAATTACATCAAAGCAAATAGTTTCAACCCAATTCCACACAAACATGCCACCATCAACAGTCTCACACACAGATTAGTAAATCTACCCCTCAACCAGCAAGAATATCAAAACGAATACCATCAAATCTTAAAAACTGTAATTAAAATGGATATGGAAAAAACCTTGTAGATAAAAAACTAAAACCATTCAAACTTCAAAAGAGATTAAAACAGATCACAGCACTCACACCAATAAAACAAGAAATTAGATTTGCTAAATTTACTTACCACCCCTGGGCCACAAAGAAGTTCCAGAAAATATTCAAGAAATACAATATAACATTGGCACCAAAAAACAATTACAACATTAAAAACCTACTTCACAGTAATAATACTGGTAAGATAAAACCATAGGAAAAGTCAGGCATTTACAAGATTAGGTGTAAAGACTGTGAAAAAATTTACATAGGGAGGACAAAAAGAAACATAGGCACTAGAAAGAAAGAACACTTCAGGCACTTAAGATACAAAAATATTGATAAGTCCGCAATAGCAGCTCATTTCTGGTCTGAAAATCATGAAATTGAAGATAGCACCGAATTACTAAAATACGTACAAAAACATAGTGAACTCGTCATATGGGAGAGAGTATACATAGAAAACATAAAAACCAACTAATGAACTTTGAAATCCCGCCAGAAGAGAATCCCACATTTAAGTTCATCACTAAATCAACAGATGGCAGCAACAACTCCAGAATTACCCACACTACTGGATCAAGCTTTAGTCGCATAAAAGCCGAAGATGCAAACGATGATTTGCGAAACATGTCCTCAAAATAGGTACGAAAGTGAAGCAGATGTGTAATAAATATGACTCATCTAAAAATTAATAATACTGTAGTTTGTTTAGCACTCTATGGGACTTGCGCATGCAAAGAACCTTTCTACATCGTGTAACATTTGCTCAGTGCCGGTCCACAACTTTACTTGTTCCAAGACTTTTTATCATCTATGGATACCAAAAAGTTAGACCGGCTTTGGTCTGGACCATGTTAGTCCGAAGACAGGCTAGACCAAAGTGATAACTATGAATACGGCCCCACAATTATAACAATTACACTTAAAATCTCAAAAATCTAAAATGCATCTTAAACTAAATCACAAGTAAATTTGTGAATTAAAAGTAATTATGTATTGGTATTACAATAGTTATGAGGGTTAGTTGAATGAAAACAAGGCAAAAAAATATTAACTGTTATTATTTCAAAAGTAATTGTCATAAACATTTAATACATTAATCCCACTATGATATAAGATGGCCAATGTCTTCATAAAAAAATGTTTGCAGTTGCCTATGGAACCATTATTGTACCCAGGCATGCACCTCTATGTCCAAAGCAAATCAACTGTGTACTTCTATACATACATCTACCAGCATTACCAACTTTGACATGCTTGTTATACAGTCTATCTCTCTCTTTTTTTTGTAACTTTACGTTCTCCAACGTTAGGTCATATCTCACAGCAGTCTATCTCATTTTCATTTGGCTGACACTTATAGTATTCATTAAAACAACTGCTTTGTGAAGCATTCTAGCTAAAATGAAGACTTTGGTAAAAAGCAAAGGAAAATCTCTGGTTATTAAGTAAACAGAATCCAAAACTACCAATCCACACAACAGAGTGAATGGACCTTAGTTTTAGATAAAAGGCAGAAAACATCCACATATTAAAACTGTCAAGCGCAACATTAAGTAAATCCTTCAATGAAAATTTGGCCAACAACTTATCAAGATTAGTTAACTGCTAATCAGTGTAGACATTTAGTTTATTCATCATGAGCACTGTATTTACTTACTTGTGTTTGCTTAACTATCCCAACCATACGTTTACCAACCTCACTCTCTATTGCTATTGCATCTCTTATAAATGCTTCTGCAATAATAGCTATCAATTTGGGCAAATTTACGTTGTTTGGTCCCAAGATGATAGGATGGTTGCTGTCTATGAGGTCACACAAATAACCATAAACATGGGGTGATTCTTCAGTATCTTCCCAAACAGGGAGCCAGGATAGCCTGAAAATATCAAACCAATGGAAGCATTGACAATTTTTAAATACTCTATTATGTTATCAGTTAGATAACCTTCTCACTTCATTTATTTTTGCATGTTTATAAACATGTGCATGCACAAGTGAGATACTGAGTGGGTTTGTACCTTTTCCCCCTCCCCCTGGAATGAAAATTCCCTGTACATGGCAAAAATTGAGGCTTCCAAATACAAACCCATTCACTTTCAGTAAATTTTTAAGAAATGAAAAATATTTTACAAGACAAACTAATATTAATATCTGATGCATATACAAGGGTGAATCTGAAAGTCTCCACTTTTTTTCTAAATTAAAGCCAAATTACAGTTGTAAATGCAAAGTCAAAATATCTATTCCCAGCAGTGGACATTTCTTGGATCAGCCTGACCTTATCTGTTGGTATCTCCATAGCTGATAGCAGATGAAGACAGGAGCTATGCTTCATGCATTTATGGCATATGGGAAACAAAATGTGATTTGTTTTCAATGGAACAAGGAGCAAATGCCCATTAAGATCCATAGGGAAATGTAATCTGAATATGGGGAAAACACTCACTTTGAGGAGTGTGAGGTGATGGTGTTATGAATTTGCAAAAGGCCATGAAATGTAAATGCTGCATTTCATTCCAAAATCGCAAAAGCGGAGCATAATGTGGAAATATCTGTGTTCTCCTACAACAGAAATGATCAGTTCCTTGGTCTTCTGGTATTGCCAAGAACTCTTTGCTGGATTTCATGACACAAAATGCAACCATCAATGCCAGCAGTTATGGTTCTACATGGTCACAGTAGGCTGCCATCGGGCAAAAGTGCACAGGCATTCTCTATTATGGATAACTTATCCTTTATGATAATGTGAGGCTAAATGTGACACTCAGAACTGCTGACAAGCAACGCTATTTTACTGCAAGGATCTGGACCTCCTACCATAAGTTCAGATTTCCTTTCTAGTGATTTCTGGGTTTTCAAACCACTGAAAAAGTTGCTGGCAGGATAGGGATTAACAGTGAAAGCAAGACAGCAGCTCAATGGCAGTTCCCCACACAGTTTATCATAGTGGCATCTTAAATTTAGTGCTGTGATGGAACAAATGTGTGAACTGTTGTGGGAACTATACAGAAAAATAGTGTAAGGTACATAGAACAATATGAATATTTATAAATATGTGTATGTGCATTATTTTGTATACTATAGGACCAAAGACTTTCTGAGTCATCCTTGTACAATATAATTTTGCAGTACATTAGTTACTTCCAAGACAAAGCTAATATTTTCTAGAAAGTGCATTTAAAATTTTGAAATACCTGCATTTGAATTTTATCCATGGGACAATACATTATATGCAGGATCTACTGAAATAATTGCAGTAAATAGTATAATTAATATTCTTCATATATTTAGTTACTAGCACATAATTATTTATCCTACTTTATATTGTGTACACTAATAAAATTGCATATTTAACTGCATTACTTTCATGTTTTATGAAATGTATTCATTAATGTTAGTAACATTACTATGAATGAAATAATTTTTGTTGTATTAAACTCTTACTATGAGAATTCGTTTAAACTTAAACTATTCCTTCATATTATGACAACAAAAATGATTATTTTGATTTTATGGTAAAAGTTACCTTTACAATATTATTGTACAATTGATTAACTGTGGCAATGGAAGTCACAAGTTTCTTGGATAAATAAAAACAATAAACTGTTGAAAAAATGTTGGAAAACCATTCCTTATGAATGTAGTCAATCTTTCCTTATCAACTTTAATGCCATGTATCAGTTCACTTCGCACTCAAACTGACTTATGTATGAACTGGACTTTTATTTCACTAATAAAATACACCCCTGTTTACTGCACTATGCATAACATTCTCTAAAGACACAATATATTACAGTCATGAGTGTGTTTTAGTATGACAAGATGCAGGAGCAATATGAATCCTGTGCAACACAAGCATGTAATTTACCTTATGGATTTTGTTTAATTCCTTCAAATTTTCTGGGCTTCTTAGTCTCTTTCTTCCTTTTCTGGTATAACAGCAGTTTCTATCATGACTATTCATTTTCCTAATATAAAATATTTGCAATCAACCATCACATTCAAGCATTGTGTGGCATTTTAAATACTTACTCTTATGATAATTGTGTTATCGTGTCTGTAGTCAATCGGATGAAAGAAAATGTTGCAAAATAAGTCTGATCCATGAAGGAATATTAGGATTTGAATCTCTGTGCAATTTCAATACTGTTATAACAGCAGGAAATGTTACCTACATCTTACTTAATAAATTATTATACATGTCAGAAGCTCATTCTTCAGGAAATACAGAAATATGGGAATTTACATCTAAGAACTTCAATCTTTTGGAAATGATTGTGACAATACATGACTCAAGTACAGCTGCAAACAGTACATAAAAAGAGTGTGGAGTGCAATTAGCAATTTAATTATAGAGGTGTGCTGGCCCTTAAAAGTAGGTTTATTAGTGTTATGTAACACCTGTATTCAATTGAAAAAACTGTAGTCAATTTTTAACACATCAACACTTACATTTTTGTGTTATTGAGGGACTAGTTTCGAAAGCCATTGCATCCATTTTCAACCACAGTGCAACTATTGTCTGTTGCCATCTGCTGTCTTCTCTGTGGTGGTGGAACTATAAACTTCTTTGTTAAATTATTTACTGGTAGGATTTCAAAGTTCATTACTCTGTCCTTATTTTTCCATATAAATATGTTCTCCTAAGTTGTCTATTTTGGTTCATCACTCCTTTTAATAATTTTGGATTTGGGTCAATGTCATGGTTTTTGTTCCAAAACTAAAATGCTAGTACTGACTTATCTTCTTGTTTCAACCTGATTTTTCTAAAGTGCTCTTTGACTCTGGTTTTAGGCTTCTTTTAGTTTGACCTATATAGCATTTTTCACAATCCTTACAACTTATTTGATATATTCCGGATCTATTAATTGATGAAATTTCATCTTTTGTGTTTGAATTTAACAATTTTAATACTGAATATCTATTTGTAGGCGCCAAGATGATATTTTGTTGATTGAAGATATTTTTGAATTTAATAAATGTTTTTGGGTGGTACGTGAATCCAATGTATGTGCTGCTTTCTTTTTCTTTAATGAATGTGGTTGCTTCCTTAATGGATTTCCTTAGTTTAGCCTTTTTAATTTTCTTGAACACCAGACTGTTAGAATAAAAAGAAGTATTTCAGAAAGTGGAGTGCCATGGTTCTAAAATAGGCAAATGAGTCAACCTTGTATATACTTGTAAGCGGAGTAAAGTATATACAAGGTTGACTCATTTGCCTAATTTTAGTAACCAGACTATTAACTGACTATAAATAGTTTTTTTTTTCAATTAATTTTGACGTCATTGTTACTAAATATGTCCAATCATGCATAACTGGATTCAAGTTATTGCTGTTGCCTTTTGTTGAAGACTGTGATCAGCATCAAATGTAACATAGCACTTGTGTTAAACCTATTGTTCAATTTTAGACAAAATGGATTACACTGTCCCACAATATAAAATTTATGTTTGTCGATTTGCAATATGAAAGGTGATATTAGCTAACTTTGATGTTCTAAATTGAATGGTGCTTTCTATTTTTCTCTACCATGAACGGTTTTCTCTCAAATCACAAAATAAATTTTGAAAATGCTATTAACATTAGGCAAATGAGTCACCCGTGTATACACTTTTCTCCGCTTAAAAGTTTTTTTTTATGAAGGCTAGTTTCTGGGGGCTTCTTTCCCGTCCTTAGTTCTGTGGTTGACTGATGTTGCAACTGGTGTCTGCTTCCAGTCTGGTGTTGTGCCATCTGATGATCTTGTAAGTTTGATGTCATCCAGGGCGGGAATTTCAAAATTCATCAGGAGGGTCTGCTTCTTAGTAATGAATATGTTTTCCCGAATCTGCAGTTCTAGAGGTTTCGTTGCCTGTTTGAGCAATTCTATTTCTTGCTTGATGTGATTCTTATAACAAAAGTGATGTGCTATGGCATGGAAGTATGACACCGGTTGCACCATCAGTCGATCACAGTACTGAGGATAGGGAAGAAGTTCCCAGAAACTAGTCTTCATAAAAAAACTTTTAAGTGGAGAAAAGTGTATACAAGATTGACTAATTTGCCTAATCTTAATAACAGTGGCACTTCACTTTCTGAAATACTTCTTTTTATTCTATATTTGAAAATGCTGTTTTTAGTGTAAAAAATGTGCATTAAGTATAAAATAAATACAGAATGCAAATTTGCAAAATGAGAGGTCATATTAACTAGCTTGGATGTGCTAAACTGAATGGGGTTTTTCATTTTTTTCTATTGTGTAAGGTTTTCTAAAAAATGACAAAATAAATGTTGAGAGTACTGTTTTTGGTGTAAAAACACGTGCATTACGTATAACATAAAGAGAAATTGCAAAATTTTCAATCAGAGAGGTCATATTAACTGACTTGGTAATGCTAAATTGAATCTTACTTTCCATTTTATTCTATCAAGTAAAGTTTTCTCACAAATCACAAAATATACTTTGAAAATACTGCAATTATATATATAATAATAACCCATGGCGGGACAGCCCTTAAAGGGCCAAGTCCTACCAACCCAACTGCCAGCCTCACACCCACTTACGTACGGCAGAGGTGGACGATCATCCAACCGATACGGGGAGGAGATGTGGTCAGTATCTCGGAATCCCCCAGCCAGAATGTTGGTTTCCATGACCAGGGCCACTTACCTAGCGTAAGCTCCTCACTTTCCTCAAAATGCTGAGTGGGCACCGGTCCTATAAACGGGACCTAAAATCCCCACCACATGGGTGGGATTGAACCCGGGCTGCTTTCCGTGGCCAGGGACCAAGGCATGCTGCCTTAGCCCGCTATGCCACGGCGCAGGACTGCAATTATATATAGTGTCCAATATATATGTAAAAAGTATCAAATTTCATAAAAATGGTATGTGTTACACGAAAACTGTTATTAGTTTCAAAGTCAGCACATTTACTTCCATATAAGTAGCTTATTTTCATAAAAACTGGGAAAGTGTTGCAGGACAGGTTATTGGTCAACTATCAATCTCACACTTCTATTGTGGTTCTGTTGCATAGACTACAATAATATTTCCAAATGCAATTTCATATGCACTTTATAGAAATTCAGCCTCATTTCTTTCAAAACAAGTGGACATTTTTTGAAAATTTGATCACATGGTTGCCCTTTCCCTTTGAAACATATTGCCTAGGTTGTAGTGTATACAGTTGTACAGACAAATTCCAGTCTCTGGAGAGGATAGGGTACATTTTCCCCTAGAAGCACAGCAGGCAAGTGACATACCAACTGAGCTGCTTTGAAACCTTACACTTCAGATTATCTTGAAACAAGAAACATAGACTTTAGTTCTTTAATTTTATCATAGTAATGATCATGCCATGGCATTTACATTGTTAGTAAATAAACATGTAACTACTATGTGGATATGATTTTACAGAATTATGTACAAATATATACTTGTCAACAAAAAATATCACATTAGCCCAAAAGAATGCATTTTGGACACATGACTTTCAAATCTAGAAAGCTTGAGATGCTTAACATCAGACAAAGCAGTTAATACATACCAGTGTGGGAGAATTTCATTGACATTGATTGCGGAGCTATTATATTTAAGAATTTTAGTAATAGCTGATATTGCATTCTCTGTAGGATAAATGTTATCGAGGGTCCTCGATTCTGGATCTGTGATCACCTTTACCAACTTGGGCACAGCATCCGCAACAGTAGCTGAAACATAAATGTCACTATATAATCAAATGGAATCTACTTAAAGTGGTACAAAATGAAGCAAAACTTTGAATTTGAGTAACAACTGAGTCAATAACACTTATGAGTTTCACTAACATTTGTTTATGCAGTACTTATGTTTGTCTGCATCATACATTCAAAAGTAGCTGATGCAACATTGGGGAACTTAATGTCATTCTGGCATATTACCATGATAGCTCTGGTAGGGCAGCCATGTACAGAGTGGAAGATTCATGGTCTATATACCGGCTATGGCATTGGAATTTTAACTTATGATTCTACTTTTCAAAGTGTGCTCACACCCAGTTTGTGTGTGTTAGAAATATCAGTTAGCACTGATTACCTCTATAAATGACAATTATAAGAAATCCCTCACAGGTGGGATTTAAGTACTTATGAATTGTAAGTTGTCATTGGGGTATATGATCTCCTATTTGAGATTTCCTTGTAGACTACTGGGAAAATGTGAATGAGTTGGGGAATTTAATGTTGTACTTGCATGCTATCATGGTACTTCAATGGTACAGCAGCTCTAGATATAATGGAAGATCCATGGTTCAAACCTTGACTGTGGCATTGAACTTTTCCATTTGTGATTCCACCTTTCAAAGTATTCCCACAGAAGGTTATTCTTCAACCTACTTAATGTTAATTGAGATGAACATTTCCTTCTAATAGTTTTGAAACACCCATAAACGAAAGTATCTGGCCATTTGCTTATTCAGCTAGGAGTTCGGTGTTATTGAAGACAAAAAGGCTTCCACTGTAGGTTAATGGGAATAGGAGAATGTGGTAGGCTTTAAGTGACAGTCAAATCCCTTGAGAGCTGATTGCTATATGATGGCTTTGAAACTCCATCCATTTGGCATAGCCAAGACAAATGAATCCTTGGTATAGTCTTGAATTTTTCAATTCTGATTCCACATATCACAGAAAATAATGAATTATGACCTTTCATATAGTAACTTTGTGGGTTCATAGACTTAAAAGGCCGAGTTGCAGAAATTAAAAATCTCCTTTATTTTCGTCGAAATGCACTGTTCAATTCGCACGTAACAACAGTACATCACACAACAACACAATCTTCCAAGGTCGATGATAACTGCAGTGACAGCAGATTAAATCATTAGCTCTCGTTACAATAACACTTCCAGCTGTCTCGTTTCACGACAACTGATCACAACTGACTCACTTTGCGAGCCGTCACTTGCTTAAATACCTATTTCGTAAATTCGAGATATTTCTGGACCATACAGTAATCGAATGTTCTATCACCTTCCAGAAGCGTAACCCTATCGATGCCGGCGGGTCTTTTATCTCGCGCTATCATTATTTCTTCCGGCATACTCCTTATCTCCAGGCTTTTTGTGTACACAAGCCGCGCTATCGCGATCTGGTTCTCGACACTGCTCCCTCCTCAAAGCTAGTCGTCCTGAACAGCTCCATCGTAGTGGGCCAGACGATCCAGGTGTACCACCAACATTTTCCCTCAGGGCACCTTCTGGATGCGGTACACCACGTCGTTAGTCCTCTTCACCACCTGGACGGTCCTTACCACGGTCGTTAATGTTTGTCGATTGTTCGGTTTGCTCCCAGGTGTCCTCCTGAAGTACCGGCGTGCACTTCCTCCAAGACTTCCGGGACCTTACTTCGGGGAAGTACCAACTGCTCCCTCTGCGTCTTCCCATCAGGTGATTCCCACACCCGAAACAGCACGCCCTCTCTGATCTTCAGCGAGTCCCATTGGGTCCAGTACGACTTGTAGGTGGCGCTCCTCGGTGCGATGTCCTTCCAGGTCGGTCTTGTCCCTGCCTCTAATTCTCTCAAGAGTGGTCCCAAGTCTGCGTCCGCCAGCTGCTCCCTCCTCAGGCCTGCGCTATCCCAGCCATCCGCAGGCACTGCCGTGACTACTCGGACTGCTGCGGCACGCTCCTTTTCTTCCACTCTTGTGCATTGGTCGCACTCCTCTGGGCAGGGTCTTCGAGACATGGCGTCTGCGTTACCGTGGCTCTTCCTTCTACGATGTTCAGAGGTGAAGTCGTACTCCTGCAGCCTCTGGACCCTACGTGCTGTCTGGCCTTCCAGGTTCTTAAAGTTCAATAGCCAGGTTAGGGCGGAATGGTCAGTTCTCAGGTGGAATGGCTGACCGTACACGTACTTGTGAAGTGCTCCAAGGTCTTTACTACCGCCAGTAATTCTCGCCGGGTGACACAGTAGTTCTTCTCTGCCTTGGATAGCGTCTTGCTGTAGTAGGCTATCACCCGCTCGTGGCCGTCCTGAATTTGCGATATGACGCCTCCAATGCAATGATCGCTGGCGTCGGTGTCCACAATGAAAGCGCCGCCTGGTTGGGGAAATCCCAAAATAGGAGCACTGCACAGTGCCTTCTTCAGGTATTGGAAAGCGTGTTCAGCGTCCTCCGTCCACACATAGGGTCGTTGTTCCTCTGTCAGGCGGGTAAGGGGTTTGGCGATGTCGAAGAACCCCTTTATGAAACGGCGGTAATAACTGCATGGCCCCAGGTAACTGCGCAACTCTCGCTTATCCTTTGGCCGAGGCCAATCTCTCACAGCCTGGGTTTTCTCCGGGTCTGTAGCCACTCCGGTTGGTGAAACTATGTGGCCCAAGTAGTTAACTTCTTTGCAGAAGAGCTGGCACTTCTTTGCGTTCAGCTTCAAGTTGGTTGCCTGCAGTCTCTGTAACACCTTGCTCAGGTTGTCGAGATGGTCTTCGAACGTCTTGCCGACGATGATGATGATGTCGTCCAGGTATAGCAGGCATGTGTCATATGTCAATCCTCTGATTACTGATTCCATGAGGCGTTGAAATGTGGCTGGTGCATTGCAGAGGCCAAAGGGCATAACTGTGAACTGCCAAAGCCCTTGGCCTGTCAAGAATGCAGTATTTTCCTTGTCTCTCAGGTCTAGAGCCACCTGCCAGTAACCCGACTTCACGTCTAGGGTCGAGAACCATTGTGCACCAGCTAGCGTGTCCAGGGTGTCGTCAATCCGGGGTAAGGGGAAACAATCCTTCCGGGTGACAGCGTTCAGCCTCCTGTAGTCCACGCAGAAGCGTAGCTCGCCGTTCTTCTTCGTCACCAGAACTACAGGGGAACACCAAGGGCTGTCAGACTCTTCAACCACTCCATGGATTTCATGTCATCTACCATATCCCGTACCGCAGCTTGTTACGCCAACGGAACGCGTCTTGGTGGTTGCCGAATAGGCCGGGCGTCTCTGGTGTCGATGCGGTGAAGCACTTTATCCGTGCGGCCGTAGTCACTCTCGCCTTGGCTAAAGACGCGCTGGTATCGCCTCAGTAGTTGTCAACTTTCTTCAGCTGTTCTGCGGTTATCTGGTCGGCCGCTCTCTCCAATAAGCCTTCCATCCGGGGCCCCAGGTGTTGCGTTGGCACCGGCTCCTGTGTCTTGTTGATAACTGTCATGCTGACCACATGCTCGCACGTCCCCAGCTCCGATCCGGCCTGGACGTCGTGGTCGGTGTCTGTCAGGTTGAGCAGCCTCACTGGCACTTCCTCTCGGCACGGTAATAATGTCTTGACTACACAGAGTCCGTGCACAGGCGTCATCTGGTCCAGCATCATGTTCTTCGTCCGCTGGCCTTCCAGTCGCGCCGTCACCATCAGCTCACTTCTCGCGGGGACCACCACATCTTCCTTCAAAATGACCCTGCAGATTCCAAGGCGCTCATCGGGTTGCCGGAGTATCACCTCTTCTCCATTGAGCCGCAGGACCTTCCTGATGACGTCGACCGGCGCCTCGTGGCTCCTGAGGGCATCCAATCCCAGTATCACCTCCTCAGACACCTTCGCGACGAACACCCACAGACGTACGGCACTCGTTCCCAAGATCAACTTTAGCAGGGCCTCCTTCTCCACGGCTAGGTGTCACGCGATGCCGTCACAAGCTGGTATTGTCGGCTCGGCTTCCTTGTCGTCAAACCCTTCGCCACGTCAGGTCTGATGATGTTCATGGCTGCCCCGGTGTCCACCAACACGTGGTACGGCTTCCCTCTCACCCAACCGTCCGCGATGAGGCTGTCATCCATCCGTCGGCTGACGGCGCGCAGTGTCACTCGAGGTGATGGTGGTGATGGCGCCGACGTGCTCCTCGCCACGCCGGTCCTTACTCGTTCCTCCGGTTGCTCTTCCTGGTGTCGGTCATCTTCGTGCCCAAGTTGTTATTTGCAGCTTCCGCCTTCGTTGTTAATTCGGTCTTCATTGATTCCATCTTCTCAGTGATGTTGTGGTCGTCCCGCTTCCTGACGCCAATTGTAACTTTGTGGGTTTGTAGAATTAAAAGGCCGAGTTGCAGAAATTAAAAATCTTCTTTATTTTCGTTGAAATACACTGTTCAATTCTCACGTAACAACATTACATCACACAACACAAACTTCCAAGGTCGATGATGATGAAATAAATAATAATAATAATAATAATAATAATAATAATAATAATAATAATAATAATAATAATAATAATAATAATAATAATAATAATAATAATAATAATAATAATAATAATAATAATAATAATAATAATAATAATAATAATAATAATAATAATAATAATAATAATAATAATAATAATAATAATAATAATAATAATAATAATAATAATAATAATAATAATAATAATAATAATAATAATAATAATAATAATAATAATAATAATAATAATAATAATAATAATAATAATAATAATAATAATAATAATAATAATAATAATAATAATAATAATAATAATAATAATAATAATAATAATAATAATAATAATAATAATAATAATAATAATAATAATAATAATAATAATAATAATAATAATAATAATAATAATAATAATAATAATAATAATAATAATAATAATAATAATAATAATAATAATAATAACAAAAATAACAATAATAATAATAATAATAATAATAATAATAATAATAATAATAATAATAATAATAATAATAATAATAATAATAATAATGATAATAATATTAATGATATTAATGATGATGATGATAATGATGATAATGATAATCATGATAATGATGATAATGATAATGATAATGATAATAATGATGATAATGATAATGATGATGATAATGGTGATGATAATGATGATGATAATGATGATAATGATGATGAAAATGATGATGAAAATGATGATGATAATGATGATGATAATGATGATGAAAATGATGATGAAAATGATGATGATATTGATGATGATAATGATGATAATGATGATAATAATATTTTTTTTTTTTTGCTTTATTGATATCAACAGCATGCTCCATTACATAGTAATACTACATGCTTTATAGTTACATGTCCTATTTTGAATTAGTAATTGTAAACATTACAACAATTTTACATTGGGTTATTCTGTGCTTTAGACACTATGTACATTAAATTGAGTCTATTCTTCTAGCTGATTTTTGTGAGTTCACAATTTGTAATTATTTCAATCTAAATACATGTCATATTTGTAGAAGTAGTGCTTTATGTTTTAGTTAATTGTAAGATTATGATGAAACCGGAGTAAGTTGATTGTACAGAGTTCACAATTTGTCGTTATTACACTCCAAATCCTTCAGTCCATGTCCGTGATTTTTATAGAAGTTGCAAATTTTACAAACGACTTTAGGTGATTATTCGCAATCTTCTCGTTGGTGGTAGGCCATTTCCCTCCATTGCTTGTTACACTTTTTGCCAATTCTAGTCTTTTTTCATCAAGTCTTCTGCAATTAAATATTATATGGTTAACGGTCTGTTCTTTTCCGCAAGGACAAAGTGGGTTATTTATTATTCTAAATCTGTATAGGTATGCGTTTAATTTTCCATGGCCAGTTAACATTGTAGTGAGTTCTGGGGATATTGGAATCTTTTGACGCAATCTGTTTTTCACTAACGGGAAGAATGCTTTAGTCACTGCACCTTTCGTTGTGTTCGTCCAGACTTGTTGCCACCTGTTGAGTCCATATTCCTTCGCTCTTGTTACAATTACGTCTTTTGGTATTTTGTCGTACACTATTTCACTATCTTCGATAGCAGCGCGTTTTGCAAGCTTATCTGCTAGTTCATTCCCTTCTATTCCGCAGTGGCCTTTAACCCAGCCAAAGTGGATGATCCAATTTAAATGGTTTAGTGCAAGAAGTTTGTCTTTGATAGATTCTATTACTCGATTCCTTTTCCAGTTGTTTCTCAGTAGATCTATAGTAATTCTGCTGTCAGTGTATATTGCAACGGTTCCGTTTCTATCTATTGAACTGGCATAATATAGTTCTTCTAATTTCTCTAGTACTTTTAAAATAGCAAGTGGTTCGGCTTGATTGTTGGTGCAGTGGCCATGCAATTTGAATTTTAACTGGTGTGTCATAATTCCGTTTTCAAATATAATTCCTGCTGCGCCAACTTTCTCCCCCATTTTACTTCCATCTGTGTACGCTTCCATTCTATATATGTTATCTTTGTTCACCTCCTGAATCGTTGCCACTTCGGCAGGATGTCGCCAGTGTTTTACTTCTAATGGTTTGTCTAAGTCTGCTATGTGACTTTTTGTTGCCAGATATATTTGGAGTTTTTCCTCTATAGTTATTTCTATAGGACATACTCCAGCTAGTACGCACGATGCATCATACGAGAGAGTTCTATATGCTTTCGTCATTTTTATAATGATAATGATAATGATGATAATGATAATGATAATGATGATGATAATAATGATGATAATGATAATGATGATGATAATGATGATGATAATGATGATGATAATGATAATGATGAAAATGATGATGATAATGATGATGATAATAATGATGATAATGATAATGATGATGATAATGATGATGAAAATGATGATGAAAATTATGATGATGATAATGATGATGATAATGATGATGATGATGATAATGATGATAATGATAATGATGATAATGATAATGATGATAATGATAATGATAATGATGATAATGATAATGATAATGATGATAATGATAATAATGATGATGATAATGATGATGATGATAATGATAATAATGATGATGATAATGATGATGATGATGATGATGATGATGATGATGATAATAATAATAATAATAATAATAATAATAATAATAATAATAATAATAATAATAATAATAATAATAATAATAATAATAATAATAATAATAATAATAATAATAATAATAATAATAATAATAATAATAATAATAATAATAATAATAATAATAATAATAATAATAATAATAATAATAATAATAATAATAATAATAATAATAATAATAATAATAATAATAATAATAATAATAATAATAATAATAATAATAATAATAATAATAATAATAATAATAATAATAATAATAATAATAATAATAATAATAATAATAATAATAATAATAATAATAATAATAATAATAATAATAATAATAATGATAATAATAATGATAATAATAATGTTTTCCCTTTCTTTGAGGAGGATCTCGCGGTTCTTCCTGTGATAACTGCAGTGACAGCAGATTACATCATTAGCTCTCGTTACACTAACACTTCCAGCTGTCTCGTTTCACAACTGTTCACAACTGACTCACTTTGTGAGCCGTCACTTGCTTAAATACCTATTTCGTAAATTCGAGATATTTCTGGACCAAACAGTAATCGAATGTTCTATCACCTTCCAGAAGCGTAACCCCATCGGTGCCGGCGGATCTTTTATCTCGCACCATCATTTTTTCTTCCAGAATACTCCTTATCTGCAGGCTTTTTGTGTACACAAGCCACGCTATCGCGATCGGGTTCGCGACAATATGAATATATACATATATAAAAGTATTCGAAAATTCAAATCAACAAGGAATACCTCACGAACAGTAACCTCCAAAAAAAGCATATATATGTTGCATATCTTAGGAGGATGGACTTGTATATGCATGCACGCACATTCCTCTGTGTGTGCGTGTGCGTGCGCGTGTGCGCATGGGTGGTTGCGTGGGTGGGTGCGCGTGTGCGTGCGCGTGTGCGTGCGTGGGTGCGCGTGTGTGTGTGTGTGTTTTTTATAATCTTCATATTTAAATGGAATCTGTGGAAAGACTTTTGTTACTAACAGGGAGGAGACACTCATATTCCTTTAATGATCATTGAAGGCTTAAAGGAACCAAACTGGACAAAAGCGTAAAGTCGGATCCCTCACCTTCTCACAGTGCAGCTGTTAGTGATCACATATCAATGTTGTTATTAGTATAAAGGTGACCCTTTAATTGCTTCTACAATCTGAAGACTTAAAGTTGAGAAGAACTAAAATATTACCAGTTCCAAAATTTTGGTGTATATTTATCAAATTATTAACTATTCACTATAAGAAACAATTAAATATTTCCCTTCAACTAAAAGGAAAAACTCACAGAAACATGTGAAGCCAAATATTTAGGTATTCTTTTTGATACAAAATGAACATGGAAAGAACACATTGATAATATATATAAGAATCCAGAGAAAAAGTTACCACCATTAAAGAGATTAGCAGGCAAGTAATGGGAAAGCATTACACAAACTTTAAACGCCTTTTACAAGATGTATAATTAACCAACACTTAAATATTGTGAAGAGAGATTAATAACTGCAAATATAGAAAAATTTAATATACTGCAGAATCAAATTCTTTGTCAAATAACTGGAGCTGTCACAACTACTCTAGTACTTGCTCTACAATTTTCAACAAATAATCCAAAACCTGATCTTGACATTGAAAAAAGCAGCCATCATACAATATAAAACATTAATCAGACTACTTTATAACGACTGGAAGAAAAGAAAATCACAAGTAAACCTAAAAATTCAACACAGTTTGCTAAGCAAAGTCAAAGAAATGAAACAAAAGTAAAAACTTCCTTACTTAAAAGAAAACTTACAACAGGTACCAACCCTTTAGAACTGTTTGATATTCAACACTATCTACACTTAGCTGCAGAAGTTACAAAATCTGAAACCTCTTCACATGTCCTGAAACAAATGACACTAGAAATGATAAATTTAAGATATCCTGCCAATGGATTACATGTTTACACTGACTGTTCCAGCTCACCAAATAAGGGTGGTACTGGTGCTGGAGCACCAAAAGAGAAAGTTTAAATGCTACTAATTTTGATGGAGAAATTTTGGCAATCTTTCAGAACTTACAACATCTTCTATATCCCATAAATAAATTAGAAAATGTTGTATTATTATCTGACTCTAAAGCAGCTATAATATCCATACTATCAGATATAAAGGAGGTAGATATTTTTTGTATTACAGAACACTGGCTAAATAAGCAAAGTAAAGATTTTGTAAAAATAAATAACTTTAAATTGCAATCAGTATTTTGCAGAGGTATAAGAGTGCATGGAGGATCGTGAATATTTGTATAGTCATGCTGCTCGAACACCTACCATGGCTTTATTTTTGTTAACAGAAACTTCTCAGATAAGGTACTGATTATTCTTGTAAGAGTGAGAGGGGTGCTGATGCGCCTTCCGGTCATATGCAAAGCATCAATGAACGCATCATTCAGCCAATGGAATTTGCAGGAATTACAAATGACAGATAGACGTTCACTCCACATGGAGTAATCCGTGCGTTATCTGAGAGGTATCTATTACCAAAGATAAATCCATGGTAACCAATCGAGCAGCACGACTATAAGAGCAGAACTGAAGTGCAAAGAAGTAATGGGTATGTTAAATTTAAGGGTGGAGAAGCATTTTGAACCTTCAGTAATAGAGGTATCAGTGGATGAAATGGTACAAAAGTGAATCGAGTTCCAGCTGATAAGAGCAGAAGTTCTTGGAACATGTCCTGTGAAAAAACAGTGTGAGTGAAGCAGTGTGTCAATATCTTCTCGATTCACTTTTGTGCTAAGTTGTGCTTCACTGTCTCTACACTTCTTTCAAGTTTATACTTTGGGTGAAATGGTAATAGCATGTATATATAGGACCCCAGACAGTGATTTCAATATATTTATTAACAATTTAGAGCAGCTGTTCAGACAACAGTAAAATACAAAAATGTCATTGTGGTGACTGGAATGTTAATTTATTACAGAAGAACCAAAAGAGTTTTGAAGTACATGTTGTGTATATAACAAGAAAAACACAGTAAAAGTCCCCACCAGAATATCAAAGCATTCTAGGTCAATTCTGGATGCAATAATTACAAATACGGAATGTACTGAACCTTCCCAAGTCACTGAAACAGGGGTGTCTGACCACAAAGTCCAAATACTAATGACAGCAGAAATTAAACAAAAACAGGGTCAGCGCCCTTCAAAAGCTTTGTAATGGCAAAAGCCAGATTAAGTGTAACTACAAATAATAAAAAATAAAAAATATAATTGCAAGTAACATAAACTTGCACAATTAACACAAAAGCATATTAAAACTATAAATGAAAATAAATAAAACACTAGCCTGCCTTGGTAGCGTAGATGGTAGCGTGTCTGCCTCACATTCAAGAGGTGCTGAGTTCAAATCTTGGTCAGGGTGAGTTACCTGGATAAGGTTTTTTCTGGGGTTTTCCCTTATCCAGAAAGACAAATGTCAGGTAACTCTATGCTCCATGGACTCTGGATACATTAGAACATCATTTCACCCATTTCATTCACCGTCCGATATGACTTAACATTGGAGGACGTAAAATTTAAAAAAAAAAAAAAAATTAAAACACTAAAGCGTATTAAAAATTATTCAGCTTAACTAAAATCTATAATTTAACTTATAAAATAAAATAAAAAACACTAAAAGGCATAAAAACTCATTTCCTTTGTTAAACTCCACTACCTGCCCAAAGGTGGTCGAATCAGTTTGTTCCTTGTTTTTGGAGTTGGGCTACCATTTACAGCTGGTTTATCCTGCCTTTTCTTTGCTGCCGTTCTGGCAGCATGGCCAGTTTCTTCCTGCTCTATGTCTTCTATAGAGGAGGACTGTTTCCCTTCTGAAACTTTGGGTTTGAGAGGCTCGAACTGATTGGAAACTGTGACCGATGAAGATGACTGTCGCCAGTCAGAGTGCTCTTCAGATGACTCCTCCGAAGATGATCTCGGAGGCGATGATCATGGGCTCCTTTCTCCCTTGGTCTTTTCGGGAGCAGACTTGGCATTTTCCTTGAGAAAGGCAGTGCTATTGTATTGGGTCTTAAACTTTATTTCTGGTGCTTGGTATATTACGGGCAGCTTGCTCTTATTGGTAGACGTAGATGGTTTCTCTGGTGACTTAACTGATGTGCTCACTGTTGTTCGTGCTGGTGTCTGTTGCTTTGGCTGTGATCTAGGTGTAATTGTTCTTCTGGATATTACTGTCCCATTTATGTTGCAAGTTTGTGTTGCGATTTCATGTCTAGATACCAACTTAGCTGCAGCTGCACTGTAACTAGCGGTCCTAGGGACAGAAGGCTGACAAATAGTTTCCGGGCTTCCACGAAGGACATATCCAGATTTCTTGGATCACCTTTTGCTCCATAAAATGGGGAAATTCTCTGGAGTTCGATGAATGATTACCACTGTAGTGAACACATGCTGCAGGTGAAGTACATGCATTATCATGTTTATTTCCCCACAGTCAATGCAAGTATCAACTCCATTACAAGAATCACTCGTGTAGCCAAAGCGCTGGTATTTATAACACCTCAATGGATTGGGTATATATTGCCTCACTTTAATAGCTTCATACCCAGCCTTAATCCTTTGCGGGAGGTCTACCCAATCAAAGGTAAGAAACAAGGTATGAGTGGGCACTAGTTCAGCTCGTTCTTTGCAGTGAACTTGATGTACATTTGTCACACCTTGTTCCACCAAGTTTTCCTGAATCTCCTGATTGGACATACCATCCAATGCGCTGGTGTTTACAACAACACACGAGGAGTTCAGTGTCCCATGTAATTCCACGCGCACCGGAAAGCTCGCAAGCATATTAGCTTTTAAAAACTGCTTTGATCAAGAGTGTACCATTGCGAGATCGAGTACATGATTTTACTGGAGTAGCAATATTATCTGGACCCTTCTGAATTATAAACGGGTTCACGGTAGTAAATTTTCGACCTTCCTCAGTTCTAAAAATAAGAAAATAGTGAGGACTACAAGACTCAGCTATTTCCTTTCCACTTTTTCTAATAGTTTTGTTGATTTTATCAGTTCCCATAGTGATGATATCCTCCACCATTGCAAAGGTCTCCGATGGCACGCTCACATCCTGGGCACCACCCTGGCTTAGCTGAATGTCCAGGCCTGGACCTTGCTCACCTCAGGGTCTCACCTCGCAATGTATAGATAGAGGGACCCAATCGCCTTCAGGAGTGTTACAGCTCATGGAATATCCCCTCTCCGGGACTGACCTTTATCAGCGGATACGAACACAATCCTACATGGTAACCAGGAGCTGGGGGTTACACATTACCCAGTCACCCCTGTGCTTCCTACTTCGCCAACCCACGCTAGGTTATCCGTCAGACATGTGTTCAGGGATGTTAGGGTCAAACACATAAGTGGACCATGGTTTTGGGCATTTGAAAGAACACTCTCACCTCACAGAGGAATCCAATCGAGAGATTTAGCTTGGGACCCCGGGATCGCCAATTCCCATACCTACCACAATGGGTCCCTGGGGGTAACACAACCTCTGGGAGTACAGATAAGTAAAGATTTAAAATGGGGATCGCATATAAATATGTTAACCAAAAATCTCAGTATGGTATTCTATATGTTAAACACATTATAAATGGTCACCAGCACACAGGTTCTCAAAAACGAATATTTTGCTCAAGTCCAGTCATATTTGGTATGGAATAATATTTTGGGGTGTAGCAACTGGCTGGGAAGAGGTATTTAAAATGCAAAAGTGAGCAATAAGAATAATGATGGGTAAGACCAATAGAACATCATGTAGGGAGTTGTTTAAAACCTTAAAGTTTATGCCTGTGGCCTGTATATACATGCTAGAAGTAATATACTACATTCAATTACACAAACTTTCCAAAACTTCATTGATATATGACTATTGTACAAGGCAGAGAGATGACTTACATATTCAATACTGCAGGACTAACCTAACTAAAAAAAGTGCACATCGCATTGGAATAATTCTGTATAACTACCTACCATGATTAAAAACATAAGAGATCTAAATATATTAAAAAAATTCCCTTAGGTCATTGCTAATAGTTCATTCATTTTATACAGTCACAGAGTTCCTAGAAATGTAATTATATAAAATATGATAGATAATGTAATTAATTTATATTTTCTATGTAAATAATTGTATGTTGTACACTTTTAGTTAGGAATAGGATTTTGTTGTATGCATTCTTATGTTTTTATTAATTTTATTTCTATGGTTCTTTGTTTTTTTCTTGACAAAGCCATGAAAATGTATTTTTTAAGCGGTGAATAAATACCACCACCACCGCCACTATGTAACATGGAATACAATAACTAAAATCCTAAACATTGCAGAATGCAAAACAGTTAATTAAATAAAAGATTAATACTTCAATGGATAGCAGTTCATTGCAGAATACATGGTAATGAAACAGCTAATTTTCTAGCCAACAAAGGCAGTAAAAGTAGGTATTTGAGCCACAAAGTTATCACTCTATCAAAAGAATAATTATATCAACTTAGAGTCAAAGATTAAAGAAGATTAATATATTAAAAACAATGGGAATATTTATGTAACAGATGACTAGAATCTGTACACTACCAAGAAAATCCTCTGTAGGAACTTTTAGAGTTCTAACAGGCCATGACTGTCTCAATAAACATATATTCAGGAATGGTATAATGAAATCTCCTATGTGTCCTTTCTGTACACTTAAAGAAGATATGGATGGAAACCACCTACTCCGCTACCCAACCTTCAGTCAACATACCAACATAACATCAAAATACTGGAGTGCAAGAGAAGTGAATGGCTCCAATGCCAACTACATTTCCGATTTCAGAAAAGTTCACCATTTTTACCATACATCACATAGCAGAGGAAGATGGATACAACAAATGTCTAGCACTCAAAAACATTAACAAAGCTAAGCTAAACAACACCATTAAACAAGTAAGCACACTTACCATGCAAAAATAATAGTGGATTCACTTACCACTCAAAAACAGTTAGAAAATTCAATAAATCTGTACAAGGCGACAACAAACTCATCACTTGGAAGAACTTCTTAATATGGAAACACAAAGACCAACTAATAAGTTTTGGAATTCCTACTTACAGTGGAATTAAAATTACTTTAGAGTTGTGACATTTACAGGGAAAGTTATGGGAGGATGAGTTGCTATGGCAACGGCAGTGACCACACCTCTTGAAGGCCTTAGCACATAACTTTGATCAATTAGGTGAGACTTTACCCTTCACCCCATTCTCTAAGTTTTGCCAAAAATGTTAGTGTGTTGTCACATAGACGCATGTATCAGGTAAAGCATTGCTTGTTTCTTCTCTTCACCATGCATAATCTAAATATACTTGTTTGGTTGTAGTTTAACTGATAATAAAGCTGGTTTATTTGTTAGTTATTTAGTAATCTCATTAGTGTATTAATATTTCTTAGGTCATTGGTGCTTTAGTGTTATTATTAATGTTGTTATTAGTATTATTAGTGAAAGGGTACAATGTCTCAAACTACCATCACAACTCAAAAACGAGGTAGACCAAGAACTCTTCCCCAAGAAAAAAATGTTCAAAAGTAGGACATGGATCTGCACTTCACAGACAAGCAAGGTAACTGGTGTGTGCACTGCATGAATATTTTTAAAAAGAGAAGGAACATGGAGGCCCCCTCTTGGACATCAATAAATTTGTCGAAAGAACTGTTACTGCTATCTTTTTTAAGACAATGCACATTCTAAGCTTTTATAAATGTAAGTTGTGCACTAAACCTGCGTTAAGTACACTTTAAGTTAAAATGCACGTTCTGAATTCTTAATTTTGAAAACCCTTGCAGTTTTTGTACTTGCTACTATAATATGGCATACAGAGAATACAGATGCCTTAAAAACTATTCTATTATTTGGGTGTTTAGAAAAATGGTTAATTAAACTACTATGTTTAATGTTAAACTGTATATTAGGTTTCTGTTGCTTGTTCTTAAGCCTGGCTTTCTAAGAAGCACTCCAAGATGGAAGCATTACGAAAAACAAATTTAAACAGTGTTGAACATTTTCAGCATCGTCTGTTTCATCGTACATTGCCGCACCAGACTATCGTTCAAAACTGTTTGCATTTGTTAGAAATATCAATATCAACAATTTAATTGAGATAGTTTTAGTGCACTCTTCTGTCTAAACACAGCGTGCACCAAGGCGTTCATAAACGGCAATGTTGCTTTTCCCACCAGCATGTGCTTTCACAAAAGCATATGCTTCACGCCAACTGTCAGAATACTAAAGTAATTTTAATTCCACTTTAATAAAGCAATTAAATGTTCCAGCACAAGAAAAAGGCCATTGGAAACCACAACTAACAATGGCAATCAAACCTTTGAGGTTGTAAATGGAAGCAACTGCTCCCAAAAATAGTACCACAAAACTTAAAAAAGTGACATTATGAAAAAACAGACCACCAAAGTTAATTAATGAAGCTGGATGTCAATGTTATTAAATTCCTCCAAATATCAGCTTATTTTAGGTTGATACATGCTGCTCCTATTCAACTGGTCAAACATAAATCAGATTTTACATAAATTGTTCCTCTTCAACATACCAGCAAAAGTTTCTCCTCCACATTGTCCAAGAACACCCCAACCATAAACGGCTGCCAACTTTACATCTACTTCTTTGTCAGTGACATAGTTGTGCAATGCCCACAGAAAAAATTCTTGATATCTCTCACAGGCAGGTCCGCCATATTCTATGGTGTCATCGAACACACACAGTGCCCACTGGTGATCTGTCCAATGCATCTGTGGTTCCTGTCAAATTAAATTCATTTGTGAATACAAATGCTAGAGTCAGCAGATGCCCTACTTTATATAATTTACTTTAACTCACTATACAGTTCATAAAACAATTAGCAATTTGATCTAAGTGGTGATAGAAATTAAACTTTGTACTGTAGATGAAGTACTTCAATTCACCAGCACTTCACAAAATGACCAATAATTTGATCAAAGTAAGGATAAAAGTTAATTTTGTATAAACGAGCAGATGTTCTATTATGTATATATGATGTACTTCAACTCACCAGGCACTTCACAAAATGACCAACAATTTGATCAAAGAAAGGGTAGAAATTATCTTTGTATGCCAAGAACAATGAATGGATGATCTCATACACTTTACTCAGAATATAAACATATTCGCCATCCTCATCTGCTAGCATTTCTTCTACCACCTGAAAAAAAGTGAGTGTTTAATGAACCACAGTCATTCAAACAAATGTGTTCCATTCACATGATTAGCTTTACCCACACTTGCTCTGTTCTTTCAGAGTATACTTTCCTATATATTTCATCTTAACCCTTAGTTGTTATCATGTGAAAAATAGGTGCTTATGGTAATATCCATCTGTGAGACTAACATTATTAAATTATGCATTTTAGGTGCACCTTAATGAATATAGAAGATAAATAACTTTATGGAAATATTACTACTGATACCTTTTATTCACTTTAGAAATATTTTGCTATAAAATATTGTGACTTTGTGGGTTCGTGAGCTAAAAGTGTAATTTTCAGAAGTTTAAAATGCTCTTTATTTCAGTAGAAAGAGGTTTTGCACACCCCTTACAGGTTCTAAAAATGACGTGTCATACACACAGTAGTTTTTGGTTGCTTCACCACACATAAACAAACAAAAGAATTCACTTTCAAATCACTGCATAATTATCAGTTCTCCACTTTCAACTCAACTTCATTAACTCACTAGCAGCTCCACTGCACCACACTGAGCTGTCCGTCTCACCGCGATGCTTTTATAACCGAACCATTGTTTCTCGAAAGTTACGGAATTAACACGATCCTTCAGGGTCGCGAGGGAAAGAAAGGAATGGCCGCACCCAATGCAACAATGCCTAGTGACATTGAGCAAAAAAAAAAAAAAAAAAAAAATTACGCAAAAGTCACAAAATTGTATATTACTGTTTCAAATAAAATAGCCTCTAAAGCTATTTGTTTTGTTAAATATCTTGACCTCTATGCAAATAAGGTAAATCATTCCATACTTTCTACATACATGTTACATATTTTCATGGAACACTGTTAGCAATTAGGTTTATCATACTTCACCCACTTGTATGCTGTCATTCTATTCAGCATGATGGGACAGTAATGATGTTTTTTTCTCTTTTCTAGGTTGTCTTTTCTTACTCTTTTTGCTGGAGAATCATCTCTATGCTCTTCACCCAGAATGTCGGAAATGATTTTCCTGAGATCATTTGATAAATTTGGAACCTGGAGCCTTCTCTGCATATATGCCCGCTGAATAGATTTATTCCTATGCTCTTCATGAACTCAAATCTTTACTTCTTACCTTTGTGGAGATATATAACAGGCATTAGTGCAGCTCAATGATATTAAAACGTAAAATATTGTGAGTGGCCATCTCCTTGTTCTTCGGAAGCTGAGTAGTTGCTACATTTCATGCCTGGAGCATCTACTCCAGATTTTGTGGCATTATATGAAACAGTTCATCTTGCCATAATAAATTCTGTCAATTTCAGTGTCATCACTTTCCTATGCTGAATAATCAACACCGCCTCTTTATTCTCTGATATGGTGAAAATTTATTTCCGAATCTCTAATGGTGTGAATCTAATATGTGATCTTGTTCAGGAACATAAGAACCCTCTGAATGAGAGTCATCATCGCCCTCATTGAGCTGCTCTAAAGCAAACTGCACCATTTTTCTGCTTCTTTGTGTCGCATGAGGTATACCTCCACTAGTAGCCATCTATAAATAATTAAATATTTGAAAATTGAGATATATAACACAAGAAAACTTACTTGTTTACAGTAATATCCGTCTACCAGACAGACAGGAACCCTACTTTTACAGTAATATCTGCCTGTGAGACGATGTGGGTGATGCGTGCACGTGAGTAAAACAAAACTTTTGTAGAAGTAAAACAGTGATGTTCACGCATTACAAAGTTCAACTCACAAGTGAAATATAGCTGGAATATCAGATCAAATTAGCAATGCTCGCATGTCAGCTATACATTGAGAAATTTTATATCTGCCTCCGAGACGGATATTACCAACTAAGGGTTAAGGTAACAATGATAAATCTGCAGATATTTTCATTACATTTAGTTAATATATAGGGAGATGAAGTGAGTGAACATTTATTGGCATTGAAATTTCATACTCTGTGTACAACTAACACAAACAAAGACTTTATCTCGGAGTAGGCTAGAAGATAGAAATGAGAGGTCAGGAGGAACTAAGGAATAGAGTAAAGGTATAGAAAGACAAGTCTGGGGAGCAATGTAAGGGGAAAATCCTTTAGTGCCATATAGCACAACAAAAGATCTGAGGTGTTACATTCAAGACTTTCTCTACTCTTGTACAAACTATTTGAAAAAATTCTTATTCCTCTATCTACTTCATGTTAAGGTTTATAGGTACAGTTCATCCTTCTCATCAGTACAATGGGAATATTGCAACTGAGTTTATATTTATGGACAGAGAATACAATAGGCTTTAAGTGATATTTGGTTGCTATGTGATGGCTTTGCAAATCCCACTCTCTTTACATATCCAGGGCATAAAAACAAACAACTTCTCACTTGCACTTGAGAAAAGTATAGTATGGGAAAATTCAAGCAAATAGCAAGGAATATTTTGTAAATGGTTCACTCTCCAAAAAAATCTATTGGACATAAATTCTTAGTTTTATTTGTAATAAACTTTTGTCTTTCTCTTATGGTTTACCGGTTATGCAAAAGACATCTAGAATGTAGAAGACTTCAGAAACTGTATTTCCAGAAAATTCAAGATATACCTTTCATTTACTATGAAAATAACTTAAATTGATGATATTTTATTCAAAATCATTAAGGGCCACTTTTAAGAAAATTTCAATCTTTGATACATGTTGCATATTGAGGGTAGCCTAAAGAGGAAAATTTTTTTGAAAATCTATGTGTCACATCCTAGAACATTTAAACAGCCTTTTTTAAGAGAAACTCATACCTTATGGAAACGGAAAATAAGAATCAAAAGGAGGGTAAGATATGGAGAGCAATTAGTATGAAGGGATGTATTGATTACTAAATATGTTAAGGCTAAGTTCCAAAAGCAACAAGGAAGGAAGAACACATAACATATTGTACACTGGAAAGATGTAAAACACATTTTGTTAGGTGGATGTTCTATTCTTGTTTGCTCTTGAGAGATGATAATGTAGCAACTTTTAAGCACTCAGTTGTAACACCAAGATATGGAAGGAGGGAACTAAGCAGTTTGAATGTGGTGAGTGGAACAGTTCTGCTCAACCTTTTTTGTGCAAGTTGCTTTGAACAGGATGGATAACTCAGCAACATCAGCATGTGAAGAAACAAAAGGGAACTGCTGATCCAACTCAGATTATTTTCCTTATAATGGATGCTAAGTAAGATCATTGAGGACAATTACTCTACCATATGTAAGTGGTTCATGACAATACAAAAATTATTGCAGAGCAGTACAAAACATTTTGTGTGTATTACGTTCAAGTTATTTAACTCTTTCTGACATTACCTCATCATAATCTTCATCATGACGTTGCTCCTGCCGCATAGCTGCCTTAACGAAATGCTGTTCCATTAGCTTGTCTAATATTTTAATGATTACAGCCATAGCTTCCTCAGTAAGAAGGCTGTTTCCAAGAGTCCTAATGCACTGTACACAACAAATTAATTAAAAGGTATTTCCATATTTGACACCTAATTAACATCAGAAGGTTGTTAGATAGATAAATACCTCTGCCAATGAATGCATATGCTCTGTTAAAACTTCATTTTCTGGCTCTGTGTCAATTGCTTTTAGCAGTTCTGGACAGACGTAACTCCACATTGCTTCCAAATAATCTGGACCTGAAGGAAATGGTGTACTTTTATTTCAAATACATAAACTGATATTGGTTTGCTGTATTGCAATATTGTGTTCTGTATATAATAGCCAACACTTTTTTCCAAACTTTAAATATAAAAACAGAAATAACAGTGCCATACTATCATTAATTTTTCACTTTAAAATTTCCAAAAGCCACTTGTGCATCAGTAAGTTGTGAAAATGAATGAGAAAATATTTAATGAGAAGCACGGCACAGGAGAAAGATTTTCTTATACAATTTTGTTTATGCATTACTAAAATTAAATATCATTGAATTGTTACTGTGATGATGGTTTTGCCAAATGTATTGTAAATTTATGTCCCAAACAATTTCCCTTATAACTAACATAAATAAAACCTTAAATAAAATAAAACCATAAATAAAACCTGCTGTGTAAATGACCCTGGGATCAATTCCTGACTTTAGCCTATCTTCCCTATTGTGACGTTGTGGGTTCGTAGAATTAAAGTCCAATTTGCAGAAATTCTAAATGTTCTTTATTTGCACAGAAATACACTCACAGTAGCAGATTACAGCAGAATTATGTCACATACACATTCACAATCTACCAAGGTTGATGACCACACAAACAGCATTCTGATTACATTAGCTCTCGTTACAACAACACTCTACAGCTGTTTACTCTTTACTGTGCTTACTACTGCTCATGACTGTCTCTTGGCGAGTCGTCGCTTCCTTAAATACCTCATCTGATAATTCCAGACTGTTCCAGAACAATCAATAAACCGAATAATCTCTATCAAGATGTGACCAGAAATGTCCATTTATTTCAGTTTGTTTCGGCAGCCCTTTATTTGCGTGCTATCTTTATCAGTTCCTTTGTGTAAACAAACCTCGTTATCGCTCCGCGCGAAACTTTAATATGCGTCGCCGCAACACTGCTCCCTCCTCAAGGCTGGGCGTCCCGAACAACACCATCGTAGTGGACCCGATGATCCAGATGTACCACCATCTTCCCTCGGGGCACCTTCTGGATGCGGTAGACCACGTCGTTAATCCTCTTCACCACCCGGTACGCTCCTTGCCATGACTGTTGAAGTTTCGAGCATCATCCCTTGATCCGGGTCGGGCGATACAACCAGACCAGGTCACCTTGCTAGAACCCTTGGCTTGCCTGTCGTATCGGGTCTTCATGCGGTCGCTGCACTTCTGGATGTTCTGACGAGCCATCTCATACATGTCGTGGAGATGATCCACCAGGTTCTCCACATACTCAGCTGCTGGCTGTCTTGCGTCCGGGGGGGGGGGGGTCCCAAAAGCCATGTCACAAGGGAGGCGTAACTCTCGGCCGAACATTAAGCTGGCTGGCGACATCCCAGCGGTGTCGTGTGTTGAGCGGTAGGCCAGCAAGAACAATGGCACCTTGATGTCCCAGTCTCGCTGATGGCTGGCCACGACCTTCCTCAGGTGTTCTAAGGGATTGATGTACCTTTCGACCATGCCATCCGACTGGGGATGTAGAGGTGTTGTGTGGGTCTTGTTCACCCCAAGTCTTTCCAGTGCCTCCTTCATCAGCTTGTACTCAAAGTTGGTGCCCTGGTCGCTGTGGAGCTCTAACGGCACCCCAAATCGGCAGAACATTTGCTCCACGAGGCAGTCTGTGACTGTCTTCGCCTCCTGGTTCAGGATGGTATACACCTCCGGCCACTTGGTGAAGTAGTCCACAACCACCATCAGGTACTGTTGCCTCAGTAGGACACTGGGAATGGTTCAGCTATGTCGACGGCGATCCATTCAAATGGCGCTCCGACGTGCTGCTACATGCGACCCGGGCTTCTAGTCTGGGGGCCGCGATTCGCTGCGCACACGTGACATTGACGGCACCCTCTCTCAGCGTCTGCTCGGAGCCTCAGCCAGTAGTAGCGCTGCCGAAGTTTGTCGATCGTCCGGTTTGCTCCCAGGTGTCCTTCTGAAGTACCGCCGTGCACTTGCTCCAAGAGCTCCGGGACCTTACTTCGGGGAAGTACCAACTGGTCTCTCTGCATCTTCCCATCGGGCGATTCCCATACCCGGAACAGCTCCCGTAGGGGAGGGGATCCGTCCCCTTCAGCTGCCAAAGTGCGGGCGCTGCGGACCCTTAGCACTCGTGGTACCTCTGACGTTACTAGAGGAACCTCGGGCCGAACATCTGAGCCCCTCCTTCGGGAGTTGTTCGGATTGGGATGGACTCGAGGGGGCAGTGTGTTCCCGATACCCGTGGGGATCGGGTACGTCTTCGGACGGGGTTGAGGGAAGCCATTAATTCTCCCGGGTACTAGCCTGCAAAGCTAGTAGGTGTGGTAGATCACCAGGCGGCCCCACCGAGGTCATATCGGTAGTCTTCACCTTCGGTGTTGGCGCGCGTAAGTGGCGTATCCACTTCCATCCCGTCTTGAGTCCATAGGACCAGATTGGGGGGCTTGTTAGTCTCTAGGTCTTGCCCTATGGAAAGCCCCACGGAGGACGCCGAGCGCCCTTTGGGACAGCTCGGATAACTCCCTGGTTGAAGGAGGCCCGGGTCCAGTTCCTACGGATTCAGGACTAATGGGAGCAGAACTTCTGGGCTCAACCTGGAACAGCACGCCCTCTCTTAACTTCAGTGAGTCCCATTGGGCCCAGTAGGGCTTGTATGCGGCGCTCCTTGGTGCGATGTCCTCCCACGTCGGTCTTGTCCCTGCTTCCACTTCTCTCAAGAGTGGCCCCAAGTCTGCGTCCTCCTGCTGCTCCCTCCTAATGCCTGCACTATCCCAGCCATCTGCAGGCACTGCCGTGACCACTCGGACAGCTGCGACACACTCCCTCTCTTCCAGTCTTTTGCACTGGCCACACTCTTCTGGGCAGGGTCTTCGGGACATGGCGTCTGCGTTACCGTGACTCTGGACCCAACGAGCTATCTGGCCGTCCAGGTTTCTAAAGCTCAGTAGCCAGGTTAGGGCGGAGTGATCAGTCCTCAGGTGGAATGGCTGATCTAACAGGTACTTGTGGAAGTGCTCCAAGGTCTTTACTACCGCCAGTAATTCTCGCCAGGTGACACAGTAGTTCTTCTCTGCCTTGGACAGGGTCTTGCTGTAGTAGGCTATCATCCACTCGTGGCCATCCTGGACTTGGGATAGGCCACCCCCAAAGCAGTGGTCGCTGGCGTCGGTGTCCACAATGAAGGCCAGAGGTCCAGAGGTAGTCCTAGTCGGGCGGGGCTATCCCCGTCCGGGTGTCTTATGCCGCAGTACCTAGCCGCTTTGCGGCTTAACCTGCGAAATGAGCTAGTAGTTCCATGTTCTGCTGGCGTGTTTGAAATTATTGAATGTTTGAAATGGGTTGCCCCTCTTGTCCTGGGCAGCTGCACTTAATCGTTCTCCCTTTTTGGGAGACACGATTTAAATTTTTTTTGCTCCGTTTTGGCTACGGGTTGTGTAGCGCTTGGTCCTTCAGCGTAAAAATTGGTCCCAGAGACATCCGAGGTTTTCCTTGGGTTACCCAAGGGGTCCCAAGAGGTCTCTCGGCAGTCTGAAGGACGGCAAGCGTCTTTGATCTCTCGAGTCATACCTTCCCAGGGAGTTCACTAAAGGGTTGGGGTGAATTTGGATTTTGTCGTACATTGATCGTGCCCTCTCGCGAATGACATCGACAATGTACGGGATCTGGGAGTGCTCATGTAGGATATGAGCTGGGAATCTCCAGCCTGTATCGTAGATGATGCGGAGTGCCTTGTTCTGCAGCGTCTGGAGCCTGACGAAAGTGGTATTAGCCACTGTTCCCCAGATCTCACAGCCGTACAGAATCATAGGCGGAATGATCGTCCGATACAGTTGGAGTTTCAGTCGGATCGGCATGGTTGATCTGAAAATAGGGTATAGGCTCCGGAGTGCGACGTGTCCCAGCTGGACCTTGTCCCTGACGTGCGGAACGTAAGTTAACTTACAGTCCAGCGTCACCCCGAGATACTTCGCCGTTTGCACCCATGGGATTCGACGGCGCCGTAAAACGAAGTTCTGCTGCAACCGGTTGGCTATGGTTTTCGCCAGGAGAATAGCAGAGCTCTTCTCCGGGTTAATTGCCATTCGCCATTTTTCGCTCCATTCGCCAATGGCCCGGAGCTGGGTTTGGATTTGCCGGAAGCTGTACCGTGTATTCCTATTGACTGCGAAGATCATGAGATCGTCCGCATACTGACAGGTTTGGGTGTTGTGGTGCGTTGGAATGTCGGCCATGTAAGCTGCGAAGAGCGCCGGCGACAGCACGCTGCCTTCCGGCACTCCAGCGCCAATGGGCCGCCCTGTGGACAGCACCCCCTCCACCCTTACCCGGAAGCTTCGGTTTCCGAGGAAACCGGCCACCAAGGAAATGTATGGAGGAGGGATCTGATGCTCTAGGAGCTTGTAAATTAGCTCCTCGTGCCAGGTTGTAGCGAATGCCTTCTCCACGTCAAGCAGCACTGCTACCGTTTTAGACCTTTCCTGGAATCCCAGGGCGGCCTTCTCGACAACCAGCAGTAGCTGCTCGGTCGTGGAGTGGCCAGAACGGAAGCCAAACTGGTGTTCCGGGATTAGGCCCCTTTCCTTCGGATAAGGAAGAAGCGGGGAGAGGAGCAGTTTTTCGAATACCTTCGACAAAACTGGTAGAAGGCTGATGGAGCGGTAACTGGAAGGAAAAACCGGATTTTTCCCCGGTTTTAAAACGCACACCACGCGCGCCTCCTTCCAGACAGCTGGAAAGTGGCACATGATCAGGCATGCGTTGTAAATCCGGATTAAGTGAATCACGGCTTTGCGTTGAAGGTGCTTGAGCATTTCCGCTGTGACACGGTCCTGCCCAGGGGCTTTGTTGGTTCTTAGAGAGTTAAGCGTGGTTGCCATCTCTCTAGGGGTAACTATGGGAATATGGAATTCCACGTGGTCCGGGGGCGGAGCTTCCAGGAAGTCCTCCACCTCTCGTTCCACGAGGTCAGCATGGTCGTCGTCCATTGGCTCAATCCTGGGCTGGAACTGGGCCTGCAGATAGTCGGCTAGCGCATCTGCTTTTTCTCTCGACTCGTAGACGAGTCGACCTCTAGGGCTATGTAGGGGATACTGGTGTACTGTTCTGTCTTTCCGCAGGCTACGGACTATTCGCCACGGTTTTCTCTCCTGGAGATTGGTTTGCCTTAACATGTTTTCCCAGGCCTCTTTGCGGTGTGCTCTTAGGAGTCGTCTTGCCAGGGATTTGAACCTCTGGTGTACTTCTCCTATCCTGGTATGGCGAAATCTCTGCCACAGCTTTCTTACGGCGTTTTTAGCCCTTATAAGTTGTTTGATGGGTCCTGGGATATCTGTGGGGTTTGGCGTATCAATTGGAATGCGGTGTGTGTGAGCACGGACTGCCTTGAGGATGGATGTGGAGAATTCCCTGGCTGCCGCCTCGAGTGATTCCACAGAGTCGATTCGAGGGCGGGCTTCCATGGAGTTTTGGATGTCAAGGATGGCGGCATCCCAATCGACTTCATCCACCCAGTCAGCCGTTGCCAGAGCTGCGACGGTAACGTCTGAATTGATCACAACTGGGTTTTGGTCAGAATCCAGAGCATTCACCGCCGTGAGGTCCAGATGAAATGGAATGTTCTTGGTGATTGCGCCGCCTGGTTGTGGGAATCCCAGAATAGAAGCACTACACAGTGTCTTCTTCAGGTGCTGGAAAGCGTCTTCGGCCGCATCCGTCCATACATAAAGTCAGTGTTCCTCTGTCAGGCGGGCGAGGGGCTTGGCGATGTTGGAGAAGCCCTGTACGAAACGGCGATAATAACTGCACAGCCCCAGGAAACTGCGCAACTCTCGCTTATTCTTTGGCTGAGGCCAATCTCTCACAGCCTGTGTCTTCTCCGGGTCTGTGGCTACTCCGGTTGGTGAGACTATGTGGCCCAAGTAGTTGACTTCCTTGCGGAAGAGCTGGCTCTTCTTCGCGTTCAGCTTCAAGTTGGTTGCCTGTAGTCTCTGTAGCACCTTGCTCAGGTTTTCCAGATGGTCTTCAAAAGTTTTGCCAACGATGATGATATCGTCCAGGTATAGCAGGCAGGCGTCATAAGTCAGCCCTCTCATCACTGATTCCATTAGGCGGTGGAAGGTGGCTGGTACGTTGCAGAGGCCAAAGGATATAACTGTGATCTGCCAAAGCCCTTGGCCTGTCGAGAATGCGGTCTTCTCCTTGTCTCTCGGGTCCAGGGCTATTTGCCAGTAACTCGACTTTAGGTCCAAGGTCAAGAACTACTGTGCACCAGCTAGCGTGTCCAGGGTGTCGTCAATCCGGGGTAAGGGGAAACAGTCCTCCTGGGTGACAGCGTTCAGCTTCCTATAGTTCACGCAAAAGCGTAGCTCGCCGTTCTTCGTCACCAGAACTGCAGGGGAACACCAAGGGTCAGACTTTTCAATCACTCCCCTGGATTTCATATCATCTAGCATGTCTCGTACCGCCGCTTGTTTTACGGTCAGGTGGCGGCCGCCCTCTCCAGTAAGACCTTCCAGCCGGGGCTCCAGGTGTTGTGTCGGCACCGGCTCCTGTGTCTTGTCGATTGTTGTTACGCTGACCAGGGGCTCGCACGTCTCCAGCTCCGTTCCGGCCTGGACGTCGTGGTCGGTGTCTGCCAGGTTTCGCAGCCTCACTGGCACCTCCTCTCAGCACGGCAACAATGTCCTGGCTACACAGAGTCCGTGCACCGGCGTCTTCTGTTCCAGCATCATGTTCTTCGTTCGCTGGCCTTCCAGTCGCGCCGTCACCACCACCTCGCTTCTCGAGGGGACAACCACGTCTTCCTTCAAGATGACCCTGCAGATCCAAGGCATTCTACGGGTTGCCGGAGTATGACTTCTCCATTGAGCCGCAGGACCTTCCTGCCAACGTCGACCGGCGCCTCGTGGCTCCTGAGGGCATCCAGTCCCAGTATCACTTCCTCAGCCACCTTCACGACGAACACCCACAGACGTACGACACTCCGCCCCGAGGTCTACTTCAGCAGGGCCTCCTTCACAGGCAAGGTGTCGCCCGTTGCCGTCACAAGCTGGTATGGTCGGCTCGGCTTCTTCGTCGGCAAACCCTTGGCCACGTCAGGTCTGCTGATGGTCACGGCTGCCCCGGTGTCTACAAGCACGTGGCACGGCTTTCCTGTCACCCAACCGTCCGCGATGAGGCTCTCATCCAGCCGCCGGCTGACGGCGCGCAGTATCACTCGAGAGGATGGTGATGTCGCCGCCGACGTGCCCCTAGCCACGCCAGACCTTACTCGTTCTTCCGGCTGCTCATTCCTGATGTCGGCTTGTCTCTCTCCAAGTGTCCCGGCTGGCCGCACCCGCAGCACAGGGCACTAGGTCTTCGCCGATGTCCCTCGACTGGTTTTCGGTCTTCCGTGTAGCGGATACTCCTGGTTCGCGACGCTGGGGTAGCCGTCACCTTGGCCGCCTCCATTCTTAATGCTGCCGTTAGCGCCTCGTGAATGGTTTTGTAGTCCCCGAGGATTAGGCGCTAACGAATCTGCGTGTCTGGTACCCCGTCAGCGAATGTGTAGGTGGCTTTCCGGGATACGAACTCTGGTGGGAGGTCGACTAAGGCTTTGCTAGCCAGCTGCTCAGTTGCCAGGGCGAACTCCTGCAGCGTCTCCCCTGGCTGCTGCGACCTTGACTTCAGCTGGCTGCAGTACGCTGCGGCTAAGCGGTGGTTTCCAAATTGGTTCTCCAGGGCCTCCCAGTTGTCCTTGGGCGCCACCGCTGTCTGGACCGCGTTCAGCACTTTTGCGGCCCGTCCCTGTAGGCTGGCTATTAACTGTGTGGCCTCTTCCTATGGTGACCATTTGTTGTACTTGGCCACTGCGTCGCATTGGCGGTGGAAGACTTCGAAAGTTGTCGCGCCGTCGTATTTAGGAGGTTTGACGCACGCAAATGTTGTGTCGCGTCTCGGCGCGTCGACCTTTAAATCCTTTAACTTCCTGCCGACGACGTCCTCCAGCATGGCGTTCAGGGACTTTGTGTTGCTGTCGGCCTTTCCCTCCAGCTCATTATCGTGGCTCGCCAGGTCTTCCACGCGCTCGCAAAACTCTGTGACGTCCTCCTTTACGCCAGCCAACTGCTCCTCAAACTTTGTGGCGAGGGCCTCATTCGCCGCTTTCATTTCCGTGGTCAATTCGGTCATCTTCGCGGTCATTGTCGTGGCCAAGTTGTTGTTTGCAGCTTCCGTCTTCGCGGTGAGGTTGTCGTTATATGTCTTCATTTCTTTCAGTTCCGCTGCCAGGTTGTTGTTTGCCGTTTCCGTCTTCGTTGTTAACTCGGCCTTCATTTCTTCAATTTTCTGTAAAATCTTTTTCAATGCCGCACCCATGGTCAAATTTTCCACTTCCTGACACCAATAAAGACTTTGTGGGTTCGTAGAATTAAAAGTTCAATTTGCAGAAATTCAAAATGTTCTTTATTTGCGTAATCTCATAATGTCTATCAATTAAGATGTCACCAGAAGTTTGTTTATTTCGGCAGACCTTTAATTGCGTGATATCTTTATCAGTTCCTTTGTGTAAGCAAGCCGCGTTATCGCTCCGCGCGAACCTTTTATACGCGTCGCCGCGACACTATAATCTGGAAGTGTGAATAAGAGGTGTAGGTGTTATCTGTTGTTCTAATAATCAAGAATTATAGTTAAAGGTAGGGTACAAATAGAATAATAAAAAGAAAAACTTCCTAATTATTTTAGTTAATTGATGGAAATTAATCATTTCTCCACACTAACCATATATAGGCTAAGATGTTTGATGGATAGAGTCAACACGAAAAATTCAATGCCATGGCCGGGATTTGAACCACGGATCTCCTGGTTTCCGTCCAGTCGCTCTTAACCTTTGAGCTACCATGGCCAACGTGCCTTCCTGACATTAAATTCTCCAGTTGACTCGTATATTTCCCCGGTAGACCACTAGGGGCTCTCGCATCCGAGATACACCGTTTGTGGCGACTTACTATTGTAAGTACTTAAGTCCCAGGCTTCATCATTTAACTCATATTATTTTAGTTAATTGATGGAAATTAATCATTTCTCCACACTAGCCATATATGGGCTAAGATGTTTGATGGATAGAGTCAACATGTTATTGTTGTTCCTCTAAGTTGTAACAGTATTTTTGGGTTATGTTCGGAGGAATTGTGAATTTAAATATGTAAAAATGTATGTAATTGTGTGATTGGCCGAAATAATAATGATATGACGTAATATGACGTAATGTAGTGACGTGCCATTGGATCGGCCAATCACAAAATTAAGTAGAAATAACGATAGTTACGATAAATCAATAATCCTTAGGAGGAAGATATGTTCTTCAGTCTTGAATAGTGACGATAAATCAATAATCTTGTTATAAAGAGAAAGAGATTTTTGTTGTAACGACGAATGTGATATATACCGCTGCAAGAACAAAAACGTTTTAAGTTGTAGTTCGAATACGTACAAAAATAACAAAATAAGAATTTATCGAAATGTTTGAAGTAACCTGCAATAGACTAGTAAAATAATTTCAAGACAGTTAATTAATACAGTTGCACACATCACCTCCAAAATCGGCATTTCTGTGGGATCTGTGCACACAATCCTGCATGAATATATGAAAATGCTTAATCAGCGATTTTCGTGTATAGAATTCCCGTTACAAAGTATTACTTTAACATATCACTTTAAAGTATTAGTCTCAAAGGAATTCTTTAGTAGTTGGAGAATGACTTTTCAAACTAAAATGCTGTAATAACAGCAATATTTGCATGGCGTTGCTCACAATTTTATAAAAATCGTTACCAACCCCAAAATCGAGGGTGGGGTGTGGGAAAGGTAACGCAGCAGCTATATGTTGTCGGCTACTGATGATTCATGCCTCTCTTAGGCTTCAAAAGTGCATTTAATCTACAAGGAAACTGCTCTTTGCAAAAAAGTACTCAATTGCTGGTAAAAAAAAGCAAGCTATACATTCACATCACTTTACCTTGTCACTCCTTTACAAACTATTCCTACAAAAGCTTATTCTTTGTTTATATTAATCAATATGAACATTTGCAGAGACACTGCTATTACAAATGTTGTTAGGGGAATGTCATAGACTTAAGTGATACTTAATATTATGTTTTAATATCTACATTTTTTATGTATTTAGTTTTTGGCCATCTCCTATGTAACAAATAAAACAAAATTCATTCAAATCAAGAGGACTTTATGAGCCACTCCTGGAAAATTCCAGATATATAAATGTATATTATCTGCCATGTAAATATTCTAAACTTGTATTTTAATGAAAAGCAATCCAGCTAATATGAAGAAAAACCACAATAATGAACACTTTTCCATGTAAAGTGTAATTTTTATTTATTTAGAAGTTCTCAGAACACAAGAGAAGTATAGTCGTGCTGTTCGAATGGTTACCATGGATTTATCTTTGGTAACAGATACCTCTCCGATAATGCACTGATTACTCCACATGGAGTAAACATCTATCTGTCATTTGTGATTCCTGCGAATTCCATTGGCTGAAGTGATGCATTCACTGATGCTTAGCACAGGGCCAGGAAGCAGGTCAGTAACCCTCTCACTCTTACAAGAATAATTAGTGCGTTATCTGAGAAGTTTCTGTTAACAAAGATAAATCCATGGTAACCGTTCCAGCAGCACGACTATACTTCTATAGGTAGGTAGTAGGAAAGTGTTTTGGTATGAACTTGTATTCATGGTTCTCGTGAACCCTTTCAGTGGTACACACTCTTATTACACTATTACCACAGAATACTTAAGTAACTCCATTAAGACTGATATAAAATGATACATTGTTTGACTAAACTGAAGAAAATTGTGTTCTTCACATTACGTACCTGCTTGTTACAAGGGAAGCAAGCTTATCATGCTTCACTATTAATCGTTATATAACTCATCACTTTTTAAAGAAATTTAAAAATATAAAGAGTTGGGATTGTCTTTATGAACAACAATCACTAATCTCCAAATAATTACTTTTACATACAATAGTTTCAATCCTCTTTCACATAAATTAGTGGCTCTGAGAATCTTGATGCATAGAATTAACAGCATACCTCTAGATCCAAAAAAATATAAATATATATTAAATATATATTAAATACAGCACAGAAAAATGATTTTAATCCAAATTGAACCAGGAAAATGATCAATCAGGACTCTAGACGACAGCTAAAAGACAGTTAAAAACTGGAAATAAAAAAAGTTTACATTCCACTCCTGGGCATTCCCTAAGTTTGAACTAATATTTAAAGTTTATAACATCAAATTAGCACCACAAAACAGATTTTTACTCAAAAAGCTCTTAAATAATCTTTTAAAAAATACAATAATACCAGAACACTCAGGTATACATAGGATAGATTGTGATGATTATAACAAATACTGTATTGGATTGACTAAAGGGAATATAAAAACTAGATTAACAGAACACTGAAGGAACATAAAATATAAATAGGTAGAGAAATCTGCAGTTGCTTTTCATTTGTGTAATAAGAGCCACATCAAAGAGGGGATTAAATTACTATAACGATGTAACTTGAACTTTCAACATGAAAGAAAATTTTTTATTATAAAGAACATTCCACATATTGTAAATGTTGACACACCATTGTTAAGTGGTCTAATGCATTTATGTAGGAAATATTCAGAGAGTTGGAGCCAATTACAAGAGCTCCACATAACAAATGACTGTGAGGATAGTGGTCAGTCGCCAATCAGCTGAGAATGGGGTTGGAACAGTCCCAAAAACATTCCTGGTTTTTTACTAATCATTTTTAGGATGATCACAGGACATATTGAAAATATTGAAATTAATGGCTTAACTGCTCAAAACAAGCAAGACACAGGAATTTCTCTTTGCTCTGTCGTGTATTCACAGAAAGTCTAAATGATTCATCCCAACATTATAGCTTGTTTACCAATGGGTAATAGTTGAATAAATCCATTTAAACAAGCCTTGTTTTTGTGACATTAGTGAAATACCAAAATTGCATGTGTTCTGAAAATAAAAACGGAGAAACAATACCTAATATCAGTAGGCATCAAATTAAACTTAAATTAATTAAAATTACTTAATTACAGAAGAAATTAAAAATTAATTACCGAAGAAATTAAAAATTAATTACAGAAGACATCTTAATACAAAACAGTTGCCCTTCTCAGAACAAGTCAAGAATAACATACATACCTTTTATTTTGGCGCAGTCCAGCAAATAAGGCAAACTTTTTGCTGCAGCTATTCTTATGCCGTCATGGAAATAAAATTTTAGCATAGGAACCATCAGTTTTACAACATCTTCTATATAATCTGCAAATGCTTCCTTCAGTTCTTTTGCATAACATACCAACATATCACAAGCTGCGGCCTTGTCTTCCAAAGCTAATGAAAAAGTTGTGTTACATTCATTTAATTTTCACTACCTTTGTTTATTACTAGATATATTAATTATTCTTATGAGAACTCATTTTTCTGTGTATTTTAATCCAGATAAACCTCTACAGAAAAAGCTACACCACACATTTGGTTACAGATATAAAGAGAACAGTGACAGTTAAATGTTTAAGAACTGAATGCAATAAGTTAGCCTTTCCACACAACCATGGTGATTAACAACACTTCCTATATATACAAGTTGCACAAGATTTCTCCTGAATGAACAGGACTTCATAGGCTATTCCAGAAAACTCAAGGTAATGCATTTTATTTGTAATGTAGATATATTTAATGTTAAATATCTTAAATCAAATCATTACAGTCATGTTTCAGACAGTCAAAACTTTTGAAAGAAAAAAAATTCTATGTAAAGAGGATATGGGTTAAAAGTATTTTCTTTAGGATAATTGTGGAAAGACTTTTGTTACTAACAGGAGGGAGACTCTCAAATTCCTTTAATGATTAATTGAAGGCTTAAAGGAACCGAACTGGACAAAATCCTAGTGTCTGATTCCCCACCTTCATGTGGTGCAGCTGTTAGTAATCACTTATCAATTTTGTTATAGTAGAAAGGCGACCTTAATTGGTTCTACAAGCTGAAGACTTAAAGAAACCAATCTAAACAAAATTATGTGATGAACTAAAGGGAAGGGCTCCTCACCAATAAGCACTGGTCAACTTGGTGAGTTATTGACCAGGACTGATATTTCTTCCTTTCCATATATAAAATCCCCTCTTTTACCTTTCCTATCCAGTCATCCTTGACTCAACTCTCATTTTCTTTGATCCTGATGGTATTTAAGTATTTCAGACCTAGGGGATCATTTCATTTTCTTTCCTGTTCGCACCTTCTTTACTTAAGGTGATGTAACCATCAATTGTGGTGCTCAATTTTAAAAGGTTTATAAAAAAGGTTAAATAAAAGCATTCCAGATAATATGATGTCCCCTTGGAAAAAGAAATATTCCAGAAGTAGTCCCCCATTTGGATTTCCAGGGGGGGGGGGGGACCTTTTTACAAGGAAAGTAAGAGAATATTTATAAGGAATTAAAAATTTTGCAGTGGAATACAGAAGGACTATCGCAAGCAAAGAAACATGAACTGACTAAAATTATACATCATCACAATATTGATACGTTTAGAGTTCATAAAGCAAATTTAATGTTAAAACAACTAAAATATTACCAATTCCAGAATTTTAGTATATATTTACTTCTTAAAGATCTTAAATAAGGAGTGGTAATCTAGTTGGAGTTCGAAAAAAAATCTTACTTCATCTTCTAAAATCATTAAAGAAATGAATGACACAGAGAAAGTAGAAATAATTAAACTAAAATATGGAAGAATAAATCTCACTTCAAAATTTATTCAGTCTATAATCCACAAAACAACAGTCTTAAGCTTAAAAATATAACGAATTAAAATACAATCATAGCTGGAGATTTCAATGTTCATTTAAAACTATGGGGATATGACAAACCAAACAGTTCCAAGAAGATCTTGGGAGACCTAATAAATTCAACAGATAAAGAAGTTATTTACCATAAAGAAGATCCACCAGCATTTATCCACCATTCTGGTACTGGTACCAAACCTGACTTACTTTTAGTATCCTCTGATTTATGCTCAATAACTTCCAAACAAATCGTATAAGATTCTGGGTCAGGAGACAGAACTATAATTGCCACTGTTCATTTTTAAATAAAAACTTAACATCCATAAAGTATAAAACTAGTTGAAACTTTGAAAAAGCAAACTGGAAAGATTTTAGAAATGAATTAGGAAGCAAATTTGAAATACCAGTAAACAAATCAACAATGTCAGATAAATTAAACAAATATTTATGTAATACAATTTTAAAAATGAACAGCAGAGAAATACACAGCAAGAGGATCAACTAGAAACTATAAACCTTTTTGGAATCCACAATTAGACAAAATGAAAAGAGAAAGAGACATGGCTAGAATCGCAGCAGAAAAAAAATCTAAAAATCCGGAAGAAGTACAAAGTTGGAGAAAACTGAGTGCTTAATTAAAAAAAGAAATTAACAACACCAAAAGAGAGCATTGTAATAATTTTCTGCAGAACTTGAACTGTAGAGAAGATGTACAAAAAGCATACAGATTCATATATAACATATAAAACAAGAAACACAGTGAAAAAATACCTTTTATTTAGGATAATAAAACAGTTACAAATGACAATGAAATGATAAAATTCTAAATATAAGTATTTATAAACATTGGAGCTCCATCAGTAAAACCTTTTGAAACCACTTCTCGAACTGTAAGTGCAGCTTAAGTGTTGATATAGTTGTTTATATTTTTGATGAGAGCAACAAACTCCAAAGTGTGTCCTGGTATTATAGTAAAGTGTGTAATCTATGTTTCCCTATTCCTACTGTATTTTCAGGAAGTTTTATTTATCCAACCATTTCTTTCTGAGTTTAACTGTTCACTCTCACACATAAATCCCCCTGCACACACACGCACACACGCACGCACACACGCACGCACACACGCACGAACGCATGCACACATGCACGCACACACGCACGCACACGCACACACACACGCTTTCCTAAAACTGCTTTTATGGATTCAAGGGTCCCAAAATATGTATTTCTGCAAATAATCTATATTGAAGTACAACTATCTGTTGCAGTTCAGAGAACATTTACTTACCTGAAGTCCTAATACCAAAATTTTGTTGTTCTCCAAATGATATGAACTGCCAGTCTAAGTCTCCCTCTAAGCCCTCCAAGTCTTCATTGTCCAACATTGCAACTTCAGGTTTCATTGATGCTGTCTTCATCACTGGTCCCATTACCAGAGGGAGGTACTGCTCAAATTGTTTACCTGAAATGTAATTTAACATCCTTACATACTCTACTACAGTATTATGTTATCTTTTTGTGAAACATTTATAAGTATTAATATAATTTTGATTTTAACTAGTACTACATGCCCTATACTGAGGATATCAGGAAGGTCCTAAAGAAACAGGTTCTTGGTAAACACATTGTGGAGCATGGAGTACCAATTTTACTCAAAATTATATAATTTTTTTTTTCATTGTATCATAGACAGTAAGAGTATTTACAAATATATTCAACTCCACTGCACTAAGGATCTCATTATGGACAGCTCAGAGGTCAATCCAGGCAAGTCATAAAACATATGAAACTAAGGTGGTAGTTGTTAGATTTGACAAAGAAAATTGCAAATACATAATACAAAAGTACAAATACAAAAATACATTGTAATTAAACTTAAATAATTGTAGCAACTGATGTATTTGACTCTAGTTAGAAAGTACCATTTTGTGTCTGTGAAGACTTTGACAAAAAAAAAAAAGTTACAAACACAGAAAAACAATCTGGATTGCAGAAGATTAAAAAGCTAAACTAAAGAAAACATTCAGGAAAGAAGCACATTCACCATGAAAAAAGAAAGCACATCCAGCACATCCAGAGGGTTCACATACCATCCAAAAACATTTAGCAAATTCAAAAAGATCTTGGCACACTAATAAATAGACACTCATTAATAAAACTGTTAAACTCAAAAGCAAAAGATGAAATCCCACAATCAATAGATCTGGAATTCTGGAATGTACCAAATTAACTGTAAGGACTGAGAAAAGTTATAGATAGGGCAAACTTAAAAAAAAAAAAAAAAAAAAAAAAAAATCTTAAAAACCAGAGCCAAAGAACATTTTAGGAAAATCAAATTGAAATAGCAAGAAAAGTCAGTAAAGTATCCTGTCACTTTTGAAACAAAAACCATAACCTTGACCTGGAACCAAAATTATTAAAAGGTATGATAAACCACAAAGAGATAATGGGGGCAAAATCTTAATATGGAAATACAAACACAGATTAATTAATTTTGAAGCCCCACCAATCAACAATTTAGTGTGTTCGTATTTGTATTTGTACTTATTTTATCCTTTGGAACATAATACATGTTATAGGACACGCCAGTTCAAGATACAAAGATAAATATAAAAAGTTACATAAGACTAAAAACTGTAACAGATACAGGATCCAACAAAAGTCTAAAGTAGAAAAGGAAATAAAAACAAAATATATAAATACCATAGAGAAAAGTGGTACCAGGAGCATGCACTACTACCAGATTTCTAAAGTTTTTTATGTACTAGAAGTTTGTTTATAGTCCGAGAAGTGCTGTTCTTTGTGTTTATTGTGGTACCAGGAAAATGCAGTACTACAAGGACTTCAAAGATTCCTATAAATACTAGAAATGTGCACATAATCTAGGAGGTGGTGTTCTTTTGTATTTATTGTGGTACCAGGAACATACAGTACTACTAGGACTTCAAAGATTTCTATAAATACTAGAAATGTGCACATAATCTTGGAGGTGGTGTTCTTTTGTATTTATTGTGGTACCAGGAACAAGTGGTACTACCAGGTGTTCACAGATTTTTATAAAATATGGAATAAAAATGTGTAGGTATACATAATCTACAAAGTGGTGTTCTTTGTTTATTTGGTACCAGGAACAAGCAGTACCACCAAGTGTTCAAGGATTTTTATAAAATATGTATTAGAAATATGTATATTTTAGATAGTGGTGTTCTTTTATGCATTATATACTCAAGCATTCTTCAACTACAGAATACCCATTTATTTTAAATGGAATTTTTGTATGTGAACACTTTAGGCGTTCTAAATTTCATGTCATTGAAATGTTCTTATTTCTTGCTGTATTGAGAGTAAGTGTTACAAGGTTGGCAAGTACAAATTAATGTTTAAAAAAATTATTTCATCTCACAACAATGAATTTCGCTTATACCATAGGTAAAACATTGTGACAGGTTATATATAAGAATCTATCTTACTGTTGCTCTCTGGCGGCTATCTCAATAAATACTACCCTTGCTTGTTTGTGACTCAGATAACAAATACTTTAGTGGTTTCTCAGACATCATGTATACCAAACATGAAATTTTGACCTTCAAATCATTCATGAAGTGCTTCAAGTTTATAAAATTATTGAGGACAAGCATTTCAATGTATTGGTAAAATGCCAAACAAAAATTTAAAACTTCCTAAGAAAAATAAATAGTTGGAAAAAGATTAATTCAAAATAAATAATTTGTATGAAGCAAAAGATCTTCTCTGGACGAAATACCATAGAGGGCCCTAATTATATGAATTTATACACACCTAACATTTTGCAGATTCTTGTCCAAGCAGAGATAAGATATGGAGTTTGTGGGTCATCATCTTGAACATCACCTTCAGTTTGTGTCATAAGCAGTATGTTCATCACTTCACTGGCATCACGCATGAACTACAACATAATAAATTTATCAGAACTCAGTTTGCTAGCATTAGGCATGAACACACTATAAATAATGTACCAGAACTCATTTTGTAGCACCAGGCAATAACTACAACATAATGTTTCATAACCAGTTGGTAGCATCAGGAATGAACTACACTGTAACCAATGTATCAGAGTTGTGTTTCACATAAACAAAGTTAACGATTCCACATAATTACTTACCCTCTCCTTGCAAAGAATAGTCCCTACCTATAGCAACATGCTCAGTGGGACCTTTAGTATAAATATATAAGTACATCAAACAAAAATAAACTTAACACTTACCCTTTCTGCACCTACAGCCAAGCCAATGAGACTAACACACTCGATAACTTTTCCTCTCAGGATTTTAACATCATCTGTAATGGCATTCTGGATGATAAATTTGAGACAGGGCATCAAGCGCTCATAATATTGCAGAAACTGCTCCTTTGAAGTATCTGCTATAGACGCAATTGTGGTAACAACCTGCTCTAGCACCAGTTTGTTTCCCTTCTCCACAAACTGCAAGTTGCACATATTCAATAAAGCTCAATTAGGATGTACTGCCAAACAGATTACTTCAAAATCTAAGTGCTAATGTATTTCTTATAGAAAATTGAAAAGAAAAAAATGAATTTGAAAAACATCAAGGAAGGATTAATTAGTGAAATTATGATAAATAAAATTATAGCTTTCTGTGCAGTCTTATAATTTGAAATACGTGGAAAGCCTAAAAAAGTAAGCTACACTATTATTTTTAGTCCATGCAGTTGAAGGGGGAATAATCAGGTAGCTGCAGGAGACTTGCATCTGGCTCTAGTGACAGTACTGTAAATTCCTAGGTGTTTACGGTTACCCCTTGGACATTATTATTCTGGATGTTGAAATGCTGAGGGTTGTATTTTTAAGAGGTTTGTTTATGCAAATTCTTCAGGCTGTATCCGATTTATGGTGCCAGACTAAGTTTAGCATTTTGAAGACCTGATAAAATTTTCTAAAGTCCAAAGATGGTAGGGAACTTTCTATACTTTGAATCTGTATTTGATATCGTTGTTATTATGGCTGTTTGTGAAATGTTCCTGAGTCTCCTTCAGTTTTAGCATGTCCCTTACGAGATCCGTGTTAAATCCATTTTTATTGCTATTTCTACGATATGTTGTGTTTTCAAAAACTGTTCATTGCTCAACAAAACATTGTGTATGCGGTTAATTAAACTTCTGAAGGCAACTAATTGATCTGATGGTGATTGCATCCATTTTTCTTTATGTAATAACAAATAGGTTAATTACATAATTAATATAAGTTTAAATATTAATAATTTAATATGTAATTAGAGTGTTAAGGCCACTCATCTCTTACCAAGGTGGCCCAGGTTCAATCTCAAGCGACCACAAAGTGATATTTGTGGTGGACAACACGGCACTGGGGTGGGTTTCGTCTGGGACCTCCCATTTCCCCCGCTATCTCATTCCACCAGTGCTCCACCTGTATCTCATGTATTATTAGTGTCACAGCCTGCGGTGCCGTATGCAGTAAAAGCGGGCGTTAAAGTCTACACCTGTTCTTAAGATACTGAACATCAAATTTGACATTTAACTGGCTTTCGAGTGATGCATGCACACACCTTTCTCTAAAAATTCTTTTGAATTCAGCAGGTTTCAAAACATTTATTTTAGGGAAAATATCAACTTTAAATTTCAGGGTGGAATGTTAATTTCCTTCTTTACTGTATCAAAGGAAATAACAATATTTAAAAATTAAGATGCTTAAAGTATGTCAGAGTGAGACTTACTTCTGTGGATTTGGAATGCAGCAGAGATTCCAGCTTGGCCATAATGACGTTCAAATATTGCGTTAGTATGTTCTTGGGGCAGTTATTACTGAAGTTGACCAATGCTGCTCCAGCATGTGCCTGTACTCTGGGATTATCATTATCATCCAGCACCATCAGCAGTCCAGGAATTACTTTGACATGGAATTTCTTTTCGAAACGAGGCCCGAAGTCTGTCGACATCTGTCCAATAGCATTACAGGCAGCATATCTCACTCGAGGATGCTGAAAAGAAAAAGTAAATACAAATTTCAAGCTAAACAGATAACTTAGTGGCTCAAATGACAAACTTATTCATGGAATTTCCTCTTTCATTTCAATTTACTACTATGGGCACAACACCGCATATTTTTAATTTAAATATATTTTTAATCATGGTGATGCAATTAACATTTTCTGCTGTAAATTTTGCACCATTTTGCTGAAAACAAAATCATAACTCTTATAAACTTTGAGTAGAGAAGACAACTTAGGTGAGTTTTAAGTTTAACAGGGGCAGTTCTTCCTTGATGCGTTTCAATTGCCGAGTCACCTATTATTCTTGAATAACTTACATGGTTATGTTTTATGTTCTAGCATTTAATTTTCAATTATAAAAGTTCTCCAAATTATATTTTGTAATGAAGCCGCTCTCTTAGCGCCCATGCGTCGACAATGCTCCTAGCTTACTTCCCCACTAGTGATTTGTCATTAAAAGGCCGAGGTGACCGTAACACATACGGCGAGAGAGGAGTGAATGGAGGGGCAGAATGTATTGCTGGTTACCATGGCTATGATTCGATTCACAGAAGCCGTATATTCCGCACCAACTCGTCTTGCCAACACAATACAGGACTACTTTTACTCCTACTTTTTCGTTTATTTGAAGAGAGTTTTGTTGGTAGAAGTGGTAACCCGCTTGAAGTGAGCCCGGAGTGTCATGTGCTACTGTTTATTATCAGTTTGCATCCTATGTAAAAACGTATTTTTGTTGTGATCAGTGATTATTGTGTGATGTGTGAAGTGTTCAACTTTTCATATTTAAGGGATTTATGTACTATGAATCCCACAAACGACTTGGTGTGTTCCATTCTCCAAACACCCTTTTCTTTATGGAAAAATGATGACAAACATGACATGGTAAATGTCGGTGGGCCACCACATAGTGCTATGTTAAAAAAAACTTTGTGGCCGAGCATCTTCAAAATACACCAGGAGATTTAAGAGCCATTGGTATGAGGAATATAACTGTGTCAGATTTAAGGAGCTGGGAAAAAACACTAAAAAAATTGCAGACGCTCTTCAGGGAAGCTCAGTCTATATATTGTAAAATATAATGAGAATGTTAAGCTTAACAGGCTTTTCATGCAATATCCCATTAGAGAAGTAGACAAGAAATGACAGTTCATGGACATAATGAAAGCGAGGACTCTTTAAATAAAGGTAATTTTAAGGCACTTTCGGATTCATATACTGAGGGAAGCCCCCTCAGAATTCAAAACTACTATTCCAGTATAAAATCAGTTTTTGCGATAGTGATTCTGCAAATTTAGATTAGTCTATTTTCTGAGTCACCTAATCAATTCTTCCAGAGCCGTGCCTGAAGTGTAACTTTTGCTCTACAATCTGCTAATATGGTTAATTATGGCACATCTGTGCTAAATTCATGTGATTTCTTCTATGCAAATAAATGAGAGTTTCTTTTCTCCATTTTTGCTTTGAACAGCCTTTTCTGTAAATGAATTTTTCTGCTATATATACAACCTATTTTTTTAAAAACTATTGAGAGAAGGAAAGCAAGCCCTAAGTACCACTGTGGATTTATTTTGGTCTTAAAGAGGAGTTTACTGATAAACTTTAACCAAAAGGTTTTAAAATTAAAAAAATAATCAACTTTGCCTTAATGAAGAAACTAAATTAGAATTAGTTGTCTTAGAATGCATCTCCATTCTAATATCTTAAATAGTTTGAGATAATGGCTTTTTAATTTAGTAATTTAGTAAACCCATTTCAAGAATGGGCCTGCAGGTAAACAACGCTTGATGTCTCATGAAGACAAAGGAACTTGCTCTCTTTTGACACTTAAGAGGTCAACATACTGCCAACATTACCTACCAACGTTACATTATACTTTCATGGCACCAACACTAAGAAATACATGTCCATGTACTTGCTAAACTAAATGTGATAATTCAATAATGGGTGAAAAAATGTTACTAAATATATTTGACTTTTTACTACTCATTGCATTTTACACAAACTCATCTGTTTTACCTATTCCTTTCTTTTTCTAGTTTCCATTGTTCCCATCTCCTTCACTTCATTTGTTGCACATAAACATAATAGTTACCTTAATTCCATCTAGTGCAGTAAACAAAATATGCAAAAGGACCTCATCACTTCAAGATAGTTGACTCTCAATTGTGTTCCTGCAATGCTGCAGACCAGAGAGTGGATCATATCCTCTACGAGTGCACAAGTGTTTCGAGTGAAAGACAAAAACTAGTTTATAGTGTTTTGAAACAAGAAAACTGGTCAATGCCAAAAGACAGCACAATTAAGAAATATTGTAACACTTTCTGTCGGTTTATAAACTCAATTGATTTTCAGAAATTGATAATGCTATAGATAGAGCAAGGAAAGTATATACCCACAAAGAGTAAATACCATTTAAACACAAACTGTCATAAGATCTTTAGTAATGTATACCAGTTACAAAATGCAATAGCAATAATGTTAAAAGTAAACAATTATATGTAATGAAATAACACTAAAAATAATACAAGTCTGTATAAAAGAAATGTAGTGTTACATTTGTTGTGGAGCATGCTGGAAAATAATAAATAAATTTAAAAAAAAGAACCCTAACAGTAAGTGAATGTGTAGAGTTTAAGGGCCCGTCGACCGCTAGATCAGTTGGGCCCAAGGATCCTAAAAAGCCTTTTGAATAGAAACTATGCTGACTAGCAGGCCTTTCTAATTACTGGGAGAAACATTGTATAAAGAATTGTATTTAGAAATTGTCATGAGTTTCAATTATTCTTCTTTTTACATTCGAAATTGTAACACTAAGAACATCACTGAAAGGTAACATTTTTCCTGTGCACATTTTGAGACTGCTTCAGTTCATGAACATATTCCAAGTGACTTGTTAAGGAACTCCAAAAAGCAATTAAATACAAAAAAAAAAAAAAATATATATGAATAGTTAAAAGCTTTCACAGCCAAAATATAATTTGTAGATAGGAAAATTTTCCGGACTGAGAGGTCGTGGTCTGCTGGGCCTGTAGATCGAGTCGTTTCGTCGCGACTGCTGTGATCATCTTCAGTGGTGTGGCTTCAATCTTCTGGGTGAAGGTTCCGTCTTGATTGGAAGTGCGGGCATATTTATGCCCAGTCTACTCTCTTGTGATGGACTCGGCTTGTGGTGCGTAAGAACGGATGGAGGTTGGAGGGGACTAGCTGCTCCGATGCAGTGGCACCTGATTGGTTCGCGTGGATTCTACGATTTTTAAACTGTTTGATTTGTTCAAGGATTGGATGCCAGTGTTTGTTCAGTTTTAAAGCTTCCTCCTTTCGGTTAAAATTGTAGAAAGACGCCGGCCGTGAAAGCTTTCGACTTCATGACTCGCCTCTACGGGGAGGAGATTTACCGTCTGATTCGTCAACTGGAAATGCTGCGCTAGCAGGTATCTATCCCCTACAATTTTGACAGAAAGGAGGAAGCTTTAAAACTGAACAAAAACTGGCATCCCAAAGGCACCAGAGGGTTTACTAATCGGCTGCAGCTTTCCCGGTCCGGGTGTCATTTGCCACAGTACCTAGCCGCTTTGCGGCTTAACCTACGTGATGAGTAGGTGGAATTTATGTTCTGCTGGGGGTAGGTTGTGGATAACTTTGGTGTGTTGTTTCTGTAGGGATGTTGGTATGGATGGCCCTTGAAATTTGGAAGGCACCTGTTGTATAGCGTTCCCCCATTTGGGGAGAGGCGCTTTGGTACGTTTCACTCCATTTTGATTACAGGTTGCATATAGCTTGAACCATCAGGGGTAGAGTGATGCTTAGAGCATCGGAGATGGCTTTACCCTCGAGTAGCCTAGGGATGCTCGATTTAACCGAGCAGTCCCATGACATCTCTCGGGAGCTTGAAGCAAGCGTCTTGGTTTCCTCAGGTGGTATCTTCCCAGAGTATTCACCAAAGGATTGGGATGGGGTTAAATTTTGTCTTACAGATTTGTATCAGATGACATCGAGAATGTACGGGATCTCCAAATGTTCTTGTAGGATATGGGCAGGAAATCTCCAGCTTGTATCATAGATGATTCTGAATGCCCTGTTCTGCAGAGTCTGGAGTCTGACGAAAGTGTAATTAGCCACCAATCCCCAGATCTCACAGCCATACAGAACTATGGGTGGAATGATCGCCCGATGCAGCTGGAGCTTTAGACGGAGGAGCATGGTAGTGAAGTGGAATACTGGGTATAGGTTCCGGAGCGCGGCGTACCCTGGCTGGACCTTGCCCTAGACGTGTGGAACGTAAGTTCCAGAGTTTTTTTTTACTAACTACTAAGGATAGAAGGTGAAAGTTAGGAAGGTAGTTTGAGAGGCTTTGTGGGATCCCGCTAAAAACACTCCCGTTAGTAGAGGTGAAGTGTAGGAGCTGGCCGTCAATAACGGCGAGCGGGTAAAGAATGATTGCCAGGCGTCGAACATGACCAAAAGGCCCTGAACGAGTCGCGTGGAGGAGTAAGGGTGAAAATGTGGAAGATATTCAGGGTAAGGTCCAGAGGTAGTCCTCAATTTACAGTCCAGTGTCACTCAGAGATACTTTGCCATTTGCACCAATGGGATTCGACGGCGCCGTAAAACGAAGTTCTGCTGAAACCGGTTGGCTCTGGTTTTCGCCATTTTTTTCTGGTTTCTGCCATTCGTCATTTCGCGCTTCATTCGTCAGTGGCGCGGAGCTGGGTTTGTATTTGCCGAAATCTATACCTGGGATTCCTGTTTATTGCAAAGATCGTGAGATCGTCTGCGTACTGACAGGTGTTGGTTTTGTGGTGCATAGGGATATCGGCCATGAAAGCTATTAAAAGTGTCGGCGACAGCCCGCTGCCTTCCGGCATTTCAGCGCCAATTGACCGTTCGGTGCATAATGCCCCCTCCATTTTTACTCGGAAGCTTCGGTTTCTGAGAAAGCCGGTCACCAAGGAAATGTATGGAGGGGGGATTTCATGCTCTAAGAGTTTGAAAATATGCCCCTCAAGCCAGGTTGTAGCAAAGGCTTTCTCCATGTCAAGCAACACTAAAACCGTTTCAGACCTTTCCTAGAAAGCCAGGAAGGCTTTCCCGACAACCCGCAGTACTTGCTCCGTAGTGGAGTGGCCAGTGCGAAAGCCAAACTGATGATCCGCAACTAAGCCCTTTTCCTTTAGATGAGGAAGAAGGCGGGAGAGAAGCGGCTTCAATACCTACGATAAAACTGGTAGGGAGCTGATGGATCGATAAGTTGACGGGAAGACAGGAAGTTCTACCGGCTTTAAAACGCATACCACATGGGCCTCCTTCCAGGCAGCCATGCAGGCTGGCGTTATAAATGCGGGTCAAGTTAATCACGGCCCTGCGGGGAGGGTACTTGAGCATTTCCGCTCTTACAATGTCCTGTCCAGCGGCTTTCTGGCTCTTAGAGAGTTAAGAGTGGTGGCTAACTCTCTAGGGAATAATGTGACTTTATGGATTCGTAAAATTTAAAGTCTAGATTGCAGAAATTCAACTGCTCTTTATTTCAAGTAAAAAGACGTTTTGTGCAGCCTTTTGAAGCAGCAGAATTACGTAATATACACAAATGCAACCTTCGATGATGATGAGGATGATGATGAGGATGATGATGATGATGATGATGTGTATAAGGGCGCTTAACTACGGTGGTCATCAGCGCCCTTTAAAAAAGTAGTCATGGCAAAAGCCAGATATAAAATTTCTAAAAACTATGCAAGTGTAAATAAACTTGCAATTTGCAAGACTTCTTGCACCAATTTGTGACTTTTGATGAAACCTGGATCCATCATTTCACACCAGAGACAAAATGGCAATCAAAACAATGGACAAAGACTGGTGAAACTGCACCAAAGAAGGCAACATCAATTTTGTCTGCTGGTATGATAATGGCCACTGTTTTCTGTAATTCCCAAGGAATAATCCTCATAAATTACATGGAAAAAGGCAGAACCATAACTACCATATTGAGAAGGGGTTCACCAACAATCTAAGCATAGAGCACTATGCTGTTGAATGTAAGGAAATAGAAAACTGGAGGAAATTAATATGGGATAAGAACTGGGTTAATAAAGGGCCTTAGGTAGTAACAATAAAATTACTTATGTTGTAAGGAGAGAAAAGAATAAGGGAGGTGGGGAAGTATGCAGACAAAATCAAAGAGAAATGGAGATAAGAAGGGTAGGGCAGCTAAGAGGTAGGGGAACAGAGGACACAACAGAATATTTGAACAAGGTTTCATAAGGGCTAGAATAAACAGCCAGGGAGCCAGTATCACTACTAGCCTGTAAATATAAGGAGCTGACAAGTTTGTACTTAGAATAGTTTTTGAAAGTTATAGTGGGAATTGTAAGAAAATATTTTATGTTTAAGTATAAATAAACTAACTGGATTCTATTATGCTTCATTATTGGATTATGTGAAACTTGCATTGATTGAAAAATTACAGAGGCTAACACACAAAAAAGTGCTCTTTCACCAAAATAATGCATGTCCCACAATTCAGCAGTAACAACAGTAAAAGCATATTAATTGGTTTGTCATCCACCCTATTCACTAGACTTAGCACAAGTAACTTCTTCCTTTTCCCTAACTTGAAACTTTGGCTTGCTACGAGAAATTTTCATCAAATGAGGAAGTGATAGTTGCAGTCAATGAGTATTTACAGAGTTTGACAGATCCAAAGAATGAAAAAGTTAGAGGATTACTGGACCAAGCATATATCCCTCAAGTAGACTAAGACAAGAAGTAAGGTCAGTTATAAAGATTTATTCTTGGTTCTTTACCAGACTTTTGAAACCACCCTTGTATATATAATCTGCATAATATCTATATCAATTATAGTTTCATTAATATACATAGTACTTACAGGATCCTGCAGGTAGTTCAAGATAATATCCATGAATTTTGGCAACTTTGCCTCCATTTTTTTACGGCAGCCTTCACCAACTGATGAGAGTGCTGTCAAAGCAGCATGCCTGCAATTATTTTTCACATCATTTATAATGTGCTCTATTTTATATGAGCATCTTTCATAAGTAAGAAACAATGCAAATAAAACTAAAATTGACATTTTTCAAACAGTGCTCGGATAGCTGAAATTTAATATACTAAAACAAAAATGGTATGAAAATTATTTATTTAATGAAAATGAAATTTTAAGTAATTATTGTAATGTGGTTTTTGTAGTGTTTAATACCTGCTTTTACTGCACACAAGGGGAAATTTTATATTTTGAGCCTAATAATTAAAACAAAGTAATTTCTGATTGAAAACTGCTTTATTGTTTTTCTGAATATTCTCATTATGATCAATACACTTTTGCATCCATCTAAACCATTTGTCAAAGCAGTTATTCCAATCTTCTTGAGACATCTCCAAAACATGGTTTTTGAAGGAATCAATGGCATCTTCTGCCGATGAAAATTGCTGCCCATGCAATTTATTCTTCATGTTCTGAAAAAAAAAGATTTCATTGGGTGCCAAATCAGGTCTGTATGGCGCAGGACCCATCAATTCGATTTTTTGAGCCTTTAAATACCCTGTTGTTAAACGAGATGTGTGTGTGCTCGCATTGCCTTCATAAAGAACGATCTTATGGTTCTTGTTTGTTTTCCTTACTTCACCTAAGGCAAAGAAATGGTTGTGACCCATTCGGCATTGACAGTTTTACGTTCCTCTGAAGGCACTAATGAGATATGGCCAGTTTTGCTGTAAAAGCAAGCAACCATTTGCTTCGAAGTGTGCTACGAGTACAAACAACTTTTGTTGGATTTGCTTCATCTTGAAACACCTATACAGTCCATCTTATACCCATAGATCTATGATTCATCACCTGTTACATATTATACACATCTTTTGAGGTACCACCATTGTATTTCTTGAGCATTTTTGTACACCAATCAACACAAGCATCTTTTTGAGGTTGCGTTAAATTATGTGGGATCCGAGAAAAAACCTTGTTCATAACTAAATAATCAGGTAATATTTTATATATGCTGATGGAACTAATGCCTAGGGTTGCCTCAACCTCGTAATATGTTGCATACCAATTTTACATTATTAGTTTTTGCACAGCATCAATGTTTTGTGGCACAACAATTGATTTTGGATGAGCTTCACGAACTTCATCATTGAGCGAAAGGCAGCCATGATTAAATTCATTATACCAGCGTTCACAATGGCAAAGGATGGAGCTTCGTCGCTAAATGTGGAAGTTAGTTGTTCGATGCACTCTTGTCTTGATAATCTATGTTGAAAATCGTAATAAATCATTGCACGAACATTTTCAGGAGTTAATTCCATGTTTTTTTTTGAGACACAATTTTCAAGTTAATGTAAACGAAACAAATGATGCTCTATTGACAAAATGTCTGAAGTAGATTATAATCAATACCGTCAACCTTTCCACTGGAAACTCAGATGGCACCTACAATGTTCAGGGTTGCCAATGCTCAAACTATAGATAGTACCCCTCATACAGCACCACAGGGGGTGTCACTGACAATACATAAATTGAAGATGGATCACTGGTGGAATGAGATGGCAAGGGATACTGGAGCATCCGTAGAAAAACTGTCGACCACAAATCTCACACGCAGTTGCCTGGCATTGAACCTGGTGAGAGTCGAGTGGCCTAACCATTTGACCATGTCACAGTGATTTGTAAAATGTGAATAACATATAAAATAAACTATATTTTCTTTTTTCCCTACATAAACAATTTTCATACAAAAGGCAAGATGAATGACTATACAAATATATATATATATATATATATATATTGCTAAGAGACCTATTATTTTAAAATATTTGATAATATTGGTTTGAATATTTCATCACAATTACATTTTTTTGGTCATTATACAGCAGTTTCTTGCAATTTCATGCTAACAGGACTTTTGAGGCCAAAATGCAGCGAGTGCAATCTGCTTTTTAAAGATCTGACCATTGTCCCAGCTAAAATGAAATGTGTGATGAGGTTTCTCCAAAGTTATAGAATTAAAGTAAAAGTGAATCGAGAAGATATTGATACACTGCTTCATTAACACACAGCTCTTGAAATATGTCCTGTGAAAATCAGTGTTAGTGAAGAAATTTGTCAATAACTACTGTATCACTTTTATTTTAACTTGTGCTTCACTGTCTCTATGCTTCTTTCAATGTTTATACTTTGATAGAATTAAACGTTTAGAATAACAGGTACACAGAAAAAGAAGTTTCTAAGAACAGTTTTTAGAAGCTAAAATAAAAGTAAATAACAATGGATAAAGTAATGTCTTGTGAATGTAAGACATCAGATGTTTTACAATATTCTTACATTCTAGAAAAAACAAATTAAATTCTGTTGAGTATGAATTACCTGTATCTCCAATCAGGGTTAACAAGCATAGCTGGAATATTATTTTCAATTTGGGGCATCATTGTCTGGCCTCCAAGGCCACATGCTAGGCGATCCAGTGCAAGCTCTCCGACGACAGCATTACTGGAATATTACAGTAACTTTTGTAACACTAATAATGCAAACCTTCATTATAGCACATTCTGCCACATTAAAGCAAAGCATACCTGTCGTTTTCTTCATTGATATTCTTATCTGGAACACTCCACTCAGCTTCATTGTCCAAGTCTGTCATCAGTTTTAAAATCTGCGTTACAAGTAAAGGGATGTACATGTTTCCAGCTCTACGTAACATTGCAGGTGCAGTTTCTGCCAAAGTTATCATTACTTCTAAAGAAAGGTGTCTCCAGGAGTCAGAAAGCTCCTCATTTGATAATACGTTCATGCACATCTGCAGAATATTTTCTAGCTGTGGTCTTAAGAATTTGGGAACAGACTGAGCAAGATCAATCAAACACTTCATTGGCATGTCGTCATCCTGTTTCTCAATACTTTCTGCTGTTACCTGTGAAAAGTAAACTGGATTAGTTATCCTCATTAACAATAATAACAACCAACATCTTCCACTTTTCAAATTTTGATGCTCTTAAGGCAAACTAAAGTAGCATTTACAAAAAAGAGCTGTTGGTGAATTCTGAAAAAGATAGAAAAATAGGGGAAAGTTAAAGCTCATAACTCATTTTATTCATCCTCTAATTATATCAATTAAAGGATATGTCAGATAACAAATATTCACAAATTTACTGTTTTACAACTTACAATTTAGTACTGGTTGGTTTATAATGTTTTTTTTTAACAAATTTAATTTTCATTCATTATATTTAGTAATTTGTTTATCTTTAGGTAGCTGTTTAATAATCGTCTTCCCAATACACTTACATGCCTATTATTTAAAGTACTCCTAAAGGTTGAGCTAAAATATTTGTTATTATTTCTTAAGCCATAGTTATGATCATTTTTTTGCTCCTCTTTGTCCAATACTATATTTTTTATGCTTCTATAAATATATATGCAGGGAACAGAACATGTTATGTTTTTCATCTCTAAGAATTTATGATAAGCTTAATAGAAGTTAGTTCAACCTTCAGCTTTCCCCATTAGCAAACAATGTGCAAGGATAATCTACATCCACAACAGTAAATGAAGCCTTTAAATATACAATGGATCAAGAAACAAAAATTTTGATTTGTATTTTTTATGTTGAAATGTGCTATGACAAAGGCATAATTGCAATATATAATCAGCCAAGTGCACTGCAAATTACAGTAGTTTTAAAATTTTTTGGCAGATGTCACTAACACCAAGGAACATGGCTGTTTCTGTATATAGTGGACTTTGTGCTTTTTATTGTCCAGAGCATTATTATTATTATTATTATTATTATTATTATTATTATTATTATTATTATTATTATTATTATTATTATTATTATTATTATTATTATTATTATTATCATTATCATTATCATTATCATTATCATTATCATTATCATTATCATTATCATTATCATTATCATTATCATTATCATTATCATTATCATTATCATTATCATTATCATTATCATTATCATTATCATTATCATTATCATTATCATTATCATTATCATTATCATTATCATTATCATTATCATCATTATTATTATTATTATTATTATTATTATTATTATTATTATTATTATTATTATTATTATTATTATTATTATTATTATTATTATTATTATTATTATTAGCAGTAATGAATGCGTGTGCCATTTACAGTGAAATAAGTGTATCTCGTCAACCAAGATCTGACATGCAGAAATAATTCACACAACAAGAAATCAAACAAAACTTGAGATCCATCATCAAAAGGCTGAAAAAGTAAGAAAAATCATTACTGAAGACAATAAAACATCCCAAATGCCTATAAGTGACACATGTCCTATAAGTATAGACTTACAGCAAGACATCACTTCCTGCACTTCAAGTAAAAAATATTACTGTACACAGCTGTCTTGCCAAAATGTTGGTTATTATGTCAGAGACTATAACAGTGTTTACATGATGTTGTGGCATGAAGGAATAACTGGGTGGCCTGGTAACAAAATTGCTTCAGCTATATTAAAGGCAATACAATGCAATAAAATCACATATAATAGAAAATTGATAGTTAAGAGTGTTAACTCCAATGACCAAAATAAAAATCAACTATTACTATTCCTGTGGTTCTACCTTAATGGCTAAGATGATTTATTGATGAGGTAGACCAAAAATAGCTTGTTTCAGGACATTCACTTTTAAGCTGTGATAGTTACTTTTATGCTTCAGTTCTTCAATGTGGGCAAAATCTGTGTCAGGTACCTTTAGATTTAGTTGATGTACTATTTTCCTTGAGAATTAACCATCCCATTATTGCAAGTATAATGGAAGATGATGACTTCAAAACAGCTTCAAAACAAACTGTTTCAAAGCTGATCTTCAGATCTCAAAAGCCCAATGGATTAAAAAAACCAGGAACAGTAACTGTTATGATATGCATAACATTTAATGAAATTGAATATTGGGTCGAAAGGGATATCTTCAGAAAATATGTGAATTTGAAAAGTATTGCCTCATTTCTACAGCGTTTGATGTGAATAAGCAGACTTTCAACTGAAAAGAAAATGGACTTGATAAGATAAAGTGAAAATAAACCCTTTTATGAAAACCTCCTGAAATAAACTTTGTGAAGTATTTCCTTACTGTTGTTCTATACCATAAATTTATAATCATTCAGTTTATTATGTTCGTTACACTTTGTACTATGTAGTTCACAGAGCCCATTAAATTCTTTATGTTTGTAACACCAAGCCACATTTCATGTTAAACCATTTTCAATAATTTTTTTCCAAAGTTTTTTTACATATGAAATCAACAATATGATAGATATGATATCAATACAATATCAAGGATGTATACGGTATCAACTATATGATTGAAACAAATTCAGTATCTGTTCACAAGCTGGTTTGGATTTCACAGGCATTTCAATTAGTCGTTCAACGTGTTTCTGCTAAAATAGAAGAAGTGCAGTACCATTCTGTGATTTGCTTTTTAATTTTGGATGTGAAAACCTGCGAGGAGATAAAAGCAAAACTGAATGCTGTTTATGGTTGAAGCATCAATGAGCATTCCATTTTTGATGAAGAGGGCCCAGGATGTCTGGCAGATGTGGCTACCCAGGAAGACATTGAAAAAATCCATGACATTATTCCTGCTGTTCGCTGAATGAAAGTTGATGAATTGGCAGTGGCTATTGGCTTGTCAACAGGAATGGCAATTCATATTTTGCATCAGTTGGAGATGAAAAGGGTGCCACATTTGTTCAAAATTAACAATAGTAGGTGCAGCTTTCAACTTAAAGATATTTAAGCAAAATTGAAGTATGTTTCGCATCATTTGTTTCCATGAGGAGACCTGGATTCACCATTATTTTCAGGAAATCAAGCAAAGAGAACAAGTGCTTCTGATGAATGTGTTCCATAGAAGGCAAATAACAGTATCATTGGCTGAAAAGTTTATCATAATAATTTTTTAGGATATACAAGGTGTCATATTCATTGACCTCTAGTAAAAGGAAAACCAATTTTTGTACAGTACTGCTGTGAGTTACTGGCCAGATTCAACAATAAGTTGAAGGAGACATGGCCCCATTTGGTGAAGAAGCAAGTGCTGGTTTAGCAAGAAAATAAACAGCATTGGAATGAAAACCATCGCCAAAACTCAAATATCAAGATATTATAAAGATGGTAGGCCAAAAGAAACTTACAACTTGGAACATCTTAATATGGAAACACAAAGACCTGACTAATACATTTTGAAATTCCACCTTCAACAATTTAGTAAGAAAGTTCAATGTTCCACCACCACAGGGAAGACTGCATGCAATTACAACCAACAACAGTTGGGACAATTGAGGTTGAAAATGGAAGCCAAAACCAGTCCCTCAAAAATTAAAAGGAGACAGTATGAGAAAACTATTGTTTATTAAAACTCATATATTTGCATTTGTAATTATCATATCTCTTTAGAAGATTAATGAGCAGAGAAACTAATGGTGTTGATAGTATGTCAGCTACATGGGCATGTAAATGGCAATTATCCATACTATATTCAATAACTGAATATATGTATTTATTAGAAAATATAGCCTGAAAAACTACATAACTTCCATTTTCATTAGTTATCTGCAAATACCATAAAATCCAAATTCAAAGGTTTTCGGCATTATTTTAATGAAAAGCACCTATGGCATGCACATATAAATCATATTACTACACAATGTGTACCTAGATTTAAGCTATTAAGAATCATTGCAAATAAAAAATGGGATCTTATATCATAACAATGAGATAATTTGATATAGCTTGTATAAGTTCCGAATTAAATTATGGGGTGAAATTTGGGGTGGTACATAAAAGACACACCTGAAGAAAATTACATTTCAAAACACTGCATTAAAACTGTATTTGGGAGTACCTAAAACTATCTCAACATGTGCGATAGAAATTTAATATAGTGTCAATTTTTTGGTTATATATATATATATATATATATATATATATATATATAACCCAAAAATTGACACTATATTAAATTTCTATCGCACATGTTGAGATAGATATATATATATGTGTGTGTGAGAAAATTTTTAAAATTCACCATGAGCTTCAGTCTTCAACAAGATGTAACATGTTCTTTAAAATAACGCATTTGGAAGATGTTCCTTCAAATGCAAGTTGTCTAATGATGGACCAAAATTCAGTTGTCAATGAAACCCCAACTTGGATGTGGAAAAGGCCAAAGTATTACATAAATATTCCTGGCAATTATACTAAGAATGATGCACCACATGTTTTAAAATCTAGTGCCATGGAATTAATTTGTGATAAATGTGAAAATATCCTCTCTTTCTATAACTGATGGATCACAGAATCCTGTTGATGGACTTTCAGGTGTAGCGTATTATGTCCCAAAATATAACAAGAAATATTATTCCATGTGAGTCACCTGCTCCTACCTGATTTTATGTATGCAACATGCTAAGCGACAAATGTGACTTATAACTTTCTTGAATGCCTTCTAATGGATGATCTGCAGAACAGATTATGGAGGAGGGGTAGACAGCTCGGTGCATAAATGTTATATGGGACATAAAGCAATCACTATGTATATTGATTCCAAAAGCATCATACCCAGACACAAAGAGTAATAGCAATTTTAAACGAGTTTACACACTTTTATTCTTCAGCTTACATTCATACACACCTTTAAACACGCTCCTGAAGGAACAACCTATCAAATGCATCAACTTACAATAACATTGGAACACAAAATGGCAGATCTACACAGTGGGACCAATTGGATTTAATCTTTTGCCAACACATGTTTTTGTTTTATGGCCATTCAAAAAATGTTAATTGTCAGTAGATTTGTAAGTAATGAGTCGGTAATTCAAACACAAACATCACTTAAAATTTCCTTATTTGGACATGTTTCGGAGAACGGTTTGTCCCCATTGTCAGCAGTATCCGTGGGGACAAACAGTTCTCCAAATCATGTCCAAGTAAGGATATTTTGAGTGATGTTTGTGTTTGAATTACCGACTCATTACTTTCAAATATTAAACACATCACTGTTTCTAAACTTTTGCTTCAAATAATATTAGTAGATTGTTTTCGATTCTGTCACAAATTATGGCAGTTTTTAGTTCATTCAATAATTGTAATGGCAGATGCAGTTTTTTATTTGTGTTAAAACAATCAAAACGAGCTCAAAGCACTGAATGAAGCTGTAAAAACCATGAAAAATTCCGAAGTGGAGTCTGAGGTCTGGGGTTACTTATTTGTTTAGGAACTTCTGTTCACTCAGTAGCATTGGCTAAAGAGTGTTATACAGGTTATTTCACCACTATGACACTTCAAGTTAGATTCAAATCCTTTGTGCTTAGTTCAAAAATGTTGTTACCCTCTCTTTTACCTCTTGGGGTCTATAATTTGATAATATGATTCAAATAACATTTTATAACATTATAAGTGTTTACAAAATACAATAATTGCCAATTATCCACTGGCAGATAGTTATACATTTATAGTTCATAATAGATATTTTATTTTGGTTGGTATTTTGCTTGACCCATTCAACCAAGTTTGAAGAATTTCACAAATTAAAGTAAAATATAAGAGTTAAGCATGAAACAAAAACTATTGCATTAATGTCCTCGACATTCTCCTAAAAAGATGAAAACCAAAGTGGTTTACAGCACCAGATACGGTAAAGATAATAAGGCTCACAAAATCAAACATGATCCCTAGTTGAAGATTATAAAGATAGCCCATAATTTCCCTTTGAAGGATGAGAGCCTCTCCTAATTATCAGTAGAGTGAGCTTGGCGCAACTTATATGGTGAGCTAATCCCTGTAGATCCCTAATTATCAGATTGTAATTCTTGTGTCTTTGACTCACAAGAGAACCAATAGGAACAATAAATTAGTAATTAAAATACAAACAAAGACTAGGAGAAAGGAGAAAATTAAAACAAAGTGATGTTTTTTGGAACCTAGCCTTTGCATCACCATATTCCACCAGGTAACCCTGTTGACCAGTTACCACTTATCCCATCTCACTCTTTCCGAAAACATTCGTTGTCATGTATTATATGCATGAAAAGATGTCATTTATATGAAGAAGTTATTCGCATAAGTTTAGGCCCCAAAATGTTGTCTATCAATATAATCAACAATCTCATTTCCAGTAATGCCACAATGACCAGGTATCCACTAGAATATTATTTGTTTTTTAATACTTTTTGTATAGAGATTGTAATTTGTGCATAGGAAGTTGGAATATATTTCATGATATTGAGAGTAGCTCCAATCGAGTCACTCAAAATACATACAAATTTATCAGATAAGGTACATATGTAAAAGAGCTGCCTCTATAGCCAGTAGTACTGTTTTAGGACTGGAGGGAGATTAAAATATACCGGGAGAGTCAGCTGCCCCTATTTATTCTTATCTATGCAACCTGCAGTTTATAGTCTAATTTGAAAGCATTCACCATTTTAACACCAAAGCCGTTATTGCAGCTCTGCCCTTCTATTCAGTATTATGTACACAAAACATTAATACTTACACCCTGATTGAGGACCAAGAAGCTGTGAAATGCTTAACCAGTGCATATTATGCAGTTAATTCTCATTTAACAAATGTATTAATGAAATTATGGCTTTCTTCTGAACAAGGCCAAGTACTTCAAAACATTCAAAAGAAAGCTAATAAATACAAATGTTCCACTATATTCCCCAGACATAAACAAACGTTTATAGCAAGAGCCAGGACTGGTCATATTATCACTCAGAATTACCTTAACCATTTTAATCTTGTTGACTCCAGTAGTTTTGTTGCTGGAGCAAAAGTAGCAAAGAAGATTTGGAGCATACCCATCACAAATATTGCCGTGTATGTGGTTGAGTGAGTCCTGTAAATTTAGAACTTACAGGAAGCCAACACAGTCAGAAAATTGCATAAAAATCATAGTTACAACCCAATTATACATACACATGAAATAATGAACAGTCTTACACACAGACTAGTCTATATACCCATGAATAAAGCAGAATACTTCAAAGAACAAAAAGCCATACTCCATATAGCAGAAGAAAATGGATACAACAGAAGTCTGGTATTTAAGAAAATTAAAAAGGCTAAACTAAAGAAAACCATTAAGGAAGCAACCACATTCACTAAAGAAAGAGAAAGCAACAGCATATTCAGTGTAAGGCCGCGCCGTGGTTGAGTAATTAGACTGCTTGGGTCTCACCAAGGCTGCCCGGGTTCGATCCCAGGTGACTGCAAAGTGAGACTTGTGGTGGACAACATGGCACTGGGATGGGTTTTCTCTGGGATCTCCGGTTTCCCCCGCCATCTCATTCCACCGGTGCTCCATCTTCATCTCATGTGTCATCAATGTCACCACCTACTGTCTGTAGTAAAAGTGGGCAAATTTCATTTCATATTCAGTGCATGCATATAAAATCCAAAAAAATTCAATAAATTCAAAAAGATCTTTAAGTAACAAAATATCATATTGGCACCTGCTAGTAGATACTCAGTTTTAAAATTGATAAATTCAAAAACAAGACATGAAATCCCATCAATTAACAGATCCAGAATATACCAAATAAATTGTAAGAATTGTGAAAAATGCTACATAGGTCAAAATAAAAGAAACCTAAACACCAGAGTTAAAGAGCACTTTAGAAATATCAAAATGAAACAAGAAGATAAGTAAGCAGTAGCATTTGATTTTGGGAATGAAAATCATCACATCAATCCAAATCCAAAATTACTAAAAGTAGTGATAAAACAAAATAAACTAACAAGGGAGAACATATTCATATAGAAAAATAAGGACAGAGTAATGAACTTTGAAAACCAACCAGTAGATAATCTGACAAAGAAACATAGCTACACCACCAGAGAGAAGAGAGCAGATGACAGATGTTAGTTGGGAAGAGGATGAAGATGGAAGCGACAGCTTCCGAAACTAGTCTCTCAATAATATAAAAAGTGTAAGTGACAAAGTGTTCATAAAACAAACTACAAATAGGTTTTTCAACCAACAAAAGAGTTGATGTATATGTATCAAAATGCATAATTGAAGGAAGTTAAACTAACATAAAACCACCATCTTCCATCACAATTTGTTTTACTACAACATTTGTAGAAATCTGTGTGATTTGATTTGTGTGATTGCTTTTGAGATTGCAAAAATTTGTGATTGCTATTTGATCTTACACAAAAAGACAATATATGGTGATGGAAAGGGACAGATGATGAAAACTGAACTCTATCTGGGCACTTTCTTATGTCTGACATGGAGAAAAGCTTGAAAATCTTAAGTTCACATTTCATTCAATGTTTATTTTTATAAGATACATTATGGGTAGTTCCATTATAATATGAAGACTATCCAGAAAGTTTATTATTTTTCATCTGCAGGAGCAACGGGCGGGCCTAGCATAACCATGTTCGTGTTGACCTATTCAGTTGGCATCCAACTGTGCCACGTGGTTTCCTATTCTTTCACAAAAAATATAAATATTTACTACAACTGAAGATCCTGAAACTTGTTAGATATGACAACTAATAAAGTTTTTGTTAGAAAAAGATCATAAATTGAAGTTGATTGGCAACTGTGTGAATTGTATAAACAATTTCATGCAACAAATTTCGTGAAATGTGTAGAAAACTAAATGAGAGATGTTATTATAAATCAGCAATTTTCTTAAATTTTCTCATTAACTTTTATGACCAAGGTAATCAGTCAAAATCCTTGGTTATCGTCAAAAAGTTTGGCACTAAATTCCAGTTATCTAGCATGGAAAAGTCGTAGGGCTACCAGCACTATGACATAAGTTTAGAGTAATTAAAGGCTACCTATAATATTTTGTAAATTATTATTTTTATAACTTTAATTTTTACTCTTTTATGTATCTTGATTCCTTTTTTCTATTTTAAATTTGCATTGCATCTTGCATATATGCATCTGTAATCATATATGAATCTTGATAGATTTTGGTTTTCTGTTTAAACAGACATGTCCCATAATGAGTTTCTTGTTTCTAAGAATGAAATAAATACATTTATGAGTTTATTTTGTAAAAAAGACTGAAGCTACTGACATTGAAGGAATCCAAGTATTGCAAAGAAACTACAGTACTAAGCAAGACACTTTAATAAATCACTTATCTGTTTTTAAAATGCTTAAATTCAGTACTTTTGATAGATTTGAAAGCTTAAGTATTAAAAATTCCATTTCTTTATATCTCCCCTTCTCACCAATGCTGGAGTCGCTTGGGTTCCCTCAGAGCAAGGGAGCCGAAGGATATTGACCAGATAGATGAGATCAGGGTTGGGGGGTCGGCCTGTGATGAATTAATGATGGAGCAATTGCTGGAATGATAGTAGGGGAAACCGGAGGAAACCCACCCTAGTGCCATGTTGTCCACCACAAATCCCACTTTGTGGTCACCTGGGATCGAACTCGGCCTGCCTAGATGAGAGCCAAGCAGTTTAACCACTAAGCCATGGTGCAGGCATAAAAATTCTTTTGAGTTGGTAAACAAGATCAGCAATGTAGTATTATCTAAAAATGATAGGTTGGTTTCCTTTGATGTAACAGCTCCATTTCCTAGTATTTCTAGAAAAAAACTTTTGACACTTTTATAAAAATGACTGAATAAGGAATCAATAGATGATTTTGTGAAACTTACTAATCTGTGTTTGAACCAAAATATTTTCAATTTCAGTGGAACATTTTTTCAACAAATTTCGGGAATAGCTATGGGTGGTCTTCTTTCACCTTTTCTTGCTGATATTTTTATGAGATTTTTTGAAATATAAGTCACTAAAGCATTCCTTTTAATCTTTAAAACTAGGTATAGATTTGTGGATGACATTTTTGCTATAGTTCCTGAGAAAAAAATAGATGATGCTTTAAAATGTCTGTTTTTAATAGTTTCATTCACAGTTTAACAAATACACCCCTAAATATGGAGGAATTTAATACAGAATATAAACACATTATTAACACTACTTTAATTAATGGTTTTAATAAAGATTTTATACACAAAATGATAGGAAAATTTAAATATAAATAATGTTAATAACATTTCCACTCTTAGAGAACTAAAAGATTATAATTTTAGACAATTTACTCATCACCCTTGGGCAAATAAAACATTTCAAATTTTTTTTTAAAGAAGTTGGTATAATATTGGCACCTCAAAATAAATACAGTATAAAAAATCGACTACATTTTCAGATAGTAAAAAGTCTAGCAAATTTCAAGTTAATTGTTTAGAGTGCAATCAGATTTACATTGGTAGGTCCAAATGTAATTTAGAAACTAGAGTGAAGGAACATTTCAGACAGATAAGTCAGCAGTGGCTGATCTTTTTGGTCATCTAAAGATGAAATAAGTCCAGAAGTTAAATTATTAAAACAATTGAATGGACCAATAGATTTAATAGTTTGGAAGAAAATATAGTTAGTTACTAACACTCCCCACATGGCAACCTTGGCCTTCGGGGTAACGTCACCCCACCAAGTGATGACCGGACCCATTTCTCAGGTGGAGGCACCCAGAGGGCGGTGTCCATTACCTCCGATGATAGGGTGATAGTGAAGATGGCGGTGAGGTGAGAGGACCTACAGTTTTTACCGTGGACTCCGAACCACGTTGGGCATAGGGGATACTTCACGTGTGCTAGACAGAGGTGAAGGCGTGGATAGGGCCGACTTAAAATCGCCAACCCCAGAGCCGGGAATCGAACTCGGGACCCTTAGAACGGGAGCCGCGAACGAAACCACCGCGCTACCCCGGCGCCCTTGGAAGAAAATATTTATTTTGAAAAATAAAGATCACATCATGAATTTTGAAATTCTGCCAATACATGCTGTCAATAAGTGTGTGCCGACACCAGTAGTTGGCAAGCTATCCCTTAATATCCAGAAATAACCAAAGACTATTCAGTCTGCAGACTGAGGATGTAATGGATGCATTACAAAACTGGTCCCGAGGATTTTAAAAACAGATAAGTGATTTGACAGAGTCAACATGAAAAATGTAATGTCATGGCCGGGATTTGAACCACGGATCTCCTGGTTTCCGTCCAGACACTCTAACCCATTGAGCTACCATGTCCAACGTATTGTCCTGACATTAAATTCTCCAATTTGACTTGTATATTTCCCCAGTAGACCACTAGGGGCTCTCGAATTCCAGATACACTGTTTGTGGCAACTTTACTATTGTAAGTACTTGAGTCCCAAGCTTCATCATTTAACTCTTTTTATGGAAACCAGGAGATCCATGGTTCAAATCCCGGCCATGACATTGAATTTTTCATGTTGATTCTATCAAAAACCTTAGCCTATATACGGCTAGTGTGAAGAAATGATTAATTTCCATCAATTAACTAAAACGATAAAGGTTAAATGATGAAGCCTGGGACTCAAGTACTTACAATAGTAAGTCGCCACAAACAGTGTATCTTGAATGCAAGAGCCCCTAGCGGTCTACTCGGGAAATATACGAGTCAAATGGAAAATTTAATGTCATGACGGCAAATTGGCCATGGTAGCTCAATGGGTTAGAGCGACTGAATGGAAACCAGGAGATCCGTGGTCCAAATCCCAGCCATGTCATTGAATTTTTCATGTTGACTCTATCTATCAAAGACCTTAGCCTATATACAGCTAGTGTGAAGAAATGATTAATTTTGATCAATTAACTAAGATAAGTGATTTAATGAAGTGTGTTGCTTAGTGATGTGATATATTCATTTTAATTGTAAGCATTTTATTACTACTTTACAGAAATATTCTTGTCTTTTAATTATCAAATTATCATGTTTCTTGATTGAATTTATGTAGTTTCCTATTTTTTTTTAAGGATTGTATACTTTTAACCATTATATTGCATCCTTTAATTATACATTACTGACTTACTGCATATTGATATATTGTATTATTTACTTATTACATTCTTTGTTAATTAGTATATCCTTGTTGTCTTTCCACTGATGTATCTTACTTCATTTACAATAATCAGAAAATGAATAAATATATAACAGTTATAATAAGAAAACCTTATACAAATATAATTTTAACTTAGATTACTCATCAGTCATTTAATCATAAATTGAAAATAGTTCATCAGAATTATGACTGAAGATACTTAATATCTTAATCATCATCTTATTATATGCACTTAAAATCTACAGTGAAATTCACAGAAAGCTACATTAAACAACACTAAGAGAAAAACTATGAAAATGAAGACATTTGAGTATAATAAAAGATATGACACCTCTGTATCAAAATATTCTATGTTTTATTGTATGCTAATTTTAGAAAGGGAAATATTTGTGTCTGTATATGTATAAAGAATAATCTTGGAAACTGATTTCACAATTCTTTCACTGTCGAAAAAGTCTATTCATAAGCTTCTAATTATAACTCCTAAATGGCTAGTAGACCAAAAGCACAATTTAAAGGATTTAGATGTTATAATACCAACATGGGATAAGTCAGATAGAGCTAAAATTGTGTCTAGTGCGAGAGCAGGAAATTTATATTTGTAGTTCACAACTGGAAAATTTTTCTAGTGGTTACAAAACTTTTGCTGTTTCCAAAATCTTTAACTTGATGATTAAGAAGTAGGAATCTTCTTATTCATCAATTTTGCCCTTATATTTTGATTTTAGGGTTCCTGTGGCCTATTCTTGATAAATACAATTGCTAACACCTTAAATGAAGATGAATCCCATATAAAATATTCCAGAGTAATAGTCACCCACAGTCTTAGGAAAAAAGATTCTACTATCAAAATATTACAATTTATTTCTTGGTAAGGAAATTGAACTCCCCAAAAAATAACTTCCCCACCTTCTATTTAGAATGGTTATTATGTACAAAATATGGTATACCATAATAAAATTTGGCAGCATATCTGAAAAGTGCCTTTGGATTGAGACTTCCTTTTTATGCAGCATTATGAATGATGCCATTGCTTCTACAGCTTGAAAGCGAACCTGCAACAAATAACTAAATTGTAAGATTTGCATTGGTGTCAATAAATAGCTCACAGAAAAAAGATGTTTACATACCTTGTACCAAAGATTATCGACCAGGGACTGTTGTAATGTTGTTTTTATAAGAGGCAAATAGCTGCCTTCCTCATTTCCAAATATGCCAGGAAAAGACCTACAAAAAATTTATCTTCAGTAATTCAAGTTTTCTGGTAATAAAATTAAATTTAAATGTGAGGACAACAGACTGTCTTGTGTGCATGTGTGTGTGTGTGTGTGTGTGTGTGTGTGTGTGTGTGTGTGTGTGTGTATGTGTATATGATGTAGTTATCACTATATATGTGTGTTTGTGTGTGCAAAATAAAGGACACAGATTGGTTTATAATTACTCAAGCAGAGAAACTAATGCAAATGTAACTTTTATCGGGGATATACATCAAAGTACAGTAGAAATTAGATCTCTGCATTTGGGTGTCATTTGATTATAACTTACCAGTGATAGATAGTCAACATGAAAAATTCAATGCCATGGCTGGGATTTGAACCACGGATCTCCTGGTTTCCATACATTCGCTCTAACCCTTAAGCTACCATGGCCAACGTGCCGTCCTGACATTAAATTCTCCATTTGACTCGTATATTTCCCCGGTAAACCACTAGGGGCTCTCGCATCCGAGATACACCATTTGTGACGACTTACTATTGTAAGTACTTAAGTCCTAGGCTTCATCATTTAACTCTTATTATTTTAGTTAATTGATGGAAATTAATCATTTTATTATACTAGCCGTATATAGGCTAAGATTTTTGATAGAGTCAACATGAAAAATTCAATGCCATGGCCGGGATTTGAACCACGGATCTCCTGGTTTCTGTCCAGTTACTAGTGGTTTACTGGGGAAATATACGAGTAAAATGGAGAATTTAATGTCAGGACGGCACGTTGGCAATGGTAGCTCAATGGGTTAGAGCAACTGGACGGAAACCAGAAGATCCGTGGTTCAAATCGCGGCCATGGCATTGAATTTTTGATGTTGACTCTATCAAAAATCTTAGCCTATATATGGCTAGTATGATGAAATGATTAATTTCCATCAATTAACTAAAATTACCAGTGAGATTTTATTCACTGCTTTCAACTCGACTAACATAATGATGGAAGCTAACCAATGTCAAAATTGAAATATACTTTTATTGTTTTTTATTATTTTTTACAGAGCCATTAATATTTCTGGTTCCTTTATAAAAAGTACCTTCTCCAGAACTTAAATTACAGCTATTTGTCCTGTGTTAATTCACCTAATTTTTTTATCTTCTTTGTGACAATAGCCCAGTTTGACTTATTTATAAAAACTTGATAAGAACCAAAACTCAATGAATTTGAGAAAGACAGGACATACATTTACTGGAATTATTTGCATTTTGCCTTCCCAGGTTGCAAGTAGACAGTTCTAACTTGCTGTTAATTGTGGAAGCTCATAACGGCCAAAAGCATGACGAAAATTTCTTTTTTATAGCACATTGCTATAAAATATGTAGATTAATCTCTAAAGAATTAATGGGATCAATCATGTGAAAACCAGAAATTAGGTCAGGAGAACATGGAGGCCATGCATAGCAAGCCCTGTCATTGGGGCCCTTGCGACCTATCTAGAATTTCACCCATATCATTCACCGTCATTCTGACTTAACACTGTAAAAAAAAAAAAAAAAAAAAAAGGAAAAAAGAAAAAGAAAAAAAAAAGATGTCAGATGTACAGCATGGCCATCAAATTTGCAAACATCAAAAATGATGTAACGTAGTACTTTGCAAATTATAAAGTGAAACATTATCTTTCAAGCAGATGCAATGTCAATGTGTAGCATAATGCCACTGTTTTTCTTCCTCTCACTGTGAGGCAGTTGTCATGGTCAGGTATTTGTTGACATGTGCAACTAATAACAGTACAGTCCATGTGCAGTATACCTATGGAACAACACACATGCCTCCGGCCTTTAATGATAATATTTTGGCAAGTGGTGAGACATATAATAAGGTCCACAAGGCATAGAGAAAGTTATTTTGACATTTTTATTACACAGTAAACAAGCAATGTTCTTCAGAGGGTTAAGAGTGGAAACAGGAGGATTGGGATTCAGAGTGAGACAAAATGGACACAGAAATGATAACAGATAAGTAAGCAAAAACAACAAGGCTTTATGGAATTTTCAAAGAACATGAAGGAAATGTGGTTAAGGAAAGCAATTTGTAATTTATTTTCCATCTTTCCTTTTACATCATCAAATGGAAATACAAAATCAAGATTACAATTATAAAATCCATACTGGAAAAAGTGATATATTCATATATTCCTAAATCCTGAAAATCCTTCCATGTTGCTTGCCTTTGAATAATAATTCGGTACCCATACACCTCACCCTAGATTTTTGTGTACTCGAGGCCCTCTACTCCTTTTTACACATTTTGCAGTTTCACCTACCCTACTCTACATTTTTCTCTTAATTGTTCTTAGCCATCTCTCTTCAGCTTTCCCTAAATAATTCCCTATATTTCTCCTGTTTGTTTCCCCTTTTACTGACAAAATTTTTGTAATTACTATTTCACCCTTCAAATTGTCCCATTTATGTAGCCAGGCCTGCCCTCTCCATATCTTTGTTTTACTACAATATAATACACAATGGAAATCTGCATCCTCTTCTCCACACAATGGACATTTATCTAGCTCCCTCTCTTGACTTATACCCCCTCTCTTGACCTATACCTTTCAAGTTTCTCACTCCTGTTCTTGCCCAAGCAAAACCTTCTCCCAGGTTGTTTTTATTTCTCTATATAACCTCAGTGAGCTTTTGTCACTTGTACTGGCAAAATGCCTGGTCTGTCAATATCTTATAATCTTAACTTCTTTCCAGAAGCCTCTACACCCATACTCTGCATTTATCCAAGAATGACCCATACCTATCTGCTTCAACACGTCATTCATTTTATGTGCCCAAGACCTACCCAGTTTCATATTCTCCTTGGAATATAAAAACATTCTTTAATAATATTGCCATCTTCCAAGTTAGCGATTCTGTATAGATATTTCATTGCCCATGACAAGATTTTAATTGTAGTAGAATGCCTGCCCAGTTCCAGGCATAGTTCCACCTAGTGCTGCCCCATTAGGTGATGCTATCTATAATCCCAATATATATTTACAAAAGGATCTATGCACTCTATCAGTGTCTCTTAAGCCTTATCTACTCCCCATACATCCGATTCATATAACATTCTATTTTCTTCTACCGTATAAATCCTCTCCAACCATTTGACATATCTGGCAGTTTACTGTAGCATGATTTTATCACCCTCATGGCGATTTTACCTTTTGCCAAACATCTTTTTTTGTTCTTTCCAGCTACCATCTGAACTCAACCTTGTCCACAAATAATCAAATCTCCTTAGCACCTCTATTTCTCTTCTATTAATCTCCCAATTCTCATTCTTACACAACCTGTATACTTTTTGAAGACCATAATCTTGGTTTTGTTGTCATTCACTTTTAAACCCCATTTATTGCAATAAGAATTGGCTGCCTCGATTGCTCTTCTCAGACAACTTGATATCTCCTCTAAAATACCATCAATATAAAGGTTAAATAACACTGGACTATGTTTACATCCCTGACTTACTCCTGCCTTACTCTATATAGATTTAGTTACTTCACTGCCTGGTAGTTTTATACATAACCTGTTCTCCTGATATATCTTCTTAATTACTTCTATAAATGCATGACGTATCCCCTTACTGCTTAATTTTATTCACAGTGCTTCTCTGTTAATAGTAGCAAATGCCTTCTCTAGATCAATAAATATCATATATACTCTTCCCCCTTTATTGCTCAGATATTTATCTACAATTGTTTTAATAATAAAGATGTTGTCCAATGTTCTCCTGCCCGGTCTAAAACCTGCTTGAAACTCCAATAGTTTATTCTCCTTCTCAATCGAATCTTGCAACCTAATTACTAGAATTCCAGTAAAGATCTTACCTAGAATGGACAGTAAACTAATCCCTCTGAGGTTAGCTGGGTTATTTTTACCTCCCTTTCCCTTGTAAATTGGCAATACCATAATTGTCCTCAATTTCCTAGGAATTTCCTTTTCTTTCATTATTTTATTGAATAATTTTATCACTATTTTCCTCCTAGTTCCATCGAGTGCCCAAGCCTTCCAAAATTCTCCTGGTATACCATCAATACCACTAGCTTTGTTAGCTTTTAACCTCATTATTTGTTCACAAAATTCAACATCCGAGATATATTTATCTAATTCATTAATTATTTGCGGACCCCCTAACAAACTTCTATCCACTCTCATATAATTATCTTGTCCTAACAGTGATTTGAAGTATGCATACTATTGATCTGCGCCTATATCCTCGTCTCTCCCCACATCTTTATACAACCCTCTTATTATTGACCAAATTTTCTCAGTATCATGTATTCTTGCTGCTTCATTTAGCATTCTGCCTATTTTCTCACCCCATTCCCTCTTTTTTTTGTTCCATTAGGCACCTGTATCCCCATCTCAGGGTCAGGAAATTTTCCTTCTCCTCTTTTTCCCCTGATTGCTGCCAGTTTTTAATTCCTGTGCTACTCTTGCCTTTGCCACCTGGCAATCCTTGTCAAACCACTGTCTACTGATGCCTTTAGAACCCCTCATTTTCATACTGGTCCCTACCCTTTTAACAATATATTCCAATGCTTCTCAGGCTTGCTCTATTTTATTCTCAGTTAAGCTTTGTACTCTCACTTGTAAGATTTTACTACTCTCTGAATTCAATTCATTAACATATACTTTATGCATCCCTTCTTTCCACTTATACACACTTCCACCACACTGAGACATCCTTCATCGAGCTTCTTCATACACCTGTTAAGGAAAGTTAAAAATCAAGGGGAAAGGAGCAGGAAAAACATGAGTAAGGGAAACAAGAGATAACAAGAATTAGAGAAATAGAAAAGGAAGAAGCATAAGGCTACCTGAAAGCTAAAAGGTTAGGATGCCATGCACAAGCTAGTTCTACAGAGTCAAAACTTTACTAGAATATAAGTGACTTTGTCATAAATGTATCTCAAATTTTTGTATGCAGTATTCTTTTTGGAACTTACGTTAACAACAGAAGAGCTGTTTCCTTTAGTGCCTCCGACTGTGAATTGGCACAATGAATAAGGAAGTGTACAACTTCTGGCCAGTTATTATTACCACCCTTATCAATCAAATGGCGTGCAAGTTCAGTTGCTGCCTCACATACTTTCCTTCTTATTGAGTTGCACTCTTCTTGTTGAACAGCCAGCAGTATTCTTTCTTTTACCTGGTTCTGGGTCTCAGGAGCCAGCTGCCAACAGAAACACATATACCTTTAAAACTATTACTATTTCAATTCAATTAGGGCATTCTCCTGGGTCACAATGATTATGAAATGAAAATTTTCAGAATTCTGTTAGGAACCAAGGTAGTGTGGCATCAACCATTTGTTTTCTAAGGCAAAGCTCCAACTTCTGCTGCTATTTGGAAAAACTGAACATATGAAAAATAATCTCACCAAAAGATTGTCTAACTACACAAAATAAAGCAGAGGGCTACTGTTCTTACCTCACTTTTATCTGAGCTTACTCCTTATTGTGTTCCACTATTCCTGATTGGCTAAAGCTGTTTGTACCAAAACGTGCCTTTGTATAGAATTTGCAACAATGCAGCTAGTGCAGAGAACGAAAACTTGCTGCATTTTGTTATATGACAAGGCAAACCCCACAGAGAGACCAGAAGAAAGTGTGCACTGGACAAATGTATTTAGTATCAAAATAATCTATTATATAATTACATACATATATGTGCAACAAAATGTTTTATTTATATGGCTTATTTACTTTTCTCTTTCTTTTCCTCCCCTTCAATTTTCAGGGTATGATTTATGTGAGGACGGTTTATTTTCAGGTCGATATTGTAATAACATAAATACTGGTTTTCAAATTGTCAATGAATCTGAGGTATTCAAAACACACATTTGCTGGAATTCCTTCTTGGTTGTCATAGAAAGTGCTCTAGAAGCAGCCACCTTGAATAATTTCTACACTAATGAGTCATTTATGCATAAAATTTCTGAGAATGAGCAAGTTAAACCTTAACCAAGTCTTCCTGGCACCCAATAAAGTTTCCATTATTCGCACTATATATCTATAGATGTTTTAAATTTATCTAATTCCTATAAATATCACTACTGTTTCATGACATGTGTCTTCACAACTTTTAAGGTTATTTTAGAACAGTAGTCAGTAACATGAACAATTAAATTTTGCACATGTGAATGAAATGAATACACTCCCATATACAGCAATCAAAGTTATACTTTTTCATGAGAAATATTTACCTATGTGAGTACAGGGTATCTCCGCAATAACTCCAATTAAGAAATGATTCAAGCACAAGGAATTGCCCAAATGAAATCATTTAACAATCTTACTGCCAGTTTTAACAACATTGTGTATGTAGTAGAAACTAGCACCATATTGAGAAAGAAGGTAATGAAAGGTTGCTAAAGAATTGACAAAAGGTTACTGTAGCAATGTTGCCAACAAATTAAGACACATTGAAAATAATGTAAAGAAGGAAGCTATCGTAAAACAGGCCTGGTCAAAAGGTTTAGAGTAAAAATGACTGGCAGCATTTTTTTGTTGCTGTTGTAATTTACGTCCTCCAACGTTAAGTCATATCGGACAATGAATGAAATGAGTGAAGTGATGGCCAAATGAGTCTGTAATCCATGGAGCTGACAGCTACCCGACATGCGTCTATCAGGATAAGGGAAAACCCCAGAAAAAGCCTTATCCAGGTAGCTCACCATAACCGAGATTCGAACTCGGGACCTCTTGAACGTGAGGCAGACACGTTACCATCTACACTACCGAGGCGGGCTGGCAGCAACGATTGTCAGCATTAAATTTAAACATTTTTCCTGTATCACTGGTATTCATCGCTACAGATCCTACAATTCTGTAGGCTGTGGAAAGACAATCCTGAGCTATGCTTTGTGTTGTAGGGCCCTAAATCAGTACCATCAATCCTCCAAATTATAATTTTATTTTATCCATTTCAGATATTCATTAAACAGAATATCTTCCACTATCTTCAAAGTACAATGTGAACAGCAGGACAGCAGAAGTAATGTTCCTACAGTGCTTCGGATGAGATTATTTGATGGCTGTTATGTTACATGTTTATAAAAAACTTATGTGAATATAATTGAAATAAATATATTTAAATATGTTACCTGGAGTGTTCATTAACTGTATTCATTATTAGAATCATGGATATATGTCACTCTTCGTAAAATCAGGATTATTGTATACACCTACCTGTGACCAACAGTGTATTTCTCACGTACAACTGTTTTCCCCCTAAATTAAACTGAAACAGTTGTTTATCCCGGAATTATGAATTGTTACTGTTTATGGCACAATTCTCCTCTGCTCAACACATTCATAATATCTGCCCTCTTAAGCAAGTATGCAATGACATAGCAACTGCATGCTGACATATTGTGACTTTGTGGGTTCGTGGAATAAAAAGTCCAATTACACCACTCAACAATGTTCTTTATTTCTACCGACTTACAGTTTAACACTTGCCAATTACACAAAATTACTTGCTGCACACAGTTACAATTTACCAGTTCGTCCGTTACAACTTCACTAGTACTCGCGATTACATAAACTCCGATGCACGCACAGTCTTGTCATTCACAATCCTTTCGTTCATTAACACGTCACTGACTAACTCTTCTTACACCAAGAACTGTCCTCATTCACTAACCAACTGATTGACCAACTCAAACCAACGACTGACTGACTACACCAAAACCAACTCAACAACTGACTGACTGCGTCTGTCTGTAACCCTCTTTATATCGGAATATCGCCGGTTTCTAGTGACCAGGAGAATGTTCCAGACTCCGTAATTTCTGGAACCAGGTGGGCAGAAACGGACGGCCCACTGATGTTTTTCCTCCCAACCACTGCCTGTCAAATACTACAAGACAAACGAGGGGAAGGTGTGGCTAATGCGGTCCTCCCCCCTGCATTCCGTTCCCAGCTGGTTACAGGGTGCTCCAATGCTCCCGTTACACTGCTCCCTCCTCAAAGCTGTTCGCCCACGAACAGCCCCATCGTAGCGTGCGAGGCGGTCCAGGTGTACCACCAGGATCTGCCCGGAGTCTGAGCCAGAAGTAGCGCTGCCGTAGTTTGTGAATCATTCGGTTCGCTCCCAGGTGTCCTCCTGAAGTACCGGCGTGCACTTCCTCCAAGATTTCCGCGACCTTACTCCGGGGAAGTACCAACTGTCCTCTCTGCGCCTTCCCATCGGGTGACTCCCATACCCGGAACAGCACGCCCTCTCTCGTCTTCAACGAGTCCCATTTTGCCCAGTGCGACTTGTAGGTGGCGCTCCTCGGTGCGATGTCCTCCCAGGTCGGTCTCGTCCCTGCGTCCACTTCCCTCAAGAGTGGCCCCAAGTCTGCGTCCGCCAGCTGCTCCCTCCTCAGGCCTGCGCTATCCCAGCCTTCAGCAGGCACTGCCACAACTACTCGGACTGCTGCGGCACGCTCCTTCTCTTCCACTCTTGTGCGCTCATGGCCGTCCTGGATCTGCGATAGGACACCTCCAATGTAATGGTCGCTAGCGTCGGTGTCCACAATGAAGGCGCCACCCGGTTGTGGGAAACCCAAAATTGAAGCACTGCACAGGGTCCCCTTCGGGTGCTGGAAAGCGTCTTCGGCGTCCTCCGTCCACACATAAGGCCGGTTTTCCTCCGTCAGGCGGGTGAGGGGTTTTGCGATGTTTTCGGCCTTTTCCTCTAAATCATTAAGGCGGTCGTCTACTTGACCCTTCCGTTTGCCCAGGTTCGCGACGTCATCCCTCACGCCGGCCAAACGTTCCTCAAACTTTGCGGCGAGAGCCTCGTTCGCCGCCTTCATTTCCGTGGCCAGACTGCCGTTCGCTGCTCTCATTTCTGTGGTTAACTCGGCCTTCATTTGTTGCATCTTCTCGGTGATGTTCTCCCTAGCCGTCCTGATTAGTTTCAGTTCCGCGGCCAGGTTATTTCTAGTCTCCAGCTTCTCTGTTAGGCTGTTCTTTGCCGCTTCTGTTTTTGCAGCGAGGTTTTCAGTTGCCGTCTTCATTTCTCTCAGTTCCGCTAAAATCTTTTCTAATGCTGCCTCCATTGTTGTAATGTTCAGTGATGTTGTTTTCCCGCTTCCTGACACCAGTGTGACTTTTTTGTGTTTATCCCACTTCTGACGCCAGTGTGACTTTGTGGGTTCGTGGAATAAAAAGTCCAATTACACCACTCAACAATGTTCTTTATTTCTACCGACTTACAGTTTAACACTTGCCAATTACACAAAATTACTTGCTGCACACAGTTACAATTTACCAGTTCGTCCGTTACAACTTCACTAGTACTCGCGATTACATAAACTCCGATGCACGCACAGTCTTGTCATTCACAATCCTTTCGTTCATTAACACGTCACTGACTAACTCTTCTTACACCAAGAACTGTCCTCATTCACTAACCAACTGATTGACCAACTCAAACCAACGACTGACTGACTACACCAAAACCAACTCAACAACTGACTGACTGCGTCTGTCTGTAACCCTCTTTATATCGGAATATCGCCGGTTTCTAGTGACCAGGAGAATGTTCCAGACTCCGTAATTTCTGGAACCAGGTGGGCAGAAACGGACGGCCCACTGATGTTTTTCCTCCCAACCACTGCCTGTCAAATACTACAAGACAAACGAGGGGAAGGTGTGGCTAATGCGGTCCTCCCCCCTGCATTCCGTTCCCAGCTGGTTACCGGGTGCTCCAATGCTCCCGTTACAATATTTACCATGTTCCTCTGCTTACTACGCACATGCTTGAGGAAAGGGGGAAAGGATAGGTAGTATGTAATGGGTATACTTGTTAATTTATTTATATTGTAAAGGAAACATATCCACAACAATATGCATCAATTAAGATAATTTACAGATAGAGTCAACATGAAAATTCAATGCCATGGGTTAACTAAGATAATTTAGGCTTGTTAATTTATTTAAAACCTCAGAATCTTTATAGCCTTTTGAACACACACTTTTCTATATTAGCACTCTGTGTTTTGCATTTCATTCTACTGCTTACCATAATATTTGTCTTTACATGTAGCAATTGAGAACTTATATCAACGTGTATTCCTTTCATCGGCGAATTATTCTTTTTCTGCACCAATGCCTTAAAATTGATGAAAAATAAATTTAAGAACATGATGTGAACCATGAGAATATCTACATAGTTACAAGTTTACTTCCATAATTGATAGGCATTGTTGTGAATGTCTTTCCTTTAAAAAATAAACAAGTATTTCCTTCATTAACCTTATTAACCTCTCCGTTTGAATGTATGCGGATAGCAACCAGGGGAATGGGGTGGGGGATAGAACGTTATTATTCTCTTGATATGGAAGATAGTTGTTCTGTAGCTCAGGGATCAAGTTTACTTATATAATTGATAGGCATTGTTGTGAATTTCTTTCCTGTGAAAAATAAACAAGTATTTCCTTCATTAAGCTTATTAGCCTCTCCGTTTGAATGTATGCGGATAGCAACCAGTGAAATGGGGTGGGGGATAGGACGTTATTACACTCTTGATAGGGAAGGTAGTTGTGCTGTAGTTCAGGGACCGAGATAGCTCATGATTGCCATTAAATATAGAACATAACTGACTAGGAAAACATTTACATTAGCAACTGAACTACAAGCAATCTGGAAACCATCCACTCCACATACACTTGATCAGAACTTATGCAGCTTAAGCAGTCATTAACCATGATTTTAAATACTTTCGGGATAAGCATACTTTGACTTAAAAGAGGATGTGATTACTAACCTTTTAGAAACATTTATAAACTTAAATGTGCATGATCCCAAGCATTCTGATATTATTATGGTGTCTTAATGAAACAAAAGATAACTGCATTTCAACTCTAGAGTGTAGGTTCATTCTGTACCTACTTTCAAGTTTTACCTAAGAAATTTCAAGTTTTACTAAGAAATGGAGGTTTGGGAATTGGATATGCAGATGACATGACCATAATAATTAGAGGCAAGTCAGCAATGGAGATAGAAAAGAAAGCAATGAAGTTAATTAAAATAATAAAACAGCACTATTTAAACCTAAATATGATTCTAAACGCACACAAAACAGCATGGATAAATTTTGAATTAGGAAATTATAGTAAAAATGATATAAACATTGCAATAGATGCTGAAACAATACCGAAAGTTCAGCACACTAAAATTTTAGGCATAATAATAGACAAACAATTAAACTGGAAGTCATATATATATCATATAACCAAAAAGTTAAATAAAGGTATATTTATAATGAGACAAGTAGGAAAAAATATGGATTATGAAACTTTAAAACAAGTATACTATGCATTTATATACTCACACATAAAATATGGGATAACTTTATGGGGAAACATCACAGCAACAGGAGTATAAAAAGTATTCAAATTACAAAAAAAAAAAAAAAAAAAAAAAAAAAAAAAAACCAATTCGAATAATGGCAAAACTAAATAGCAGACAGACATGCAAATTAAATTATTAATTTATAGATGAGTCGTATTTATCACACATCTGCTTCACTTACTTTACTTTGAGGACATGTTTCGCAAACCATCGTTTGCATCGTCGACTGAGTCGCATAAGACCCGACGACGCAAATGATGGTTTGCGAAACATGTCCTCAAAATAGGTACATAAGTGAAGCAGATGTGTGATAAATATGACTCATCTATAAATTAATAATTATTTTGCTTCACTGTGGTGTTCCAATACAGTTAAATCTCGATATATACAAATTAAAGCTTAAAGAGTTTGTTATTTTAACTGTTCCAGGTATATATATATTGTCACCCAATTAGCGGAAAGCAAAACCAACGACAGCTGAGAAGGGACCAGGGGCAGCCGAGCCACTCCCCCCCCCCCCATTAATCTCAGTCACTAACTGAGGGGTGATTAGGGAAATGTCACTTGTCGCTGGCCGCCTCCTTCCCCTTCCCCTGTCCTCTAGAACTTTCGCGGTGATTCACGGAAACCAGAGACTTCTAGAAAAACAGTGATATTCCTATAAAAAGCTGCTTTAATGAGTGAGTCGTGCAGTTCTTGGCAAGCAGCGTAAGAGTGCAGTGCTAGTGTAAGGACGAGAAGACTGTGTGAGTGCATTGGAGGGTTGTACGTAATTCTGAGCGTAAAGTGGAATTGTAACGGATGAACTGGTGAATCGTAATTGTGTGCATTACGTAATTCTGTGTAATTGGCAAGTATTTAACTGTAAGTCGGTGGAAATAAAGAACATTTTTGAGTGGTGTAATTGGACTTTTCATTTCACGAACCAACCAAGTCACAATATGTAATAAGTAACTGTATAATAAGTTACCAGAAGAAATTAAAATAATTAATAAAATGGAATATAAACTGAAGGCAATAAAAAAATTCTTAATAACAAATGCATTCTATAGTTTGGAATAATTCAAGTATAGGGATATGTAAAAAGATAAAACTTGTATGTGTATATGTGTATAAAATTGGAAATTTTGTACAATTGATGTTGATGTGTCCTTGAAATCATTGTATTGAAAGGATAAATAAAAGTATCTTATCTTATCTTACCTGTGGATAGAATTTATGAAAATCTGTTGAAAAAATTTTCCGTAAAAGTACAGCGGCCAATTCTCTAAATTCCTCTTCAAGTGTGGTATCCTCTATTGTGTTCATTAAAGCTGAAACCTTTCTTTCAACTGCAATGGCATTGTAGGCTTCCTGCAAGCATACCCATATTGCATATTTAGTGGAAATTTTAGGTAAAATATACCAAAAACTCATTATTACTAAAGTATTTAACCTCTAATAGAGTCAACCTGAAAAATTCAATGCCATGAAGAGCAACCAGACGGAAACCAGGATATCTGTGGTTCAAATCCCAACCATGGCATTGAACTTCTCAGGTTGACTCTATTTATTCAAAACCTTAGCCCATACACAGCTAGTATGGAGGAATCGATTAATTTCCAACAATTAACTTGATATTTTACCTCTGCTTGAACCCTAGTGTCGTTATCTGGACTCAGAAGGTCATCCAACAAGTTATGAAATAAATTACTCTCTCCTTCCATGTTCTAGTTTGTCTTATTGACAGATAATAAAGACTTTTTCAAGTGGTTTCATTCACTAAAGGAAAGAACGTTACACCTGTGGACTGAAAATCACATATAAACAATATATTACTTTGTTAAACATAAATACTATGTTAAAAGGTTTCCAAAGGCATTTAAGTCTTTGAATGTGTTCATATACCTAACAAGGGCGACTCTGTCAAACAAATTCATTTTGTTGGCACACTATTGCATCCAACAGTCACACGTACAGGTGGCGAGGGTTTGAACCTCACTTAAGTATTTAAGTTTTATGATAACTTGATAAGTTAAAGTTTTTAAACTTTTTCTACTAGATAAGTTAAAAAGATTTTGCATATGGGTTTTGAGTTCTCAGCTTCTCCCACCGCCCAAAATCTAAATATCTACTATTAGAATCTCCTTATAAAATAAAATTGGCAGAGAATGAAGTTGCTTTTTTTTTTTTTTTTTTTTTTTTTTTTTTTTTAAGAAAAACAAAAACCTTTCAAAACTGAAATAAAATCCCTAGTGGCAAAAATGAACAATATAACTTTGAGGTTAGGTATATGAAGCCCCTCAAAGGGTTTACTAGTACTGATTCACTGAAAGTCTTCAGAATCACTTCCGGAAGAAAGTCTTGATCCATGTAACACATCAGCTTTTGTGTTCGTCGCTTTAACCTCTCGTTCAAGAGGTTACCAGTTGGAAGCTCAGTCAGGGTGAGTTATCTGGATAAGGATTTTCCCGCGGTTTCCCTTATCCTGAAAGATGCATGTCAGGCAACTCTAAGTTCTATAGAGCCTGGGCTCATTTGAGCATCATTTCGCCCGTTTCATTCATCGTACGATGTGAAAATCCTCTGCTTTCCGAGGCTGCGGATTCAAACCCGTCGGGGGGGGGGGGGGGAGAGGGGGGGTGATGGTGTTTTTTTCGAGCGTAAAAATCCTTAGTATGTCTTCCTTCGGATGGGCAGTAAAGATACTGTGTAGATTTACTGCACTTAAAAGAGCCTCAAGCTTGATAAATAGGCCTCTTTCACGCCAAATATGAGGTTAACAACCACAGCGTCCATAAATAAAAAATGAATATCTAACAGTTGTCTCAGCGTGACATCTTAGGTGTGTATAAGATCGCTCTACCTGTTTATCAGTTTTTGTACATATGTTTAGAACAAAATGAACTAAAATTTCTGGATACAATATCAAATTAATGTCTTAAAACAGGAACTACCCTCAGAATTAACTTATAATTAATTGAGTCTTTTAGTTATATTTTACCTTCATTTGCAAAACTAATTTATTTCTACAGAGTCTGCATATAATATATATATATAGCAAATGCAAACTACAATTTCTTCGTTGGCTGTTTTGCAGTGTATATATAAATTAAAAGTCATGCTCTCAACATAAACGGTGTTCTCACGACAACTTGCAATTATGTAAATTTAAAGGTGAGTTGGAATTCCGAGGGAATCCTTATTGCCACCCAATGCTGCTACAATGCTGTTTCATTTGAAAACACAGAGAACTTAGCGAAACATTTTACATTCGCCGAAACGATACAAAATTGGGAATGAAACCCCCCGAAGTCATAATTTCTACGAGTATTTTCCAATCAGTAACTTCTACCGTATTATTTACTTTAACAAAGTCGGTTAACGTTTAGCTCTATAACTTAAGTATACATATATTTATGATTTTACTTCATTATATGCTTTCATAGGTCAAGAACCGGAACTGACCAATTAAAATTAATCACTTGAATGCTTTGAAAATTAAACAAACGTGACTGATAATATGATAAAGCTATCATCACCGGCCCCGTTTAAGTTGGTTCATAATTTACGAGAGGTTCACATTTCCCAGAATGAAATTCTACTCGCATTAGATACCCACCTTGTTAAACAAGCACCATAGTCCTTTGTATGGCATTTAAATCCAAATTACGTGAAGTAAAGAATGACTTGCTGGTTGCAGATTGCCTAATACCCGTGTAAAAAGCGGATGCAGTGATAAAACTTCTACTAAAAGGATTTAGTAAACTAATTCCTGCATTTACCTGCTTCATCTCACGATATGCTAAGCCTAGTTACTAAAAACACTTTTTATCAAAAAGCACAACTAGTAATAAATACCAAGAAGTTATTTTATGCCAACACTTACGCAAATGCTTGTGATAAAACGTCTACTCAAAGGGTTTAGTAAACTAATTTCTGCGTTTACGTACTTCGTCTCACGATATTTTAAGCCTAGTTACTTTAAAAAGCTTTTATCACAAAACAAAACTAGTAATAAATACCAAAATATCACGAACCGTTATTTTATGCTAGTACTTACGCTAACACCTTCGTTAGATTGAAAATGCTATAGCAACCTACATATTTCATTTGTTCCTCGTCAACAATGCATAAACTCTATTAGATATAAAATGACAGCATTTTAACAAGTTCTGCAACCTTGGTTAAGCCAAGCAAAAGTGGGATGCAAACAGCAGTCATATATGAGGTACCGTGCTTTAAGTTGGCCATTATGAATCAAAATGCCGCTGCAACGTCTAGCCCTCGTTGGTTACAGTTATAGCAATGCTCGATTGGAGCTTTCGCGATAGGGATGCGAACTAGCGGATAAGGACCAAATCAGTTTTAGATTCATTGAGAAAACATAGCCAATCGTATCTCCTTTTTATTTTTTATCGGACTTAAATATTAGGAATTGAAAAACAAATTTTTGAATTATGCGAAATGCTAAGTTTAGCAATTATTTTGTGTGGGCGGATGAAGTGTATCTCAACTTCAACATGCTCCAATGATATGACACAAAGATTTTCCAAGAAAAGTCTCCCAACCCAAACTATCTTTTTTTTGGAACATTTTCCAAAAATTTTTACTTTTTTAAAAAAGTCTCTATTTTAATTCAAATACCATATGTTTTAGATATTTTTATGACAAATATATAAACAGATTGTCAAAATATTACTACAGAAAAATACAGATCTTGTTAATGTACAGAATTTAAAACTACATCTGTTGTGCAGTAAATCATTTCCTAGGTATTCCTTATTATTCCTCTAAATCTTTCAATACTTCATTCTTTAAGGTTGTTCCCAAAGTCAGCTTACTTCTTATGACGTCTGTCCCTGTAGTATTTATTTTCTCATGAACCAACGTGGCTCTTTATGTACCCTTTGTTTTATGATGCCTATTAAATTTTTATTTTGCATTTTCTTATGCGTTTATTTATTTTTTTAAATATAATTTTGGGGTCATATTGTATAATATTAGTGATTTTTATTGGACCTTGTAATCCCATATTACATACGGATTTAAAAAAATTATTTTCTTGCTTATTTGACTGACATGCAATTAATGTGTTCTGTGATTCCAAGTACCCCACACTGACAGTACAGATTTTCTTTTAGTTTCATTTTGTATAATAATATTGGATTTATAGCAAAATTAAGTCTAATTTTGAAAATATTTAAGAAATCTTCTCTTGGCCCATTGGTTCATAATTTACGAGAGGTTCACATTTCCCAGAATGACATTCTACTCGCACTAGATACCTACCTTGTTAACAAGCACCATAGTCCTTTGTATGGCATTTAAATCCAAATTATGTGAAGAAAAGAATGACTTGGAAGTTGCAGATTGCCTAATACCCATGTAAAAAGCGGATGCAGTGATAAAACTTCTACTCAAAGGATTTAGTAAACTAATACCTGCTTTCACCATTTGTTATTTTCCAAAAGGAAGTTGAGTTTGCAGTTATCCACATCTTTTTTGAAGTATGCAGTTAAATCACTTGATGGTATTTGTATCTTATAATCTTCTCCTGAGTTGCGTGCCCCTTTAGCCAGAGTATCCACCCCATCGTTTCCTCTTATGCAGGGACGGCTCGCCCTTACGTGCTGCAGTGCTGCATCATGCTGTTTTCTGTTTTATAAATCATAATTTATACATCTTGAAAGACCATGTAGATAACAATGCATTATTCTAGGTATAAGAAAAGGAGCACAACGAATAATGAACACTTCTACGGTCTATGCAGTGAGTCAATGAAATGCTTGCAATATGCACTAGCTCAAGGTGCTGATAATTGATATCGGTTTAACATTTCTGTAGATATTATGGCTGTATGGCTGTAATTCAATCAGAACCAGTTTTTTCAAACTTGCTGTTATGTTGCAAAGTTTTTGTGTGTGTATAAATATATATATAACACTCCAAGTCAGTTCTAGAATTTTATGTCGTGCTGGCATGTTGCCGTGGTTCAAATCCTGGCTATGGTATTGAATTTTTCATTTTGACTCTGCCTTTCCAAACCTATTTACTGTTTCAGGAATACTTCTTAATATAATATCACCTTCAGAATCACCCGTAATTTGAATATTAAGTGCCAACATTTTAAATAGACTCTAAAAATACTAAATGCATACAACTTGCAGTTATGACATCATCAGAATACCTCAGCAGCTTTTCCTTGGAGAGAATTCATGGTTTTCTGTCTTATGTTTGTGGATAATTACTCATTCTTCTGTTATTTAAATGGTGCTGTTTTAAATATTGATGCATGTTAGTCATTTCATTATTGTACAACAATGCATGGAGAATATGTCACTGGAGAAAGGGTTGAATAGGTAATCTGATACTCTTTAGAAAACAATTTGATAAGCTCTAAATGTCAACTGTATATACATTCAAGTTTATGATATAAAATTTATGGTTTGCATATTTACCAATCCTCAAATTGAGCTGTATTAGCCCTATGAAGGAATAAAACACAAGTAAACACAGCAAAAACCAGGTTCCATTAATGGAAATAAGTTTATTTTTAGAAGATGTGAGTGTTAAAGGTGCACAGTGGTGATAATATTAACTGAATGGTATTGAAATGACATGTTCAACAGGAAACTCATTGAGTAAGGACCAAAGTGCTTTAAGAATTGAAACAGATATATTACTGCGACCCAGGGGCGGCTCGTCCTTATGTGCTGCAGTGCTGTAGCAGGCTCATTTCTGTTTTGTAAATCACATTGTAAAAATTTTAAAAGACCATGTAAATAACAATGCATTATTGGAAGTATAAGAAATAGAGTACAAGCATGGAAAACACCTGCGTAACTAATGGAACGCATCCATGATGTCCACGTGCTGAAAGCCAGAATGCTTGGCAATCAGTTATTACACACGCATACAACCTTCCCCTCTTGCCTCCCTGATGCCCCAAGTTCCCTAGATTTTCACACAAATGTGTGCTGCATCTGGGGTTGCATGGTGATCATTCACTACATGGTGAATAGCTGTAGAACTTGAATATGCATTGAATATCATTCAGCAATCTACCATTGTTTTATATTTTAGTTCTAGAAACCAATTCCATTCTTCTTACGCAAACAGATCCAATACCTAATGGCTATTATACTGCAGAGCAGAATGTTTGTGATGCAGCTATCATGTTAGAACGATACTCCATTACTGCTGTCGTAACGGGAATCCTCCATAACAAGTGCATGTAGTTCGGTTGCTTGCACTGTGTCTATGTATTCCCTTGTGTAACATTACTTGTTTGCTGATATCAGTTTCTTTATTTTGTGTGTGAGTGTGAAACATGTTATAAATTCACTATGATCAGCTCTCCGAGAGCTGGTTAATGTGAGTTCTATTGACACACTTAAATTAGTATATTATGCATACTTTAACTCTATTATGGAATATGGAATATTATTTTGGGGCAACTCAGTAGAAAATAAAAAAATATTTCTTATGCAAAAGAGGGTTATAAGAATCATTACTAACACCCAAACCAGATGCTCCTGTAAAGATCTTTTTACAAGCTTGAAGATATTAATGCCTCCTTGCATGTTTATATTCTCAATCCTAAAATTCTTTGTATGCAATCGTGCCTTATTTGCAACAAATAATGTAATTCACAAAATAAACACCAGACAAGAGTATAATATCCATTATCCCAGTGCTAAACTTTCTTGCTTCAAGAAAGGTGTGTATTATGAAACTATCAAAATATTTGGCGCGCTTCCTAATGCTCTTAGAGAAAAAGTTGATAATTTCGGTGCTTTTAAAAAAGCTGTTAGAGAGTACCTTTGATCAAAATCTTTTTATACTGTACAAGATTATCTGAATGACAAATTATCCTGATAATGCTTCTGTAGCTCTATAAGAAGTATCTAACTATTCCAGTAACAAATCATTACTAATAAATATTTGATGCAAGTTGAATGTTTATTTATAGTGTATACGTATTTAATAAATAACAAGAATGGTATCCATTGCAAAACGGTTGAGACGTACTGGCATAAGCCACGTGAAAGCTGGTTTAAAAAGTGTTTCATTTTGTATCATATATAATTATCCCAGCTTTGTTTTCCATATTGTTGTTCATATTGCCTGTGTACTATAATATGTGTCTTATGTTAACTTTTGTACATATATATGCTATTAAACTTTATACCTCTGGACATGTTCAATGTTCACAGCCTTTTCTGGCTACAAGTGAACCTACTGAATGCAAATCAATCTAATCTGATCTAATACAAATTTCCAATGCCAACAAATTCAGACATCCACCATCAATAACACAAGAAACAAAAGTAACCTTGCCATTACTACACACAGACTTACACCATTTGAAAAGCTGCCCAGTTATGCTGGTGCAAAGTTGTAAAACAGGCTGCAGGCTGAGATAAAACAATCTGAGAATTATAAATAATTTAAAACTGCTCTTCAAACTTATTTAATTAAAAATGTATTTTACTCTTTAGAGGAATTCTTAGCTAAATGAAATGTAAATATAATTAAGTTTTAAGTAAGTATATTATTAGTTGTTGAGCCATCAATAAGTTATGTATACTTAGTACACTAATGAAAATGTAAATACACGTTTAAATATTGATATGTATTATGCATATTGTATTATAAATTATTAGTTTAATAAGCTTAGTATAATTATTACACTGACCAAGAAGCTTAAAGCACTATAAATATGTAAATATGAAAAGCTTGTTGCACTGTAAATGTGTAAATTGACGATTCACCTGTTTCTGTATGAACATAAGGTGATAATAAAGTATTATCATCATCATCATCACCATCACCATCACAATCACCATCACCATCACCACCATCATCATCATCACCATCACCATCAACACCACCACCACCACCACCACCACCACCACCACCACCACCACCACCACCACCACCACCACCACCACCACCACCACCACCACCACCACCACCACCACCACCACCACCACCACCACCACCACCACCACCACCATCATCATCATCACCATCACCATCACCATCATCATCATCATCATCATCATCATCATCATCATCATCATCATCATCATCATCATCATCATCATCATCATCATTATTATTATTATTATTATTATTATTATTATTATTATTATTATTATTATTATTATTATTATTATTATTATTATTATTATTATTATTATTGTTATTATTATTATTTTTAGTCAGTGTATGAGTAATTTAATATTACAAAAACTTTAACCAATAAATAATGAACACGGTTAATGAACTTCTCAAAACTGCCTTTTCAAGGCAAGTATTAGAAGAAAGGGTTGGTATAAAAGTGTTAGGGCGACCAATAGCCAATCTAAAAATTGACCAAAAAGCGAAAGGAAGTAGAAATTCTGTTTATATCATGAAGAAACATTGTAGCATTGACTTCATATTTCGAAACTTTTTCCCACAACACTCTGTTATTTTTCAACACGAGCCGCCACTGCTGCGACCCCAAATGCTCTCTATAGCATGTAGTGACGTTATTTTATTTCATTGTGTATGTGGCCAAACTTCTCTCCAATACACCAATTCCTTGTACTGTGATTGTTCTTAAAGCAAACAATTGTTATAGTGTTAATAGGTATATGTTTTATTTAAGTGAAGTGGATCCATGCATGTATTTGCAGGTATTGAGAGAAAGAAAAACAAAACTTTTTTAAATGAAGAAGAATCTCAAATTGCTGTTTCTATAGTCATTACGTTCCCTTCTCAGATTCAGTTTTCTTAATCACCTTCCTTGATGTTATGTAACAGTGTCAAAAAATGGTCTAAGACCCAAAATTGAAATTTTATTAATTTTTCTTCCATGTATTGATCATAGTGGAAACTAAATCCAAGCGTCATAGTGAAAGTTCTGGTCAACAATATTTAAAAATTTTAGCTTTTATTTTTTTAAATAAACCAAGTACATCATTACAATGGTTTCTCGGGATTGCAGCCAAGTGTTCGAGAAAGCTACAGAGTTAAGATGGCTGAAAGCTTGGAGGAGGAAAACATCACTTGGCTGCAATTCCAAGAAACTATCATAATAAATCAGCACTGAGAAAGTTCCAAATCTATCAAGTACTTCATCTTAATCTACAGATTTTCCTGTCATCATTCTTGGTGCTCGCTTGTTAGATGCTGGCTTACTGATTCCAAGATCTTGAGTCCAAAACCAGACCAAATGAATGATTTTTTAATTATGATTAAAGGGGATAGCCCTTGGCAGCTTTTGGGGAACTTTGCGTGACTCTGCTGCTTGCTTTGTCCATTGCACAACCATACATCTCCTTTATCTTGTGTGTTCCTACTGGTGGTGTGTATATTACATTTCCTCTCCATTACTTAATCTATCTACACTGACCTAGATTTACTGGAATGTAAAAGAACTTCTGCACAATGAGATTCTAACACAGCATTAATATGAATCTGGCAGTTGCCATTAGTAACAATACAATGATGATGATAACACAGTAAAACCTTGTTTACTTGGACCTCTTTAACCCAGACCAGTTTTGAAGAAAAACAGTTATGTTGTTTAGTGTAGTACATGAACACTTGTTTTAAGATAGTAAATTGCTACTCTCAGTAGGTACATTACTCAAATTCTCTTGCCAGCGGATGAATTTATTGCACTCATCCCACCTGCTTGGGACCAGGTTGGAAGATAAACTTTGATAAAGTTATGGTCTGGTGTGTGTGACTTGCCAGAAAACAAGATTGAAGAACAAGAAAAAATAAGTGTGAAAGAGATTTTATAGACATTTTTAAAAATATTGATGGCTGTTCTGATGTAGATGAAGAAGACATTGACAATGAAGGAGGTTATAAACTGATTACAGAGGAAGGCTTATATATCATGCAGTATTACCGAAAATAAGAATGAAGAGTATTCAGATTCAGGCAACAAATCAACTAGCTGTGTTTATGGCCCATGCACAAGCAGTAACAAACATAGAGAAAGTGATGCTTTATTTTGAGAGTCAAGCTGAAACATTGCTACATGAACTTTTGATGTTAAAGCAGATGCGAGATCGTGCTGCTCGTAATACAATAAACTGAGATAGCAGAAGCTCACTACCTTTTACTACCGAATAGTTGGTAGCTATATTGTCATCCCACAAGTTATGAAATAAATTACTCTCTCCTTCCATGTTCTAGTTTGTCTTATTGACAGATAATAAAGACTTTTTCAAGTGGTTTCATTCACTACAGGAAAGAACGTTTATAGAGCGCCGTCTTCAAACCACCTTGGACAACCTAAAGGTTTGGAGTTTAAAGAATGGCTTCCGATTCTCTGCTGAGAAAACCATCTGTGTGAACTTCTGGCGTCAGCAGAGTCGACTACCTCCAAGGCTCCGGCTAGGCGCTGATCTACTAACTTTTGCAGATGAGACGAGGTTCCTTGGATTGATATTTGATAGAAAACTTAGTTGGACGTCGCATATAGCTAAACTAAAAGCACGATGTGACCGATCTTTAAATATCTTGCGTGTACTAAGTGGAAAATCGTGGGGAGCGGATCGTACAGTGTTATTGCGACTGTATCGCACCCTCATCCGTTCCAAATTAGATTATGGTAGTATCGTTTATGGCTCAGCATGACCATCTGTGCTGAAGAGATTAGACACAGTCCATAATTGTGGCATACGTATAGCAGTTGGAGCATTTCCAACGAGCCGAGTTATAAGCCTGTATGCTGAGTCTGCAGAACCTCCTCTGCAGTACAGTCGTAACATGCTATTAGCAAATTATGGCTGTGGACTTAATTGCATGCCCACACATCCAACGTTTACGCCGTTCTTTAACACCTTCATGGACGTGCGTTATAGGAACACTTCTATTAAACCAAAGCCACCTGGTTTTCGTTTCCGGGAGCTCCTTAGACATCTTAATACTGAAATGCCCAAGATGTATCTTAGAGGGGAGAGGACATACACTCCTTGGTTGTGCAGAGCGTCCCACGTTGATCTGGGCATGACCACACATGATAAATCTACCATGTCTATGTCTAGTATCCGCACATGCTTTTTAGAATTTTTATCGCGATACCAGGACCATGTTAAAATTTACACCGATGGGTCCAAGAATTCCGATGGTGTTGGTTGTGCTTACGTGTGTGGAACCGAACCCTATACATTCGGATTGCACACTTGCACTTCCGTTTTTACCGCAGAACTCTATGCAATATACCGAGCCATTTTACATGTACGTCGACGAAAGTTGGGGGACTGCTTAATCCTGAGTGATTCCCTCAGTGCAGTTCAAAGCCTACGGCAGATGTACAACTACCACCCTATTGTGCAGCGGATACAGGATGCCCTCCACGTTTTACACCTTTCTGGCGTAAGCGTGGTGTGTGCATGGATTCTTGGTCACGTACGCTTGCGGGGGAATGAAATGGCGGATTCGGCAGCCAAGACGGCTACCATGAAGCCCAGGGTTCGAGTACCACGTTTGACATCGGAAGATTTTAGGGGCGTATTACATAGAGCTGTGCAAACCTGCTGGCAGGAAGAGTGGTCCGCTCTCCGCAATAATAAACTTCGATCTATTAAGGAACTTCCGATTCCCTGGGTTACCTCCTGTCGATCATCTCGTCGCGAGGAGGTGAGTTTGGCTCGGTTGCGCATTGGGCATTGTTATTTTAGCCACAGCTTTTTATTGAATAGGACCCCGGTTCCTGTTTGCCCACTGTGCAGTGCTGACCTGACTGTCCGTCACTTGCTTTTAGATTGTTTTGGCTTGGCACGTCTCCGCAGGTCTCTCCAGCTGCCGGCCAGCTTGGCGGAGATCCTCGCGAGTAGTTGATTTGTGGGGATTCAAAAACACCTGCGTTAGCTGTTTTTGAAACCCCCTGGTTAAAACTCGACGCGAAATCCGCCTGTCCAAATATCGAAGAGGTTGTGTGTTGGTTGTGTTAGAATCCCCATGTTAAAATATCGAAGGGTTGGTTGTGTAGTAACACGTGTGTCACGTGTTAATGAAATCCGAGCCTTGAAAGTCGAGTAGAAATCTGTGTTTAAAAAAAAAATATATATATATATATATTGATGTGCTGGCGTTCGTGTGCCACCCCCCCCCTCCAGGAGCTTGACGACGACGACGACAACGACGCATCTCTCCCAAGCCTGCAAGGGCAATCGTGTCATTTTGTTGTATGTATGTGAAATGTAATTAACTGATGAATGTAATTACTGAAAAAAAAAATGTGAATGGATTTCAGTATTCACACACACACACACACACACACACACACACACACACACACACACACACACACACACACCGCTCCGTCCCCCCCGGCACGCATGCAAATCGAATGGAAAAAATGTATTTATTCACGTAACTAAGTATACATTATTAATTAATTTATTTGTTTATTTAAGTATTTTTTGAGTTATCCATTACAGTTATTGGGCTCCTGAGGAATCTGGCACTCTATGTGTGCTAAAAAGCGATCCTTTCCCTCTGTTCAAAATATAAATGCATATGCAGTGAAATGTTAAGAGAGTCAAGTAAAGATTTAGCGAGGATGAATGTTTATTGCTACAGCTGTAGCCACCCCAACGGAACAGCGAATCCATATAACTTACTTGGGGTGAAATATTACACACACCTGCGCTAGGAATCAATTAACGCAGCTGGATTCTAAAAATTCACTCAAGCGTAAAGGAGACAAGCCAACGAGATATCTATGCAATGAAATAAATAATGTAATAAGAATAATTGTAATGATATAAATCAGCTTAGTAGAAAGATGCCAAAACGTCGAAAAGCCATGCAAAGTCAGCTATAACAATCCTAGTGCTTCTTAAAACGTCTGTACACCAAATAGGCGTATAACTACGAGAAAAATGTTTCTAAATAAATCTAATAAAATGCAGTAATCGCTCGAGGCGTTAGACTTAACGAATTGAAGTTAAAAAAGGATTCTAAAATAGGATTCGCAAAAATAAAACATTAAAACCAATTTTACTTAGAGATAATGACAGTAGTCCGCTAGGCTTAACGCGTCGAATATAGCATATATAAGTAACTAAGAATGCAAATACGAATTGGACAGTATCAAACTTTTAATAATACATCAAATGTTGTAAGACTATGCCGTCTCTGTCCCATCGTCGACGTTTTCAAAAGGCAGCGCAGGTAGGAACGTCGAACTGAAAACTTGTATTTATTTAGCTACCTATTTATTATTTATCTGTTAATGTATTCAGTTATTGGGAGCCCGATGAATCATACTCCATGGAAATGTGTGGTAAAACGAGCCATTCCCTCTGTTAAAAATAATGCGCATGCAGTGAAATGTTAGGAAAGGTAGGTAAAGATTTATTGAGAAATAATGTTGTTCGCTGCAGCTAAAACCACCCCAACGGAAGAGAGAATCCGTATAACTTACTTGGGGTGAAAAAATTACGTACACGTGCGGGTAGGAATCAATTAACGCGGCTGGGTTCTAAAAATTCACTCGAGCGTAAAGGAGACAAGTAAACGAGATATCTATGCAAACGTAATAAATAATGTATTAAGGATAATTGTAATGATATAAATCAGCTGAGTAGAAACATGCCAAAACGTTGAAAAGCTATGCAAAGTCTGCTATAATAATGCCAGTGCCTCTTAAAACGTCTGTACATCGATTTGGTGAATAACTACGAGAGACACGCTTCTGAATAAATCTGATACGAGAGACTAATCCGTTCGAGGCGTTAGGCTTACCGAATTGAAGCAAAATATCACTGGAAGGAATAAAAACATAAATTATCTAACGGTCACACTCAAACGGTCCTTCGGAATAATACAGTTGCATTAAGTAGCAATACAAACTCGAAATACAGCTTGCAATAATTAAAATGCAATAAAAGGTTATACTCATATTATAGATGGCATTATGATATTATTAGTTTGCTGCAATACAAATTTGAAATATTGTTCAATGAGGTAATTACCATGAATGCACTAAGGTGAACAGTGGGTGTGACATATTCCACTTCATCCAAGCTAGCCAATCAGGGTGCAGGTAGCAGTATCGTAATAAAGGGTATAAACGACCAATCGCCACACGAGTGCGTGCGCAACGTAAAAGGGGTGGAAACTTTCTAAAGAGTATATATATACTTACAGTTAATAGCTATAGATCTTATATTATTTAATTTTTAGTTACTAGATACATAAGATGACAGGTTAAAACTCTACTCTAAGTTTAATAGTTTATAGCGAAAGAAGCAGAAGCATAAACTTAAGGATGTGTGCAAACAGGTTACAGCCAGAATGGAAATTTTGGGAGGGGGTGCTGAGGTAACAAAACAGTGAACCGAGCGAATAAAACAGCACATCAGCAACTGAAACGTAGCAGACAGCATCAACATGAATGAAGGTAAGCAATATGCATATGTCTATGTACAGTAATTTCCACGTAATGAATCGAAGCGTTGAATAATATGCGTGAATTTATAATTCCAGAATCGATTCTTCACGATTTAAATCAGCTTGCGGAAGGAGGTTCCTATCTCCCGACGAAGAAGTTACGAGAGATTCCCCGAGACGTGCCACAAGCCATACACGATGTCAAAATCGTGAAGACGAGATACGGTGATAGAGTCGTACTTAAGCTGCAAGAATGCCAGGTTTTTTTGCCCGAGAGATTTAAGAAGATGACAGCAGCTCAAGTGGATGCTGTTAATCAGGGTGGTTGGAGTTTCGTGTATTCCGGTGAAGAAACTCTGGAAAATGGATTCAAGAAGCACAAATTAACTTTTTTAAACAGTCGGGAGTAACCAGTGAAGGTAAGACTTTACAAAAAAACTAAAATCGTGCTGCACTACTGCTATGAAGTGTCAATCTCTTGATGTCAAATATTTCAGTGTAAGTTAAAGTAATTAGCGTTAATCTGTTAATATTTGTGAATGGAATACCTAACGAATTAGTCATTCTATATAAAAGGCAAATCGATAAGAGTAATAATGCAAGCAAATTTAACGTTTTAAAAGTCATTAATGCATATCTGCAGCCAATCGACGGGAAGTTGAGGAATTCAATTAACTAATTAAACAGCCAGTAGCCATATACAAATGAGTATATTGTGATGATGCATTATGTATAACGTTTTTTTTTTTTCAGGGAAACATGTTACGTGTATAATCTTATTTCTTTTCCAGAAAACATGTTACGTAAGTCAGGATAAAATTTCAATAAAATACAGAGGTGCAATTTAAAAAAAAAATTCAATAAAAGACAGAGGTGCAATTTAAAAAAAAAATCCATATTAGGGAATGCAGTACTCTGAATGTTCTAAATCTTTGTTATTCAAAAGATACAGTTATCATTTAATTCCACTGCAAATAACATGCAACTTATTTCTTTTAAGGAAAACATGTTATGTAAATCAAATTCAAAGTTCAGCAATGTTAATAAAGTAATCATTTTAAAGCTTAAAAATATAGCATTGCCATGAGTGTTCAAATGTTTATTATTTTAAAAGTGTAATTATTCGTGTTTTCTGACATGTTTAATCCATAATTTCAGGAGGTGTAACGAGTCGCAAGAGACCGGGCATGCAAGATATTCAAGCAAGTAGTGCAAAGCAGGCGAAACGCAACGACAAAACATTGGAATGCATTACTGTAGAATCAGCGTTCCAGCACAGGATCTTCACAGGTACCATAAAAAATTCTATACACGAGCTAGATCCATCAACGTTCTTGAACTTGTGCAAACCCCTTGTTACCAGTGAAATCCAGAAGGGCATAAGAACTTACAAATCAGGAATTAAATTAGCCGGTACTTTAACATGTCAATATATAATAACTTCACCCGATAATGAAACAGTTGAATCGATTAATTTTAACAGTAAGATGGATGCTATATTGCAATCGACAAACAAATCTGAATGGTATGAAATTAAACTGAAACAGCCTATAATCACCCATCTAGAAAATTTTGAAACAAAAGCCAGTTCGAAAGCGCTTTACAGGATAGATTCGCTAACCTTATACGCATGTCAGTACGATCCGTTAAACGCAGGTTGCTTTAAGCCGCTGCCATCGTGGATAAAATCAAAGAGAGCTGTCGTGAATATTCGGAATACTGACTTTAAATGTTTTGCATATTGTATGCTGGCAGCAAAATATCCAGCTCGCCAGAACAGGCATAGAGCTAGCACGTACAGCAAATATGATATATATCGCGAATTCAATTTTAAAGGAATAAACTTCCCCGTCGCCCTTCATGACATTGAATTATTCGAAAAGCAAAATCATGATATCTCGGTGAACATATACGGGTTAGAGAGAGAATCCATTATCATCTTATATCAGACGAGGGAGCAAAAGATAAACCATGTGAATCTTCTAATGATCAATTCGCATTATTCTCTCATAACCGATATGTCGCGTCTAGTAAGTAAGCAGATATCCAAACATAAAAGTAAAAAATTTGTGTGTGAATCTTGTAATGCATGGTTTTCGACTGAAGTTATTCTGAAGAAACATAAACTGAGATGTATGAAATGTCAAATTATTAGCATGCCTCGCGAAGGAATAAATGATGTTATCGAGTTTCAGGCTTACTCAAAATGCGTTAAAGTCCCTTTTGTGATATACGCTGATATCGAGACTATGTTAATAAAAGTGCCATCGTGTCAGCCCGATGCGATGCATAGTTGGACACGTGATATGCACGTGCACGAGGCGATATCCGTTTCGTTGCACCTGGTCTGCAGTTATGACGAGACACTAACAAAATTCAAAATATTTAGAGGTTCGCATGCAGTTGAAGAGTTTCTTAGAGAATTAACTGTGATTGCCGAGGATGTGCTTAGGATATACGGTGATGTGACAGAGATGCATATGAGTGATGAGGATGAATTAAATTTCAGAAATGCAGTCCAGTGTCACGTATGCAAAAAGGATTTCGATTCTGACTCGATTAGGGTGCGTGACCACGATCATCAGACCGGATTATATATAGGGGCTGCTCATAAATCATGCAACCTCAATAGAAAAACGCCAAACTTTATCCCGATATTTTTTCATTGCCTATCAAAGTATGATTCGCATTTCATAGTAAAAAAGTTATCGTATGACAATGAACCCATTACATGTATTTCGCAAACATCGGAGAATTATCTGTCATTTAGTAAAAGATACACATCTAATGGTAAATCAATATTCCTCAGATTTCTTGATAGCTACCGCTTTCTGGATTCTAAACTGAGCGATCTTTCTGATATGCTAGAACCTCAAGATTTTCGGTACACAAATAAGATGCACGTTGATCCTAAGCAACGTTTGTTAATGCAACGGAAAGGTATTTTCCCATATACATATTTAGATTGCAAGGAAAAATTAAATGATTCCAAATTACCTCCTCAAGAGTGTTTTGATAATATAAGCAATGATGATTACATGCACGCATGCGCGGTATGGAGAGAATTTGGTATACAAAATCTCGGTGAATACTCTGATCTTTATCTCAAGACGGATACGATCTTATTAACAGACATCTATGAAAAATTCCGAAGTTTAAGTATCGATATGTATGGCTTAGATCCTTGTCATTACTATACAGCTCCTGGCCTATCATATGACGCAATGTTACGAACGAGCCGCGTGCAAATATCGCTGATTACCGATCAAAATATGCTGGAATTTTTCGAATCTGCGATTAGAGGCGGTATCTGCACTGTATCAAAACGTTATTCCAAAGCAAATAATAAATACATATCTGCTTACAATGAAGCGGAATCGATTAAATACCTATCATACTTGGATTGCAACGGACTTTATTCACACATTATGACTGGGAACGCTTTACCGTATGCTCAATTGAGATGGTTAAACGATAACGAAATTAATTCTATAGATTTTTTGAGCATCAGACATGATTCAGATACAGGTTATGTTTTAGAAGTAGACCTGGAATATCCGGAGAACCTTCACGAGTTGCATAACGACTTGCCATTATGTCCGCAGAGTGAGATAGCTCCGGGTGATAATTACAAAAAGTTACTTGCAACGTTGAATCATAAGGAAAAATATATATTACATTACAGAAACTTGCAGCAGTGTGTAGAACTCGGTTTGAAAATGAAGCGTATACATCGAGCGGTATCCTACAAACAATCCTTTTGGCTTAAGACGTACATTGATTTAAATGCTGCTAAACGTATTGAAGATAAAACAAAATTCGGTCAAAATTTATGGAAGAAAATGAATAATTGCGTATATGGTAAATTTATTGAGAACGTCAGACGTTACAATTCCTTTCACCTAGCGAGCAATTGGAAACAGGCAAGAAAGTTAATATCACGACAGACATTCTTACGATACGTAATTTTTGACGAGAACCTTATAGGACTCGAACTGGTAAGGGAATAAATTAAGATGACGAAACCGATTTATATAGGACAGGCCATTCTAGATCTTTCAAAACACTTGATGTATAATTTTTATTATAATATTTTGAAGAAACAGTTAAAAGATGTTATGTTGAATTATACGGATACCGATGCAGTTCTGTTTGAAACCAGTAGTGACATTTATGAATTTATTAAATCTAATATACATCTCTTCGATACATCTAATTACCCGATCGATAATGTGTACGGTATTCCGTTGATGAATAAAAAAGTCGCTGGTCTATTTAAAGATGAATTATCGGGTAAAGTTATGACAGAATACGTAGGTTTACGTTCAAAATTGTATTCATATCGATACGATGGCAAAACGGTCAAGAAATCTAAAGGCGTTACGAGTGATGGCATGCGGTGCATAACGTTTGAGGATTATCTATCCTGTGTAAATGATATGACAGCCGTACGTCATGCTAAACAGACGTGCTTTAGAAGTTATAAGCACGTTGTTCGAACCATCGAGAGTAATAAAGTTGCTCTTAGAGGATTCGACACGAAGCGATTTATACAGAAAAATTCACATGAAACCTTGGCCTGGGGTCATCATTCTGTACCATTGGATAAGTAATCGTATAAAAAATATGTGAAAAAATCTTGTAAAAAAGTTGACAATGTATTTTAAAGCTAGCAAAAACATGTGAAATAATTTGCTTTTTAATGATTTGACACAAATATTTAATTTTTCAACATGTGTACATGCAGCAGTGCAAGCGTGATTGAAGTAATGCTTTTTGTGATTTGAGATAAATCTTTACACTTTATAAAACTTATGTACATGAGTCATGATGTCATTTTAAGCAAGTCTTGAAATACGTTGTCAAGTTTTGGTGCTCATTCATTGCTTTGAGTTGCTGATGGTATGTATAAATACCTTTGGAGGACTATAATCCCGCTTATGTATGGGGATATAATATGATATATAATATGAGATTATTGCATCTCTCAATTCCTTAAAAGAGGTAACAATTAATTTTAAACTTATGTTTAAGGACTTTAACGTGCATAATACTTAATTTGTTTTATGTATACATGCATATTGGGATAAAGCTATAATTTGGACAGGTGTTTACTATTCTATTGATGCGTCGTTAATTTCTTTTTTTTTTTTAAAAAAAAGTAACCATTAATTTGAACTTAGATTTAAGGATTTTTCAAGTGTAAGACACTCAATTTGTGTTTATGTATGCACACACATTGAATCTTTTTAAAATGTAAGCATCATTAACCATTAACTTTACCGGATATTGATTGGATAATATTATAATTACGGTGCTGGGGACTACATTTTCGCTAGTACGCATCTTTAAAATGTAAGCATCTATTTGAACTTTGATGTAAGGAGTTTTAACATGTGAAAATACCTAATGTGTTTATGTATGCATGTGTACTGAAGCTCATTTTATAAAGAATGTGAGCATTATTCTCTATTAAATTGAAGTTAATTTAGGGGGTTTTAACCTGTTGTGGATGCATTATCTCTACAGGATTTATTTAGAATAAAAGTATGGTTTCTTGGGATGGGTTACAATTCTGCTTATATATGTATGTTTTAAGAAAATATATACATTATTCACTATGAACTTTGAACTTAGGTGTAAGGAGTTTTAACCTGTTGTCGATGTATTATATATAGAGGATTTAGTTGGGGTAAACATATAATTTTGGGGGGACTGCATTTCTGATTATGTTTGTAGGTATATTGAAATTCTTTTGAAGATTAAACATTAATTTGCACTAATATTAAAAGAATTTAACATGTAAAACACTTTACTTTTATTTATATGCACATGTATTGAAGCTGTTTAAAACACAGTGTTAGCATTATTTTTAGAGGATTTAGTTGTGATGTTCTACTGAAAAATTTCTGTTTATGTAGCCACGTATACTGAAACTATTTAAAAAATATAACCATTATGTTTAGAGGATTTAGCTGGAAAGGAATTATAAAATAAGAACACTAAATTTTTGGGAAAATATCTTGTGTATTTATTTATTTATTTATTTATCAATAAAACATACATTCCTTTTTACACAATATCCTTAACATCGATCCATTCCTTTGTAGGAAAACCCAGCCACTTAACGTACGCACGATTACCACGTCGGCGTATCACTCTCTCAACAAGGTATACATTAGGATGGCGTGTTTTTAGTAGTTCGTGACCATAAAAACCGCCCTGTATTTCATTTCCTTCTGCATCCTCCAGAAAATAGACAACTGGGTTAGTATTCCTTGCACGAACAATCCGAAAGATCTCCGTACTCCAATTGGCCGTGTAACCTTTCTCAAGTAGTCCCTTGTACCTGGAAATCCTTACACGATCACCGACATGAAAACTCCTTGCATTCCTTTTCTCTCGACGTTCACGCCCGCCATAACGATATACACTAAGGAGCAGATCGTTGTTGCTGACGTCACGGGGCTTCATGCGAATCGTCGTATGGTAGGTATTGTTGTATGAATCGATGATTCTAGGTAGCATTTGTAACCACTGATGCGAACCCTGAATCAGGAATTCTCTATGCATGTTCATTTTAATTGTTCTAATCAACCTTTCCACTGCTGCAGCCTTGATGCTACTGAAAGTACTGTAATGATTGATTCCATTCCTAAGCATTAATTGCCTGAAATGGCGATTGTAAAACTCCTTCCCATTATCACTTTGAACGTTCTTAGGAGGTGAATTCAACTCTGATAGGATACCGTGCATAGCTCTTGTCACGCTAATGCCACTTTTATCTTTCAATGCTCGTGCATAAGCCATTTTAGAATAGAAATTAATAGCAATAAGAATATACTTATAATTTCTATTTTCTTTTGCATAAGGTATCATTTCAATAAGATCTATTTGTAGTAGATCATTAAGACCTTTACTTATTATTTTACGGCGTAAGAAGCGCCTTCTTGCCGGCGAGTGTAATTCGCTTGCTATGACACGTTTAATCATGCTATGATTTTCGAGTTTTTTAATTCTGTGATTATTTCCTGAATCTCTGCTGAATGGTTAAAGTTACCCGCATCCCTCGATGCAATGAGTAATCTCAATCTGTCTATTAGAACGTTGGGATCGGTCCAATAGATGTAATCCAGTTTTCTGCCGGGTACGTGCTCCTTCCAGTAGAGAGCCGAGCCCGTGCGACTGGAAACAAGATCTCGAATAATATTGCGATACTTGTAACCGCGGCTTGCTCTTATACGCCCGCTCCTAGCGTATCCCTGCCTGTAAACCTGAGTATTCTGCAATATCTGCGAATAGGCGTCCAGATCCTCTTCGGTATATGATGAATTGAGCGGCGATCGCTTGAAGAGCAATTCGTACAATCCAGGACTTGCATCGTAGCTCTCTTGCCCTATCTGTTTACCGTCATCGGTGAAATCGATAGTTTTATTTGCTAGTTTATATTCTCCATCTTCATACCGCACGCCGTAGGTGGCATCCATGTCGCTGGAGCTAGCGGTTCGAACCTTCTTCAGGTACTCTGCAAGTAGATCATCCTCCTCCTCATCCCCATCCTCTTCTGCATCGTTAACGACTGGTTTTGACTTGTCACGATCCCTGTCGGCTATAACCTTCAAGGGCTCGGTTACAGGCTGGAGAACCTCGGACATGACGCGGTGAGTTTCGAACTTGAGACCTTTCAGGGAGCGTAACTTTTCTCGTATTGCCCTACTGTGACGAGCGATTGATTGTTTGAGACTTATACCTTCGGCATCCATATTGTACTGAATGTATAATTAACCTACTGCAGATATTTTATATGAAATTATAATTTCTATACTTAACATGTGACCATCCTTAGCACGTTCCACTGGTGCTGTGAAAGTGAGTAAATCACCAGTTCGAATAGGGACAGGATACCTTTCAACTAATTTATCGTTTATTGCAAACATTGTGTCATGCACCGTATGAGGGTGTATTGATGAAAGCATAGAACAAGAAATTACATTCCCATTTCCTGGAGACTTGTAGAATTCGAGACCCGAGGATAACGTATACCTTAACGAGGGACCTCTAAAGGGTCGTGTATGCAGTGAAATGATGAGCTGACCTTTCAGTTGTTGTAACATGCCGTTTACGATATGTCTCGTCTGTATTTTCATGTTGTCAATATCGTTCACTGCACTGGTTAGATTCTTATCCAGTTCCGTCTGTCGCTCGGTTATATCTTTCACGGCCTTTTCCACCGCTGTAGATATAGTTTCGGCAACGGTTGTTATCGTTCTAGTTAAACCGGTTTGCAGTTCATTCTGTTTCTGTATATAGAACCGATTAACATATTTCATGGTTGCAGCATCGTTATCCTGTGCAGGATCGGCTATATCCTTTAATCGTTTCATTCGAAATGATAGATTAGCATCAGACTCTAGAATTGGGATTCTGGCATCTATATACTTTTTATTGATAACATCGTGATCGTCAATGGGATCCAATAGAACTTTCATCCTTATAGCATCCAGAATGACATTGTTATCCGAATCACGTTTAAATGCATATTTTGTTAAGTATTCCATTAGATGTTCATATTGGAGGTCGAGGGATTTTTGTATGTGATTCCTAAGCATAGCTTCAAACTGGCCCATGCGTTGATATGAAGCCTGTTCGCTGAAGATCTGCATTCGACTCTCGACATCACTCGTACACGCGTCCACATAGCTCTTAGTTGATGCGTCATCACTTTCCTCAGGATCGTGAACGTTGCGCAATCGCTTTCCCTTGAATTGATAGTTTCCCGATCCATCTCTACTTATGGTATACCGGTTAATCACGCCCCGGGAGGGTATGACTCTCCGAGATCCGAACCTATCGATACTCATGACTACAATGAAGGATGCGCGTTATTTATTCACTCTGATAAAGATGTCGAAACCGTGACGGTAGCGTCCTTCGTTCAAAGGGAACTCGGGTACTATGACAACGAAAGGTCGCGAGTTCGATCCGTCATTACTCTCCCAAACTTGTTTACACATGTCCTTAAATTCCGCATACGTCATATCTGTGTTTACGTAATCATCATATATATGCTTTAAGTTGAGGTTATCCTGTCTGAAGAGCACGATCATATTTGCATTATCTCTAATTAAATGTTTAGGCACCTTCGCATATGACTGTGCTAAGTATACGGCATCGACATTGCGATGTCTACCCATGCTGTAATATGACGCTATTTTTCCATGCTTCTCATTTATGACATCATCGAATACGAATATGGAGTTTCCTCGGGCTTCGGATGGTTGAACCACCTTCTCGCCATCCTCGAACGTGAAAACTCCAATATCGGGTATGGTTTTTAGCACCTTGAGCAAATACTGGTATTTCGGTTGGTGCAACGATTTTGAATATATGTAGAGATTCTCGAACCTAAGACCATTTTCATGGATGAGCAAGTTCAGTAGAACGTTCGTCTTTCCAGCATTCGAACTACCCAAGAGGAGTGCTCTGACGTTGCACGGGAAGAGCGCGCCGTGTCGTCCTTTGCGTATGTCGTTTTCGAAATCGAGCACCTGTATAGGCAACTTGCACTTTTGCTTCACTACTTCCATATCGCAACTAAACATATAAATCATAACGTTTGCTTTTTTATTTCATAGTAAGCCATGAACTCTGCAGGCGTAAAGAAGGGATCCGGAATCCTTAATTCGCTAATTAATTCTCTTCCGTTTGAGGCTCATATACCAAGGTACCGATTCTGTGGACCTGGAACGAAACTACATAAGCGTCTGCAGAGAGGGGATTCTCCCAGAAACGCTTTGGACTCAGCCTGCCTCGCTCACGATCTCGCTTACGCCACTCATCAGGACGCAGATTCGCGACGTTTGGCCGATAAGGAACTCGTTGAAAAGGCTTGGAGTCGAGTAAAGTCTGCTGACGCATCTTTCGGCGAGCGACTTGCAGCCCGACTTGTAACAGCCATCATGAAGGGGAAAGTTGCCATGGGCGCTGGAATGCGTAAGCGACGCAAGAGGATCATACCGAGCCCTCGAGGCGGTTTTTTACCTCTGATCCCGCTTTTGGCGGCTTTGGGCGCTGCAGGTAGCCTAGCCGGTGGCGCTGCTCAGATCGCCACGGCTGTGAATAAGAAACGTTCCGCGGAAAGACAGCTTGCAGAGTTGAGTCGTCACAATCAGAGCATGGAGGGTTTAGCTAGGGGTAAAGGCATTCGACGTAAGAAGCGCAAGGGCAAAGGATTGCATCTTCGTGCAAAAAACTCGGAGCGAGGCCTGTATTTATCCCGGAAAAAGCCCTAAGTGCTGCAGAGATCGATGCCTATGCACGACGACTGCGCATTCCTCATTTTAGAGGTGTGTACATGATAGACAACTTACCTTCACGTCCTCGACATGTAGAAAGGATTATCGTAAATTTGGATATCTCGCGTAACCCGGGAACACACTGGGTTGCGATACGCAAGGATGGAGATGTTGCATTCTACTTTGATAGCTTCGGTAATCTAAGACCACCGAAACAGATTGAGTCCTACCTCGAGGGTGTTAAACTCATGTACAACACCAAGAGGTTTCAGAATTTTGGATCTGTGATTTTCGGTCATCTGTGCCTGCAGTTTCTCTTATAAAACGGATTTACCGACTTGAATGTTTGATCAAAATGAGTTACACAATCACCGTGAGCGGTTCGAATGCCAGCTTCTCTAGCTTTCTCAACCCGCCTCTTCATCTGGATCCGAATGGACTTTACGAAATAGCTCTATTGAATTTCGAAACCTTTTATTCCATTCCTAATGTGGATGAGAGCAACAACTTATTCCATTTCGCTCGTAATGACAAGAACGAGAGTATCGAGATTCCTCCTGGAACTTACGAATTAGATGATATCGCGCATTTTCTCAAGGGAGCCCTCGACGTCGAAGACGGGTTTATCTTACGTGCTAATAATAATACCATGAAGTCTGAGATAAAATGCCCATATACTATCGACTTTACTCAAGACAGATCAATTGGCTCTCTTCTCGGATTCAAAGCACAGCGTTTGATTCAACCGAACGTGATGACTGAGTCTGATGATTTGGTGAACATCTTCAAAGTTAGCATCATGCGCATCGAGTGCAGCCTAGCCACGGGATCCTTCATTGACGGTAAACACGGTCATTCTCTGTACGAGTTTTTCCCGTCGGTTCCTCCCGGTTACCACATTTCGCAAGAACCATCTAGCCCTATATATCTACCAATCATCGATACGAATCTCATTGATCATCTCGACATTAGAGTGGTAGATCAGAACGGTGACGTCCTCGACTTCAGGAACGAAACCATAACCGTACGATTACACATACGTCACAATGGGAATAAATTTTAAGCATCGTTCCTATATTAAGAAGCCTCTTTCGAGATTGGGCTATACTCGCTCATTGACAGGGCGTCCGATCACGTCGTCTAATCGAAGGTTCCTCGAGGCTTTGGGATTCAAAGTGCTATAATGGATGTCCTCGATGTAACAGGAGTACCGACCTTTGATGATAAGATTAGTAAAGAGGAGGAGCACGTCTTCCTGCCATACAATACATCGGCTCTTGACGCGAACGATGAAATTAGAATACCGTGTCAAGCAGAAGATTTGTACACTCTTCCTAGTAGAAGTTATCTCTACATAGAGGGCTCTCTCACCAAAACAAGTGGCGGACCCTCCTCCTCAAAGCTGACCAACAATGCCATGGCATTTCTGTTTGACGAAATTCGTCTAGATATGAACGGCATTACTATAGACAGAACCAGGAATCCGGGCATTTCTTCAACGATGCGCAACTATGCATCTCTGAATGCACTGGAATCCGATCGAATGCAGAATGCCGGATGGGCCTATCCGGGAGTTGACGTCGACATCGTGAATTCAAAGAATGGTGTCTTCAATGCTGTAGTTCCTCTTTCGATGCTGCTGGGCTTTGCAGACGATCACAAGGAAGTCATTCTCAATAGCAAATTTGAACTGGTTCTCATTAGATCTAAAGATTCTAATAATTGTATATCGGGCAACGAACCAGCTATTATTCAACTAACTAGACTCGAATGGAGGATGCCCGTTCTTCGACTTTCAGATGGAGAGCGAGTCGAAAAGCTTAAACTCGTCAAATCCGATAAGCCACTGCACGTAGCCTTTCGAACCTTGGACCTTCACACTCAACCTGCGGTACCGCAAACTAAGGCCTTCACCTGGAACATTGCAACTACAACGAAACTTGAGAAACCTCGCTTCGTCATAGTCGGTGCACAAACCGACAGACTGAATAAGCTTAGTAAGGATTGCTCACTCTTTGATCACTGCAACATCACCAATCTGAAGCTTTATCTCAACAGCGAGTGTTATCCTTATCACGATATGAACTTGGATTTTGGAAACTCTAAATTTGCATCTCTGTATGATCAGTATTCGAAATTTCAATCATCCTATTATGGAAAAGAAAATTACCCACTTTTGAAGAGAAGTGACTTTCTGAATTATGCACCGCTCTTTGTCATCGACTGCTCGCATCAGCCTGAGGAGACCGTGACCGGGGCCGTGAATGTGAGACTGGAAGTTCAAGCCTCATCTAACTTTCCTGCACATACATCATTATATTGCCTGATTATTCATGATAAATTGTTCACCTATAAACCACTAACGCATGTTGTTCAATCTATCATATAAGGATGTAATTTTGTGGAAATAAAAAAGAAAACAAAACTCAAATTTATGTTATCTTTTTATTGATTTTAACATACATTTCCTTAACCTTTTCCCTGTCACTCCTACTTTTTGCATCGTATGAACACATTGATTTATATATGTCATGTAATTGAAATAAGTTTCTTTCAATATATGGGATTAGTCTCTTAAGTCCTCTTATGGCAATGCTATTTAGATTTATGCTGTTTAAGTTTAAGCACGTATTCACAAACGTTACTTCATTCACTTTATTCATGCACAGTAATATATTGTACGCATATATTATATTCTCACTGTATGACACTTTTGGATGCTTACCATCTTTCAAGTAAGTTTCCAACGCATCCATATTTTGCTTTATTATTAGCCAGTCTTTCTTTGTGATGTATACAAAAGTTTCATCTGTAGCTCTGATATAGAGGGATGGGAGTTCATGGTATAAGCCTATGTTCACACGGTGCCCGGAGTTGATGGGGATGTCGTCTACCATGAACACACTATTCGCCATCACTCTTTGTCACCTCTTCAGGAGCGGGGGCCATGGGTTCGAACATCATTATTATAAAGCTGTCCTTGTCGAAGATCCTCTTCTTCTTGAGCACCCTCGGCTTACAGCTCTTCTTCTCTGCTTTCTTGTCGGACCTGCGAACATGCACGGCTATGAGGATACGAATTATTACACGCTTTTATATTAAGTGTGACGTTTTCTTTTTACTCACTTTTCTTTATCTAGTTCTTTGGACGGGCCGGCTTGTTTCTCGTCACGGATTGGAGGTGTTATGTCTTCACCTTCCAAGCTTCTGTAATTACACAATGAGAGAAATCTTTTTTACCCGTACACAAAACACTATAGCTCACTAATTTCCAGTGCTTTTTCTTTCCACTTACCTGAGATATACCTTGCACTGCATCCCACACTTGCCGTATGAAGTGACTTTGTCATGATGTGCAGGATTCTTGCAGACGGTTTGATGAGTCTTTCCATCACACATTTCCTCGTGATGATCCATCCAGTGTTGCTGCATGCTCTCGTAATCTTGCAGATGTTTCCAGAAGTTGATATCGCTCTCCACTCTACTTGTTTCGCTGCTCATCTTGCTGAGTGTTAGATGACAACTGACAGATGGAAGTGATCGATCGCGCACCCTCCCTGCAGTACATTGGTGCACTGCTACGGATTCATCTGCTCACGGAATCGGTTTGCATTCCTTATTGCGTCGTGTAGGAGGGGAGGATCCATAGAGTGTTTGATTCCTACGGCTCCCGATAATAAAATCAATACTTACTGATTTAAATAACTACACTCGACGCGTTCCTTTTTGCAAATGTCGACAAAGGTGAAGGCGATTGACAATTCAGTCTTACAGCATTCACATATAAATAACATGCATCACCCCTATTGCAGGAGTGCCGGGGGGACGGAGCGGTGTGTGTGTGTGTGTGTGTGTGTGTGTGTGTGTGTGTGTGTGTGTGTGTGTGAATACTGAAATCCATTCACATTTTTTTTTCAGTAATTACATTCATCAGTTAATTACATTTCACATACATACAACAAAATGACACGATTGCCCTTGCAGGCTTGGGAGAGATGCGTCGTTGTCGTCGTCGTCGTCGTCGTCGCCAAGCTCCTGGAGGGGGGGGGGTGGCACACGAACGCCAGCACACCAATATATATATTTTTTTTAAACACAGATTTCTACTCGACTTTCAAGGCTCGGATTTCATTAACACGTGACACACGTGTTACTACACAACCAACCCTTCGATATTTTAACATGGGGATTCTAACACAACCAACACACAACCTCTTCGATATTTGGACAGGCGGATTTCGCGTCGAGTTTTAACCAGGGGGTTTCAAAAACAGCTAACGCAGGTGTTTTTGAATCCCCACAAATCAACTACTCTCGCGGATGACGAAACGGCGGTGGGCAAAGTTTTAGCGTTTGTTTCAACTGTGAATTTTAGAATTTAACCTCAAATATCTTGTTTTTTTATGTGTGTGCAGTTTTAATAGCTTTATATATAATAATATATATTTTTAGAGATTTTTATATCAGGCTTTTGCCATGACTTTGCCATGTTTTTTTAAAGGGCGCTGATGACCGTCGTAGTTGAGCTCCCCTATACACATCATCATCATCATCATCATCTAGGGGGGAGAGGACATACCCACCTTGGTTGTGCAGAGCGTCCCCGGTTGATCTGGGCATGACTAAATATGATAAATCTACCATGTTTATGTCCAGTATCCGCACATGTTTTTTAGAATTTTTATCGCTATGAGGCTCATTTTGCAATTTATACTGATGGCGCCAAGAACTCAAATGGTGTTGGTTGTGCTTACGTGTGTGGAACCGAACCGTATACATTCGGATTCCGCACTAGCACTTCCATTTTTACTGCAGAGCTTTATGCAATATACCGGGCCATTTTACACATACGTCGAAGAAAGGTGGGGAACTGCTTAATCCTGAGTGATTCCCTCAGTGCACTTCAAAGCCTACGGCAGCTGTACAACCACCACGCTATTGTGATGCGTATTTAGAATGCCCTCCACGTTTTACACGCCTCTGGCGTTAACGTGGTGTGTGCATGGACCCCTGGTCACGTAGGCTTGCGGGGGAATGATATGGCGGATTCAGCAGCCAAGACGGCTACCATGAAGCCAGGGTTTGAGTACCATCTGTGACATCAGAAGACTTTAGGGCGGTATCACCCAATAAGTTTCTGTTAATACTATTATGTGTATATAGTGAATATTTCCTAACATATATGGTTGCATTATTATTCAGGTATGATGTATAAAGACGTTTAATTCTTTTACATGCTTTTGTAAGCCTAGCAGAGACTTGCTTACCATGTAATACAATGCTGGTAACTTGTCCATGCAGAGCCTCCTCCTGGTCTAACCCATCGGTAATCTCCTCAAAGTGCACTCCTCATGAAACTAGCAACTTCCAGAATTATAGAGAGTTAGAGGAACCAGGGAATTCTGCTACAAGTGACTTCAATATCACATCTATCACCCCTTGCTGCTACTGCCGAATTTGTAGCTGCTGGTGATGTTCTTCCTGCTGCACGTATTGCTGCGTTCTTCTTTTTGTGCTAGGAAACATTGCCAACAAGTCTGGCACTTCACGCTCCCACTCAGTTGGTTGCTCATAAGTTGCAGAGACTTGCTTATCATGTAATACAATGATGGTAACTTGTCCATGCAGAGCCTCCTCCTGTTCTAACCCATCGGTAATCTCCTCAAAGTGCACTCCTGATGAAACTTGCAACTTCCAGAATTATAGAGAGGTAGAGGAACCAGGGAATTCTGCTACAGGCGACTTCAATATCACGTCTAGCACCCCTTGCTGCTGCTGCTGCTGCTGCTGCTGCTGCTGCTGCTGCTACCAAGTTTGTAGCTGCTGGTGAGTTTCTTCCTGCTGCACGTATTGCTGCTTTCTACTTTTTGTGCTAGGAAACATTGCCAACAAGTCTGGCATTTTGTGGCTGCTGGTGATGTTCTCCCTGCTGCACGTATTGCTGCTTTCTTCTTTTTGTGCTAGGAAACATTGCCAACAAGTCTGGCAGCTCATGCTCCCACTCAGTTGGTTGCTCATAAGTTACTCTTGTTTGAGTACTACAAATTCGCCGAAATTCAAGAAAATCCATGGTAGATGAAGCATGTGCTAAATGCATGTGCTAAACCCTGGCTGAGTGAAGTGACAGTAATAAGAAATTCAAAAAAAAGGGAAATTATGGTCAAGGAAAAGTTTAAAATGTTTCAAAATTACTGAAAAAGTAATATGCCTGTACAAATTTCAGAAAGGTAGCAGAGATTAGCGAAGGGTTGCCAGAAGAAAAGGAAAAGAGTATTTTTGTTAATTTTAATCATTAGGTTATATCATAAATGAAATCAAGGTACTATTAACTTAATAAATGAAACAAGTGTGGGCAATCAAGGGATAAAAAAAAATTGATTAATCGGCAGAGGATATCGTATTATATGGTCATACCTGCGAGGAAGAGATATGTCTATAATGGGTAAATTGCAGAAAGAGAAGAATAGAATTTGGTCTTGGGAGGTAAAGGACAACATGAGGAAATATGATAAAACAGTAGATTACCTATTGGGGAAGGAAAAGAGAAATTTTGCAGTTAGTATAAAGAAGTGAAGTTAAGTAAACCCAGGCTGCGTGAAGTGACAGTAATAAGAAATTCAAATAAAAAGTAAATTATGGCCAGGAAAAGTTAAAAAGGGTTTAAAAATACTAAAAAAATAATATGGCTGTGCAAATTTCAGAAAGGGAACAGAGATTAATGTGGGGTTGCCAGAAGAAGAGGAAAATATTATTTTTATTAATTTTAAGCATTATGGTATGTCATGAATGAAATCAAGATTCTGTTAAGTTAATAAATGAAACAAGTATGAGGATACAAGGTATTAGAAAAGGGATGATAAATAGGCAGGGGATATTGAGATACATGCCCATACCAGCGAGGTAAAGATATGGCTATAATGGGTAAATTACAGAAAGAAAAGAATAGAATTTAGTCTTGGGAGGTAAAGGACAACATGAGGAAATATGATAAAACTATAGATTACGTATTGGGGAAGGAAAAGAGAAAATTTGCAGTTAAAATAAAAAAGTGAGGTTAAGTAAACACAGGCTGAGTGAAGTGAAATTCAAATAAAAGGTAAATAATGGCCAAGGAAAAGTTAAAAACGTTTTAAAGGTACTGAGAAATAATATGTCTGTACATATTTCAGAAAGGGAACTGAGATTAATGTGGGGTTGCTAGAAGAAAAAGGAAACAATTATTTTTATTAATTTTGAACATTAGATTATGTCATGAATGAAATCAAGATTCTGTTAAGTTAATAAATGAAATAGGTGTGAGGATACAAGGCATTAGAAAAGGGATGATAAATCAGCAGAGGATATCGAGAAATATGGTCATACCAGCAAGGAAAAGAAATAGCTATAATGGGTAAATTGCAGAAAGAAAAGAATAGAATTTTGTCTTTGAGATAAAGGACAAGATGAGCTAATATGATAAAACAATAGATTATGAGGGGAACGGGAAGGAGACACGTGGCAGTTGGAATAAAAAAAAGGGAGGTTAAGGAAATCCAGGCTGAGTGAAGTGACAGTAATAAGAAATACAAATAAGAGGTAAATAATGGTCAAGGAAAGGTTTAAAATGTTTTAAAAATACTGAAAACATAATAGGGCTGTACAATTTCAGAAAGTGAGCAGAGATTAGCGTAGGGTTGCCAGAAGAAAAGGAAAAGAGTATTTTTGTTAATTTTAATCATTAGGTTATATCATAAATGAGATCAAGGTACTATTAACTTAATAAATGAAACAAGTGTGGGGATACAAGGGATCAGAAAAAATTGATTAATCGGCAGAGGATATCGTATTATATGGTCATACCTGCAAGGAAGAGATATGTCTATAATGGGTAAATTGCAGAAAGAGAAGAGTAGAATTTACTCTTGAGAGGTAAAGGACAACATGAAGAAATATGATAAAACAATAGATTACCTATTGGGGAAGGAAAAGAGAAAATTTGCAGTTAGAATAAAAAAGTGAGGTTAAGTAAACCCAGGCTGAGTGAAGTGACAGTGATAAGAACTTCAAATAAAAGGTAAATTAAGGCCAGGAAATGTTAAAAACGTTTTATAAATACTGAAAAATAATATGGCTGTACAACTATCAGAAAGGGAACAGAGATTAATGTGGGGTTGCCAGAAGAAGAGGAAAATATTATTTTTTTTTAATTTTAAGCATTATGTTATGTCATGAATGAAATCAAGATTCTGTTAAGTTAATAAATGAAACAAGTATGAGGATACAAGGTATTAGAAAAGGGATGATAAATAGGCAGGGGATATTGAGATACATGCCCATACCAGCGAGGTAAAGATATGGCTATAATGGGTAAATTACAGAAAGAAAAGAATAGAATTTAGTCTTGGGAGGTAAAGGACAACATGAGGAAATATGATAAAACTATAGATTACGTACTGGGGAAGGAAAAGAGAAAATTTGCAGTTAAAATAAAAAAGTGAGGTTAAGTAAACACAGGCTGAGTGAAGTGAAATTCAAATAAAAGGTAAATAATGACCAGGGAAAAGTTAAAAACGTTGTAAAGGTACTGAGAAATAATATGTCTGTACATATTTCAGAAAGGGAACTGAGATTAATGTGGGGTTGCTAGAAGAAAAAGGAAACAATTATTTTTATTAATTTTGAACATTAGATTATGTCATGAATGAAATCAAGATTCTGTTAAGTTAAGAAATGAAATAGGTGTGAGGATTCAAGGGATTAGAAAAGGGATGATAAATCAGCAGAGGATATCGAGGAATATGGTCATACCAGCAAGGAAAAGATATAGCTATAATGGGTAAATTGCAGAAAGAAAAGAATAGAATTTTGTCTTTGAGATAAAGGACAAGATGAGCTAATATGATAAAACAATAGATTATGAGGGGAACGGGAAGGAGACACGTGGCAGTTGGAATAAAAAAAAGGGAGGTTAAGTAAATCCAGGCTGAGTGAAGTGAGAGTAATAAGAAATTCAAACAAGAGGTAAATAATGGTCAAGGAAAGGTTTAAAATGTTTTAAAAATACTGAAAACATAATAGGGCTGTACAATTTCAGAAAGTGAGCAGAGATTAGCGTAGGGTTGCCAGAAGAAAAGGAAAAGAGTATTTTTGTTAATTTTAATCATTAGGTTATATCATAAATGAGATCAAGGTACTATTAACTTAATAAATGAAACAAGTGTGGGGATACAAGGGATTAGAAAAAATTGATTAATCGGCAGAGGATATCGTATTATATGGTCATACCTGCGAGGAAGAGATATGTCTATAATGGGTAAATTGCAGAAAGAGAAGAGTAGAATTTACTCTTGAGTGGTAAAGGACAATATGAAGAAATATGATAAAACAATAGATTACCTATTGGGGAAGGAAAAGAGAAAATTTGCAGTTAGAATAAAAAAGTGAGGTTAAGTAAACCCAGGCTGAGTGAAGTGACAGTGATAAGAAATTCAAATAAGAGGTAAATAATGGTCAAGGAAAGGTTTAAAATGTTTTAAAAATACTGAAAACATAATAGGGCTTTACAATTTCAGAAAGTGAGCAGAGATTAGCGTAGGGTTGTCAGAAGAAAAGGAAAAGAGTATCTTTGTTAATTTTAATCATTATGTTGTATCATAAATGAGATCAAGGTACTATTAACTTAATAAATGAAACAAGTGTGGGGATACAAGGGATCAGAAAAAATTGATTAATCGGCAGAGGATATCGTATTATATGGTCATACCTGCAAGGAAGAGATATGTCTATAATGGGTAAATTGCAGAAAGAGAAGAGTAGAATTTACTCTTGAGAGGTAAAGGACAACATGAAGAAATATGATAAAACAATAGATTACCTATTGGGGAAGGAAAAGAGAAAATTTGCAGTTAGAATAAAAAAGTGAGGTTAAGTAAACCCAGGCTGAGTGAAGTGACAGTCATAAGAACTTCAAATAAAAGGTAAATTAAGGCCAGGAAATGTTAAAAACGTTTTATAAATACTGAAAAATAATATGGCTGTACAAATTTCAGAAAGGGAACAGAGATTAATGTGGGGTTGCCAGAAGAAGATGAAAATATTATTTTTATTAATTTTAAGCATTATGTTATGTCATGAATGAAATCAAGATTCTGTTAAGTTAATAAATGAAACAAGTATGAGGATACAAGGTATTAGAAAAGGGATGATAAATAGGCAGGGGATATTGAGATACATGCCCATACCAGCGAGGTAAAGATATGGCTATAATGGGTAAATTACAGAAAGAAAAGAATAGAATTTAGTCTTGGGAGGTAAAGGACAACATGACGAAATATGATAAAACTATAGATTACGTATTGGGGAAGGAAAAGAGAAAATTTGCAGTTAAAATAAAAAAGTGAGGTCAAGTAAACACAGGCTGAGTGAAGTGAAATTCAAATAAAAGGTAAATAATGGCCAAGGAAAAGTTAAAAACGTTTTAAAGGTACTGAGAAATAATATGTCTGTACATATTTCAGAAAGGGAACTGAGATTAATGTGGGGTTGCTAGAAGAAAAAGGAAACAATTATTTTTATTAATTTTGAACATTAGATTATGTCATGAATGAAATCAAGATTCTGTTAAGTTAAGAAATGAAATAGGTGTGAGGATACAAGGGATTAGAAAAGGGATGATAAATCAGCAGAGGATATCGAGGAATATGGTCATACCAGCAAGGAAAAGATATAGCTATAATGGGTAAATTGCAGAAAGAAAAGAATAGAATTTTGTCTTTGAGATAAAGGACAAGATGAGCTAATATGATAAAACAATAGATTATGAGGGGAACGGGAAGGAGACACGTGGCAGTTGGAATAAAAAAAAAGGGAGGTTAAGTAAATCCAGGCTGAGTGAAGTGAGAGTAATAAGAAATTCAAACAAGAGGTAAATAATGGTCAAGGAAAGGTTTAAAATGTTTTAAAAATACTGAAAACATAATAGGGCTGTACAATTTCAGAAAGTGAGCAGAGATTAGCGTAGGGTTGCCAGAAGAAAAGGAAAAGAGTATTTTTGTTAATTTTAATCATTAGGTTATATCATAAATGAGATCAAGGTACTATTAACTTAATAAATGAAACAAGTGTGGGGATACAAGGGATCAGAAAAAATTGATTAATCGGCAGAGGATATCGTATTATATGGTCATACCTGCGAGGAAGAGATATGTCTATAATGGGTAAATTGCAGAAAGAGAAGAGTAGAATTTACTCTTGAGTGGTAAAGGACAATATGAAGAAATATGATAAAACAATAGATTACCTATTGGGGAAGGAAAAGAGAAAATTTGCAGTTAGAATAAAAAAGTGAGGTTAAGTAAACCCAGGCTGAGTGAAGTGACAGTAATAAGAAATACAAATAAGAGGTAAATAATGGTCAAGGAAAGGTTTAAAATGTTTTAAAAATACTGAAAACATAATAGGGCTGTACAATTTGAGAAAGTGAGCAGAGATTAGCGTAGGGTTGACAGAAGAAAAGGAAAAGAGTATTTTTGTTAATTTTAATCATTAGGTTATATCATAAATGAGATCAAGGTACTATTAACTTAATAAATGAAACAAGTGTGGGGATACAAGGGATCAGAAAAAATTGTTTAATCGGCAGAGGATATCGTATTATATGGTCATACCTGCAAGGAAGAGATATGTCTATAATGGGTAAATTGCAGAAAGAGAAGAGTAGAATTTACTCTTGAGAGGTAAAGGACAACATGAAGAAATATGATAAAACAATAGATTACCTATTGGGGAAGGAAAAGAGAAAATTTGCAGTTAGAATAAAAAAGTGAGGTTAAGTAAACCCAGGCTGAGTGAAGTGACAGTGATAAGAAATTCAAATAAAAGGTAAATTAAGGCCAGGAAATGTTAAAAACGTTTTATAAATACTGAAAAATCATATGGCTGTACAAATTTCAGAAAGGGAACAGAGATTAATGTGGGGTTGCCAGAAGAAGAGGAAAATATTATTTTTATTAATTTTAAGCATTATGTTATGTCATGAATTAAATCAAGATTCTGTTAAGTTAATAAATGAAACAAGTATGAGGATACAAGGTATTAGAAAAGGGATGATAAATAGGCAGGGGATATTGAGATAAATGCCCATACCAGCGAGGTAAAGATATGGCTATAATGGGTAAATTACAGAAAGAAAAGAATAGAATTTAGTCTTGGGAGGTAAAGGACAACATGAGGAAATATGATAAAACTATAGATTACGTATTGGGGAAGGAAAAGAGAAAATTTGCAGTTAAAATAAAAAAGTGAGGTTAAGTAAACACAGGCTGAGTGAAGTGAAATTCAAATAAAAGGTAAATAATGGCCAAGGAAAAGTTAAAAACGTTTTAAAGGTACTGAGAAATAATATGTCTGTACATATTTCAGAAAGGGAACTGAGATTAATGTGGGGTTGCTAGAAGAAAAAGGAAACAATTATTTATATTAATTTTGAACATTAGATTATGTCATGAATGAAATCAAGATTCTGTTAAGTTAAGAAATGAAATAGGTGTGAGGATACAAGGGATTAGAAAAGGGATGTTAAATCAGCAGAGGATATCGAGGAATATGGTCATACCAGCAAGGAAAAGATATAGCTATAATGGGTAAATTGCAGAAAGAAAGGAATAGAATTTTGTCTTTGAGATAAAGGACAAGATGAGCTAATATGATAAAACAATAGATTATGAGGGGAACGGGAAGGAGACACGTGGCAGTTGGAATAAAAAAAAGGGAGGTTAAGTAAATCCAGGCTGAGTGAAGTGAGAGTAATAAGAAATTCAAACAAGAGGTAAATAATGGTCAAGGAAAGGTTTAAAATGTTTTAAAAATACTGAAAACATAATAGGGCTGTACAATTTCAGAAAGTGAGCAGAGATTAGCGTAGGGTTGCCAGAAGAAAAGGAAAAGAGTATTTTTGTTAATTTTAATCATTAGGTTATATCATAAATGAGATCAAGGTACTATTAACTTAATAAATGAAACAAGTGTGGGGATACAAGGGATCAGAAAAAATTGATTAATCGGCAGAGGATATCGTATTATATGGTCATACCTGCGAGGAAGAGATATGTCTATAATGGGTAAATTGCAGAAAGAGAAGAGTAGAATTTACTCTTGAGTGGTAAAGGACAATATGAAGAAATATGATAAAACAATAGATTACCTATTGGGGAAGGAAAAGAGAAAATTTGCAGTTAGAATAAAAAAGTGAGGTTAAGTAAACCCAGGCTGAGTGAAGTGACAGTGATAAGAAATTCAAATAAGAGGTAAATAATGGTCAAGGAAAGGTTTAAAATGTTTTAAAAATACTGAAAACATAATAGGGCTTTACAATTTCAGAAAGTGAGCAGAGATTAGCGTAGGGTTGTCAGAAGAAAAGGAAAAGAGTATTTTTGTTAATTTTAATCATTAGGTTATATCATAAATGAGATCAAGGTACTATTAACTTAATAAATGAAACAAGTGTGGGGATACAAGGGATCAGAAAAAATTGATTAATCGGCAGAGGATATCGTATTATATGGTCATACCTGCAAGGAAGAGATATGTCTATAATGGGTAAATTGCAGTAAGAGAAGAGTAGAATTTACTCTTGAGAGGTAAAGGACAACATGAAGAAATATGATAAAACAATAGATTACCTATTGGGGAAGGAAAAGAGAAAATTTGCAGTTAGAATAAAAAAGTGAGGTTAAGTAAACCCAGGCTGAGTGAAGTGACAGTGATAAGAACTTCAAATAAAAGGTAAATTAAGGCCAGGAAATGTTAAAAACGTTTTATAAATACTGAAAAATAATATGGCTGTACAAATTTCAGAAAGGGAACAGAGATTAATGTGGGGTTGCCAGAAGAAGAGGAAAATATTATTTTTATTAATTTTAAGCATTATGTTATGTCATGAATGAAATCAAGATTCTGTTAAGTTAATAAATGAAACAAGTATGAGGATACAAGGTATTAGAAAAGGGATGATAAATAGGCAGGGGATATTGAGATACATGCCCATACCAGCGAGGTAAAGATATGGCTATAATGGGTAAATTACAGAAAGAAAAGAATAGAATTTAGTCTTGGGAGGTAAAGGACAACATGACGAAATATGATAAAACTATAGATTACGTATTGGGGAAGGAAAAGAGAAAATTTGCAGTTAAAATAAAAAAGTGAGGTTAAGTAAACACAGGCTGAGTGAAGTGAAATTCAAATAAAAGGTAAATAATGGCCAAGGAAAAGTTAAAAACGTTTTAAAGGTACTGAGAAATAATATGTCTGTACATATTTCAGAAAGGGAACTGAGATTAATGTGGGGTTGCTAGAAGAAAAAGGAAACAATTATTTTTATTAATTTTGAACATTAGATTATGTCATGAATGAAATCAAGATTCTGTTAAGTTAAGAAATGAAATAGGTGTGAGGATACAAGGGATTAGAAAAGGGATGATAAATCAGCAGAGGATATCGAGGAATATGGTCATACCAGCAAGGAAAAGATATAGCTATAATGGGTAAATTGCAGAAAGAAAAGAATAGAATTTTGTCTTTGAGATAAAGGACAAGATGAGCTAATATGATAAAACAATAGATTATGAGGGGAACGGGAAGGAGACACGTGGCAGTTGGAATAAAAAAAAGGGAGGTTAAGTAAATCCAGGCTGAGTGAAGTGAGAGTAATAAGAAATTCAAACAAGAGGTAAATAATGGTCAAGGAAAGGTTTAAAATGTTTTAAAAATACTGAAAACATAATAGGGCTGTACAATTTCAGAAAGTGAGCAGAGATTAGCGTAGGGTTGCCAGAAGAAAAGGAAAAGAGTATTTTTGTTAATTTTAATCATTAGGTTATATCATAAATGAGATCAAGGTACTATTAACTTAATAAATGAAACAAGTGTGGGGATACAAGGGATCAGAAAAAATTGATTAATCTGCAGAGGATATAGTATTATATGGTCATACCTGCGAGGAAGAGATATGTCTATAATGGGTAAATTGCAGAAAGAGAAGAGTAGAATTTACTCTTGAGTGGTAAAGGACAATATGAAGAAATATGATAAAACAATAGATTACCTATTGGGGAAGGAAAAGAGAAAATTTGCAGTTAGAATAAAAAAGTGAGGTTAAGTAAACCCAGGCTGAGTGAAGTGACAGTGATAAGAAATTCAAATAAGAGGTAAATAATGGTCAAGGAAAGGTTTAAAATGTTTTAAAAATACTGAAAACATAATAGGGCTTTACAATTTCAGAAAGTGAGCAGAGATTAGCGTAGGGTTGTCAGAAGAAAAGGAAAAGAGTATTTTTGTTAATTTTAATCATTAGGTTATATCATAAATGAGATCAAGGTACTATTAACTTAATAAATGAAACAAGTGTGGGGATACAAGGGATCAGAAAAAATTGATTAATCGGCAGAGGATATCGTATTATATGGTCATACCTTCGAGGAAGAGATATGTTTATAATGGGTAAATTGCAGAAAGAGAAGAGTAGAATTTACTCTTGAGAGGTAAAGGACAACATGAAGAAATATGATAAAACAATAGATTACCTATTGGGGAAGGAAAAGAGAAAATTTGCAGTTAGAATAAAAAAGTGAGGTTAAGTAAACCCAGGCTGAGTGAAGTGACAGTAATAAGAAATACAAATAAGAGGTAAATAATGGTCAAGGAAAGGTTTAAAATGTTTTAAAAATACTGAAAACATAATAGGGCTGTACAATTTGAGAAAGTGAGCAGAGATTAGCGTAGGGTTGCCAGAAGAAAAGGAAAAGAGTATTTTTGTTAATTTTAATCATTAGGTTATATCATAAATGAGATCAAGGTACTATTAACTTAATAAATGAAACAAGTGTGGGGATACAAGGGATCAGAAAAAATTGTTTAATCGGCAGAGGATATCGTATTATATGGTCATACCTGCAAGGAAGAGATATGTCTATAATGGGTAAATTGCAGAAAGAGAAGAGTAGAATTTACTCTTGAGAGGTAAAGGACAACATGAAGAAATATGATAAAACAATAGATTACCTATTGGGGAAGGAAAAGAGAAAATTTGCAGTTAGAATAAAAAAGTGAGGTTAAGTAAACCCAGGCTGAGTGAAGTGACAGTGATAAGAAATTCAAATAAAAGGTAAATTAAGGCCAGGAAATGTTAAAAACGTTTTATAAATACTGAAAAATCATATGGCTGTACAAATTTCAGAAAGGGAACAGAGATTAATGTGGGGTTGCCAGAAGAAGAGGAAAATATTATTTTTAATAATTTTAAGCATTATGTTATGTCATGAATGAAATCAAGATTCTGTTAAGTTAATAACTGAAACAAGTATGAGGATACAAGGTATTAGAAAAGGGATGATAAATAGGCAGGGGATATTGAGATACATGCCCATACCAGCGAGGTAAAGATATGGCTATAATGGGTAAATTACAGAAAGAAAAGAATAGAATTTAGTCTTGGGAGGTAAAGGACAACATGAGGAAATATGATAAAACTATAGATTACGTATTGGGGAAGGAAAAGAGAAAATTTGCAGTTAAAATAAAAAAGTGAGGTTAAGTAAACACAGGCTGAGTGAAGTGAAATTCAAATAAAAGGTAAATAATGGCCAAGGAAAAGTTAAAAACGTTTTAAAGGTACTGAGAAATAATATGTCTGTACATATTTCAGAAAGGGAACTGAGATTAATGTGGGGTTGCTAGAAGAAAAAGGAAACAATTATTTATATTAATTTTGAACATTAGATTATGTCATGAATGAAATCAAGATTCTGTTAAGTTAAGAAATGAAATAGGTGTGAGGATACAAGGGATTAGAAAAGGGATGTTAAATCAGCAGAGGATATCGAGGAATATGGTCATACCAGCAAGGAAAAGATATAGCTATAATGGGTAAATTGCAGAAAGAAAGGAATAGAATTTTGTCTTTGAGATAAAGGACAAGATGAGCTAATATGATAAAACAATAGATTATGAGGGGAACGGGAAGGAGACACGTGGCAGTTGGAATAAAAAAAAGGGAGGTTAAGTAAATCCAGGCTGAGTGAAGTGAGAGTAATAAGAAATTCAAACAAGAGGTAAATAATGGTCAAGGAAAGGTTTAAAATGTTTTAAAAATACTGAAAACATAATAGGGCTGTACAATTTCAGAAAGTGAGCAGAGATTAGCGTAGGGTTGCCAGAAGAAAAGGAAAAGAGTATTTTTGTTAATTTTAATCATTAGGTTATATCATAAATGAGATCAAGGTACTATTAACTTAATAAATGAAACAAGTGTGGGGATACAAGGGATCAGAAAAAATTGATTAATCGGCAGAGGATATCGTATTATATGGTCATACCTGCGAGGAAGAGATATGTCTATAATGGGTAAATTGCAGAAAGAGAAGAGTAGAATTTACTCTTGAGTGGTAAAGGACAATATGAAGAAATATGATAAAACAATAGATTACCTATTGGGGAAGGAAAAGAGAAAATTTGCAGTTAGAATAAAAAAGTGAGGTTAAGTAAACCCAGGCTGAGTGAAGTGACAGTGATAAGAAATTCAAATAAGAGGTAAATAATGGTCAAGGAAAGGTTTAAAATGTTTTAAAAATACTGAAAACATAATAGGGCTTTACAATTTCAGAAAGTGAGCAGAGATTAGCGTAGGGTTGTCAGAAGAAAAGGAAAAGAGTATTTTTGTTAATTTTAATCATTAGGTTATATCATAAATGAGATCAAGGTACTATTAACTTAATAAATGAAACAAGTGTGGGGATACAAGGGATCAGAAAAAATTGATTAATCGGCAGAGGATATCGTATTATATGGTCATACCTGCAAGGAAGAGATATGTCTATAATGGGTAAATTGCAGTAAGAGAAGAGTAGAATTTACTCTTGAGAGGTAAAGGACAACATGAAGAAATATGATAAAACAATAGATTACCTATTGGGGAAGGAAAAGAGAAAATTTGCAGTTAGAATAAAAAAGTGAGGTTAAGTAAACCCAGGCTGAGTGAAGTGACAGTGATAAGAACTTCAAATAAAAGGTAAATTAAGGCCAGGAAATGTTAAAAACGTTTTATAAATACTGAAAAATAATATGGCTGTACAAATTTCAGAAAGGGAACAGAGATTAATGTGGGGTTGCCAGAAGAAGAGGAAAATATTATTTTTATTAATTTTAAGCATTATGTTATGTCATGAATGAAATCAAGATTCTGTTAAGTTAATAAATGAAACAAGTATGAGGATACAAGGTATTAGAAAAGGGATGATAAATAGGCAGGGGATATTGAGATACATGCCCATACCAGCGAGGTAAAGATATGGCTATAATGGGTAAATTACAGAAAGAAAAGAATAGAATTTAGTCTTGGGAGGTAAAGGACAACATGACGAAATATGATAAAACTATAGATTACGTATTGGGGAAGGAAAAGAGAAAATTTGCAGTTAAAATAAAAAAGTGAGGTTAAGTAAACACAGGCTGAGTGAAGTGAAATTCAAATAAAAGGTAAATAATGGCCAAGGAAAAGTTAAAAACGTTTTAAAGGTACTGAGAAATAATATGTCTGTACATATTTCAGAAAGGGAACTGAGATTAATGTGGGGTTGCTAGAAGAAAAAGGAAACAATTATTTTTATTAATTTTGAACATTAGATTATGTCATGAATGAAATCAAGATTCTGTTAAGTTAAGAAATGAAATAGGTGTGAGGATACAAGGGATTAGAAAAGGGATGATAAATCAGCAGAGGATATCGAGGAATATGGTCATACCAGCAAGGAAAAGATATAGCTATAATGGGTAAATTGCAGAAAGAAAAGAATAGAATTTTGTCTTTGAGATAAAGGACAAGATGAGCTAATATGATAAAACAATAGATTATGAGGGGAACGGGAAGGAGACACGTGGCAGTTGGAATAAAAAAAAGGGAGGTTAAGTAAATCCAGGCTGAGTGAAGTGAGAGTAATAAGAAATTCAAACAAGAGGTAAATAATGGTCAAGGAAAGGTTTAAAATGTTTTAAAAATACTGAAAACATAATAGGGCTGTACAATTTCAGAAAGTGAGCAGAGATTAGCGTAGGGTTGCCAGAAGAAAAGGAAAAGAGTATTTTTGTTAATTTTAATCATTAGGTTATATCATAAATGAGATCAAGGTACTATTAACTTAATAAATGAAACAAGTGTGGGGATACAAGGGATCAGAAAAAATTGATTAATCTGCAGAGGATATAGTATCATATGGTCATACCTGCGAGGAAGAGATATGTCTATAATGGGTAAATTGCAGAAAGAGAAGAGTAGAATTTACTCTTGAGTGGTAAAGGACAATATGAAGAAATATGATAAAACAATAGATTACCTATTGGGGAAGGAAAAGAGAAAATTTGCAGTTAGAATAAAAAAGTGAGGTTAAGTAAACCCAGGCTGAGTGAAGTGACAGTGATAAGAAATTCAAATAAGAGGTAAATAATGGTCAAGGAAAGGTTTAAAATGTTTTAAAAATACTGAAAACATAATAGGGCTTTACAATTTCAGAAAGTGAGCAGAGATTAGCGTAGGGTTGTCAGAAGAAAAGGAAAAGAGTATTTTTGTTAATTTTAATCATTAGGTTATATCATAAATGAGATCAAGGTACTATTAACTTAATAAATGAAACAAGTGTGGGGATACAAGGGATCAGAAAAAATTGATTAATCGGCAGAGGATATCGTATTATATGGTCATACCTTCGAGGAAGAGATATGTTTATAATGGGTAAATTGCAGAAAGAGAAGAGTAGAATTTACTCTTGAGAGGTAAAGGACAACATGAAGAAATATGATAAAACAATAGATTACCTATTGGGGAAGGAAAAGAGAAAATTTGCAGTTAGAATAAAAAAGTGAGGTTAAGTAAACCCAGGCTGAGTGAAGTGACAGTGATAAGAAATTCAAATAAAAGGTAAATTAAGGCCAGGAAATGTTAAAAACGTTTTATAAATACTGAAAAATAATATGGCTGTACAAATTTCAGAAAGGGAACAGAGATTAATGTGGGGTTGCCAGAAGAAGAGGAAAATATTATTTTTATTAATTTTAAGCATTATGTTATGACATGAATGAAATCAAGATTCTGTTAAGTTAATAAATGAAACAAGTATGAGGATACAAGGTATTAGAAAAGGGATGATAAATAGGCAGGGGATAATGAGATACATGCCCATACCAGCGAGGTAAAGATATGGCTATAATGGGTAAATTACAGAAAGAAAAGAATAGAATTTAGTCTTGGGAGGTAAAGGACAACATGAGTAAATATGATAAAACTATAGATTACGTATTGGGGAAGGAAAAGAGAAAATTTGCAGTTAAAATAAAAAAGTGAGGTTAAGTAAACACAGGCTGAGTGAAGTGAAATTCAAATAAAAGGTAAATAATGGCCAAGGAAAAGTTAAAAACGTTTTAAAGGTACTGAGAAATAATATGTCTGTACATATTTCAGAAAGGGAACTGAGATTAATGTGGGGTTGCTAGAAGAAAAAGGAAACAATTATTTTTATTAATTTTGAACATTAGATTATGTCATGAATGAAATCAAGATTCTGTTAAGTTAAGAAATGAAATAGGTGTGAGGATACAAGGGATTAGAAAAGGGATGATAAATCAGCAGAGGATATCGAGGAATATGGTCATACCAGCAAGGAAAAGATATAGCTATAATGGGTAAATTGCAGAAAGAAAAGAATAGAATTTTGTCTTTGAGATAAAGGACAAGATGAGCTAATATGATAAAACAATAGATAATGAGGGGAACGGGAAGGAGACACGTGGCAGTTGGAATAAAAAAAAGGGAGGTTAAGTAAATCCAGGCTGAGTGAAGTGAGAGTAATAAGAGATTCAAACAAGAGGTAAATAATGGTCAAGGAAAGGTTTAAAATGTTTTAAAAATACTGAAAACATAATAGGGCTGTACAATTTCAGAAAGTGAGCAGAGATTAGCGTAGGGTTGCCAGAAGAAAAGGAAAAGAGTATTTTTGTTAATTTTAATCATTAGGTTATATCATAAATGAGATCAAGGTACTATTAACTTAATAAATGAAACAAGTGTGGGGATACAAGGGATCAGAAAAAATTGATTAATCGGCAGAGGATATAGTATTATATGGTCACACTTGCGAGGAAGAGATATGTCTATAATGGGTAAATTGCAGAAAGAGAAGAGTAGAATTTACTCTTGAGTGGTAAAGGACAATGTGAAGAAATATGATAAAACAATAGATTACCTATTGGGGAAGGAAAAGAGAAAATTTGCAGTTAGAATAAAAAAGTGAGGTTAAGTAAACCCAGGCTGAGTGAAGTGACAGTGATAAGAAATTCAAATAAGAGGTAAATAATGGTCAAGGAAAGGTTTAAAATGTTCTAAAAATACTGAAAACATAATAGGGCTTTACAATTTCAGAAAGTGAGCAGAGATTAGCGTAGGGTTGTCAGAAGAAAAGGAAAAGAGTATCTTTGTTAATTTTAATCATTAGGTTATATCATAAATGAGATCAAGGTACTATTAACTTAATAAATGAAACAAGTGTGGGGATACAAGGGATCAGAAAAAATTGATTAATCGGCAGAGGATATCGTATTATATGGTCATACCTGCAAGGAAGAGATATGTCTATAATGGGTAAATTGCAGAAAGAGAAGAGTAGAATTTACTCTTGAGAGGTAAAGGACAACATGAAGAAATATGATAAAACAATAGATTACCTATTGGGGAAGGAAAAGAGAAAATTTGCAGTTAGAATAAAAAAGTGAGGTTAAGTAAACCCAGGCTGAGTGAAGTGACAGTGATAAGAACTTCAAATAAAAGGTAAATTAAGGCCAGGAAATGTTAAAAACATTTTATAAATACTGAAAAATAATATGGCTGTACAAATTTCAGAAAGGGAACAGAGATTAATGTGGGGTTGCCAGAAGAAGAGGAAAATATTATTTTTATTAAATTTAAGCATTATGTTATGTCATGAATGAAATCAAGATTCTGTTAAGTTAATAAATGAAACAAGTATGAGGATACAGGGTATTAGAAAAGGGATGATAAATAGGCAGGGGATATTGAGATACATGCCCATACCAGCGAGGTAAAGATATGGCTATAATGGGTAAATTACAGAAAGAAAAGAATAGAATTTAGTCTTGGGAGGTAAAGGACAACATGACGAAATATGATAAAACTATAGATTACGTATTGGGGAAGGAAAAGAGAAAATTTGCAGTTAAAATAAAAAAGTGAGGTTAAGTAAACACAGGCTGAGTGAAGTGAAATTCAAATAAAAGGTAAATAATGGCCAAGGAAAAGTTAAAAACGTTTTAAAGGTACTGAGAAATAATATGTCTTTACATATTTCAGAAAGGGAACTGAGATTAATGTGGGGTTGCTAGAAGAAAAAGGAAACAATTATTTATATTAATTTTGAACATTAGATTATGTCATGAATGAAATCAAGATTCTGTTAAGTTAAGAAATGAAATAGGTGTGAGGATACAAGGGATTAGAAAAGGGATGATAAATCAGCAGAGGATATCGAGGAATATGGTCATACCAGCAAGGAAAAGATATAGCTATAATGGGTAAATTGCAGAAAGAAAAGAATAGAATTTTGTCTTTGAGATAAAGGACAAGATGAGCTAATATGATAAAACAATAGATTATGAGGGGAACGGGAAGGAGACACGTGGTAGTTGGAATAAAAAAAAGGGAGGTAAAGGAAATCCAGGCTGAGTGAAGTGACAGTAATAAGAAATTCAAATAAGGGGTAAATAATGGTCAAGGAAAGGTTTAAAATGTTTTAAAAATACTGAAAAAATAATAGGGCTGTACAATTTCAGAAAGTGAGCAGAGATTAGCGTAGGCTTGCCAGAAGAAAAGGAAAAGAGTATTTTTGTTAATTTTAATCATTAGGTTATATCATAAATGAGATCAAGGTACTATTAACTTAATAAATGAAAAAAGTGTGGGGATACAAGGGATCAGAAAAAATTGATTAATCGGCAGAGGATATCGTATTATATGGTCATACCTGCGAGGAAGAGATATGTCTATAGTGGGTAAATTGCAGAAAGAGAAGAGTAGAATTTACTCTTGAGAGGTAAAGGACAACATGAAGAAATATGATAAAACAATAGATTACCTATTGGGGAAGGAAAAGAGAACATTTGCAGTTAGAATAAAAAAGTGAGGTTAAGTAAACCCAGGCTGAGTGAAGTGACAGTGATAAGAAATTCAAATAAAAGGTAAATTAAGGCCAGGAAATGTTAAAAACGTTTTATAAATACTGAAAAATAATATGGCTGTACAAATTTCAGAAAGGGAACAGAGATTAATGTGGGGTTGCCAGAAGAAGAGGAAAATATTATTTTTATTAATTTTAAGCATTATGTTATGTCATGAATGAAATCAAGATTCTGTTAAGTTAATAAATGAAACAAGTATGAGGATACAAGGTATTAGAAAAGGGATGATAAATAGGCAGGGGATATTGAGATTCATGCCCATACCAGCGAGGTAAAGATATGGCTATAATGGGTAAATTACAGAAAGAAAACAATAGAATTTAGTCTTGGGAGGTAAAGGACAACATGAGGAAATATGATAAAACTATAGATTACGTATTGGGGAAGGAAAAGAGAAAATTTGCAGTTAAAATAAAAAAGTGAGGTTAAGTAAACACAGGCTGAGTGAAGTGAAATTCAAATAAAAGGTAAATAATGGCCAAGGAAAAGTTAAAAACGTTTTAAAGGTACTGAGAAATAATATGTCTGTACATATTTCAGAAAGGGAACTGAGATTAATGTGGGGTTGCTAGAAGAAAAAGGAAACAATTATTTTTATTAATTTTGAACATTAGATTATGTCATGAATGAAATCAAGATTCTGTTAAGTTAAGAAATGAAATAGGTGTGAGGATACAAGGGATTAGAAAAGGGATGATAAATCAGCAGAGGATATCGAGGAATATGGTCATACCAGCAAGGAAAAGATATAGCTATAATGGGTAAATTGCAGAAAGAAAAGAATAGAATTTTGTCTTTGAGATAAAGGACAAGATGAGCTAATATGATAAAACAATAGATTATGAGGGGAACGGGAAGGAGACACGTGGCAGTTGGAATAAAAAAAAGGGAGGTTAAGTAAATCCAGGCTGAGTGAAGTGAGAGTAATAAGAAATTCAAACAAGAGGTAAATAATGGTCAAGGAAAGGTTTAAAATGTTTTAAAAATACTGAAAACATAATAGGGCTGTACAATTTCAGAAAGTGAGCAGAGATTAGCGTAGGGTTGCCAGAAGAAAAGGAAAAGAGTATTTTTGTTAATTTTAATCATTAGGTTATATCATAAATGAGATCAAGGTACTATTAACTTAATAAATGAAACAAGTGTGGGGATACAAGGGATCAGAAAAAATTGATTAATCGGCAGAGGATATCGTATTATATGGTCATACCTGCGAGGAAGAGATATGTCTATAATGGGTAAATTGCAGAAAGAGAAGAGTAGAATTTACTCTTGAGTGGTAAAGGACAATATGAAGAAATATGATAAAACAATAGATTACCTATTGGGGAAGGAAAAGAGAAAATTTGCAGTTAGAATAAAAAAGTGAGGTTAAGTAAACCCAGGCTGAGTGAAGTGACAGTGATAAGAAATTCAAATAAGAGGTAAATAATGGTCAAGGAAAGGTTTAAAATGTTTTAAAAATACTGAAAACATAATAGGGCTTTACAATTTCAGAAAGTGAGCAGAGATTAGCGTAGGGTTGTCAGAAGAAAAGGAAAAGAGTATTTTTGTTAATTTTAATCATTAGGTTATATCATAAATGAGATCAAGGTACTATTAACTTAATAAATGAAACAAGTGTGGGGATACAAGGGATCAGAAAAAGTTGATTAATCGGCAGAGGATATCGTATTATATGGTCATACCTGCAAGGAAGAGATATGTCTATAATGGGTAAATTGCAGAAAGAGAAGAGTAGAATTTACTCTTGATAGGTAAAGGACAATATGAAGAAATATGATAAAACAATAGATTACCTATTGGGGAAGGAAAAGAGAAAATTTGCAGTTAGAATAAAAAAGTGAGGTTAAGTAAACCCAGGCTGAGTGAAGTGACAGTGATAAGAACTTCAAATAAAAGGTTAAATTAAGGCCAGGAAATGTTAAAAACGTTTTATAAATACTGAAAAATAATATGGCTGTACAAATTTCAGAAAGGGAACAGAGATTAATGTGGGGTTGCCAGAAGAAGAGGAAAATATTATTTTTATTAATTTTAAGCATTATGTTATGTCATGAATGAAATCAAGATTCTGTTAAGTTAATAAATGAAACAAGTATGAGGATACAAGGTATTAGAAAAGGGATGATAAATAGGCGGGGGATATTGAGATACATGCCCATACCAGCGAGGTAAAGATATGGCTATAATGGGTAAATTACAGAAAGAAAACAATAGAATTTAGTCTTGGGAGGTAAAGGACAACATGAGGAAATATGATAAAACTATAGATTACGTATTGGGGAAGGAAAAGAGAAAATTTGCAGTTAAAATAAAAAAGTGAGGTTAAGTAAACACAGGCTGAGTGAAGTGAAATTCAAATAAAAGGTAAATAATGGCCAAGGAAAAGTTAAAAACGTTTTAAAGGTACTGAGAAATAATATGTCTGTACATATTTCAGAAAGGGAACTGAGATTAATGTGGGGTTGCTAGAAGAAAAAGGAAACAATTATTTTTATTAATTTTGAACATTAGATTATGTCATGAATGAAATCAAGATTCTGTTAAGTTAAGAAATGAAATAGGTGTGAGGATACAAGGGATTAGAAAAGGGATGATAAATCAGCAGAGGATATCGAGGAATATGGTCATACCAGCAAGGAAAAGATATAGCTATAATGGGTAAATTGCAGAAAGAAAAGAATAGAATTTTGTCTTTGAGATAAAGGACAAGATGAGCTAATATGATAAAACAATAGATTATGAGGGGAACGGGAAGGAGACACGTGGCAGTTGGAATAAAAAAAAGGGAGGTTAAGTAAATCCAGGCTGAGTGAAGTGAGAGTAATAAGAGATTCAAACAAGAGGTAAATAATGGTCAAGGAAAGGTTTAAAATGTTTTAAAAATACTGAAAACATAATAGGGCTGTACAATTTCAGAAAGTGAGCAGAGATTAGCGTAGGGTTGCCAGAAGAAAAGGAAAAGAGTATTTTTGTTAATTTTAATCATTAGGTTATATCATAAGTGAGATCAAGGTACTATTAACTTAATAAATGAAACAAGTGTGGGGATACAAGGGATCAGAAAAAATTGATTAATCGGCAGAGGATATCGTATTATATGGTCATACCTGCGAGGAAGAGATATGTCTATAATGGGTAAATTGCAGAAAGAGAAGAGTAGAATTTACTCTTGAGTGGTAAAGGACAATATGAAGAAATATGATAAAACAATAGATTACCTATTGGGGAAGGAAAAGAGAAAATTTGCAGTTAGAATAAAAAAGTGAGGTTAAGTAAACCCAGGCTGAGTGAAGTGACAGTGATAAGAAATTCAAATAAGAGGTAAATAATGGTCAAGGAAAGGTTTAAAATGTTTTAAAAATACTGAAAACATAATAGGGCTTTACAATTTCAGAAAGTGAGCAGAGATTAGCGTAGGGTTGTCAGAAGAAAAGGAAAAGAGTATTTTTGTTAATTTTAATCATTAGGTTATATCATAAATGAGATCAAGGTACTATTAACTTAATAAATGAAACAAGTGTGGGGATACAAGGGATCAGAAAAAATTGATTAATCGGCAGAGGATATCGTATTATATGGTCATACCTGCAAGGAAGAGATATGTCTATAATGGGTAAATTGCAGAAAGAGAAGAGTAGAATTTACTCTTGAGAGGTAAAGGACAATATGAAGAAATATGATAAAACAATAGATTACCTATTGGGGAAGGAAAAGAGAAAATTTGCAGTTAGAATAAAAAAGTGAGGTTAAGTAAACCCAGGCTGAGTGAAGTGACAGTGATTACAACTTCAAATAAAAGGTAAATTAAGGCCAGGAAATGTTAAAAACGTTTTATAAATACTGAAAAATAATATGGCTGTACAAATTTCAGAAAGGGAACAGAGATTAATGTGGGGTTGCCAGAAGAAGAGGAAAATATTATTTTTATTAATTTTAAGCATTATGTTATGTCATGAATGAAATCAAGATTCTGTTAAGTTAATAAATGAAACAAGTATGAGGATACAAGGTATTAGAAAAGGGATGATAAATAGGCGGGGGATATTGAGATACATGCCCATACCAGCGAGGTAAAGATATGGCTATAATGGGTAAATTACAGAAAGAAAACAATAGAATTTAGTCTTGGGAGGTAAAGGACAACATGAGGAAATATGATAAAACTATAGATTACGTATTGGGGAAGGAAAAGAGAAAATTTGCAGTTAAAATAAAAAAGTGAGGTTAAGTAAACACAGGCTGAGTGAAGTGAAATTCAAATAAAAGGTAAATAATGGCCAAGGAAAAGTTAAAAACGTTTTAAAGGTACTGAGAAATAATATGTCTGTACATATTTCAGAAAGGGAACTGAGATTAATGTGGGGTTGCTATAAGAAAAAGGAAACAATTCTTTTTATTAATTTTGAACATTAGATTATGTCATGAATGAAATCAAGATTCTGTTAAGTTAAGAAATGAAATAGGTGTGAGGATACAAGGGATTAGAAAAGGGATGATAAATCAGCAGAGGATATTGAGGAATATGGTCATACCAGCAAGGAAAAGATATAGCTATAATGGGTAAATTGCAGAAAGAAAAGAATAGAATTTTGTCTTTGAGATAAAGGACAAGATGAGCTAATATGATAAAACAATAGATTATGAGGGGAACGGGAAGGAGACACGTGGCAGTTGGAATAAAAAAAAGGGAGGTTAAGTAAATCCAGGCTGAGTGAAGTGAGAGTAATAAGAGATTCAAACAAGAGGTAAATAATGGTCAAGGAAAGGTTTAAAATGTTTTAAAAATACTGAAAACATAATAGGGCTGTACAATTTCAGAAAGTGAGCAGAGATTAGCGTAGGGTTGCCAGAAGAAAAGGAAAAGAGTATTTTTGTTAATTTTAATCATTAGGTTATATCATAAGTGAGATCAAGGTACTATTAACTTAATAAATGAAACAAGTGTGGGGATACAAGGGATCAGAAAAAATTGATTAATCGGCAGAGGATATCGTATTATATGGTCATACCTGCGAGGAAGAGATATGTCTATAATGGGTAAATTGCAGAAAGAGAAGAGTAGAATTTACTCTTGAGTGGTAAAGGACAATATGAAGAAATATGATAAAACAATAGATTACCTATTGGGGAAGGAAAAGAGAAAATTTGCAGTTAGAATAAAAAAGTGAGGTTAAGTAAACCCAGGCTGAGTGAAGTGACAGTGATAAGAAATTCAAATAAGAGGTAAATAATGGTCAAGGAAAGGTTTAAAATGTTTTAAAAATACTGAAAACATAATAGGGCTTTACAATTTCAGAAAGTGAGCAGAGATTAGCGTAGGGTTGTCAGAAGAAAAGGAAAAGAGTATTTTTGTTAATTTTAATCATTAGGTTATATCATAAATGAGATCAAGGTACTATTAACTTAATAAATGAAACAAGTGTGGGGATACAAGGGATCAGAAAAAATTGATTAATCGGCAGAGGATATCGTATTATATGGTCATACCTGCAAGGAAGAGATATGTCTATAATGGGTAAATTGCAGAAAGAGAAGAGTAGAATTTACTCTTGAGAGGTAAAGGACAATATGAAGAAATATGATAAAACAATAGATTACCTATTGGGGAAGGAAAAGAGAAAATTTGCAGTTAGAATAAAAAATTGAGGTTAAGTAAACCCAGGCTGAGTGAAGTGACAGTGATTACAACTTCAAATAAAAGGTAAATTAAGGCCAGGAAATGTTAAAAACGTTTTATAAATACTGAAAAATAATATGGCTGTACAAATTTCAGAAAGGGAACAGAGATTAATGTGGGGTTGCCAGAAGAAGAGGAAAATATTATTTTTATTAATTTTAAGCATTATGTTATGTCATGAATGAAATCAAGATTCTGTTAAGTTAATAAATGAAACAAGTATGAGGATACAAGGTATTAGAAAAGGGATGATAAATAGGCAGGGGATATTGAGATACATGCCCATACCAGCGAGGTAAAGATATGGCTATAATGGGTAAATTACAGAAAGAAAACAATAGAATTTAGTCTTGGGAGGTAAAGGACAACATGAGGAAATATGATAAAACTATAGATTACGTATTGGGGAAGGAAAAGAGAAAATTTGCAGTTAAAATAAAAAAGTGAGGTTAAGTAAACACAGGCTGAGTGAAGTGAAATTCAAATAAAAGGTAAATAATGGCCAAGGAAAAGTTAAAAACGTTTTAAAGGTACTGAGAAATAATATGTCTGTACATATTTCAGAAAGGGAACTGAGATTAATGTGGGGTTGCTAGAAGAAAAAGGAAACAATTATTTTTATTAATTTTGAACATTAGATTATGTCATGAATGAAATCAAGATTCTGTTAAGTTAAGAAATGAAATAGGTGTGAGGATACAAGGGATTAGAAAAGGGATGATAAATCAGCAGAGGATATCGAGGAATATGGTCATACCAGCAAGGAAAAGATATAGCTATAATGGGTAAATTGCAGAAAGAAAAGAATAGAATTTTGTCTTTGAGATAAAGGACAAGATGAGCTAATATGATAAAACAATAGATTATGAGGGGAACGGGAAGGAGACACGTGGCAGTTGGAATAAAAAAAAGGGAGGTTAAGTAAATCCAGGCTGAGTGAAGTGAGAGTAATAAGAAATTCAAACAAGAGGTAAATAATGGTCAAGGAAAGGTTTAAAATGTTTTAAAAATACTGAAAACATAATAGGGCTGTACAATTTCAGAAAGTGAGCAGAGATTAGCGTAGGGTTGCCAGAAGAAAAGGAAAAGAGTATTTTTGTTAATTTTAATCATTAGGTTATATCATAAGTGAGATCAAGGTACTATTAACTTAATAAATGAAACAAGTGTGGGGATACAAGGGATCAGAAAAAATTGATTAATCGGCAGAGGATATCGTATTATATGGTCATACCTGCGAGGAAGAGATATGTCTATAATGGGTAAATTGCAGAAAGAGAAGAGTAGAATTTACTCTTGAGTGGTAAAGGACAATATGAAGAAATATGATAAAACAATAGATTACCTATTGGGGAAGGAAAAGAGAAAATTTGCAGTTAGAATAAAAAAGTGAGGTTAAGTAAACCCAGGCTGAGTGAAGTGACAGTGATAAGAAATTCAAATAAGAGGTAAATAATGGTCAAGGAAAGGTTTAAAATGTTTTAAAAATACTGAAAACATAATAGGGCTTTACAATTTCAGAAAGTGAGCAGAGATTAGCGTAGGGTTGTCAGAAGAAAAGGAAAAGAGTATTTTTGTTAATTTTAATCATTAGGTTATATCATAAATGAGATCAAGGTACTATTAACTTAATAAATGAAACAAGTGTGGGGATACAAGGGATCAGAAAAAATTGATTAATCGGCAGAGGATATCGTATTATATGGTCATACCTGCAAGGAAGAGATATGTCTATAATGGGTAAATTGCAGAAAGAGAAGAGTAGAATTTACTCTTGAGAGGTAAAGGACAATATGAAGAAATATGATAAAACAATAGATTACCTATTGGGGAAGGAAAAGAGAAAATTTGCAGTTAGAATAAAAAATTGAGGTTAAGTAAACCCAGGCTGAGTGAAGTGACAGTGATTACAACTTCAAATAAAAGGTAAATTAAGGCCAGGAAATGTTAAAAACGTTTTATAAATACTGAAAAATAATATGGCTGTACAAATTTCAGAAAGGGAACAGAGATTAATGTGGGGTTGCCAGAAGAAGAGGAAAATATTATTTTTATTAATTTTAAGCATTATGTTATGTCATGAATGAAATCAAGATTCTGTTAAGTTAATAAATGAAACAAGTATGAGGATACAAGGTATTAGAAAATGGATGATAAATAGGCAGGGGATATTGAGATACATGCCCATACCAGCGAGGTAAAGATATGGCTATAATGGGTAAATTACAGAAAGAAAACAATAGAATTTAGTCTTGGGAGGTAAAGGACAACATGAGGAAATATGATAAAACTATAGATTACGTATTGGGGAAGGAAAAGAGAAAATTTGCAGTTAAAATAAAAAAGTGAGGTTAAGTAAACACAGGCTGAGTGAAGTGAAATTCAAATAAAAGGTAAATAATGGCCAAGGAAAAGTTAAAAACGTTTTAAAGGTACTGAGAAATAATATGTCTGTACATATTTCAGAAAGGGAACTGAGATTAATGTGGGGTTGCTAGAAGAAAAAGGAAACAATTATTTTTATTAATTTTGAACATTAGATTATGTCATGAATGAAATCAAGATTCTGTTAAGTTAAGAAATGAAATAGGTGTGAGGATACAAGGGATTAGAAAAGGGATGATAAATCAGCAGAGGATATCGAGGAATATGGTCATACCAGCAAGGAAAAGATATAGCTATAATGGGTAAATTGCAGAAAGAAAAGAATAGAATTTTGTCTTTGAGATAAAGGACAAGATGAGCTAATATGATAAAACAATAGATTATGAGGGGAACGGGAAGGAGACACGTGGCAGTTGGAATAAAAAAAAGGGAGGTTAAGTAAATCCAGGCTGAGTGAAGTGAGAGTAATAAGAAATTCAAACAAGAGGTAAATAATGGTCAAGGAAAGGTTTAAAATGTTTTAAAAATACTGAAAACATAATAGGGCTGTACAATTTCAGAAAGTGAGCAGAGATTAGCGTAGGGTTGCCAGAAGAAAAGGAAAAGAGTATTTTTGTTAATTTTAATCATTAGGTTATATCATAAGTGAGATCAAGGTACTATTAACTTAATAAATGAAACAAGTGTGGGGATACAAGGGATCAGAAAAAATTGATTAATCGGCAGAGGATATCGTATTATATGGTCATACCTGCGAGGAAGAGATATGTCTATAATGGGTAAATTGCAGAAAGAGAAGAGTAGAATTTTATCTTGAGTGCTAAAGGACAATATTAAGAAATATGATAAAACAATAGATTACCTATTGGGGAAGGAAAAGAGAAAATTTGCAGTTAGAATAAAAAAGTGAGGTTAAGTAAACCCAGGCTGAGTGAAGTGACAGTGATAAGAAATTCAAATAAGAGGTAAATAATGGTCAAGGAAAGGTTTAAAATGTTTTAAAAATACTGAAAACATAATAGGGCTTTACAATTTCAGAAAGTGAGCAGAGATTAGCGTAGGGTTGTCAGAAGAAAAGGAAAAGAGTATTTTTGTTAATTTTAATCATTAGGTTATATCATAAATGAGATCAAGGTACTATTAACTTAATAAATGAAACAAGTGTGGGGATACAAGGGATCAGAAAAAATTGATTAATCGGCAGAGGATATCGTATTATATGGTCATACCTTCGAGGAAGAGATATGTTTATAATGGGTAAATTGCAGAAAGAGAAGAGTAGAATTTACTCTTGAGAGGTAAAGGACAATATGAAGAAATATGATAAAACAATAGATTACCTATTGGGGAAGGAAAAGAGAAAATTTGCAATTAGAATAAAAAAGTGAGGTTAAGTAAACCCAGGCTGAGTGAAGTGACAGTGATAAGAAATTCAAATAAAAGGTAAATTAAGGCCAGGAAATGTTAAAAACGTTTTATAAATACTGAAAAATAATATGGCTGTACAAATTTCAGAAAGGGAACAGAGATTAATGTGGGGTTGCCAGAAGAAGAGGAAAATATTATTTTTATTAATTTTAAGCATTATGTTATGTCATGAATGAAATCAAGATTCTGTTAAGTTAATAAATGAAACAAGTATGAGGATACAAGGTATTAGAAAAGGGATGATAAATAGGCAGGGGATATTGAGATACATGCCCATACCAGCGAGGTAAAGATATGGCTATAATGGGTAAATTACAGAAAGAAAAGAATAGAATTTAGTCTTGGGAGGTAAAGGACAACATGAGTAAATATGATAAAACTATAGATTACGTATTGGGGAAGGAAAAGAGAAAATTTGCAGTTAAAATAAAAAAGTGAGGTTAAGTAAACACAGGCTGAGTGAAGTGAAATTCAAATAAAAGGTAAATAATGGCCAAGGAAAAGTTAAAAACGTTTTAAAGGTACTGAGAAATAATATGTCTGTACATATTTCAGAAAGGGAACTGAGATTAATGTGGGGTTGCTAGAAGAAAAAGGAAACAATTATTTTTATTAATTTTGAACATTAGATTATGTCATGAATGAATCAAGATTCTGTTAAGTTAAGAAATGAAATAGGTGTGAGGATACAAGGGATTAGAAAAGGGATGATAAATCAGCAGAGGATATCGAGGAATATGGTCATACCAGCAAGGAAAAGATATAGCTATAATGGGTAAATTGCAGAAAGAAAAGAATAGAATTTTGTCTTTGAGATAAAGGACAAGATGAGCTAATATGATAAAACAATAGATTATGAGGGGAACGGGAAGGAGACACGTGGCAGTTGGAATAAAAAAAAGGGAGGTTAAGTAAATCCAGGCTGAGTGAAGTGAGAGTAATAAGAAATTCAAACAAGAGGTAAATAATGGTCAAGGAAAGGTTTAAAATGTTTTAAAAATACTGAAAACATAATAGGGCTGTACAATTTCAGAAAGTGAGCAGAGATTAGCGTAGGGTTGCCAGAAGAAAAGGAAAAGAGTATTTTTGTTAATTTTAATCATTAGGTTATATCATAAGTGAGATCAAGGTACTATTAACTTAATAAATGAAACAAGTGTGGGGATACAAGGGATCAGAAAAAATTGATTAATCGGCAGAGGATATCGTATTATATGGTCATACCTGCGAGGAAGAGATATGTCTATAGTGGGTAAATTGCAGAAAGAGAAGAGTAGAATTTACTCTTGAGAGGTAAAGGACAACATGAAGAAATATGATAAAACAATAGATTACCTATTGGGGAAGGAAAAGAGAAAATTTGCAGTTAGAATAAAAAAGTGAGGTTAAGTAAACCCAGGCTGAGTGAAGTGACAGTGATAAGAAATTCAAATAAAAGGTAAATTAAGGCCAGGAAATGTTAAAAACGTTTTATAAATACTGCAAAATAATATGGCTGTACAAATTTCAGAAAGGGAACAGTGATTAATGTGGGGTTGCCAGAAGAAGAGGAAAATATTATTTTTATTAATTTTAAGCTTTATGTTATGTCATGAATGAAATCAAGATTCTGTTAAGTTAATAAATGAAACAAGTATGAGGATACAAGGTATTAGAAAAGGGATGATAAATAGGCAGGGGATATTGAGATACATGCCCATACCAGCGAGGTAAAGATATGGCTATAATGGGTAAATTACAGAAAGAAAAGAATAGAATTTAGTCTTGGGAGGTAAAGGACAACATGAGTAAATATGATAAAACTATAGATTACGTATTGGGGAAGGAAAAGAGAAAATTTGCAGTTAAAATAAAAAAGTGAGGTTAAGTAAACACAGGCTGAGTGAAGTGAAATTCAAATAAAAGGTAAATAATGGCCAAGGAAAAGTTAAAAACGTTTTAAAGGTACTGAGAAATAATATGTCTGTACATATTTCAGAAAGGGAACTGAGATTAATGTGGGGTTGCTAGAAGAAAAAGGAAACAATTATTTTTATTAATTTTGAACATTAGATTATGTCATGAATGAAATCAAGATTCTGTTAAGTTAATAAATGAAATAGGTGTGAGGATACAAGGGATTAGAAAAGGGATGATAAATCAGCAGAGGATATCGAGGAATATGGTCATACCAGCAAGGAAAAGATATAGCTATAATGGGTAAATTGCAGAAAGAAAAGAATAGAATTTTGTCTCTGAGATAAAGGACAAGATGAGCTAATATGATAAAACAATAGATTATGAGGGGAACGGGAAGGAGACACGTGGCAGTTGGAATAAAAAAAAGGGAGGTTAAGTAAATCCAGGCTGAGTGAAGTGAGAGTAATAAGAAATTCAAACAAGAGGTAAATAATGGTCAAGGAAAGGTTTAAAATGTTTTAAAAATACTGAAAACATAATAGGGCTGTACAATTTCAGAAAGTGAGCAGAGATTAGCGTAGGGTTGCCAGAAGAAAAGGAAAAGAGTATTTTTGTTAATTTTAATCATTAGGTTATATCATAAATGAGATCAAGGTACTATTAACTTAATAAATGAAACAAGTGTGGGGATACAAGGGATCAGAAAAAATTGATTAATCGGCAGAGGATATCGTATTATATGGTCATACCTGCGAGGAAGAGATATGTCTATAATGGGTAAATTGCAGAAAGAGAAGAGTAGAATTTACTCTTGAGAGGTAAAGGACAATATGAAGAAATATGATAAAACAATAGATTACCTATTGGGGAAGGAAAAGAGAAAATTTGCAGTTAGAATAAAAAAGTGAGGTTAAGTAAACCCAAGCTGAGTGAAGTGACAGTGATAAGAAATTCAAATAAGAGGTAAATAATGGTCAAGGAAAGGTTTAAAATGTTTTAAAAATACTGAAAACATAATAGGGCTTTACAATTTCAGAAAGTGAGCAGAGATTAGCGTAGGGTTGCCAGAAGAAAAGGAAAAGAGTATTTTTGTTAATTTTAATCATTAGGTTATATCATAAATGAGATCAAGGTACTATTAACTTAATAAAAGAAACAAGTGTGGGGATACAAGGGATCAGAAAAAATTGATTAATCGGCAGAGGATATCGTATTATATGGTCATACCTGCGAGGAAGAGATATGTCTATAATGGGTAAATTGTAGAAAGAGAAGAGTAGAATTTACTCTTGGGAGGTAAAGGACAATATGAAGAAATATGATAAAACAATAGATTACCTATTGGGGAAGGAAAAGAGAAAATTTGCAGTTAGAATAAAAAAGTGAGGTTAAGTAAACCCAGGCTGAGTGAAGTGACAGTGATAAGAAATTCAAATAAAAGGTAAATTAAGGCCAGGAAATGTTAAAAACGTTTTATAAATACTGAAAAATAATATGGCTGTACAAATTTCAGAAAGGGAACAGAGATTAATGTGGGGTTGCCAGAAGAAGAGGAAAATATTATTTTTATTAATTTTAAGCATTATGTTATGTCATGAATGAAATCAAGATTCTGTTAAGTTAATAAATGAAACAAGTATGAGGATACAAGGTATTAGAAAAGGGATGATAAATAGGCAGGGGATATTGAGATACATGCCCATACCAGCGAGGTAAAGATATGGCTATAATGGGTAAATTACAGAAAGAAAAGAATAGAATTTAGTCTTGGGAGGTAAAGGACAACATGAGTAAATATGATAAAACTATAGATTACGTATTGGGGAAGGAAAAGAGAAAATTTGCAGTTAAAATAAAAAAGTGAGGTTAAGTAAACACAGGCTGAGTGAAGTGACAGTGATAAGAAATTCAAATAAAAGGTAAATTAAGGCCAGGAAATGTTAAAAACGTTTTATAAATACTAAAAAATAATATGGCTGTACAAATTTCAGAAAGGGAACAGAGATTAATGTGGGGTTGCCAGAAGAAGAGGAAAATATTATTTTTAATAATTTTAAGCATTATGTTATGTCATGAATGAAATCAAGATTCTGTTAAGTTAATAACTGAAACAAGTATGAGGATACAAGGTATTAGAAAAGGGATGATAAATAGGCAGGGGATATTGAGATACATGCCCATACCAGCGAGGTAAAGATATGGCTATAATGGGTAAATTACAGAAAGAAAAGAATAGAATTTAGTCTTGGGAGGTAAAGGACAACATGAGGAAATATGATAAAACTATAGATTACGTATTGGGGAAGGAAAAGAGAAAATTTGCAGTTAAAATAAAAAAGTGAGGTTAAGTAAACACAGGCTGAGTGAAGTGAAATTCAAATAAAAGGTAAATAATGGCCAAGGAAAAGTTAAAAACGTTTTAAAGGTACTGAGAAATAATATGTCTGTACATATTTCAGAAAGGGAACTGAGATTAATGTGGGGTTGCTAGAAGAAAAAGGAAACAATTATTTTTATTAATTTTGAACATTAGATTATGTCATGAATGAAATCAAGATTCTGTTAAGTTAATAAATGAAATAGGTGTGAGGATACAAGGGATTAGAAAAGGGATGATAAATCAGCATAGGATATCGAGAAATATGGTCATACCAGCAAGGAAAAGATATAGCTATAATGGGTAAATTGCAGAAAGAAAAGAATAGAATTTTGTCTTTGAGATAAAGGACAAGATGAGCTAATATGATAAAACAATAGATTATGAGGGGATCGGGAAGGAGACACGTGGCAGTTGGAATAAAAAAAAGGGAGGTTAAGTAAATCCAGGCTGAGTGAAGTGACAGTAATAAGAAATTCAAATAAGAGGTAAATAATGCTCAAGGAAACGTTTAAAATGTTTTAAAAATACTGAAAAAATAATAGGGCTGTACAATTTCAGAAAGTGAGCAGAGATTAGTGTAGGGTTGCCAGAAGAAAAGGAAAAGAGTATTTTTGTTTATTTTAATCATTAGGTTATATCATAAATGAAATCAAGGTACTATTAACTTAATAAATGAAACAAGTGTGGGCAATCAAGGGATAAAAAAAAATTGATTAATCGGCAGAGGATATGGTATTATATGGTCATACCTGCGAGGAAGAGATATGTCTATAATGGGTAAATTGCAGAAAGAGAAGAATAGAATTTGGTCTTGGGAGGTAAAGGACAACATGAGGAAATATGATAAAACAGTAGATTACCTATTGGGGAAGGAAAAGAGAAATTTTGCAGTTAGTATAAAGAAGTGAAGTTAAGTAAACCCAGGCTGCGTTAAGTGACAGTAATAAGAAATTCAAATAAAAAGTAAATTATGGCCAGGAAAAGTTAAAAAGGTTTTAAAAATACTAAAAAAATAATATGGCTGTGCAAATTTCAGAAAGGGAACAGAGATTAATGTGGGGTTGCCAGAAGAAGAGGAAAATATTATTTTTATTAATTTTAAGCATTATGGTATGTCATGAATGAAATCAAGATTCTGTTAAGTTAATAAATGAAACAAGTATGAGGATACAAGGTATTAGAAAAGGGATGATAAATAGGCAGGGGATATTGAGATACATGCCCATACCAGCGAGGTAAAGATATGGCTATAATGGGTAAATTACAGAAAGAAAAGAATAGAATTTAGTCTTGGGAGGTAAAGGACAACATGAGTAAATATGATAAAACTATAGATTACGTATTGGGGAAGGAAAAGAGAAAATTTGCAGTTAAAATAAAAAAGTGAGGTTAAGTAAACACGGGCTGAGTGAAGTGAAATTCAAATAAAAGGTAAATAATGGCCAAGGAAAAGTTAAAAACGTTTTAAAGGTACTGAGAAATAATATGTCTGTACATATTTCAGAAAGGGAACTGAGATTAATGTGGGGTTGCTAGAAGAAAAAGGAAACAATTATTTTTATTAATTTTGAACATTAGATTATGTCATGAATGAAATCAAGATTCTGTTAAGTTAAGAAATGAAATAGGTGTGAGGATACAAGGGATTAGAAAAGGGATGATAAATCAGCAGAGGATATGGAGGAATATGGTCATACCAGCAAGGAAAAGATATAGCTATAATGGGTAAATTGCAGAAAGAAAAGAATAGAATTTTGTCTTTGAGATAAAGGACAAGATGAGCTAATATGATAAAACAATAGATTATGAGGGGAACGGGAAGGAGACACGTGGCAGTTGGAATAAAAAAAAGGGAGGTTAAGTAAATCCAGGCTGAGTGAAGTGAGAGTAATAAGAGATTCAAACAAGAGGTAAATAATGGTCAAGGAAAGGTTTAAAATGTTTTAAAAATACTGAAAACATAATAGGGCTGTACAATTTCAGAAAGTGAGCAGAGATTAGCGTAGGGTTGCCAGAAGAAGAGGAAAAGAGTATTTTTGTTAATTTTAATCATTAGGTTATATCATAAGTGAGATCAAGGTACTATTAACTTAATAAATGAAACAAGTGTGGGGATACAAGGGATCAGAAAAAATTGATTAATCGGCAGAGGATATCGTATTATATGGTCATACCTGCGAGGAAGAGATATGTCTATAATGGGTAAATTGCAGAAAGAGAAGAGTAGAATTTACTCTTGAGTGGTAAAGGACAATATGAAGAAATATGATAAAACAATAGATTACCTATTGGGGAAGGAAAAGAGAAAATTTGCAGTTAGAATAAAAAAGTGAGGTTAAGTAAACCCAGGCTGAGTGAAGTGACAGTGATAAGAAATTCAAATAAGAGGTAAATAATGGTCAAGGAAAGGTTTAAAATGTTTTAAAAATACTGAAAACATAATAGGGCTTTACAATTTCAGAAAGTGAGCAGAGATTAGCGTAGGGTTGTCAGAAGAAAAGGAAAAGAGTATTTTTGTTAATTTTAATCATTAGGTTATATCATAAATGAGATCAAGGTACTATTAACTTAATAAATGAAACAAGTGTGGGGATACAAGGGATCAGAAAAAATTGATTAATCGGCAGAGGATATCGTATTATATGGTCATACCTGCAAGGAAGAGATATGTCTATAATGGGTAAATTGCAGAAAGAGAAGAGTAGAATTTACTCTTGAGAGGTAAAGGACAACATGAAGAAATATGATAAAACAATAGATTACCTATTGGGGAAGGAAAAGAGAAAATTTGCAGTTAGAATAAAAAAGTGAGGTTAAGTAAACCCAGGCTGAGTGAAGTGACAGTGATTACAACTTCAAATAAAAGGTAAATTAAGGCCAGGAAATGTTAAAAACGTTTTATAAATACTGAAAAATAATATGGCTATACAAATTTCAGAAAGGGAACAGAGATTAATGTGGGGTTGCCAGAAGAAGAGGAAAATATTATTTTTATTAATTTTAAGCATTATGTTATGTCATGAATGAAATCAAGATTCTGTTAAGTTAATAAATGAAACAAGTATGAGGATACAAGGTATTAGAAAAGGGATGATAAATAGGCGGGGGATATTGAGATACATGCCCATACCAGCGAGGTAAAGATATGGCTATAATGGGTAAATTACAGAAAGAAAACAATAGAATTTAGTCTTGGGAGGTAAAGGACAACATGAGGAAATATGATAAAACTATAGATTACGTATTGGGGAAGGAAAAGAGAAAATTTGCAGTTAAAATAAAAAAGTGAGGTTAAGTAAACACAGGCTGAGTGAAGTGAAATTCAAATAAAAGGTAAATAATGGCCAAGGAAAAGTTAAAAACGTTTTAAAGGTACTGAGAAATAATATGTCTGTACATATTTCAGAAAGGGAACTGAGATTAATGTGGGGTTGCTATAAGAAAAAGGAAACAATTCTTTTTATTAATTTTGAACATTAGATTATGTCATGAATGAAATCAAGATTCTGTTAAGTTAAGAAATGAAATAGGTGTGAGGATACAAGGGATTAGAAAAGGGATGATAAATCAGCAGAGGATATTGAGGAATATGGTCATACCAGCAAGGAAAAGATATAGCTATAATGGGTAAATTGCAGAAAGAAAAGAATAGAATTTTGTCTTTGAGATAAAGGACAAGATGAGCTAATATGATAAAACAATAGATTATGAGGGGAACGGGAAGGAGACACGTGGCAGTTGGAATAAAAAAAAGGGAGGTTAAGTAAATCCAGGCTGAGTGAAGTGAGAGTAATAAGAGATTCAAACAAGAGGTAAATAATGGTCAAGGAAAGGTTTAAAATGTTTTAAAAATACTGAAAACATAATAGGGCTGTACAATTTCAGAAAGTGAGCAGAGATTAGCGTAGGGTTGCCAGAAGAAAAGGAAAAGAGTATTTTTGTTAATTTTAATCATTAGGTTATATCATAAGTGAGATCAAGGTACTATTAACTTAATAAATGAAACAAGTGTGGGGATACAAGGGATCAGAAAAAATTGATTAATCGGCAGAGGATATCGTATTATATGGTCATACCTGCGAGGAAGAGATATGTCTATAATGGGTAAATTGCAGAAAGAGAAGAGTAGAATTTACTCTTGAGTGGTAAAGGACAATATGAAGAAATATGATAAAACAATAGATTACCTATTGGGGAAGGAAAAGAGAAAATTTGCAGTTAGAATAAAAAAGTGAGGTTAAGTAAACCCAGGCTGAGTGAAGTGACAGTGATAAGAAATTCAAATAAGAGGTAAATAATGGTCAAGGAAAGGTTTAAAATGTTTTAAAAATACTGAAAACATAATAGGGCTTTACAATTTCAGAAAGTGAGCAGAGATTAGCGTAGGGTTGTCAGAAGAAAAGGAAAAGAGTATTTTTGTTAATTTTAATCATTAGGTTATATCATAAATGAGATCAAGGTACTATTAACTTAATAAATGAAACAAGTGTGGGGATACAAGGGATCAGAAAAAATTGATTAATCGGCAGAGGATATCGTATTATATGGTCATACCTGCAAGGAAGAGATATGTCTATAATGGGTAAATTGCAGAAAGAGAAGAGTAGAATTTACTCTTGAGAGGTAAAGGACAATATGAAGAAATATGATAAAACAATAGATTACCTATTGGGGAAGGAAAAGAGAAAATTTGCAGTTAGAATAAAAAATTGAGGTTAAGTAAACCCAGGCTGAGTGAAGTGACAGTGATTACAACTTCAAATAAAAGGTAAATTAAGGCCAGGAAATGTTAAAAACGTTTTATAAATACTGAAAAATAATATGGCTGTACAAATTTCAGAAAGGGAACAGAGATTAATGTGGGGTTGCCAGAAGAAGAGGAAAATATTATTTTTATTAATTTTAAGCATTATGTTATGTCATGAATGAAATCAAGATTCTGTTAAGTTAATAAATGAAACAAGTATGAGGATACAAGGTATTAGAAAATGGATGATAAATAGGCAGGGGATATTGAGATACATGCCCATACCAGCGAGGTAAAGATATGGCTATAATGGGTAAATTACAGAAAGAAAACAATAGAATTTAGTCTTGGGAGGTAAAGGACAACATGAGGAAATATGATAAAACTATAGATTACGTATTGGGGAAGGAAAAGAGAAAATTTGCAGTTAAAATAAAAAAGTGAGGTTAAGTAAACACAGGCTGAGTGAAGTGAAATTCAAATAAAAGGTAAATAATGGCCAAGGAAAAGTTAAAAACGTTTTAAAGGTACTGAGAAATAATATGTCTGTACATATTTCAGAAAGGGAACTGAGATTAATGTGGGGTTGCTAGAAGAAAAAGGAAACAATTATTTTTATTAATTTTGAACATTAGATTATGTCATGAATGAAATCAAGATTCTGTTAAGTTAAGAAATGAAATAGGTGTGAGGATACAAGGGATTAGAAAAGGGATGATAAATCAGCAGAGGATATCGAGGAATATGGTCATACCAGCAAGGAAAAGATATAGCTATAATGGGTAAATTGCAGAAAGAAAAGAATAGAATTTTGTCTTTGAGATAAAGGACAAGATGAGCTAATATGATAAAACAATAGATTATGAGGGGAACGGGAAGGAGACACGTGGCAGTTGGAATAAAAAAAAGGGAGGTTAAGTAAATCCAGGCTGAGTGAAGTGAGAGTAATAAGAAATTCAAACAAGAGGTAAATAATGGTCAAGGAAAGGTTTAAAATGTTTTAAAAATACTGAAAACATAATAGGGCTGTACAATTTCAGAAAGTGAGCAGAGATTAGCGTAGGGTTGCCAGAAGAAAAGGAAAAGAGTATTTTTGTTAATTTTAATCATTAGGTTATATCATAAGTGAGATCAAGGTACTATTAACTTAATAAATGAAACAAGTGTGGGGATACAAGGGATCAGAAAAAATTGATTAATCGGCAGAGGATATCGTATTATATGGTCATACCTGCGAGGAAGAGATATGTCTATAATGGGTAAATTGCAGAAAGAGAAGAGTAGAATTTACTCTTGAGTGGTAAAGGACAATATGAAGAAATATGATAAAACAATAGATTACCTATTGGGGAAGGAAAAGAGAAAATTTGCAGTTAGAATAAAAAAGTGAGGTTAAGTAAACCCAGGCTGAGTGAAGTGACAGTGATAAGAAATTCAAATAAGAGGTAAATAATGGTCAAGGAAAGGTTTAAAATGTTTTAAAAATACTGAAAACATAATAGGGCTTTACAATTTCAGAAAGTGAGCAGAGATTAGCGTAGGGTTGTCAGAAGAAAAGGAAAAGAGTATTTTTGTTAATTTTAATCATTAGGTTATATCATAAATGAGATCAAGGTACTATTAACTTAATAAATGAAACAAGTGTGGGGATACAAGGGATCAGAAAAAATTGATTAATCGGCAGAGGATATCGTATTATATGGTCATACCTTCGAGGAAGAGATATGTTTATAATGGGTAAATTGCAGAAAGAGAAGAGTAGAATTTACTCTTGAGAGGTAAAGGACAATATGAAGAAATATGATAAAACAATAGATTACCTATTGGGGAAGGAAAAGAGAAAATTTGCAGTTAGAATAAAAAATTGAGGTTAAGTAAACCCAGGCTGAGTGAAGTGACAGTGATTACAACTTCAAATAAAAGGTAAATTAAGGCCAGGAAATGTTAAAAACGTTTTATAAATACTGAAAAATAATATGGCTGTACAAATTTCAGAAAGGGAACAGAGATTAATGTGGGGTTGCCAGAAGAAGAGGAAAATATTATTTTTATTAATTTTAAGCATTATGTTATGTCATGAATGAAATCAAGATTCTGTTAAGTTAATAAATGAAACAAGTATGAGGATACAAGGTATTAGAAAATGGATGATAAATAGGCAGGGGATATTGAGATACATGCCCATACCAGCGAGGTAAAGATATGGCTATAATGGGTAAATTACAGAAAGAAAACAATAGAATTTAGTCTTGGGAGGTAAAGGACAACATGAGGAAATATGATAAAACTATAGATTACGTATTGGGGAAGGAAAAGAGAAAATTTGCAGTTAAAATAAAAAAGTGAGGTTAAGTAAACACAGGCTGAGTGAAGTGAAATTCAAATAAAAGGTAAATAATGGCCAAGGAAAAGTTAAAAACGTTTTAAAGGTACTGAGAAATAATATGTCTGTACATATTTCAGAAAGGGAACTGAGATTAATGTGGGGTTGCTAGAAGAAAAAGGAAACAATTATTTTTATTAATTTTGAACATTAGATTATGTCATGAATGAAATCAAGATTCTGTTAAGTTAAGAAATGAAATAGGTGTGAGGATACAAGGGATTAGAAAAGGGATGATAAATCAGCAGAGGATATCGAGGAATATGGTCATACCAGCAAGGAAAAGATATAGCTATAATGGGTAAATTGCAGAAAGAAAAGAATAGAATTTTGTCTTTGAGATAAAGGACAAGATGAGCTAATATGATAAAACAATAGATTATGAGGGGAACGGGAAGGAGACACGTGGCAGTTGGAATAAAAAAAAGGGAGGTTAAGTAAATCCAGGCTGAGTGAAGTGAGAGTAATAAGAAATTCAAACAAGAGGTAAATAATGGTCAAGGAAAGGTTTAAAATGTTTTAAAAATACTGAAAACATAATAGGGCTGTACAATTTCAGAAAGTGAGCAGAGATTAGCGTAGGGTTGCCAGAAGAAAAGGAAAAGAGTATTTTTGTTAATTTTAATCATTAGGTTATATCATAAGTGAGATCAAGGTACTATTAACTTAATAAATGAAACAAGTGTGGGGATACAAGGGATCAGAAAAAATTGATTAATCGGCAGAGGATATCGTATTATATGGTCATACCTGCGAGGAAGAGATATGTCTATAATGGGTAAATTGCAGAAAGAGAAGAGTAGAATTTACTCTTGAGTGGTAAAGGACAATATGAAGAAATATGATAAAACAATAGATTACCTATTGGGGAAGGAAAAGAGAAAATTTGCAGTTAGAATAAAAAAGTGAGGTTAAGTAAACCCAGGCTGAGTGAAGTGACAGTGATAAGAAATTCAAATAAGAGGTAAATAATGGTCAAGGAAAGGTTTAAAATGTTTTAAAAATACTGAAAACATAATAGGGCTTTACAATTTCAGAAAGTGAGCAGAGATTAGCGTAGGGTTGTCAGAAGAAAAGGAAAAGAGTATTTTTGTTAATTTTAATCATTAGGTTATATCATAAATGAGATCAAGGTACTATTAACTTAATAAATGAAACAAGTGTGGGGATACAAGGGATCAGAAAAAATTGATTAATCGGCAGAGGATATCGTATTATATGGTCATACCTTCGAGGAAGAGATATGTTTATAATGGGTAAATTGCAGAAAGAGAAGAGTAGAATTTACTCTTGAGAGGTAAAGGACAATATGAAGAAATATGATAAAACAATAGATTACCTATTGGGGAAGGAAAAGAGAAAATTTGCAATTAGAATAAAAAAGTGAGGTTAAGTAAACCCAGGCTGAGTGAAGTGACAGTGATAAGAAATTCAAATAAAAGGTAAATTAAGGCCAGGAAATGTTAAAAACGTTTTATAAATACTGAAAAATAATATGGCTGTACAAATTTCAGAAAGGGAACAGAGATTAATGTGGGGTTGCCAGAAGAAGAGGAAAATATTATTTTTATTAATTTTAAGCATTATGTTATGTCATGAATGAAATCAAGATTCTGTTAAGTTAATAAATGAAACAAGTATGAGGATACAAGGTATTAGAAAAGGGATGATAAATAGGCAGGGGATATTGAGATACATGCCCATACCAGCGAGGTAAAGATATGGCTATAATGGGTAAATTACAGAAAGAAAAGAATAGAATTTAGTCTTGGGAGGTAAAGGACAACATGAGTAAATATGATAAAACTATAGATTACGTATTGGGGAAGGAAAAGAGAAAATTTGCAGTTAAAATAAAAAAGTGAGGTTAAGTAAACACAGGCTGAGTGAAGTGAAATTCAAATAAAAGGTAAATAATGGCCAAGGAAAAGTTAAAAACGTTTTAAAGGTACTGAGAAATAATATGTCTGTACATATTTCAGAAAGGGAACTGAGATTAATGTGGGGTTGCTAGAAGAAAAAGGAAACAATTATTTTTATTAATTTTGAACATTAGATTATGTCATGAATGAATCAAGATTCTGTTAAGTTAAGAAATGAAATAGGTGTGAGGATACAAGGGATTAGAAAAGGGATGATAAATCAGCAGAGGATATCGAGGAATATGGTCATACCAGCAAGGAAAAGATATAGCTATAATGGGTAAATTGCAGAAAGAAAAGAATAGAATTTTGTCTTTGAGATAAAGGACAAGATGAGCTAATATGATAAAACAATAGATTATGAGGGGAACGGGAAGGAGACACGTGGCAGTTGGAATAAAAAAAAGGGAGGTTAAGTAAATCCAGGCTGAGTGAAGTGAGAGTAATAAGAAATTCAAACAAGAGGTAAATAATGGTCAAGGAAAGGTTTAAAATGTTTTAAAAATACTGAAAACATAATAGGGCTGTACAATTTCAGAAAGTGAGCAGAGATTAGCGTAGGGTTGCCAGAAGAAAAGGAAAAGAGTATTTTTGTTAATTTTAATCATTAGGTTATATCATAAGTGAGATCAAGGTACTATTAACTTAATAAATGAAACAAGTGTGGGGATACAAGGGATCAGAAAAAATTGATTAATCGGCAGAGGATATCGTATTATATGGTCATACCTGCGAGGAAGAGATATGTCTATAGTGGGTAAATTGCAGAAAGAGAAGAGTAGAATTTACTCTTGAGAGGTAAAGGACAACATGAAGAAATATGATAAAACAATAGATTACCTATTGGGGAAGGAAAAGAGAAAATTTGCAGTTAGAATAAAAAAGTGAGGTTAAGTAAACCCAGGCTGAGTGAAGTGACAGTGATAAGAAATTCAAATAAAAGGTAAATTAAGGCCAGGAAATGTTAAAAACGTTTTATAAATACTGAAAAATAATATGGCTGTACAAATTTCAGAAAGGGAACAGTGATTAATGTGGGGTTGCCAGAAGAAGAGGAAAATATTATTTTTATTAATTTTAAGCATTATGTTATGTCATGAATGAAATCAAGATTCTGTTAAGTTAATAAATGAAACAAGTATGAGGATACAAGGTATTAGAAAAGGGATGATAAATAGGAAGGGGATATTGAGATACATGCCCATACCAGCGAGGTAAAGATATGGCTATAATGGGTAAATTACAGAAAGAAAAGAATAGAATTTAGTCTTGGGAGGTAAAGGACAACATGAGGAAATATGATAAAACTATAGATTACGTATTGGGGAAGGAAAAGAGAAAATTTGCAGTTAAAATAAAAAAGTGAGGTTAAGTAAACACAGGCTGAGTGAAGTGAAATTCAAATAAAAGGTAAATAATGGCCAAGGAAAAGTTAAAAACGTTTTAAAGGTACTGAGAAATAATATGTCTGTACATATTTCAGAAAGGGAACTGAGATTAATGTGGGGTTGCTAGAAGAAAAAGGAAACAATTATTTTTATTAATTTTGAACATTAGATTATGTCATGAATGAAATCAAGATTCTGTTAAGTTAATAAATGAAATAGGTGTGAGGATACAAGGGATTAGAAAAGGGATGATAAATCAGCAGAGGATATCGAGGAATATGGTCATACCAGCAAGGAAAAGATATAGCTATAATGGGTAAATTGCAGAAAGAAAAGAATAGAATTTTGTCTCTGAGATAAAGGACAAGATGAGCTAATATGATAAAACAATAGATTATGAGGGGAACGGGAAGGAGACACGTGGCAGTTGGAATAAAAAAAAGGGAGGTTAAGTAAATCCAGGCTGAGTGAAGTGAGAGTAATAAGAAATTCAAACAAGAGGTAAATAATGGTCAAGGAAAGGTTTAAAATGTTTTAAAAATACTGAAAACATAATAGGGCTGTACAATTTCAGAAAGTGAGCAGAGATTAGCGTAGGGTTGCCAGAAGAAAAGGAAAAGAGTATTTTTGTTAATTTTAATCATTAGGTTATATCATAAATGAGATCAAGGTACTATTAACTTAATAAATGAAACAAGTGTGGGGATACAAGGGATCAGAAAAAATTGATTAATCGGCAGAGGATATCGTATTATATGGTCATACCTGCGAGGAAGAGATATGTCTATAATGGGTAAATTGCAGAAAGAGAAGAGTAGAATTTACTCTTGAGAGGTAAAGGACAATATGAAGAAATATGATAAAACAATAGATTACCTATTGGGGAAGGAAAAGAGAAAATTTGCAGTTAGAATAAAAAAGTGAGGTTAAGTAAACCCAAGCTGAGTGAAGTGACAGTGATAAGAAATTCAAATAAGAGGTAAAAAATGGTCAAGGAAAGGTTTAAAATGTTTTAAAAATACTGAAAACATAATAGGGCTTTACAATTTCAGAAAGTGAGCAGAGATTAGCGTAGGGTTGCCAGAAGAAAAGGAAAAGAGTATTTTTGTTAATTTTAATCATTAGGTTATATCATAAATGAGATCAAGGTACTATTAACTTAATAAAAGAAACAAGTGTGGGGATACAAGGGATCAGAAAAAATTGATTAATCGGCAGAGGATATCGTATTATATGGTCATACCTGCGAGGAAGAGATATGTCTATAATGGGTAAATTGTAGAAAGAGAAGAGTAGAATTTACTCTTGGGAGGTAAAGGACAATATGAAGAAATATGATAAAACAATAGATTACCTATTGGGGAAGGAAAAGAGAAAATTTGCAGTTAGAATAAAAAAGTGAGGTTAAGTAAACCCAGGCTGAGTGAAGTGACAGTGATAAGAAATTCAAATAAAAGGTAAATTAAGGCCAGGAAATGTTAAAAACGTTTTATAAATACTGAAAAATAATATGGCTGTACAAATTTCAGAAAGGGAACAGAGATTAATGTGGGGTTGCCAGAAGAAGAGGAAAATATTATTTTTATTAATTTTAAGCATTATGTTATGTCATGAATGAAATCAAGATTCTGTTAAGTTAATAAATGAAACAAGTATGAGGATACAAGGTATTAGAAAAGGGATGATAAATAGGCAGGGGATATTGAGATACATGCCCATACCAGCGAGGTAAAGATATGGCTATAATGGGTAAATTACAGAAAGAAAAGAATAGAATTTAGTCTTGGGAGGTAAAGGACAACATGAGTAAATATGATAAAACTATAGATTACGTATTGGGGAAGGAAAAGAGAAAATTTGCAGTTAAAATAAAGAAGTGAGGTTAAGTAAACACAGGCTGAGTGAAGTGACAGTGATAAGAAATTCAAATAAAAGGTAAATTAAGGCCAGGAAATGTTAAAAACGTTTTATAAATACTAAAAAATAATATGGCTGTACAAATTTCAGAAAGGGAACAGAGATTAATGTGGGGTTGCCAGAAGAAGAGGAAAATATTATTTTTAATAATTTTAAGCATTATGTTATGTCATGAATGAAATCAAGATTCTGTTAAGTTAATAACTGAAACAAGTATGAGGATACAAGGTATTAGAAAAGGGATGATAAATAGGCAGGGGATATTGAGATACATGCCCATACCAGCGAGGTAAAGATATGGCTATAATGGGTAAATTACAGAAAGAAAAGAATAGAATTTAGTCTTGGGAGGTAAAGGACAACATGAGGAAATATGATAAAACTATAGATTACGTATTGGGGAAGGAAAAGAGAAAATTTGCAGTTAAAATAAAAAAGTGAGGTTAAGTAAACACAGGCTGAGTGAAGTGAAATTCAAATAAAAGGTAAATAATGGCCAAGGAAAAGTTAAAAACGTTTTAAAGGTACTGAGAAATAATATGTCTGTACATATTTCAGAAAGGGAACTGAGATTAATGTGGGGTTGCTAGAAGAAAAAGGAAACAATTATTTTTATTAATTTTGAACATTAGATTATGTCATGAATGAAATCAAGATTCTGTTAAGTTAATAAATGAAATAGGTGTGAGGATACAAGGGATTAGAAAAGGGATGATAAATCAGCATAGGATATCGAGAAATATGGTCATACCAGCAAGGAAAAGATATAGCTATAATGGGTAAATTGCAGAAAGAAAAGAATAGAATTTTGTCTTTGAGATAAAGGACAAGATGAGCTAATATGATAAAACAATAGATTATGAGGGGATCGGGAAGGAGACACGTGGCAGTTGGAATAAAAAAAAGGGAGGTTAAGTAAATCCAGGCTGAGTGAAGTGACAGTAATAAGAAATTCAAATAAGAGGTAAATAATGCTCAAGGAAACGTTTAAAATGTTTTAAAAATACTGAAAAAATAATAGGGCTGTACAATTTCAGAAAGTGAGCAGAGATTAGTGTAGGGTTGCCAGAAGAAAAGGAAAAGAGTATTTTTGTTTATTTTAATCATTAGGTTATATCATAAATGAAATCAAGGTACTATTAACTTAATAAATGAAACAAGTGTGGGCAATCAAGGGATAAAAAAAAATTGATTAATCGGCAGAGGATATGGTATTATATGGTCATACCTGCGAGGAAGAGATATGTCTATAATGGGTAAATTGCAGAAAGAGAAGAATAGAATTTGGTCTTGGGAGGTAAAGGACAACATGAGGAAATATGATAAAACAGTAGATTACCTATTGGGGAAGGAAAAGAGAAATTTTGCAGTTAGTATAAAGAAGTGAAGTTAAGTAAACCCAGGCTGCGTTAAGTGACAGTAATAAGAAATTCAAATAAAAAGTAAATTATGGCCAGGAAAAGTTAAAAAGGTTTTAAAAATACTAAAAAAATAATATGGCTGTGCAAATTTCAGAAAGGGAACAGAGATTAATGTGGGGTTGCCAGAAGAAGAGGAAAATATTATTTTTATTAATTTTAAGCATTATGGTATGTCATGAATGAAATCAAGATTCTGTTAAGTTAATAAATGAAACAAGTATGAGGATACAAGGTATTAGAAAAGGGATGATAAATAGGCAGGGGATATTGAGATACATGCCCATACCAGCGAGGTAAAGATATGGCTATAATGGGTAAATTACAGAAAGAAAAGAATAGAATTTAGTCTTGGGAGGTAAAGGACAACATGAGTAAATATGATAAAACTATAGATTACGTATTGGGGAAGGAAAAGAGAAAATTTGCAGTTAAAATAAAAAAGTGAGGTTAAGTAAACACGGGCTGAGTGAAGTGAAATTCAAATAAAAGGTAAATAATGGCCAAGGAAAAGTTAAAAACGTTTTAAAGGTACTGAGAAATAATATGTCTGTACATATTTCAGAAAGGGAACTGAGATTAATGTGGGGTTGCTAGAAGAAAAAGGAAACAATTATTTTTATTAATTTTGAACATTAGATTATGTCATGAATGAAATCAAGATTCTGTTAAGTTAATAAATGAAATAGGTGTGAGGATACAAGGGATTAGAAAAGGGATGATAAATCAGCAGAGGATATCGAGGAATATGGTCATACCAGCAAGGAAAAGATATAGCTATAATGGGTAAATTGCAGAAAGAAAAGAATAGAATTTTGTCTTTGAGATAAAGGACAAGATGAGCTAATATGATAAAACAATAGATTATGAGGGGAACGGGAAGGAGACACGTGGTAGTTGGAATAAAAAAAAGGAAGGTTAAGTAAATCCAGGCTGAGTGAAGTGACAGTAATAAGAAATTCAAATAAGAGGTAAATAATGGTCAAGGAAAGGTTTAAAATGTTTTAAAAATACTGAAAAAATAATAGGGCTGTACAATTTCAGAAAGTGAGCAGAGATTAGCGTAGGGTTGCCAGAAGAAAAGGAAAAGAGTATTTTTGTTAATTTTAATCATTAGGTTATATCATAAATGAGATCAAGGTACTATTAACTTAATAAATGAAACAAGTGTGGGGATACAAGGGATCAGAAAAAATTGATTAATCGGCAGAGGATATCGTATTATATGATCATACCTGCGAGGAAGAGATATGTCTATAATGGGTAAATTGCAGAAAGAGAAGAGCAGAATTTACTCTTGAGAGGTAAAGGACAACATGAAGAAATATGATAAAACAATAGATTACCTATTGGGGAAGGAAAAGAGAAAATTTGCAGTTAGAATAAAAAAGTGAGGTTAAGTAAACACAGGCTGAGTGAAGTGACAGTGATAAGAAATTCAAATAAAAGGTAAATTAAGGCCAGGAAATGTTAAAAACGTTTTATGAATACTAAAAAATAATATGGCTGTACAAATTTCAGAAAGGGAACAGAGATTAATGTGGGGTTGCCAGAAGAAGAGGAAAATATTATTTTTAATAATTTTAAGCATTATGTTATGTCATGAATGAAATCAAGATTCTGTTAAGTTAATAACTGAAACAAGTATGAGGATACAAGGTATTAGAAAAGGGATGATAAATAGGCAGGGGATATTGAGATACATGCCCATACCAGCGTGGTAAAGATATGGCTATAATGGGTAAATTACAGAAAGAAAAGAATAGAATTTAGTCTTGGGAGGTAAAGGACAACATGAGGAAATATGATAAAACTATAGATTACGTATTGGGGAAGGAAAAGAGAAAATTTGCAGTTAAAATAAAAAAGTGAGGTTAAGTAAACACAGGCTGAGTGAAGTGAAATTCAAATAAAAGTAAATAATGGCCAAGGAAAAGTTAAAAACGTTTTAAAGGTACTGAGAAATAATATGTCTGTACATATTTCAGAAAGGGAACTGAGATTAATGTGGGGTTGCTAGAAGAAAAAGGAAACAATTATTTTTATTAATTTTGAACATTAGATTATGTCATGAATGAAATCAAGATTCTGTTAAGTTAATAAATGAAATAGGTGTGAGGATACAAGAGATTAGAAAAGGGATGATAAATCAGCAGAGGATATCGAGGAATATGGTCATACCAGCAAGGAAAAGATATAGCTATAATGGGTAAATTGCAGAAAGAAAAGAATAGAAATTTGTCTTTAAGATAAAGGACAAGATGAGCTAATATGATAAAACACTAGATTATCAGGGGAACGGGAAGAAGAAACGTGGCAGTTCGAATAAAAAAAAAGGGAGGTTAAGTAAATCCAGGCTGATTGAAGTGACAGTAATAAGAAATTCAAATAAGAGGTAAATAATGGTCAAGGAAAGGTTTAAAATGTTTTAAAAATGCTGAAAAAATAATATGGCTGTACAATTTCAGAAAGTGAGCAGAGATTAGTGTGAGGTTGCCAGAAGAAAAGGAAAAGAGTATTTTTGTTAATTTTAATCATTAGGTTATATCATAAATGAGATCAAGGTGCTACTAAGTTAATAAATGAAACAAGTGTGGGGATACAAGGGATCAGAAAAAATTGATTAATAGGCAGATGATATCGTATTATATGGTCTTACCTGCGAGGAAGAGATATGTCTATAATGGGTAAATTGCAGAAAGAGAAGAATAGAATTTACTCTTGAGAGGTAAAGGACAACATGAGGAAATATGATAAAACAATAGATTACCTATTGGGGAAGGAAAGGAGAAAATTTGCAGTTAGAATAAGAAAGTGAGGTTAAGTAAACCCAGGCTGAGTGAAGTGACAGTGATAAGAATTTCAAATAAAAGGGAAATTAAGGCCAGGAAATGTTAAAAACGTTTTATAAATACTGAAAAATAATATGGCTGTACAAATTTCAGAAAGGGAACAGAGATTAATGTGGGGTTGCCAGAAGAAAAGGAAAGCATTATTTTTATTAAATTTAACCATTATGTTATGTCATGAATGAGATCAAGATTCTGTTAAGTTAATGAATGAAACAAGTGTGAGGATACAAGGGATTAGAAAAACTGATGATAAATAGGCAGAGGATATTGAGATACATGGCCATACCAGCGAGGAAAAGATATGGCTATAATGGGTAAATTGCAGAAAGAAAAGAATAGAATTTAGTGTTGGGAGGTAAAGGAAAAAGATTAACATATACAATAAAACAATAGATTATCAGGGGAACGGGAGGGAGAAAAGTGGCAGTTAGAATAAAAAACAGTGAGGTTAAGTAAACCAAAGGCTTTATGAAGTGGCAGAAGTAAAACATTGAAATTAGAGGTAAATAATGCTAAGAAGAAAATTAAAGATGTTTTAAAAATACTGAAAAATTAATATGGCCCTACAAATTGCAGAAAGGAAAGAGATGTAAGTGTGGGGTTGCCAGAAGCAAAGGCGGAGACTATGTTTATTATGTTTAACCATTTTTTATATCATAAATGATATCAAGGTTCTATTAACCTAAAAAATTAAAAAAGTCAGGGGATAAAAGGAATTAGAGAAGCGATGATATATAAGCAGAGTATATTGAGATATATGGGCAAAAAAGCAAGGCAAAAATATGGCTAAAATGGATAAATTGCAAAAGGAAAAGAATAGAAGCTAGCCGTGATTGTTAGAAGAAAAGATAAGCAAATACGACAAAGCAATAGATAATCGGAGGAAAGGGAAAAGTGACAGTGAGAATAAAAGAAGTGAGGTTAGGTACACCCAGTTTTTTTTTTTTTTTTTTAATTTACATCCTCCGACATTTAGTCATATCGGATGGTGTATGAAATGGGTGAAATGGTGCTCAATGCGTACGGGGTCCATGGAACTTAGAGTTACTCGACATTCGTCTTTCAGGATAAGGGAAAACCCCAGAAAAATCTTATCTAGGTAACTCACCCTGACCGAGTTTCGAACTCAGGACCTCTTGAACGTGAGGCAGACATGCTCCCATCTACGCTACCGAGGCGGGCTAGGTACACCCAGGCTGAGTGAAGTGACAGTAATAAGAAAGTGAAATAAGAGGTAAATAATGGTCAGGAAAAATAAAAATGTTTCCAAACTGCTGAACAATTCATATGGCTGTGCACCTTGCAGAAATTAGCGTGGGGCTGCAAGAGGTAAAGGAGAAGACTATTTTTATTAATTTTAATCATTAGGTTATATCGTAAATGAAATCAAGGTTCTATTAACTTAATAAATGAAACAAGTGTGGGGATACAAGGGATCAGAAAAAGGATGATAAATCAGCAGAGGATATCGAGATATATGGTCCTACCAGCAAGGAAAGGATATGGCTATAATGGGTAAATTGCAGAAAGAAAAGTATAGAATTTAGTCTTTGGTGGTAAAGGACAGCATGAGCTAATATGATAAAATGATAGATTATCAGGGGAAGGGTAAGGAGAAAAGTGGCAGTTCAAATAAAAAGAAAGTGAGGTTAAGTAAACCCAGGCTGAGTGAAGTGACAGTAATAAGAAATTCAAATAAGAGGTAAATAATGATCAAGGAAAAGTATAAAATGTTTTAAAAATACTGAAAAAATAATATGGCTGTACAAATTTCAGAAAGTGAGCAGAGATTAGTTTAGGGTTGCCAGAAGAAAAGGAAAAGAGTATTTTTATTAATTTTAAGGATTGGGTTATGTCATACATGAAATCAAGATTCTGTTAACTTAATAAATGACACAAGTGTGGAGATACAAGGGATTAGAAAAAGGATGATAGTTAGGCAGAGGATATCGAGATATATGGTCACACCAGAGAGGAAAAGATATGGCTATATCTAATGGGTAAATTGAAGAAAGAAAAAAAATTAGAATTTAGTCTTGGGAGGTAAAGAACAAGATGAGCAAATATGATTAAACAGTAGAGTATAAGAGAAACTGGAAGCAGAAAAGTGGCATTGGTAATAACAAAAAGGTGAGGTTAAGTAAACCCAGGTTGAGTGAAGTGACAGTCATAAGAAGTTTAAATTAGAGGTAAATAATGGTCAGGAAAAATTAAAAATGATTTAAAAATACTGAGAAATTAATATGACTCTGCAATTTTCAGAAAGGGTGGGATTGCCAGAAGAAAAGGAGAAGACTATGTTCATTAATTTTAACCATTGGGTTATATCATAAATGCAATCAGGTTTCTATTAACTTAAAAAAATAAAACAATTTTGGGGATACTAGGGATTCGAAAAGCAATGAGAAATAGGCATAGGATATCGAGATATAAGGGCATGCCAGCAAGGAAAATATATGGTTATAATGGGTAAACTGCAGAAACAAAAGAAGAGAATTTAGTCTTGGGAGGTAAAGAACAAGATGAGCAAATATGATGAAACAGTAGAGTATCAGGGAAAGTGGATGCAGAAAAGTGGCAGTGAGAATAACAGAAAAGTGAGGTTAAGTGAACCCAGGCTGAGTGTAGTGAGAGTAATAAGAAACTGAAATAAGACTAAGCGGTAAATAATGGTCAGGAAAGGTTAAAAAGCTTTACAAGTACTGAAAAATTAATATGGCTTTACCTCAATTGCAGAAAGGGAAGAGAGGTTAGAATAGAGTTATGAGAAGTAAAGAGAAGATTTGAGAAGGTGTGATGAAGTAGTTAAGAATTGGAAAAGTGGCTGGATAATTTATACAGTTTATATTAGAGAAAGAGGATGCAACAAAAGCAAAGATGTGCAAGTGAGAGATATGAAAACTGAGGTTAGGAAATCCAGACCCAGTGAAGCAATAGTAATAGAAAGTTGAATCAAATGGTAGTAACTAACAGGAATAGACAAAATTTGGCAAATAACAGAAACTAGTGCAGATGGTGTAACTGGAAAGCAGTTACTATTATAAGGGACAAACACACATCATTAATTGTATTGAAGGTTTGCCCTATCTGGAAAGCAGCCAGAGCCCAGCTCAGTGAAAGCCCAAGAGTATGTGTCTTAGTAATTAATAAATACCTAATATCATATATTGTATTGCATCATATCATAACATATATCATATCATATCAACTTAACAAAATAGCACTAACAAACACACACACACACACACACACACACACACACACACGCACACACACACACACACACACACACACACACACACACACACACACACACACACACACACACACACACACACACACACACACACACACACACACAAAGGAACAAAAGTACAGCAGAAGTAAATTAACTAATGAAGAAATTTAAATAAAATCAAACAAATTCCTCCCTTAAAGAAAATTAATAATTGACACAAAATTAATTTTCAAGTTTTTAAAATAAAACATTGTTTCAGTTAGATTTTCTCATTTACAACTAAATACACTTTTTTCCCCTTACATGAAATCTATGTAGTTGTAAATAAGATACTGTACGATTAAATAATATATTTAATAATGTATCTTTATGTTATTTAATTGCATAAAATAATTGGGGGACATATTCATCTGCTAAATACTAAAACCACTAATATAATTTTGATTCGAACTAGTACTCAATGCCCCATTTATTGTTAGTGTTTACCTAGAATGCGTTTCATTAGGACCTTCCTAACATCATCAGTTGATAAATTCAGTGTGCAACACACTATGAAATCATATAAGACAAAGAAGATACCCACAGACAAAAAATCAAGTGTGTCCAGGATAAACTGCAAAGGCTGAGACAACATTTACATTGGAAAAATTAAAGCAATTTGAACATTAGCCTTAAAGAGCATTTTACTAACTTCATCAACAAAAAAATAGATAAATTGGCAGTAGTGTACCATTTTTGGAATGATAAATCTGTATAGAACAAAAAATCCACTAAAAGTGTCCAGGTTCCAGCTGCAATAACTATGTGGTAAAAAATATTCAGAAAGAAATATGAAAGAAAATTGTTCATTTTCAACACTACCGGCGGCGCGGTGGCTCAGTGGTTAGACCACTTGGCTCTCACCAAGGCGGCCCAGGTTCGATCCCAGACGACCCCAAAGTGAGATTGGCGGTGGACAACACGGCGCTGGGGCAGGTTTTCTCCGGGACCTCCGGTTTCCCCCACCATCTCATTCCACCAGTGCTCCATCTTCATCTCATGTATCATTAGTGTCACCGCCTGCGGTGCCGTATGTAGTAAAAGCGGGCGTTAAACACTACACATTTTCCAACACTACCTTTGAAGAGAACCTTAACTTCAGGTTCATAGAGATACCGACAGGGATGCCCCTATCGCCCCTATCACCAAACTAACATCCAGTGGTCAACATTAGCGGATGATGTTAGGAAGGTCCTAATGAAGTGTGTTCTAGGTAAACACTAACAATAAATAAGAGCATTGAGTGTTAGTTTGATTCAAAATTATATTAATTTTGTGCCTCATTGTATCATAGTCCTTACACAATTCAATCAAAAGCACTTTTTGACTCTCTGTTTATTTGATATTTTAAATTATCTAAACAGTGATGTTAATTAATGTAAATAAACCTTTCTGTATAATATCTTAAATATAATAAGGATAATCTATCGTAAATTAATCCTTGCCAACTTGTAATAAAACAGTCATCACTTCTTATAAGATAAGTGAAGTCTTCAGTTACATATTATTATATTTGTATATATTTATTTGCTTCACTGTTAATAGCTTCATATTTTACATATTTATGGTCAACATATTTTACCATTTAAATCATCTACATGATTTCTATTATTTATTTAACAGTTGTAACTAATTTATCTTACATTTCACAAACTTTTAATTCCCTAAACAATAAAAAATTATTGAGGCATAACCTATTAAAACTTAAAATTTCACTCACATCACTAATAACAGTGACTCACCAATCAGCTGATGATGGCACATGGATGGCACCAAAAATATTCCTGTTTTTATTAGTGATATGTGTGAAGCTTTAAATTTTAATAAAGTCAATAATTATTTTAATATGAAATTAGCTTCACTTTTAACAATGCTTTTGTTATAACTATTTCAATAAAAAACATTAAATTTACACTCTTTATTGGCATATTGCCCTTATGACGACTATATGCATTCCTGGGATCTCTCCCAAAATGAATTACAATTCAAAGCCCAAAATCTAATAATGTTCACATCTATTATTTTAATTATATCCTCTCTTCTCGCTTTATATTACTACATACAATCTCATACTACATACTACATACATTACTACATACATTCTCTCTGTATTAAGAACTTCAGTTAAAAAACTAATATTCTTCAAAGTTATAAATAAATAATATTATCTTAGTTCTTAGTATTTACATACTCTTTTAGAATTGCATTCTGACATCACATTATGAATACAAGACTTTCATAAAAGAGAGAAATCCTCTTAATAAGTTTGTCTGTTACCTATAACGTCAGTCATTTTAGCTTATATTGCAATAATGATTATCTCAACAAATCATAAAAAGATTAGAATGTTATATTTGATGTTCAAATATAATAACTTGTAAATAAAAACTTCACTTATAAGAAATAATGACCGTTTCCTGCCGGACCCACTACACAGAAATATTGGAGAGCAAGAGAGCTAATGGCTTCATTGCCAAAGCCTAGCATTTGAAAACAACAACATATTTGATTCTCAGTGCTTCAGCAAGACTGCTTGGAGCATGATTAAAAATTTTAATTCAAATTGAATTAGGAAACCTGCAGGTGAACAAATTTATAATGTTATTTTAACTGCTCATGCTTTTATTATAATTTTCTTTATAGCAATACCAATTATAATTGGAGGTCTAGGTAATTGATTAGTTCCTTTAATGCTTCAAGCCTCATATACAGCTTTTCCTTGAATAAATAATATAAGATTGTAACTGCTCCCTTAAATTTTACTTTTACTAATTAATGAATGAGGAGCAGGTACAGGTTGAACCTTTTATCCCCCTCTTTGAGCAAGAATTGCTCGTACAGGGGCTGGAGTAGATGAAACAATTTTTCTTTACATTTAGCAGGAATATAAAAAATTATAGTAGCAGTTAATTTTATTTTAACTGTAATTAACATAAAGCAAATTTAGGTACATAAATAAAACGCAAGTCCCACTGTTTATACGATGAGTTGGTATTACAGCTCTTTTGTTATTACTGAGAGACCCAAAAACATCCGAACTGACTACAAGGTGTTTTGTCTCTCCGTGCTCTCGGCGCTCGTTGCCGTCTGCCACCGCCGTTGTCCATACATGTTTGGCCTCTTTAGTAAACTCTCCAGTACTCGCTGTTGTTCACGCTTCCTGCCGTATATTTTGTTTTAATTCTTCTAGGGAGTGTGGGGTTTCCTTGTACACACTATGCTTTATGTTACCCCAGAGATATAAATTGCAGAATGTTAGATCGGGGGACCGAGAGGCCTACAAATCTCTACTAATATTTCTCTCTTGAAAGACGTTTTTGGTGTTCTCATCGAAAGGTTTGCTGTATAAGCTTTTGCATTGTTTTGCTGAGCAAAGTCAAAATCACGCTCTGTGTCTGTGTCACGCTAGTTCTCTTAAAAAAAATGTATTCACGTGGCCAGCTTCAGGCTCTCCTTTACTAACATGGGTAAACTAAAGCCTTGAAAAGTAGTTTTTAAAATGTTGGATGGTTTCATTCGCGCTTGTCTACGATAGCGGCAGACGGCAATGAGCACCGAGGACGCAGACAGGCAATACACCATGGAGTCGGTTCGGATGTTTTCGGGTCTCTCGGTACTACTCTTCCTGTACTGGCTGGAGCTATTACTATACTTTTAACTGATCAGTCTGCCAGTCTAAACTATTTATTTACAAATATATGAAACATGTAGTGGATATCTACGGCTAACCGGTGAATCTAGAGTACAGTTATAACATAGAGAAGATATGCAAATGTAAACAAATTTAAGTACCAGAGTGCATAAATGAAACTGAAAATTACAGTGCCACTATAAACCAAAGGTGCAATGTGGTAAGCATAATCAACTATGTTAAACGTAATGCAAGTATCTAATTTATGTCATATTTAAATGGTTCTGAATAATATATAAATGTCTTTCAAATTCTTTAAGCATATGTGATTAACATCTTCATTTTTAAATTCTAGTCAAAGTAAAGCAGATTTAGTAAATTTGAAACAAGTCCCATTGCGCTGACAGCAAGACATTTAGTTGGCATGCATAATTTCGATGCTGTAGCACTCATTTAAGTAGAGAACTAAAAAACGGTACCTATATTGAGATATCTTGGTTATTATACTCTATGGTCTCTGTTCTTTCCAAACTAGAGAGTACCATCCAGGATGATAGTTCGCCTGCTTTTCCTGATGACCCATCTTTTGCCAAACCTGAACCTTTCGTATACCTCCGACTGCTGCAATATAGCTTCTCCTGTCGCAATGAAGCTTCTTATTTTATGGAGGTGTATGTTTCCTTTTGAACGGTATCCTAAAACATATTCAAGGGTTTCTAATTTACAAACAGGTTAGCGGCACTATTGGTCTAACAAAGAAGGCAGGGACAGATTGTACTGCTGAAGTGTTGGCAGACATCTTAATGGCATATGTGCACTTCAATTAGAGTAATCATTTTCTCTTACCAATCCAGGAGTTATATAACTCTTGTTCCTTTCCATGACAAATAACACCATTATTCGAAAAAGAATCTCTGCATCAGCTTATTTCACAAATGTCTCCTGTTAGGGAAAGTGTTACTTCGATAATTACGAAGGGCCCCTTTGTATCAAGCGCGGCTCTGGGTGATTTGAGTAGTTGACTTGAAAAATTGGCTAACTTAAATTCGAAAAATCAGCATCGCAAAAAACGGATTTTATACTGGAATAGTGGTTATGAATTTCCATGGGTCTACCCTCTGTATATGAGTTCAAAAGTTACTTAAAATTACGTTTATTTCAAGAGTCCTCGCTTTCTATATCTCCTCGAAATGCCACTTCTTGTTTACTTCCCCAATGGGATATTGCATAAAAAGCCTGTTAAGCTTAACGTTTTCATTGTATTTTATAATATATATTGACGTGAGATTTCCCGAAGAGTGTCGGCAATTTTGTTAGTGTTTTTCCCAAGCTCCTTCAATCTGACACAATTGTTCCTCATACCAACGAGTTTTAAATGCTTTGGTGTATTTTGAAGATGCTACGTCACAAAGTTTTTTCTAAACAAAGTTTTTCTAGCACTGATGTTGGCCTACCGAAATTTACCACGTCGCATCTGTCATCATTTTTTCCATAAAGAAAAGGGTGTTTGGAGAATGGAACACACCAATTCATGTGTTGAATTCATTGTATATCCCTTAAATATGAAAAATTAAATATATTACATGTCGTACAATAATCACTCATCTCATAAAATAAGTTTTTACACAGTATGCAAACTGATAAACAATAGCAGATGACACGTGGGACTCGCTTCAAGCGGGTTACCACTTGTACCAACAAATTTCTTTTCAAATAAACGAAAAAGTAGGATGAAAGTCCTGTATTGTTTTGGTAACACGAGTTGGTGCAGAATATACGGCTTCTATGAATCGAATCCGTGGTCATGGTAACCAGCAATGCATTCTGCCCCTCCAGCCTCTCTCACCCACCTCATGGTGTTAGGGACACCTTGGACTTTTAATAAAGAATCACTAGGAAGGAAGTAAGCTACCTGCATTATCGACACGCGGGCGCCAAGAGGGCGGCTTCATTACGAAATATAATTTGGAGAACTTTTATAAATGAAAATTAAAAGCTACGAAAACACAAATGCTCGTAGAACATAAAACATAACCATGTAAGTTATTGAAAAACAACAGGTGAGTCGGCGATTCAAACGCATCAAGGAAGAACCGCCTCTGCCTTGTATGTATATCACATTCAATATTTCTAACCTTAACACATTTTTCAAGTTAACTTTGATTCTATAGATCTGCACACTTCTTTAGAACAAAAACGGACTATTTAAAACAAACATAAAAATGAAGAACAAAGAAAAAATGTGTTGTATAAAACTGAAGGTGTTCATAATTAATTTTCAGCAAGCAATTCGCAGCGTTGTAGTGTTGTAAATGTGCTTTTCATATGGTGTTTACTGCTCCTAGACGGTGGAGTATCCTGGAAATATAGAGCATGTCCCAAAGAGAGTCATGTTGTAGCCCTATCATTTCCTTCACACCTTTATGAATGACTTGATCAGTATCATTTAAAAACTTCTTTGGAATTTTCTCAAACGGAGTGCCCTGGTGGGAATAAATTATCCTGCGCCAGCTGTATTGATTTACAGAATTATTCTTTTGGTCCGGCTTTAGCAAAATACTGGCAACTAAATTTGCAATATCTGTAATGAAAAATTGGATGCTATTTTGTTGTTTAAACACAATTTCTTCACAGAAAGTTACTCCAGGTATATTAAAGTTTATCCTGGTTGAATAGCATTTATCGTATTCCTATACACCATAGTTAGAGACTGTCGATTAAAAATGTCTTTAATTAAGTTTACAAACTTGAATTTTTTAGGTGAATATTTAGGCAAATATTTAATATGTGTTCTACTGTCATATTAATTAAGGCGGTCACGGGTCAAGATGTTTTCCACTGAGAGCCAAATCTCCAGCAAATGCAAGACCGAATATGTTAATGATAGGGTGAGAGTTATTTTCGGTTCGGGTATTTACTTAATCACGTTATCATGAGAAAAATTAAATAATGTTGTGATAAGGGGAAATCATGTCCGGCTCCTTCAATTGGGTATATACTACATAGCAAAGTTATAAAGCGTATCGGGAAAAATTCGCAATACAGAGATGTTTAACTCAGCTTATCCAGTGTATGTATAGTCTGTTCAGATATAATCATGTCTTCTGGACTTTAATGTATCATACATCGGCAGGCGCGAGACAACATATCATATAGACACACGCAGCTTCCAATCGCTCTATTTGTGTTTCGTAACTTACTGTACGTCAACTTACTAATATTTTACTCTTCTAATCGACCAGATAAGACCCGATAATAGACGATCACAGCGCTGGTCACCTGAAGGACAATACGTCTCAACGCTCTGTCGACAAATACCAGAAGTTTTATCCAGACCAGCTTAGATTTTGATAGTGTATCCTGCATTAAATGATAAATCTTTAAGACTCTTTGGTAGATTAATCTGACACAAAGAAGGCATTATATGCCCATGGTCAATCAATATTATCACATGCCGTACTTATAGCCAGCAACCCTATAGGACACTGTATTTTTCTATTTTAGCATTTCGTAGACGACTTAACAATCGAAGAATTGATGTGGCAATCAGGGAGAGAGATAAAGTCTTTGAGCAGATAAATTTGCAAAATTTTGAAGATGTTTGTCTAACACATTTTCTGTAATTCTTCTGACTGCTGAGGATACAGTAATTGATTTCCAAATTACTAATTCCATTACTTCCTCACCTTTGAACGGTAAAACGGTTGGTGCAGTTTTTAATAATTTTGGACATCCTTTAAATTTAAACATTTTGTTAGCTAATACAGTTATACATCCTCAATTCCTTAATTACTGTTAAAATAATGTGTATCCGTTTTTATGGTTGAAATTGCAAAATGTAGTTCTTCCACTTTCTTCCAATTTGCGTACTTCGTTGCCTACTCATAATAGTCCTTAGAACTTTGTGTCTTTGGGTCTTTGATTGTAATATTGGTGCTGAACAACTTTATATTCGTAACATTCTCTGTTTCACTATCGTCTGACAGCTAGGATACCAGGAATATTTATTTGTATGTTTATAGCAGACAATATGATTTTCCTTTTTGGCTTTAATTATTGGGCTTATTAAAATAACTTACTACAAGAGGTTTACGACCTGGCAAGACGGTTGTGTCTTTGGCCTATTAGTTCAGGAAATATTGAAGAGTGTAGTCAAATATCCCATCATTTCGAGCAGTCATATCCATGAATTTGTTTTCAAAATAAAGTTTAATTTTAAGTTTCACATGTATACCTGCACGATTAATATGTACATCGTCATCACTTTGCAGCTCCACAACAGAAGAATTTGTTGAGTTACATTTTTTGAGCACATTTTTTTTTATTTCATTAATATTTAGAAACCAAAATTTTCTGATGAATATCCGGATGTGTTTTACAATTGTGAATCGATACGTATTTAAATGATTTTATACAAATTGGCACAGATTATAGATTATTAAAAATAATTATTTCTTCCAAACGAGCCGTGTGTAGGCCAAGGTTGGAATGAGTAGAGTTAGACTGAAAAATTCAATGCTATATCCGGGATTTGAACCACGGATCTCCCGCTCTCCATGCGGTTGCTCTAAACCACTGAGCTACTATGGCCAACGTGCCGACATGACATTAAATTCTCCAACAATTTCATGTCGGCACGTTGGCCACAGTAGCTCAGTGGTTTAAAGCAACCACACAGAGAGCGGGAGATCCGTGCTTCAAATCCCGGTTGTGGCATTGAACTTTTCAGTCTGGCTCTATTCACTCAAATTATAGATTGTTTGTATTTGTGTTGAAATGTATAGAACACTTGTGATGTGTAGGGAAACTATTTATGCCCACCTCGGTAGCGTAGATGGTAGCGTGCCTGTCTCGCGTTCAAGAGGTCTCGAGTTCGAATCTCGGTTAGGGTGAGTTACCTGGATAAGGTTTTTACCGGGGTTTTCCCTTATCCTGAAAGGTGAATGTCGGATAACTCTAAGCTCTATGGACCCTGGGCTCATTTGAGCATCATTTCAGCAAATCCATTCATCGTCCGATATGACTTAATGTTGGTGGGCCTAAATAACAAAAAAAAAAAAAAAAAAAAAATTATACATAGCAACGGCTTGGAGATTACTTTTATTGAACGTTTAATCCTTCAAAATAAAACAAACTCACTAAAATTATACTTAGTGGCCCATCCTAAACCACATTTCTGAAAGCTTGAGAATTCCATCGTTCCAAATAAAAGGTTGGTAGTACTTTGAGGGAGATTAAGTTTCCTATAGAGTGATGTATCGGAAGCAATGTGAATGTGAAGGGGTTATGGATCAGAATAAGTTTCCAGATAATAAACACAATTATGATTAAATTTCGGAATGGAAGGTAAAAGGGAAGGATTCATTATTAGCTAATGTATATCCGGTAATAACTATCAGTAGAAAAGTGTAATGATAACAAATTAATATATAATTTATATAATTTGGAGGCAGTGTTACCAGGTCTGCGAAAACAAAAGCAGGAGAATTTGTTTTCAAAAAAAGGGGAGAAATTAGTAGACTATTTTACATTCAAATTTTGTTAGAGTATATAAATACTAATTGCAAAGCGTTGTTTATCATCATCATTCGAATGAAACCTTACAACTAAATGTTTAGACGAATCTGTCGATTTATTCACAATGAGAGTAAGTTTATTTTCTCTGTGTTGCATATAGCATTTCTTTACTTTCAAGACCCAAAACATTGTTCTGCAATTTCAGAATCAGGGAACATGGATTTAACTAGAGAAGGCATATGTTCCGTAACATTGAAAGAAATGTTATGTTGTACTAGAAAAGCCACAAGCCGAATTTCCGCTTCCTTTACTTTGGTAATCAATGAGGTAGACTGATGAGCATATGATGATTGATAGAGCTTTCTGTCCAACTAGCCGTTTGGTAGATTGAATATGTTTTTCAGTTGCTGCATGTCTCTCTAGGCACTTTTCCCACCTGATGAAATATTTATGTTGTAATCACACACTTTGTACAACGCAAAATTAACCCTTTATTAGAAGATTTTAACCAGCCGCTGAACTTATTTTCTTGCTCACGCTCAGGTTTGTAAATATGGCTGTATTTCTGCTTCTTACTCATGTTTGTGAAATAACACTATGCTATCATGGGGGAGGGGGGGGGGGGAGCACAAAACCGTCACTAGCAAAGAATTAAACACTGAGTATCAAAGTTCGTTCTCAAGCTCAACTACAGAGGAAGTGCAAAAAGTATGTTGGTTTTACGTCAAGTTTTAATATTCAATTTTGCTTAATTACTCAAATGTCACCACTGAAACCAAAGGTTGTCAAAGAGATAGACAATCAATCAATGCGTAGGTAATAAAAATGTTTAGTGGAATATTGCACGTATATGTGTGTATAAGACACCAAACAGAGAGTAACAGAGCAGTCGACAAATATCTCTTATGTGCTGATAAAGATGTTAATGTTTATTCGTAAGCTGATCGCTTCTCGCTGGTCTCGGGTTTAAAGCAGTAAACACAGGATGTGAGCTGAGCTGAGCATACGCGTGTTATCGTAGTATTTATTGACGACTTCGTTTATCATATTGTGTGTCTGTGCAGTACTCAGATAACACCTCGGTGAATTCCCGGATTCAAACATATGAATCACACATTAAGCAATGCCTTGCATGGGAAAATAAAAGTTTAGGAGAGAGTGCTGTATATTCTTAAGGAATTATGTTGTTTAAATTTAGCAAAAATGTAAAAAGCAGGAGATTTAGTTTTTTTTTCATTTTTGAAAGTGGACCAGTAGGTTTCTAAAAAAGCAGGAAATTTCCTAAATCAGTAAAACTGGCAGCACGTCGAACTCCCCCTCCCGCCGCAAACGTCCCGGCGAATATCAATTTGTCATTTAAAGAGATTATTATATGCAAATAAAGAGGCCATCTAATAATACGGCAGAGGCGGCTGTAAGGAGGAAATAATTCTAGAAATAAATACAAAAAATCGAGTAGAATTATCAGATGTGCAGAATACAAGGTAGAAATTTTGCTCATCTGAGGATTCCCATTAAAGTATAATAAATCTACACTTCTACATGACGTTTTACAACCGTGATAAGAGCAAATACATGTTTTATACATTATAGTCTTACTATAAAAAATTCTGGAATGTTACATTTTGACCACTCCCTCTCTCTCGCTTTCTATTTCTCTCTCCTCCGCTATTTACTTACTCTTCTACTAATTTTTCTCACAAACTATTTATTGTAATCTATTTTTGTTTAATCAAGAACGTTGCAGAAGTTATCTCACTACACATTTTGTTATAAATATAAGAGGGATAGAGTAGGCAAAACATTCATCAGTATTTCACAATAATAAGAGATCCCGAGTTCGAAACTCGGTCAGGATGAGTTACCTATTGTCTTCTCCTGGACTTTTACCTTATCCTGAAATATGAATGTTGGATGAATCTGTGGATCTTGGCTCATTTGAGCACCATTCTACCCATTTAGTCCATCGTCTGATATGAGTTAGGTTAGAAGACGTTAAAAAAGGAACAAGAAAAAAGCGCTTCGCATGTACTTTGCATCCGCACAAAACCAGACAATAGTGAATTAGCACTGCAAAGTATATAAGGTATATCAAAATTCAAGATAGTAAAAATAGTATCCTGAAAATGATTCATGCTAAAACATGAAGATAACCTCTGTTTTGTTTTAACTTTTTCGTAGGCATTACTTTTTCTACCATGTAAAAAAAAAGTAGGCGAAGTAATGTATTCCACCCAAAATTTCGATGTCAAGGCTTCACTGGAAATACGTTTTTGGGACTCCATGGTCTCAAAAAAATTTAGAAAACGCTCTATATATGTATTTGTGTGTGCCTGTGTGTGAACAGCATAACTCAAAGTTGAGTAGTCAGTTAAATACTAAAGTATTTAAATTCCGAATCTTCCAGGGAATCGACAAAGAGGTTTAAAAAAATCCCTCCAAACTAGGCTTACCTTTATGTGGAACATTTTTTTAAAACTTCCATTACCTATAAATGGCTATCTTGAATTTACTGGGAATATATCTCCTCTTCGTTCTGGACGACTTTTGAATAGCTGGTAAACCGTAAGAATTTTTCCACACAGAAAAGTGTAGAACTCGTTAAAATGCAAAATATATGAAACTTTATTTTTTGTATGGAATGAATCATATGCGATATATTTCTTTATATATGTTTGAATTTTACAGTAGTTTTTTTTTAATGGGAAATCATTATTCGTTTTGTCACATGAAGAAATTGCAAAGGGAATAGAAGATCCAAGTTATGATTATCACATATTGGTCAAGTTTAATAGACTTGGCATAGCTTACACTCACTGTATCCTTTATTTCATTGCGCTTAACAATAAGATATGTAATTAAGGAATTTCTATCCACGTTTGTGTCAATTAACATGAAGTGCATACCGTAATAAACGTTTCTAAGAACATTATAGCAAGACGGGGACACAGCGCCATGTGTGCAACACATCAGGATTCTACATATTTATTTATTGAATGTGAACATTACAGGTGTCCCCAATTACAATGTTCACTATAAAGCTACAATATGAACAATATATATAAAAACAACACAAAATTAATTACAAAATAAATGACAACAAAACAAAAACAAACAGAAAAGTTGGTAACATTGGTTCACATGTACAGTAAGTCAATCATTCTACTTTTGGTAATAAATAATCACAGGATAAAGCAAAATTTCTGATGTTCATACCAAATATATTAATGTTTAAGGGATTCAATTTATTGTATAATGACTGCATCCTGTGTATAGGTGAATATTTATAGGAATCAGTATTAACCTTCTGAGGAAGAAAAAATGTTATGAAATGTATTAGCTGCAACATTTGGAACGTAAAAACGTATTAAATGTCTTAGGTTAGGGTCATCAATCATATTCTAAAGTAATTTGTAAAGGAAAAGCAATAGCTGACAATTTCTCCTATGTGATATACTTCCAAAGTCGAATAAATGAATTAATGAATTATATGATATGAACTTAGGAAAATAATGAAAAGTTTTGAAAAACACGTACCTTAGAAATTTGTACTGAATAACTTCGATAAGTTTAATAAATTTGGTGGTATCAGGACTCCATACTAGTTAAGCATATTCGAGTCTGGATCTTACAAATGAATTATGTAATGTAACAAAAAGTGTAATATCCTTGAATTTGGCCGAGTTACGAATAATGAATCCCAAATTTCTATATGCTACACTGATTACTGTGTTAATGTGTTTATTAAAAGAAAGAACCTTATTAAAAATAACTCCTAAATCAGTCGTTGTTTCTAAAATATTTAAATTAACTTCATCTATTTTATAGTCAAGAACAATATTCTTTTTAAGCCTAAAGAAGACCATAAGTTGGCATTTTGATATATTAAAAGGAAGATCATTCTCTTTGCTCCATTTATTTAATGCATTCAGGGCTTCTTGAAGTTTTGCGAAATAAGAGATAGATTTTACGGAACTAAAGATTTTTAGATAATCCACAAAAAGTAATATATTCGAACATGTAACAACAGATGATATATCACTTATAAACAAAAAAATGTAGTGCACCGAAATTAGAATCCTGTATGGGCATGCAAAGCGTATGAACTTTCAAAGTCCTCACTAGAGCCCGGATTTCTAAGATTATAAATGCTTTTTTTTTCTGAAATACGGCATTTCCTTGCTTATTTATGCTTTTTACTTAAAATAGCTTATTTTATCCAAATCATATTAATTAAAAAGTAAATTTTCACTGCTAGCCATCATCGTCTCGCCGAAAGAGTCAGGAGCCAATATAAAAACGTGGATTTTCTTGTCTCTAGCTTAAAGAAAGTGTACTATCACTAATTAGAGTTAAAACATGTCATGAAGTTCTTCCAAATTTGTCTTTATTTCCTCAGCCAGTTTTAACTCGATCGGGTTCTTTGTTAAAGGCTGTGTCATACTACGCAGAACATTTCAATGAAATAAAACAGTGTTGTACTGCTCAAATGCAGAAGATACAAGCAACATCGCCACAGAACAAGAATGTTTTGCTAATATTGACATTCAAGATAAGATAGAGCACATCCATAACCGCTTCTCCAAAATACCTGTTATTATAACACAGTTGGAAATCCGAAACAATACCTTGGAGCATTCAATTTCTTTGAAAATTGACATTTCAGTAACGTTGTCTTCAGAGATTCGCAGTATTGCTAAAACTGCCTATGAGAAACTCAGAAATGTATCAATAAAAAATCCTGGTTACGAGACACTGTAAAATTTCTACAAAACTTTCTGGTGCAGAAATGTATATCTAAGGGAAATTCATTCAAAAAGAACTGTGGTGCTTTGCGCATGTTCCAGTAACGTCATGCGACGTTAAGAGATCCTTTTCACAACATAATTTTTTTTTTCAACTGTAAAACTCAGCAGCTTACCACAAGAAAATCTCAAAGGGGTATCGGGTTCGATTCCCGGCTGTGGGGGTGGGGATTTTTCTCCCACCAAGATAATTCCTTATCTTCTCCAGCGTCTGGAAGTATGAATGAGAGTGCGAATGTGTGCGTGATCTAATGATTAAAACCCAACAAATACGAGTTAACACCTTAGATGTGTTCCAAAGGAGAACGGCCGCCGAAATGACCATTGGAGTTAAAGTCGGGGTATAAATGGAACAAAACAAATTTCAAGATAACTCTCTCGTGTACCGTAACAAGCGTAAGGTAAAAATTCTGCCAAACTACGTTTATGATTAAATGTTTACTTTTTAGTTGCTTATTTGTCGTGCTTATTTGCTTATTTCTTCATTTGATTGTGCTTACAAATCCGCGCTCTAGTCAACACATAGCGACCAGGCGCTCTTAAAATATTTGACTATATGTTACAGGCTACTGCATTGCCATGTTTTACTCGCAACTACAAGAAAATTAGCAATAAATTAATTTATGCAAGCGTTTAACTCAAAATGAAGTAGAGAAATAATCGTTTTTGGAAATTTTTGTAGGGCAGTAGAGAGTCATGTGAGTGTAAAAGATCAGAATTTTAGAAACTGATGCACGCGTACGGAATGTTTTGTAAAAAAATCAGTTTCAGCTTTAGTTCACTCATCAACTGCAGTTACTGCAGGAGTATACTTATTCATTCTGTTGAGTAAAGTCCTTACCAATTAACTTTTAGATTTTTTAATAGTGATTTCTGTTTTCACTATATTTAGGTCATGATTATGTTCTAATGTTAAATATGACTTTTAAAACAATGTTGATTTATCAATTTTAATACAATTAGGTTCAATAATAAGAATTTTATTCATTGTGTTTGCTGATTTAGCTTTTTCTTGTGTTTTAAGTCATGTTTTATTTAAAAGCTTATTATCTATGTGTGGAGAAATAGTAATTCATAATGCAAACAGTTTTCAGGATATTCGATTTATAGGAAATTTATAATTATTTATAGTGCTAACTTCACCTTATTTTATAGTATATAATTTTGCTTTGTGTGGGATAACTTTTTCTTAGCAGGGTTTTATTCAAAAGATATAATTTTAGCATTAGTATCTATAAAAAATTTAAATGTATTTATATAACTTTTACATTTTTCTCTTCTGGTCTTACAGTGTGACATTCTTTTCTTTATTTGATTATGTTTTATGAGAAGTTTTTAACTCAGTACCATTATTTAAATTAAGTGAAGAAAGTTGAATAATGGTGCATTGAATATTATGGTCAACAGTTTTTGCTGTTTTTGGAGAAAGTTTATTAAATTGAATAATCTTTCATACCCTATATTTTATTTGTTTACCCTTAGTTATAAAAATAATACCAATTTAGATTAATGGGTTTATGATTAGGTAGAATTTTTTTTAAGTGTAGATTATGTTATTATTGTAATTTATTTGTTTATTATAGAATTACTGCTTTTTCAGGTTCTATATGACTTCTACCTTTAATTTCTACTAAAGGAGTAATTAAAATATTTTTAACAATTGGTTTAGACTCAATTAAATATATTGATTTAAGATGAAGGTGGTACTTTGATCCACAACACTTGTACTATGTTTTAATAAAAATTGGAGGAATTAATCAGTGGTTTCAAACATAGGATTTAAAATCTTGTTTAATAATTTTCTGATTGTTTTAATTTTAATTACATTTCTTATTTATTCAAATATCTTTTATTAGAGTAAAATGCTGAAGGTGTCATAGAGATAGCTTTATCTTTTAATATACTTATAACAATTAAAATTTTATTTTTACAATGTAAATTCAATGTTTTATTTAAACTATGTAAATTAAATATAAGATTTAAATGGACTCTAACCACTTGAATAAAAATGTAGTAATTTTTATTCTATCAACAGAACTTCTTAATTGAAAAGCTTTTCAATTTTATCATTAACAGTGATATACTGCTGCTTTAGTTTCAATTAATAAGGATATATACAATATCTTAGTATCAGATTGAACCTGATTACAAGTGAGGTACTTAGAACCGTAAGGCCTAAAGGACTACATCGTCAATTTTGAGATTTTAGTGTGTATACATTCTCCTGACATTTGCCGACCTCATGGTCAACCATCTGTAGCTGTGCTTATGACCCTCTTTGATCTAATGAAACATTCATAAGAAACAATCTCGCCAGTTTTCCTGATACTCAGTTACATAAGGCCCCAAAGCGCAAAGTATCATTTTGTTTAACTGCACAGTTTAATTTTTATCTAGTGTTGCCAACATAATTTACTCTTTACGTCACATTTTCAAGTAGTACTTCGTAATGTGAATTTCTTGCATAGAAATTTTGATTTTGACAAACATCTATGTTTCTTCAAACTTTGTTTCTGTGCTTTGGGCCCTTATGATTCTCAGCACCAATTTATTTGCTTCTTACTTAAGCAAGCAAGATTGATAATTCAGTACCTTTTGAGTGCAAATCAAATGCTATGTTTAGCTACAACCCTTAATGGTGTAATGAGGTCAATCAAGGGAGCCTTAAGGTGATTCATGATATAAGTAAAAATTAATACAAATAGTATTCTTGTTATTGTTCAAATTATTGTGTTTTATCTAATAGGAATAATGATTATGAGTTGAGTAAGTACAATTTCTATGCTAAAGTTTGAAAAGATAACACCAATTTATCAAAATCACATAGAAAATGATAAATGTGAGGATCTCATAGGATCAAAACCACATTTAAAGGGCACCTTTGTTTTGATCTTCAATATATTTTAAAAAGAAATTGGGTAATAATATTACAATAAAGTAGGTTGTTATGATAATAAAGGATATTAAACCTAAGATTTGAATTATTTTTTCTAAAATATTACACTTTTTGATTGAAAATCAAGTATATATATTATACTAAATAAAAATTATATGCCTCATCAATAAATAGAAACATAAAAATAGTCATATATATGAATAATCTACCTTCCCTGATCTGCTTTTCATATCATAATTCTCATTTGGTATAATCTTGTAGTGAGACATGGTTCATGATAATGAAGCAAAATTAGTGCTGTAGTATGGTATTCCATATGGCATATTATTTTATGTTTCCTGAATAAAAAACTTGCTGCATTTAGATGACATTCCTTTTTGAAATATTGTTTTTAAATTATCCCTAAAATCAACAGGGGGAGCTATCTCAGAAAAACTGATCTCCAGTTCTAACAAGGGATTATTGAAGTATGTGGATAAAAGCAACAGTTAAAACTGAGAGTTTAATAAATTTACTATCTTAAAATATATTTTGTATTAGATAATTAGTTACAACCAAGAAGCCATCACAGAGTAAGCAATACTCTTTTATTCAGAGATAGGGAAAACGTTTAGAGCTCCAGTTTGCTGGATCTAACATCAAAGACCCTAGTTATTAAATCACAGGCTTCAGATTTGCATTCTAATTCCCTACATTTATCATTATTGCACTCTTGTTAAATCTTAAAATATGTAAGAATAACGTCGTTCACTCTACAAAATTGGTTATATTACCGTGCAGTATTCTTTTAATAAAAAATGTATAGTAACTAATTTAGTAGATTTTTTCTTTTTTCTCCGTTATGGAAAAGGGAAGGGCTGTCTAACCTCAAGCGCCTTATTTGAAAAATACACTAAATAATTACGTGGATACATATTTAAAGCCTTTATAATCATTAAGGTTATATTTCATAACTATGCACTCGTGTTGCCTATAAGTAGCTAACGTTACAATTCAGACACGGCTCGCAAGTGCTCCATTTGTTTTGTCCCTTACTGTACGGCAACTAATCAATATTTCAATCTTATTGTCACCAGATAGAAAATGATCGCATCGCTGGTCATTGGAGATCAATACACCTCAACGCTTTGTCGAGTCATGTCGAGTAATAAAAGAGACTTGGAGGTGGAAGGGTTTGGGGATGTCCCAAATTTGACGCTTTTCATACATATAGGACATCATATTTTGTTATTTGAAAAAGTAACTCACCACCGTATACGAGTGTTACATCACAGTTCATTTGCACTAAAACATGGTAACGTTCCAAAGATTTGTCAGTCAGCCAATGTGACAGGTAAAATACGGTATCTTAAATAACTTTGGGATATAGCATTCAAAAATTGTTTATCCTTGGTAAATAGCTAAAACGAATAATCAAACAATCGAGAATGTCCCAAAGACGACGTATCTGGAAGAGTGTAAAAATGCAATATGGAATGTTTTGAAGATACTGATGCTATTAAAACTTCACAGAAATTGTATATTTTAAAGAGCTCTTTCTAATTGCTGTAACATATTTTTGCAGGTCTTCTACGATTTCCCAATTGTACCAAATTATCATAATATATATGTTGGTGACACTTGACCGAGTAAATCATTCCACGATTGCAAACATTTTGCAATGACTTGTTAGCTGTCTTGTGGCCAGAGGGGCATGGTGTGGCAGTGCATTTTTATTTCTCAGTGATGCTGCTGCACATATTGTTAAAGCAGAAGCTGGATTAAAAGTCCTGACGTGTCTTGCTCACAGTTTACATCATGTCGCTGAAAAGTTAGGAGTCAAAGTAAAGACACGGATCTTCTTGTCCATAGTGTAAAGAAAATGTTTGTAAAGTCGACCATTGCCTTTACCTCCTCAGTTAGTTTTCATATTTATATTCATTGCAACTTAATACAGTGTTTGAACACAATACATACATAATAATTAAATAATACATACAATAACGGATACTCGATTAGGACGATTAGAAATAAAAAAGTAATGGAGAGATAAAATTTAATTTAATAGCTAGTCATAACTTGCTTAGTGGTATAGAATTTAAGAATAAATATAATATGCTAAAAATAAGTATAATATGTCAAAATCAGCATTATCTATTAGAAAGGCTTTTAAATGTGTCTTAAATGTATTTAAATTATTAGAGGTTCTAATTGAAGCGGGTAACACACCGGTGCCGGTCCTTTGGATCGGTAGATTTCGTAAACTTTCGGTTTGTTACATCTGCCGTAATATGCATAAAACCATTAAAGGCTTTAACTTTAACAAGCTTACGTAAGGTAAAAATTCTAAAAAAAATATTCATGACAAAATTTTAATTTCTATTCGCTTATTTTTATTGCTAATTTGTTTCATTTTTCGTGCCTATAAGATCATCGGCAGAATGCGCTAGCTCTTGGTATACTTCCGCAGCTGTTGCCAATTCCTCGATCGGGGCCACATAATGCTATACCCCTTAATTTTTAATTTAAGGTATGCATGATAGCTGTTTAGCACACATACGAATAAAACAGCACCTACTAGTCCACAAAATAATAGATCCGTTCAATACAATACACTCATTCATTCTGACATGGAATGAATTTGTGACTGTTGGCAGCCCTGAAGCGAATGTCGAAAAATGTGTAGGATTTTGTGTATGGCGTCATTCTGTTGGTGCATGGCTTGGTGAGTGCATCGCGCACTGAGGTGGAGCTTCATTAGAAGAATGCAAAGTTGTTGCCTTTTATACAAAGCCTCGGTATGAAGAAAACATCGGCAGAAAAGTATTCTTTATTTGGTTAAACTGTTGCACTTTGTGCGTAAAAAGTGTTTTGTATATGTTTGGAGAAAAGTGAATTTGTATGCTGCGCCATTTTGAAATATTGAGGTGGGTAATCGTAAACGTTTCACTCTGTTTAATATTATGTGTGAAATACTTTATTAGTGTGGTTAAGTTCATTGTTTGTAAATCTGCATATCTGTAAACAGACCACACGTATAAATATCGGTTATTGCTTCGGTATTTTAGCGAACTCTGCCAGTTTCCTTGCCCGTGAATGCAAGATCATGCAATTTAAATATGAACGCTTTTGCATCCAGCAATATGAATTAAAGTTATGTAGTTTGAAAAGTACTATCACAAATATTTAATAAGTCGGCCGCATAAGCTGCGTTCGTGGCGTAGGTGTCTAGAGAGTTACGAATAGTAGAAACATGGATTCGCTGAAAATACCAACACTACGTAACCAAACCAGCAATACGGTATATTACGTATAAAATGTAGCGATAATGTAAAGTGTAAGGAAACTGGCCACACTAGTGGATGATAATGATACGCTAAACAACAAAGGTTCAATGCAATGAAAAAAGCTTCAATAATAATTCATGTATTATATATTGGTATATTATCCAAGGAATTCATACAGAATTATACACATTGTCAAAATATTTAGAAAAGTATAACCTTTTTCGTAATCTCAAGATTACCACCAACTTTCACAAACTACTGTCTACACTTGGAAGTGTTAATTCATTGTGTACAATCCTATATCACTACTTACTTATTCAGACACTGATACTAGTATCCCAGTTTAAGTAATTTTCAAGCTCCTTCTTTGTTGATTAATATGGAATTCTTGATAATATGAAACAAGGATACATTAGTTTAGTGAATTGCAGGCAGCTGATATATTGACACTTTACCTGAATTATATTCAAAATGTATCCCAACTGAGTAGAACTAATTTTTCATAAGGAGCTTTTGAAGTTCTGCCTTAAACCTATTTAAATGTCTTTTAATTCACTTGGCGATTATATATATATATAATTTTATACACATATATTTAACAGAAGTATCAAACAGCTGAGTTTTATTATTATATGTGTGTAATTTGTGTTTCTTACATGTGGTATGAGAGTGTGTTTCAGCATTTGTGACATAAATTGCATTATTAGCATCCATATAAATTAACAATTGTGTCATATATAAACTTGATAGGGTCAAGATATTCAAATTGCTGAAATAATTTCTGCAGCTTTCTGTTTTTAAATTACCAACCATCATTCTTAATGCCTTCCTTTTAGCTTAAATATTATCTTACTGTTAGTAACATTTCCACACAGTGTTAGACCGCATGATAACAGAAAATGAAAGTAAGCAAAGTAACATGTTCTGAACAACTTAAATGTCACTCGAGTTCTCAGCTGATAAAGAGCAAAGCAAGTTAGGCCTCGCTTCACTGCTAAATTTTCAATATCTTTGCCCCAGCTTAAATTTTTGTTCACCCATAAACCTAGGAATTTAGTTTCATGTTCAAAATTTACCTACTTGTAACCAATTGAAGCTGTTGTTTCTTACTTCTAAAGGAGAAAATATTGCAAAATACTTTTTCAACTGTATAATAATTAAATTTTCAGCATAATAAATTTCACAAATTTCTTACAAAACGAATTCTTATAGTACTTTCATATTATTAGCATATGGTTAAAATTTTCTGTAGTTTAAGCATAACAGTGGTTCAGTAAATATATCAGCCCAGTTGACTGTGGGACAATATCTCTTTTCAAATTCTCCATTCTTGAATTTCTCACCTAAATAATGGAACTTCACCTCAATGTGCCTTCTTCCTGTCAAACTTAACTGGCCTGATTTGATTAATGTATCTTAACTTTTATTGTCCACATACAAAATTACTTTCACAGTTGTTCCTGTCAGCTCTTCAGTCAATGTCCTCAAATGTGTGAACTCTGTACAGCATTGTGCTGTAGCAATGTACTCTGCCTCATTTGTTGAATTTGCTACCGTGCTCTGTGTTCTTGAGTGCCATGAAATCGGGCTTCCAGCACTCATTATTACATAGCTTGCAGTGCTATTTCTTCTTTATCACCAGCATAATCTGCATCACAGTATGCTATCAGTGTAATTGGTTCATGTTGTTAAAGTCTACTCTGATCTAGTTTGCTTTTATACCATTTCTCTGCTGGTGTGGTGTTTCAGCCTTTAGTAGGACTTCGCTTTGTAAGATTAGCAGCTGTCAGGACTGCTTCGCCCCACATCTCTTTGTTACATTTTGCATCAAACATTATTGCTCTTGCTTTGTTCATCAATGTGAGATTCAGTCGTTCAGACTTTCCATTCGACTGTGGAGTATGAGAAATAGTAAAATCGAGAACAATACCTCTCTCTTTACACCAGTTAATAAATTGTGCATTTTTATGTTCACCACCATTATCACATATGTGTTTACTAAGCTTTTGGTTAAAATGAGACCCAGTCTCTTTTACAAACTGCTTTACTTACATGCACAACTCATCAGCATTATTGGTACTATTTTATTTCAATTTTATTTATTTGTACTTCCATATCTTACAATCTCAATTACAAGGTTTACAATTCGAATCTAGGTGCAAATTTATCAGCTGCTTATATTACGGGCTGACAGTGGTGTTGGCTCCCTTGCCCTTTACTTCTATCCTAGCCCTTATACGACCTTGACCTAATGATCTGATTGTGTCTTCCATTTCTCTACCTCTAGCCCTTCTCAACCATTTGACTCTTTGACTTTGTCAGCAAATTTCCCCACCTCCCTTAATCTTTTCTCTCTGTTCAACCTAAACATTTTCATTATTAATACCTAAGCCCCTTTATTATCCCAGTTCTTATCCCATATTAATTTCCTCCCGTTTTCAATTTCTTTACACTCCACTACATAATGTTCCAAGCTTATTTTCTTTCTACATAGAAGGCACTTCTTTGGTGAACCCCCTCTCAATATGGCTCCCGTCCTTCTCCAAGCTAAACCCTCCCTCTCATATCTATCACTCATGTGTTTGGTACCTAGCAGATACACTACACAAACATGTGTCCATTCATCCTGTATTGTAAGAAAATAATACTTACCATCATGGGCAGGAGGACTGATTGGACCGCACAGGTCTCTATGTATGATTTGAAGGTGTCATTCTGCACTTTGCCTCACAGTTTTAGGTGGTACTCTTACCGGTTTGGCTTTAGCACACACAGAGCACTCTCTAAGAGTATTATTTTTAAAATGTGTCCCTCACACATTATACGGAGTTCCTGCAATTGTTTTTTATTCAGATGACCTAACTTTTTATGCCAAATATCTGTAGTATTACTGTTTTGTTCTGTAAACAGAGCAATATCACCTTGTGCATTTAGGTTTACTACATACATACCATTCTTATTTTTGTTACCTTCAAGTGAAACATCTTTGTTTGGTAACATAACCTTCTTCTTTAAGATGCATACCTTCTCAGCATCAAAATATAGAGCACCCTTATTTTGTGTTATTTTGTTTACAGACATGAGACTTTTTGAAGTTACATAGTGCACTTGATCCAGGACACAGTTTTCAAACTATGGAACCAATACCTGTTATAGACATCTTTACTCCATGTTTAGCAGTTTTTATTTCTTCTGCACAATGTTCCAGTTTCCTGGTATACAGGTAGCCTCATTTACTATATGAGTGGTTGCACCACGGTCCACTATGAACTCAAAACAATTATTACTGACTTCTGCTTCGTTAACTTCAAGATTGTTTACATTAGTCACTAAACTCTTACAGAACAAAGCAATTTTAGCATGTTTGTTATTAGAGTTTAGTTTAGTTTAGTTTTACTTTTTAAGAGCAGGATACTGGGCCCATACTCTGTTGTTTCTTACTTCTAAAAGAGAAAATGTTGCAGAAAACCTTTTAAACTGTATAACACACATTTTATTGCCATCATGGATAAGATTAACCTTATATTGACATTTTGCTTAGGTTATTGCCAGGGAATAAGAAACAACTAAAACATTTTATCATTAGCTACGTTACAATATTCAACATTTGAGATGCAAGGATTTCCCACTTTTCTGCAAGGTCTATGCTGAAAACTGATTGCTGTTGTTTTCTCTTCATTGTCAAGCAACCTATTTGACTCAAAACCTGTTTAATACTTCTACAGCTGATGTTATATTTTCTTTAAGGCTGTCATCATTCTTTCCTAGAGCAAAAATACTTGTATCATCCGCAAAAGGTGTCAGTTTAGCATCCAAATGGCTTTTAAGACAAAATGGCGGATCATTTATAGAAGTAAAGGCAATTGTTTCTGGTATCCCAAGAACAGAAATTATATTTAAATTAATGTGTGAAGTTGGTAAAGCATGAGAAAAAACCACAAAGAAAATCGTGTTTGAAAAGGTCACTCTTAATAAATCAGGTTCGAAGTGGAAAAAAACATTGCATTTTATTATGACAGTATCGTAAACATGTGGTAATTTAATCAAAATTGTTGGAGTAATTTAAAGAAAAATGAAACTTTTCGAACGATTACCTGTGCATGGATTGGTCTGGAGTGATGCATTTTCTTGAACATCTGGTGCTCCATGCTTAAAGCGATTTTTCGTTTTTGCACAGGTGCACGCACACTCTGTGGGGTAAATACTGATTCCCTGTTCAAAACGTGCAATTCTAATAATAGCTCAGTATAGAATTTTTCGTTCGAATGCAGTGCTTCTACCGAAGTACCCTTAGCTGCGTAACAGACGAAGTAAACATGCATCTAACAGAAATATAAGTATTTGAAAATTCAAACACAATAATAAATAAAATCTTCGATATGGTTCACTCCCCCCAAAAAGAAAAATATATTTGTTATAAATTGATTTAACGAGATTTATACTTGTGTAGTAAAGACTTGAGCTATCTGCTACGGCTTAAGATTTACAAAAATGTCATCCAGAATGAATTTGACGCTTTTCATACATATAGGACATCATATTTTGTTATTTGAAAAGTAACTCACCGCCGTATACGAGTGTTACATCATAGTTCACTTGCACTAAAACATGGTAACGTTCTAAAGATTTGTCAGTCAGCCAATGTGACAGGTAAAATACGGTATCTTCATAACTTTGGGTTATAGCATTCAAAAATTGTTTATCCTTGGTAAATAGCTAAAACGAATAATCAAACAATCGAGAATGTCCCAAAGACGACGTATCTGGAAGAGTGTAGCAATGCAATATGGAATGTTTTGAAGATACTGATGCTATTAAAACTTCACAGAAATTGTATGTTTTAAAGAACTTTTTCTAATTGTTGTAACATATTTTTGCAGGTCTTCTACGATTTCCCAATTATACCAAATTATCATAATATATATGTTTGTGACACTTGACCGAGTAAATCATTCCACGATTGCAAACATTTTGCAATGACTTGTTAGCTGTCTTTTGGCCAGAGGGGCATGGTGTGGCAGTGTATTTTTATTTCTCAGAGATGCTGCTGCACATATTGTTAAAGCAGAAGCTGGATTAAAAGTCCTGACGTGTCTTGCTCACAGTTTACATCATGTCGCTGAAAAGTTAGGAGTCAAAGTAAAGACACGGATCTTCTTGTCCATAGTGTAAAGAAAATGTTTGTAAAGTCGATCATTGCCTTTGCATCCTCAGTTTTCATATTCATATTTATTGCAACTTAATACAGTGTTTGAACACAATACATACATAATAATTAAATAATACATACAATAACGGATACTCGATTAGAACGATTAGAAATAAAAAAGTAACGGAGAGATAAAATTTAATTTACAAGCTAGTCATAAATTGCTTAGTGGTATAGAATTTAAGAATAAATTTAATATGCTAAAACTAAGTATAATATGTCAAAATCAGGAATAAAACCTAGTTATTTTTGCAGTGATACATAAATTCATCGATGGTATAAAAGACATTATCTATTAGAAAGGCTTTCAAATGTGTTTTAAATGTATTTAAATTATTACAGGTTCTAATTGAAGCGGGAAATACATTATAGAATTTTATTCCTGTATAACTAGGCAGCTTCTCATGCTCGATTGAAGGCTTTAACTTTAGTAAGGTTACGTAAGTTGAGAATTTTAATTTTCTAATTTTCGGTGCCGGTTCTTTGGATCGGTAGATTTCGTAAACTTTCGGTTTGTTACATCTGCCGTAATATGCATAAAACCATTAAAGGCTTTAACTCTAACAAGCTTACGTAAGGTAAAAATTCTAACAAAAATATTCATGACTAAATTTTAATTTCTATTTGCTTATTTTTATTGCTAATTTGTTTCATTTTTCGTGCCTATAACATCACCGGCAGAATGCGCTAGCTTTTGGCTTTACTTCCGCAATTGTTGCCAATTCCTCGATCGGGGCTACATACTCCTTAATTTTGAATTTAAGGTATGCATGATAGCTGTTTAGCACACATACGAATAAAACAGCACCTACTAGTCCACAAAATAATAGATCCGTTCAATACAATACACTCATTCATTCCGACATGGAATGAATTTGTGCCAGTTGGCAGCCCTGAAGCGGATATTGCAAAATGTGTAGGAAGTATTGTATGGCGTCAGTCTGATGGAGCAGCGCTTGCTGAGTGCATCTCTGACTGAGGTGCAGCTTAATTAGAAGAATGCATAGTTGTTGCTTTTATACAAAGCCTCGGTATGAAGATAATATCGGCAGAAAAGTATTCTTTATTTGGTTAAACTGTTGCACCTTGTGCGTAAAAAGTGTTTTGTATATGCTTGGAGAAGAAGTGAATTTGTATGCTGCGCCATTTTGACATATTGAGGTGGGTAATCATAAACGTTTCACTCTGTTTAATATTATGTGTGAAATACTTTATTAGTGTGATTAAGTTCATTGTTTGTAAATCTGCATATCTGTAAACAGACCACACGTATAAATATCGGTTATTGCTTCGGTATTTTAACGAACTCTGCCAGTTTCCTTGCCCGTGAATGCAAGATCATGCACTTTAAGTATGAACGCTTTTGCATACAGCAATACGAATTAAAGTTATAATGTAGTTTGCAAGGTACCCTCTATCATAAATATTTAATAAGTCGGCCGCATAAGCTGCGTTCGGGGCGTAGGTGTCTAGAGAGTTACCAATAGTAGAAACATGGATTCGCTGAAAATACCAACACTACGTAACCAAACCAGCGATACTGTATATTACGTATAAAATGTAGCGATAATGAAAAGTGTAAGGAAATTGGCCACACTAGCGGATAATAATGATACGCTAAACAACAAAGGTTCAATACAATGAAAAAAGCTTCAATAATAATTCATCTATTATTTATTGATATATTATCCAAGGACTTCATACAGAATTATACACATTGTCAAAATATTTAGAAAAGTATTACACAATATTTACAATATGCTTTTATAACGTTTTTCGTAATCTCAAGATTACCACCAACTTTCACAAATTACTGTCTACACTTGGAAGTGTTAATTCATTGTGTACAATCCTATATCACTACTTACTTATTCACTGATACTAGTATCCCAATTTAAGTAATTTTCAAGGTCCTTCTTTGTTGATAAGTATTGAATTCTTGATGATATGAGACAAGAATAAATTAGTTTAGTGAATTGCATGCAGCTGATATATTTACACTTTACCTGAATTATATTGAAAATGCATCCCAACTGAGTAGAACTGATTTTTCATAAAGAGCTTTTGAAGTTCTGCCTTAAACCTATTTTCATGTGTTTTAATTCACTTGGCAATTTTATATATATAATTTTATTCACTTATATTTAACAGAAGTATCATAAATTGCATTATTAGCATCCATTTGTTTCATATATAAACGTAATAGGGTCAAGATATTCAAATTGCTGAAATTATTTCTGCAGCTTTCTGTTTTTGGAATACCAACCATCATTCTTAATGCCTTCCTTTTAGCTTAAATATTATCTTACTGTTAGTAACATTTCCCCATAGTGTTAGACCGAATGATGATAGAAAATGAAAGTAAGCAAAGTAACATGTTCTGAACAACTTAAATGTCACTCGAGTTCTCAGCTGATAAAGAGCAAAGCAAGTTAGGCCGCACTTCACTGCTAAATTTTCAATATCTTTGCCCCAGCTTAAATTTTTGTTCACCCATAAACCTAGGAATTTAGTTTCATGTTCAAAATTTACCTACTTGGAACCAATTGAAGTTGTTGTTTCTTACTTCTAAAGGAGAAAATGTTGCAAAATACTTTTTAAACTGTATAATAATTAAATTTTCAGCATAATAAGTTTCACAAATTTCTTACCAAACGAATTCTTACAGTACTTTTATATTATGAGCATATGTTTAAATTTTCTGTAGTTTAAGCATAACAGTGGTTTAGTAAATATATCAGCCCAGTTGACTGTGGAACAATATCTCTTTTCAAATTCTCCGTTCTTGAATTTCTCACTTAAATAATGGAATTTCACCTCAATGTGCCTTCTTCCTGTCAAATTTAACTGGTCTGATTTGATTAATTTTCTTTAACTTTGATTGTCCACATACAAAATTACTTTCACAGTTGTTCCTGTCAGCTCTTCAGTCAGTGTCCTCAAATGTGCGAACTCCGTAAAGCATTGTGCTGCAGCAATGTACTGTGCCTCATTTGTTTAATTTGCTATCGTGCTCTGTGTTCTTGAGTGCCATGAAATCGGGCTTCCAGCACTCATTATTACATAGCTTGCAGTACTATTTCTTCTTTATCACCAGCATAATCTGCATCACAGTATGCTATCAATGTAATTGGTTCATGTTGTTAAAGTCTACTCTGACCTAGTTTGCTTTTATACCATTTCTCTGCTGGTGTGGTGTTTGAGCCTTTAGTAGGACTTCGATTTATAAGATTAGCAGCTGTCAGGACTACTTCGCCCCACATCTCTTTGTTACATTTTGCATCAAACATTATTGCTCTTGCTTTGTTCATCAATGTGAGATTCAGTCGTTCAGACTTTCCATTCGACTGTGGAGTATGAGAAATAGTAAAATCGAGAACAATACCTCTCTCTTTACACCAGTTAATAAATTGTGCATTTTTATGTTCACCACCATTATCACATATGTATTTACTAAGCGTTTGGTTAAAATGAGACCCAGTCTCTTTTACAAACTGCTTTACATACATGCACACCTCATCAGCATGTTTGGCACTATTTTATTTATTTCAATTTTATTTATTTATACTTCCATATCCTACAATCTCAATTACAAGTTTTACAATTCGAATCTAGGTGCAAATTTATCAGCTGCTTATATTACGGGCTGACAGTGGTGTTGGCTCCCTTGCCGTTTACCTCTATCCTAGCCCTTATACAACCTTGACCTAATGATCTGATTGTGTCTTCCATTTCACTACCTCTAGCCCTTCTCAAACATTTCTCTTTGACTTTGTCAGCAAATTTTCGCACCTCCCTTAATTTTTCTCTCTGTTCAACCTAAACATTTTCATTATTAATACCTAAGCCTCTTTATTATCCCAGTTCTTATCCCATATTAATTTCCTCCAGTTTTCAACTTCTTTACACTCCACTACATAATGTTCTAAACTTATTTTCTTTCTACATAGAAGGCACTTCTTTGGTGAACCCCCTCTCAATATGGCTCCCGTCCTTCTCCAAGCTAAACCCTCCCTCTCATATCTATCACTCATGTGTTTGGTACCTAGCAGATGCACTACACAAAAATGTGACCAGTCATCCTGTATTGTAAGAAAATAATACCATCATGGGCAGGAGGACTGATTGGTCCGCACAGGTCACTATGTGTGATTTGAAGGGGTCGTTCTGTTCTTTGCCTCACAGTTTGAAGTGGTACTCTTACCAGTTTGGCTTTAGCACAAACAGAGCAGTCTCTAAGTGCATTATTTTTAAAATTTATTCCCATACACATTATAGGGGATCCTGCAATTGTTTTTTATTCAGATCACCTTACTTTTTATGCCAAATATCTGTAGTGTTACTGTTTTGTTCTGTAAACAGAGCAATATCACTACGTGCATTTGGTTTTTACTACATACATACCATTCTTATTTTTGTTACCTTCAAGTGCAACATCTTGGTTTTGTAACACAACCTTCTTCTTTAAGATGCATACCTTCTCATCATCAAAATATAGAGCAACCTTATTTTGTGTTATTTTGGTTACAGACATGAGACTCATTGAAGGTACATAGTGTACTTAATTCAGTACACAGTTTTCAAACTATGGAACCAATACCTGTTATAGACATCTTTACTCCATTTTGAGCAGTTTTTATTTCTTCCGCACAATGTTCCAGTTTGCTGGTATAGTTATGAGTGGTTGCACCACTGTCCACTATGAACTCAAAACAATTATTACTGGCTTCTGCTTTATTAACTTCAAGACTGTTTACATTAGTCACTAAACTCTCACAGAACAAAACAATTTTAGCATGTTTGTTACAATCTTTCTCAGAGTGAGTACTTTTCTTGCATATTGAACAATGCTTTTTCTCTGGGTAATTTGTTTTAATATGTCCTATCTCATTACATCAGTAACAAATGATTTTCTTTTTACCCCTGACTTTCAATTCAGCTTTAAAGGATACCTACATTTTTGTCTTCTCTAGTGCACATTTTTAATTTGTCCTCTTCCAATAGTAAGTAGTAATAAGTAAGTAGTAAGTAATTTATTTCCTTTTACAGCAACAAATGGAAATACAAGATTACAATTATAAAATCCATACTAAAATATGTCACATATTCCTAAATTCTGAAAATTCTATCATGTTATCATGTTGCTCACCGTTGAATAGTATAATTCAGTCTCCATACACCTAACCCTAGGTTTTTGTGTATTGGAGGCCCTCTGCTCCTTTTTACACTTTCTGCCATTTCACCTATCCCACATTACATTTTTCTCTTAATTGTTCTTAGCCATCTCTCTTTAACTTTCTCTAAATAATTCCCTATATTTCTCCTGTTCTTTTCTCCTTTTACTGACAACATTTCTCTAATTACTACTTCACCCCCCAAACTGTCCCATTTACGTAGCCAAGCCTGCTCTCTGCATATCTTTTTTTGACTACAATTTAATATACAATGGAAATCTGCATTCTCTTCTCCACACAATGGACATTTATCTAGCTCCTTCTCTTGACCTATACCTTTCAGGTTTCTCACTGCTCTCGCCCAAGAAAAACCTTCTCGCCCTAACTTACTATATATATCTATATATCCTTCCCTCCCCCAGGTTGATTTTATTTCTCTATATAATCTCAGTGAGCTTTTGTCACTTGTATTGGCAAAAATGTCTTGTCTGTCAATATCTTCTAATCTTAGCTTAACTTCTTTCTAGAAGCCTCTATACCCATACTGTGCATTTATCCTCTTCCAATAAGATAAGCCTTGCAATAAGATTTTCCAGGGTTTTGTCAGATTCTTGAGTGGAATCCCATGCACTGCTGAAATGTTTGAAATCTTCTGGAAGTACTGTAATTACCTTGGAGATCACTGTAGATTCTGTTATTTCTTCTTTCAGGCATTTAAGTTTGCAGATCACATTTTGAAGTTCACAGATGTTGGTGTTTACATCTTAGGATTTGTCAAACTTGAAGTTCTAAAACTCCTGTAGCAGTAAACGCTTTTGTTGACTAGTTTCTTTCTTGTATATCGTCAGTATACTGTCATACATTTCCTTAGCGGTTTCACATTACATAAGATGTACTTTTACACTGTTTTCTACTGTTCTGAGAATTACATGCTTGGCTATTGCATCTTTAGTTTTCCATTTTTCCTGGCTTTCATTATCACCTTCAGCATCTGCCAGTTGCTGTGTGCCATTATCCACACTCAAAAGTTTCTTTGTTGTGAACATAATTTTGATCTCAAATTCCCACCTAGGAAATGTACTTGAGTCTTTAAGTTTTTGTACACATGCAACTTCATCATTTTCATCTTGGAGCACACCCTGATTTTACTGTTTAGTTTTACCTGTTTAGTTTTACTTTTTAAGAGCAAGATACTGGGCCCAAAACCTGTTGATGTTTCTTACTTCTAAAGGAGAAAATGTTGCAGAAAACCTTTTAAACTGTATAACACACATTTTATTGCCATCATGGATAAGATTAACCTTATATTGACATTTTGCTTAGGTTATTGCCAGGGAATAAGAAACAACTAAAACATTTTATCATTAGCTACATTACAATATTCAACATTTGAGATGCAAGGATTTCCCACTTTTCTGCAAGGTCTATGCTGAAAACTGATTGCTGTTGTTTTCTCTTCATTGTCAAGCAACCTATTTGACGCAAAACCTGTTTAATACTTCTACAGCTGATGTTATATTTTCTTTAAGGCTGTCATCATTCTTTCCTAGAGCGAAAATACTTGTATCATCCACAAAAGGTGTCAGTTTAGTATCCAAATGGTTTTTAAGACACATTGGTGGATCATTTATAGAAGTAAAGACAATTGTTTCAGGTATCCCAAGAACAGAAATTATATTTAAATTAATGTGTGAAGTTGGTAAAGCACGAGAAAAAACCACAAAGAAAATCGTGTTTGAAAAGGTCACTCTAAATAAATCAGGTTCGAAGTGGGGAAAAAAAATCCGAGGACTAAACATATGCATTTTATTATGACAGTATCGTAAACATGTGGTACTTTAATCAAAATTGTTGGAGTCATTTAAAAAAAAATGAAACTTTTTGAAGGATTTCCCGTGCATAGATTGGTCTGGAGTGATGCATTTTCTTGAACATCTGGTGCTCCATGCTTAAAGCGATTTTTCGTTTTTGCACAGGTACACGCACACTCTGTGGGGTAAATACTGATTCCCTGTTCAAAACGTGCAATTCTAATAATAGCTCAGTATACAATTTTTGGTTCGAATGCAATACTTCTGCCGAAGTACCCTTAGCTGCGTAGCAGACGAAGTAAACATGCATCTAACAGAAATATATGTATTTGAAAATTCAAACACTATAATAAATAAAATCTTCGATATGGTTCACTCCCCCCAAAAAGAAAAATGTATTTGTTATAGATTGATTTAACGAGATTTATACTTGTGTATTAAAGACTTGAGCTATCTCTTACGGCTTAAGATTCACACAAATGTCATCCAGAATGAAGAGGACATGCCCCAAAAATTTAAAAGAAACATTTTATATGTCAGTGAACTATCTCAGTATTTAGTATTTTAATCAAACTCCTTAGAGCAATCTTGGAGAAAGTGAAAGTTGTTTCAAAATTTTCAATGTAAACGTCAGATTGACCTGCGGTAATTTGCTTGAAACCTTTGTTTCCTATTCTTGTAATATGTTAAACTTATATATAGGTTTCTTATCTCTATCATTTTTTTAGTTTACAAACGTTTAAAGAGGTATTTTGAGACGAGGCGTATGACGTAATGTTGCGCAGTAGTTTATGTTCGAGTGCACTTGTTTATTTGAAAGAAAAAGGGGTGTCAAGTTAGTCATCTGTAGCCCAGTAGCCTTATCAGCAGTCTGCTGGTGAAAGCAGAGATCTTACTCTTCATGAAGTCACGTGGCACATCCGATCAAGGTCACATGTATCACATGTGTTTCTGGTGAAAACTTGATATCGATTTGTTGGGTAGAATGCAATATTTCTCCCACTTATTACACGTAATAAAGAAAATACCAAACCTGAAGTACCTTCTCCACCCATTCATCAACAAACTGTTTTCATAGGTACCTTTTCTTCTATATACTTCATTTTAGGCCAGAATAGGTTTATTGTGTATTTCCCTGTAGGCGTTTTAGGAGAGTTTTAGCGCCCCTCTCCCTGTTAACGTTAAACGTTATACATCATGAGTGGGCACGTGTCTAATGACGATAATAGTTAATGGGGATGAATCACAAACAATTTTCGCGCAACGGAGTCATTTATTTTATTCGGATCCGTCCGGAAACTTTCGGTGTCAATGAACTTCAGCTGTTATCACGCTTCTGTCTTCCAGTTTGGTGATAAAGAGCAATCAGCTGTTGTTAGCTCTTCTAAAACACCAAGGATGAATTGTTAATAATCTCTCTATTGAATGATATAAACGGTTATGAAGACGTTATATTATTAGCCCTTGCAAAGAAGAGAAAATCTCCAATATTAAGATCGGTGCAGTTTCCAAGTGTTAATCCAGATAGTTCCTCAAATGAAGAATGCATGCAGAATTTCCGATTTCAAACGAAAGACTTGCACCGACTAGATTAGCTTTATCTTCTTTATTGCAAAGTTGTAAGAGATGTTTCACATAGTCTTTTACAGTGGGAAGACAGGAATCCTTTCCCGCTCCAACGCAAATTTTTTCTCAATTTCATACCATTTGCTTGTGTACGTTGTGCATATTACTTGCCACACATTTCAGAAGAAATCACATATCATCAGTAATTGAAAATCCTAATTTTGAAGCCATTTATTACAAATTTCATGAATAACAGCCACGCGTACTTTACCATTTTATTTGCACACAAATAACTGCATCTGATCGCTCGGGTGAACGCAGTTGGAGGCTTTACCTCATCCTAAAACAGGGATTTTTGGTAGCTCTAAGCTCTATGTACCCTCTACTCGTTTGAGCATCATTTCATTGTCAGATATCAATTAAACCTGGAGGTGTTCCATTTTCCGAAAGATAAATGTCTGGTAACTCTAAGCTCTATGTACCCTATACTCATTTCAACATAATTTATTTCACTGTCGGAAATAACTTCGGAGGCTTTCCCTTATCCGGAATATTGAATGTCTTGTAACTCTAAGCTCTACGAACCCTGTACTCATTTGAATATCATTTCATTCATCGTCCGATATGGATTGACTTTGGGGGCTCTACCTTATCCATAAACATGAATTTTGTGTAACTCTGAGCACTATGGACCATGTACTCATTTCAAGATCAAGTCGTTAACGTTGGAAGTTTTCCCTTATTCTGAAAGACGAATCTGTGGTAACATTAAGCTCTATGTATCCTGTACTCATTTGAACATAATTTCCATGATTGACGGATACGACATATCGTTGGAGGTTTTGTTCTATCCTGAGAGATGAATATCGGGTAAATCTAAGCTCTATGTATCCTGTACTCATTTGAACAATTGCATTCATCGTCCGATATGACAGTTTTGCTGGTTTTCTGTTATGCTGAAACATGAATGTCTGGTAGCTCCAAACTCTATTAACCCTGTACTCATTTCAAAATTATTTCATTCCTCGTCCGATAGGAGTTGACGTTGGAGGCTTTACCTTATCCTGATACATGAATTTTGTTTGACTCTAAACTCCATGGACCCTGTACTCATTTGATCATTTCATTTATCGCTCGATATGGCTTGACGTTGGAGGCCTTTCCTTATCGTGAAAGATGAATTTCGGGTAACTTTAAGCTGTATGTACCCGGTACTCACTTCAACATCAAGTCATTCATCGTCCGAAATTAGTTAACTTTGGAAGCTTTCTCTTATTCTGAAAGACGAATGTGTGGGGACATTAAGCTCTATGTACCCTGTATTCATTTCAACATCATTTCATTCATCGTCCGCTATTAGTTCACGTTGGAGGTTTTCTCTTATCCTGATATAAGAATGTCGGATAACTCAAAGATCCAAAGAGCCTGTATTCCTTTGAACATAATTTCATTCACTGTCGGATATGACGAAACCTTGGAGGATTTCTCTTATCCTGAAACAAGAATGTCGGGCAGCTCTAAGCTCTATGTACCCTTTACTCATTTAAACATTTAATTCATCGTCCTATATGACAACGTTGGAAGATTTCCCTTACCCGAAAGTTGAATGTCGCGTATCTCTAAGCTCTATGTACCCTCTACTCATTTCAACACCATTTCATTCATGTCCAATATTAGTTAACGTTGGAAGATTTGCCCTACCTGAAAGATGAGTGTCGCGTAACCGTAAGCTCTATGTACCCTGTACTGATTTCAACATCATTTCATTCATGTCCGTTATTAGTTGGAATTTTTCCTTTATCCTGAAAGACGAATGTGTGGTAACACTAAGCTCTAAGGACCCTGTCCTCATTTGACCAGTATTTCACTTATTGTCGAAATGGACTTAGCGTTTGAGGTTTTCCCTTATCGAGAAAGATGAATGTCGGGTAACTCTTAAGCTTTATGTATCCTGTAGTCGTTTCAACATCATTTCACTCATCGTCCGATATTAGTTATCCTGGGCAGCCTACCTTTATCCTGAAATACGAATGTGCAATAAGCACTGTGTATCCTGTACTGATTTGAGCATCACTTCATCTTCCTATATGACTTAACGTTGGTGGATTTCCCTTAACCTGAAAGATGAAGGTCTGATAATTCTAAGCTCTATGGACTCTGTACCGATTTGAACATTCATTTCAATCATTGCTCAGTGCGACTATACGTTGGAGGTTTTCCCTTATACAGAATGATGAATTTTGAGTTACTCTAAGCTCTGTGGACCCTGTACTCATACAAACATCATTTCATTAATCGTTCCTAATCACCTAACAATGGAGTTTCTCCCTCACCCGGATAGATGAATGTTAGGTAGCTCTAAGCTCTGTGTCAGTGTGCTCATTTCAAAATTATTTCATTCATCGTCTGATGAGTTGACTTTACCTTATCCTGAAGCATGAATTTTGTGTAACTCTAAACTCAATGGACCCTGTACTTATTTGAACAATTTTATTCATCGCTCGATATGACTTGACGTTGAAGGATTTCCCTTATGGTAAAAGATGAATTTTGGATAATTTTTAGCTCTATGTGCCAGGGACTCATTTGAATATAATGCCCGATATGACTTGACGTGTTAGGCTTTCCCTTTTCCTGTAAGATAAATGTCTGATAACTCTAAGCTCAATGTAACCTGTACTCATTTGAACATAATTTCATTCATCATCAGATATGACAACGTTGGAGGTTTTCCCTTATCCTGAAAGATGAATGTTTGGCAACTCTAAGCTGTATATACCCAATTACTCATTTGACCATAGTTTCATTCAATTTCGGATATCACTTGAGTTGTAGGCTTTCCCTTTTCCTGAAAGATAAATGCCGGGTAACTCTAAGCTCTATGAACGCTGAACTCATTTAAACGTCGTTTCATCCATTGTCGAATACGACCCAATATTGGAAGTTTTCTCTTATCCTAAAAGATGAATGTTGGGTACCTCTTAGCGGTATGTAACATTTACTCTTTGAAAATCATACCATTCGCTGTCGGATATCATATAACGTTTGAGGTACCCCAGCGGCCTACTTCGGTAGGTACGGGTTTGGTGCACCCGGGGTCCCGAGCCAACAGTCTCTCTCGTGTATGCTACTCTTAGTGGTTGAGGGAGACAGTCAACACGCCCGCCCACGTGTAGGCCGTGCGTGGAGACCCGTGTCGGTGGAAAGGTTTGTCCTAGAGGTTGAGGGATGCTCAGCTGAGCTCGTTCCAGTGACCTTCTGAATTCGGGGAGGGTGCGCATTTCTAATACACTACTTTGGTTTCTGCTGCGGCTAAAAGGAAGGTTAGGGACTAACCCACCCCTAATCAATCGGCCAGGACTAGGTATTTTACCAAGCTCCAGGGTGAGTGAGACGGCGAGCTCGCTATATCCCCTGTGTAGCCCTCTCATCCCGGTAGGATGACCTCTTGTTGGGCTCCGTGGTAGGTGGGGAGCACTGGGGGATGAAACGTAGTCCATCTAATATGGTAAACCCCTCTATTAATAAAATTATTAGCAAAAGTGGAAAGGAAATAGCCGAGTGTAGTGGTCCACGCTATTTAGTTATTTATAGAACTGAAGAAGGTCGGAAGTTTAGTACCGTGAGTCCGCTCGTTATTCAGAAGGGCTTAGATGGTATTGCTGGTTCTGTAAAGGCATGTACTAGATGTCTCAGTGGCACGCTCCTGGTCGAAGCAGTTTCTTGGACACGGGCTGCTAAAATCTTGAAAGCCAATATGCTTGCGAGCTATTCGGTGCGCGTTCAATTGCATAGGACTCTGAACTCCTCGAGTGGTGTTCTAAACACCAGCGCATTGGACGGTATGTCCAATTAGGAGATTCAGCAAAACTTGGCGGAACAAGGTGTGACTAATATATATCGAGTTCACCGCAAAGAACGAGGTGAACTAGTGCCCACTCGTACCCTGTTTCTTACCTTTGATCGGGTAGTCCCGAAAAGGATTAAGGCAGGGTATGAAGCTATTGAAGTGAGGCAGTATATACCCAATCCACTGAGGTGTTATCAGTGCCAGCGCTTTGGCCACACAAGTGATTGATGTAATGGAGTTCCCACTTGCGTTGACTTCGGGGAAGTCAAGCATGACAATACATGCACTTCACCCGCAAAGTGTGTTAACTGCAGTGGTAATCACTAAGCAAACTCCAGAGAATGTCCTCGTTTTATGGAGGAGAAGGCGATGCAAGAGATCCGGGTAAGAGAGACGGTGTCCTTCGTGGAAGCCCGGAAACTCTTGCGTATTCGCCAGCCTTCTATACCTAGGACCGTTACTTATAGTACGGTTGCAGCTAAGCCGGTACTTAGACGTAAAATCGCAACACAAACCTGTGAAATAAACGTGGAAGTAGTATCCGAAAGATCAGTTACACCAAGATCACAGCCAAAGCAACAAACACCAACACGAACAGCAGTGAGCGCGCCGACCAAGTCCAGTCCTAAGAAGAAGGTTTTGGCCAAGTCACCGCCGAAAGCATCTACTTCAAGAACAACTGAACCGGTAGTATATAATGTATCGCCAAGGAAATTTAAGACCAGCTATGATAGAACGGACTTCCTCAAGGTAAATAGTAAGACCAGTGAAAGGAGAGCTAGCCAGTACAAAATTCCGCGAACATATCCGTCCACAGCATCTCCGGACTCATCTGGAGAGGACGCCGATCGGCGACTTTCATCTTCGCCGATCGCAGTTTCCGATCCTGTCGAGAGACTGGATTCGAAGTCACCAGTGCGTAAGCCGTCCTCTTCCATTGACGATGTGGAGCGGGTGGATCCTGTCCTCACTGCCCAAACGACAGTGAGGAAAAGGCAGGAAAAACCTGCTAATAGCCCTAGCCCTGCCCCAAAGAAAAGGAACAATTTGGTTCGACCACCACTGGGCCGGTAGCTTTTGTCCTGGCAAGATGATATTGAAAATAGTAATTTTTATGCATTTTGGCATTTCTTTGGTATTTATAGTTTTTAATTGTTTTTTATCCATTTGGGCTTATTTATTTTGTTGTCATTTTGTTTTGATTTGTTTTTAAAATTTTGAATAATTTATATATGGCTATTGCCATGAATTACTTTTTTGTAAGGGCGCTGATTACCGCTGCAGTTGAGCGCCCTTATACACTAATCATTTTTATACGTTTGAGGTTTGCTCTTATCCTGAAGGAAAATGTCTTGTAAATCTAAGCTCTATGGACCGTGCACTCTTGTGAGCATTATTTCATTCATCATAAGATATGACTTAAATTGGAAGTTTTGCGTTAACCTGAAAAATGAATACCTGGTAACTGTGTGCTCTATATACCCTGTACACATTTGAGCATAATTTCGTTAATTGTCGGATACGACATGACGTTGGAGGTTTTGCCATAACCTGAAATATGAATGTCGGGTAACTCGAAGCTCTGTGTATGCTGCACTTATTTGAACAGCATTTCATTCATTGTCAGATATGACTTAACTTAGGAGGTGTTCTCTTATCCTGAAAGATGAAGGTTCTACGTAACCCTGCACTCATTTCAGCATAATTGGATTCATCGTCCAATATGGCAACTGCAGGTCTTCTGTTATGCTGAAAGATGAATGTGTGGTAGTTCCGAGCTCTATGGACCCTGTACTCATTTCAACATTTCATTCATCGTCCGATAGGAGTTGAATTTGGGGGCTTTACATTATCTTGAAGCATTAATTCAGTGCAACTTAAAACTCCATTTACCCTGTACTCATTTGAACATCATTTCATTCATCGCTCGACGTGTCTTGATGTTGGAGATTTTCCCTTATCGGGAAAGAGGAGTTTCGGTTTACTCTTACCTCTATGTACCATGGACTCATATGAGCTTAATTTTATTCAATGTCGGATATGACTTTACGTTGGAGGTTTTCCGTTTTCCTGAAACATAAATGTTGGGTAACTCTAAGCTCTATGTGCTATGTACTGATTTGAACATCATTTCATTTATCGTCCGATATGACAACGTTGAAGGTTTACACTTAAGCTGAAAGATGAATGTCGGGTAGCTCTAAGCGCTATGTATCCTGTACTCATTTCAACATCATTTCGTTCCTTGTCCGATATGAGTTGACGTTGGAGGCTTTACCTTATACTGAAACTTGAATTTTGTGTAAGTCTAAGCTCTATGGACCCTGTACTCATTCCAACATCATTTCATTCACCGCTCGATATGATTTAGCGTTGGAGATTTCCCCTTATTCTGAAGGATTGATTTCTGGTTACTCTATTGTCCCTGGACTCATTTGAGCAACATGCATTCATTGTCGGATATGAGCTAACGTTCCAGGTTTTCCTTTATTCTGAAAGCTGAATGTCGGCCAACTCAAACCTCTATAGAATCCGTGCTTAATTATCATTGTAGCTATTTAATTCGTCGTTCTATAATATATGATCAACATTATACTGTGACTTTCATGACCCGGAGGGGGTAGCGGGTTGCCTTAATAGTCCCGGGTGCTAGCCTGCAAAGCTAGTAGTGGGTGTGCTAGATCACCTGCGGCCCCACCGAGGTTATCGGTAGTCTTCCCTTCGGGGTTGGCGCGCGTAAGTGGCGTATCCACTTCCATCCCGTCTTGACGTTGAGTTCGGATGGGGGGGCTTTTTAAGAAATCAGGTCTTGCCCTATGGAAAGAGCCCCGGAGTATCCATCCTCCCGGGTGGAAGGAGGCCCGGGTCTTGATCCTACGGGTCCAGGACTAATGGGAGTAGATCCTCTGCACTTATCTGTGACTTTCATGAACCAGACAGTCTAATAATAAATGAACACCACGCTCTATTACGAATATATATGAACTTAACGTATTTATGCCCGATTTCACCAACAAATGTTAAGACTTAACACGAGTTTAGCAATAGTTAAAACAAAAATTGCATTTCACCAACAAGTTTTAGCGTAACACTCGTGTTAAATTTCATGTTAAACTAACACGCCGAATTTCTGATGTTAAGTCCTTAACAATTGTAAATAGTCAAGATGGCGAGCATGAACTCAGCTGTCGATATCGATTTGCTACATTTAAGACCGTCTAAATGGCATTCATAATAGAGTACGGCCTATGAGCAGAAATGATTTTAAGAAAATATCCGAAGAAAATAGTTTTACGGAGGTATAGACTGTCGAAATATGTTGCTATGAAGGTTACTGCGGAAGTACAAGAGAGGTTTGAACATGCATAGAAAGGAATATGACTATCTTGCCTTAGCTCAAGTATTATTAACCTTGCGATTTTATAATTCTCGGAATTATTTGGATAATACACTGTCCACCTGCCGTCTTGAAACGTTCAAGTAACTTGTCCTTCGCACCTCGTTTTAAATTTACGTAATAATGAGTTAGAATATACATCGAAAGGAATATGCCGATCGGCCTTTGCTTCAAGTATTAATAATTTTGCTATTTTATAATTCACTGAATTATGTGGATAATACATTGTTCACCTCCCGTCTTGAAACGTTTAAGGCACTTGTTATTCGCACCTCGTTTTAAATTTACGTAATACTGACAAGTTGTTTGGTGCTTGTAGTAGTGACACATGCATTTGAATTTAATTAGTTTGCAATATTTTCCCCGCGACATCTTTCTCTTTTACATTCACTGCATCCGTCCTCTTATTTTCCACGATATCCTTACACTTCGTCACCATTTCAATTAACAATTCTTTCTCCGTCGATCAGAAATTTGTCTCACGGCTTTATTTATGATTTTGGTCATCCGCCATTTGTGTAGACAAAAATGAAAACAAAACCGCATCCTGAGCGCATCGGAGTGCGTTCAGAAAATCATCCATAGCCTTCTATAGCTGTGATATTTACAAGTTTCTTAGCGTTAACACAGGTTTGTTAACATTTTAAGAAAACATGTTGGTGAAATGCAAGAAATTTAACATTAGTTTTAGCGCTGGAAAAATTGTTACGTTACATTTGTTAACGTCGATTTTAACATCTGTAGATGAAATCGGGCATTAGAATGATACATGATCATTGTGTTTTCACAATTTTATGAGAATTAATTCCTATGTGATCTTTTTACCCTAAGCGAAAAATTACTGTTTCCTGTGACCTAAATCACTCTTTGTTCCACTACATCGGGATTAAGAAATGTTTAATCAATAAAGGAACAAAAGGTTTGCAGGGTATCGGGACTCTGTTCCGTGTTCACGACTGACCCCTTTTCGCCTCTGCACGAATGTTCTTAGAATTTATCATTGCACATTTCGGCACCTTTCTCACGTAGCACAAAACCTTTATCACTTCCTCTAGTAGGTATTTGGTGCTTTATATCGTCATGTTCACCAGCTGTTGCAAAATCGATGTGGATGGCTGAAGCAAATTTTGGGCTCAATTCACAATGAAAATTAACCGTAAGATTAACGTAAGCTGGAAAACTAAACCCAAGGTATTCTGATGGAACCACTTACAATGAATCACGTAAGAGAATGAAAGCTTAAGTGTACATTTACATGATTTTCTCTACTTTTGTACAAAAGCTCTTATAAAGGATTATATATATCATATTCCCCTCTCTGTTTCATAATATTGGAAATAAACGTTTTCAGAAGCTATATTATTGCTAATTTTCTTCTAGATACAACGGGAATATGAGAACAGCTTTTAACGAGTGCAGCGGGGTAGCAACTAACCTGTATGCTCCTGCCAGTAAGAATCGCTTCATATAGCCAGTGAGAGACAAAAGAGGATTTTCCCCACTTGGAGAAAATCACTTGATTAGTCCTTGGTTTGACTTATTACTGTGAATATTATAGTTAAGTACGAGGGGGAATCCTTTGACGTACTCTAATTGTTCTATGAGTTTTGATATATGTGTCAATTTTGATCTGTGACACCCGTATAATCGGGTATAATCCTATTATTTCTAGTGCACCCCTCATATTTTGGTATCGAAACTTCCTACAAATTACTATATTTGGCGAAGAGGGCTACGTTCATTAATATAATTTAACGCGGGAGAACTAATTTTGTTTTGCGTTGAAAATGGGAAACGTTCTAAAATATTACATTTACCTGAACAAATCGAGATGAGAATTCTTGTTTCTTATACTCGCCTATCTGCAACTAAGAAGTAAACGACTAATATTACTTTCAATACAGATGAAATTCGTTAATTTGTTTATGAGTTGATAAGGAGAAAACATATCACACAGCACGAGCAATGAGGCTGGTGCAGGAGTTGGGAAGCAGAACATCGTTTCGGTGCAATGTTTTGGGTTGTATGGGTGTTTTTTTGTGCTCGGCTAGCTTTGGATGCCCTCAGATGCCAGGTAGTGGTGAATAGTGAGATCTCTATCTTGAGGTCCAGCGTTTTGCAGAAGTCCATGATACTCAGGTGTTTAGGTTTCTCTCCTCATTGACATGGTCGCGTTCTTCTATCTTCCTTGCTCGTCACACCCTCTTCGTTGCGTATCATCGTCTTACAGTTTCTCCCGACTTCTATTCCTACCCCTATTCCCTGCGCGAATTCTGCGTGTTCCTCTCGTTCGTCGCTCTTAAATGACGCAAAGCCGCCTAATCGCTAACCATTATGTAACTAAAACTGTATTAACCACGAAGAACTGCGTCTTTACTGTAGCGTGTCACATGAAGAAGTGTGTTTACTGCATGTCGTTGCACGAAGAAGTCTTTAGAGTACCGCGTCTAATAAGGATCTTTACCGCTTCCCGTCGCATGAAGTGTTTGCTCCAGCGCACCTAAGTAAGAAGTCACCTCTGCATCTTTCTGCTCCCTTGTTGCTAGGATATCTTGTCTATCTCCGCCTGTTTTCTATGCCTTAATATTTAACTCCTATCATATGATGTACAATGCATTTTATTGCAAACGTGCTTTACTTGAATTTATAGACCTTGACCATAGCTGTTATACACTTTGATCAACCGTCTCTATCCTGTGCTGTTGGAAACCTGTGGTTCAGCTTATGTCTATGGAACTGAAAAGTATATATTCTCATTCCATAGTAGTTCTTCCATTTATAGTGCAAAGGTTTATAGAATATACCGGCCCATTTTATATATACTCGAAGTATGGCAGACAGTTTAATATTAAGCGATTACGTTGTATTTTGTAACTTCTGGCCGATTATTTATTTATTATTACTGTTATTATTATTATTATTATTATTATTATTATTATTATTATTATTATTATTATTATTATTATTATTATTATTATTATTATTATTATTATTATTATTATTATTATTATTATTATTATTATTATTATTATTATTATTATTATTATTATTATTATTATTATTATTATTATTATTATTATTATTATTATTATTATTATTATTATTATTATTATTTAAGGTCTTCCTATGGTTTTGCTTTGTGTCAGTTTATTTTATTGGCAATGTTATTTACCATTATATATGTATATATGCATTTTTTTTTTTTTTTTTGCAGATGAGACGAGCATTCAATATTACGGTGAGGCTTGCACTCCAACTGGCACAAAGATGGTGTACTCTCAGCGGAACTGAACTTCAATCACAGAAGGAACTTCCGATACCTGGGTTACCCCCGTCATTCATCTCTTTGGGAATAAGTAAGATTGGCTCGGTTACGCACCGGCCAGTGCACACTTACATGAGGTTATTTATTAAGCGTGGACTCTGCTCTTATTTTTCCTACTTGCGATGAAGCAATCTCGGTCTTTCATGTGAGGTTAGGGTGCTTTCCTCTAGCAGATTTCGGAAGTCTCTGCAGCTGTCGTTCAGCTTTTCAGTAATGCTGGCGGATGAAAGCATTTTTCAGAGATATATCATAGGATTTAGTGAAGAGGGTGGTTTTCATGCCTTTTCTTCTTAGCATATTGTATGACGTGTTCCCCTGGAGCATGTAATGCGTGTTCCGTGGCGGCAGATATTTCTGGTTGACCGAGACGGCAGGACCTCCTATGTTCCCTAATACGCGTGTTTATCGTGCGATGAGTTGTCCCTGTATATAGGGACATATATATATATATATATATACACACACACAGAGCCATACGAGGGAATTCTGTTAACACCCGCAGAGGAGTGAGGTTCTTTTCGGTCCTTAGATGAGCGTAATAAGTTTCGCATTTGTTGTGTCGGTCTATAGAAGACGTGTATGTTGTGCTGTTGTGCTGTTGGATTTTTCCAATGCGGTCGGTGATAGCTCTGATGTAAGGCAGTAAGGCTTAAGACTCGGTGTGGTTTAATGTTGACGAAGACCTCCTGTTTGGGCGTAAGGCACGCTTAACTTCTTGGGTGGTGAAACCGTTGGTCTGTAGAATCTTGGTAATATGAGAGTTCCCGGGGGAGTATTTCTGGCTGGCAAATACGTTTGGCACGATCCACTAGAGCTTTTATGACAGCTCTCTTCTGGCCGGGGTGGCAATTCGAGAGTTTGTGCAGGTATCAATCAGTATGCGTAGATTTGCGGAAGACTGTATGACTGAGTGTCTCAACTGATTCCGCCCCCCCCCCCTCAGGGGCCTACTTCGGTAGGTACGGGTTTGGCGCACCCGGGGTCCCGAGCCAACAGTCTCCTTCGTGTGGGCTCCTCTTCGTGGTTGAGGGAGACGGTTAACAGGCCCACCCAGGTGTAGGCCATGCGTGGAGACTGCTGTCGGTGGAAAGGTTTCACCTGGTGATTGAGGGATGCGTATCTGAGCTCGTAACAGTGCTCTTCTGAATTCCCGGAGGGTGCGCATTTCTAATACCCTACTTTGGCTTCTGCTTCGCCTAAACGGGAGGTTAGAGGCTAACCCACCCCTAATCAATCAACCAGCACTAGGTTTTGTACTGACCTCCAGGGTGAGTGGGACGCCGAGCTCGCAATGTCCCCTGTATAGCCCTGTCGTCCCTGTGGGATGACCCGTTGTTGGACTCCGTGGTGGGTGGGGAGCACTGGGAGTTGAAACTTGGCCTATTTATTATGGTCCACCCTTCAAATAAAACCCCCCAAAAATATTTTAACATTGTAAAAGAAGTAGTTGAGTGTGGTCCTCGCTACGTAGTAATTAAAAGAACATAGGAAGGCAGATCTTTGCAATATACCGGGCCATTTTACACGTACGTCGATGAAAGTTGGGGGACTGCTTATTCCTGAGTGATTCCGTCAGTGCATTTCAAAGCCTACGGCAGCTGTACAACTACCACCCTATTGTGCAGCGTATACAGGATGCCCTCCACGTTTAACACGCTTCTGACGTTAACCTGGTGTGTGCATGGATCCCTGGTCACGTAGGCTTGCGGGGGAATGAAATGGTGGATTCAGCAGCCAAGACGGCTATCATGAAGTCCAGGGTTCGAATACCATCTGTGACATCGGAAGACTTTAGGGCCGAATTGCGGAGAGCTGTGCAAACCTGCTGGCAGGAAGAGTGGTCTGCTTTCCGCAATAATAAACTTAGATCTGTCAAAGAACTTCCGATTCCCTGGGTTACCTCCTGTCGGTCATCTCGTCGCGAGGAGGTGAGTTTGGCTCGGTTACGAATTGGGCACTGCTTTCTTACTCATAGTTTTCTTTTTAAAAAGGAGCCTTCTCCACTGTGTCCGTTTTTCAATGAAGCGTTGTCTGTACAACACGTGCTGCTAGAGTGTTTTCACCTAGCAGAACTTAGGACGTCTCTGCAGCTGCCGGTCAGCTTTGCAGAAATGCTAGCGGACGATAACGCAGTAGTGAAGAAGGTTTTTAGATTCTTTTCGAGATTAGATTTTAGGATTTAGCAAATAGAATTTATGGTTTTTGGATGACATTTATATTTTTTCCCAACGCGTATGTATTTTTTTGTATTTTTTAACATATTTATAGTGTTTTAGAATAATTTATATCTGGCTTTTGCCATGACCAGTTTCTTTTAAAAAGGGCGCTGATAACCTCTGTAGTTGAGCGCCCTTATAGTCATCATCACTCACTCATCACTCAACGAGGATATTTAGGAGAACCTTCAAGAACAAGGCGTTACAACAGTCTATCGTGTGCAACGGAGAGAGCGAGGGGAAATGGTTCCTAATCGTACCCTGTTCTTGACCTTTGATCGGGTAGATCTCCCTCAAAGGAACAACGCAGGGTATGAAGTGATAGAGGTTAGACCAGATATACCTAACCCTCTGAGATGCTACAAATGTCAACGGTTCGGTCACACTAGTGATTTCTGTAAAGGTGTACCTACATGTGTCAGCTGCGGTGAGGGCATGCATAAAAATGCACGTGCATCACCTCCAGCATGAGTTAACTGTAGCGGTGAACATCCATCATGTTCACGAGAATGTCCCCGTTAATTTGAAGAGCGAGCCATTCAGGAGATCCGGGTTAAAGAGAAGGTATCCTTTTTGGAAGCCCGGAAACTGCTTCGTATAAACAGGACCTCTATAACTAGCTCCCTTACCTACAGCTCTGTGGCGGCTGCTCCGTCACCGAAACGGAAGGTTGGTACCCAAACATCTGATATAAACGAGGCAACTATATCTGAGAAAGTTGTACTGCCTAGATCGCAACCAAGAGCATCAGTACCGCCATCTAGAGCTCCGAGCACACCACCAAAGACTACTGCAAATATGAACAAGTCAGTTAGGTCGCCTGATAAAGCATCGGCGTCTAGCAACAGAACCAAGTAGTTCCTTATGTTCCCAGCACCTGAGATAAAATTCAATATTAAGTATTATAGAACTGCCTTTCTGAAGGAAAGCGCAAAGCCTGCTCCCGAAAATACTAAGAACAAGAAAAGTCCAACAGCATCTCCGAGATCATCTTCGGAGTCATCATCTGGGGAGGAATCCGACCGGCGACAGTCATCTACGTCGGTCGAAATTTCTAATCGTTTTGAGCTTCTCGAACCTAAAGTTACAGAAGTGAAACAGTCCTCTTCCATAGAAGATATGGAGCAGGATGTACCTGGCCATACTGCTGCATCGGCAGCAAAGAAAAGGCAGGACAAACCTGCCGAAATGAGCCCACCAAAGAAAAAGGGCAAGTTGATCCGATCACCGCTGAAACCTACGAAATGTGCGTACTTATTTGACATATCCCATTACTATCGCCATGGCTATCCTTCACTGTAACATACGAGGTTTAAGAGCACATCGACCAGAACTAGAACTTTTGCTCAGTAAGCATAAACCTTGTTGGTATGCTTACAAGAGACTAAGCTACGACCACAAGTCAAGTTTAAAATCAGACTCTACACACCACAGAGGTGTGATATTGAAACAGAAGAGGGCATTCCTGCTCACGTGGGCACTATGATGCTCCTCAGGGATAACATATATGTATATCCGTTACAGCTACAATCTGACATACAATCTGTAGCTGTAAGGATTAAGGTGTCATTAGAAGAATTTTGCATTTGCAATGTATATTTACCTCAATCAGATGACCTCTGGTTAACTGACCTTGAAGACCTGGTTTCCAAACTTTCAAAACCATTTCCAATAGTGGGAGACTTTAATGCCCATCACCCACCCCGGGGGGCAAATCGGGCATGTTCGAGAGGCAACCTCATTGCAAAATTCCTGGAGAGCAATAACGTGGTTCTCCTGAACACCAGAGAGCCAGTGTTCCTTTCAGACGCCTTTAGCACCTATTCGCACATCGATTTGTCAGTGTGTTCATCACAGTTAGCAGTGTCATTACAGTAGAAAGTCATCTCTGATTTACATTCCAGCGACCACTTCCCATGTCTTCTTAGTCCCTTAGCACAAGATGTGTCTCTCTCGTGTATCCCTAGATGGCGCTCTGATCGTGCCAACTGGAACCTTTACACCCAGTTGGCTGCCATTGATTACAACGAGCACGATTCTGTGAATGATTTTGTTGATTATCACACACAGAAAATTCTTTCCGCTGCAGAGCAGTCTATTCTACATTCGGCTACCCACCTCGGTCGACTTCCTGTCCCATAGTGGACCAACGGCTGCCGGAATGCTATTCGTGCTCATAGACGTGCTCTGAGGGTATTCTAACGACACCCTACCCTAAGTAATCTGAGTACAAGAAAGCGCGTGCAAAGTCTAGGCAAGTAATTAAGGATAGCAAAAAGACCTCATGGAACAACTTTGTATCGTCTTTTAACAGATGTACACCTTCAGGTGTTGTATGGGATAGGTTAAGGCGCGTGGCCGGAAATTCAACCCACCTGCCAATCGCTGGTCTGAAAACAGCTGCAGGAGTTGTTGTTGATCCGTTTGTCGTGGCTAACACCTTCGGCTGTGCTTTCACTCAGGTGTCTAGCTCAAGCAATTATGCTCCTGAGTTTATCTCAATTAAGACTCAGGTAGAACCTAAAGCTTTCGTGTTTAGTTCCAGAAACCTTGAAGATTATAACCACCTGTTCACCTTGGCAGAGTTAGAACACGCTCTTTCGTCATCGCGACTGACAGCACCAGGACCGGACGGAATCCACGTTCAAATGTTACATCTCTCACCTGAAGGTAAGGCATTCCTGCACGAGGTCTATAACCGTGTTTGGGCCGATGCCACGTTTCCTGACAAGTGGCGAGAAGCCACCATTATACCTATCTTGAAAGCTGGCAAGGACCGTCAGCTCCCTTCTAGCTACCGTCGTATTTCCCTCACCATTTGCGTATGCAAGGTGATGGAACGAATGATAAATGGGTGGTTGGTATGGTGGCTGGAAACACACAACCTACTGAATAACATCCAGTGCGGTTTTCGACGACGCCGTTCAACAGTGGATCATCTTGTGTCCATGGCGACACAGATTATGAACGGATTTCTTAAAGACTGTCAAACAGTCGATATATTTTTTGACCTCGAAAAGGCTTATGATACGTGTTGGCGGACAGGGTTGCTACGTACTCTGCACACCTGGAATATACGTGGACGCCTACCACTCTTCCTTCAGGAGTTCTTGAAAGACCGCTTATTCCGAGTAAGAGTTGGCTCGGTTCTTTCGAACCTTTTTGTTGAAGAGAACGGTGTACCACAGGGATCGGTACTAAGTGTTACGTTATTTGCTATTGCGATTAATTCTCGAAATGTGTACTTCCGGGGGTCTGGTTATGCCTATTTGTAGACGGCTTTGCCGTCTACTGTACGTCTCAGCACACTCCGTTTTTAGAGCGCCGTCTTCAGACCACCTTGGACAACCTTAAGGGTTGGAGTTTAAAAAACGACTTCCGATTCTCCGCTGAGAAAACCACCTGTGTGGTGCCGGATTCGGCAGCCAAGAGGGCTACCATGAAGCCCAGGGTTCGAGTACCATCTGTGATATCGGAAGACTTTAGGGCCGTATTGCGGAGAGCTGTGCAAACCTGCTGGCAGGAAGAGGGGTCCGCTCCCCGCAATAATAAACTTAGATCTGTCAAAGAACTTCCGATTCCCTGGGTTACCTCCTGTCGGTCATCTCGTCGCGAGGAGGTGAGTTTGGCTCGGTTAGGAATTGGGCACTGCTTTTTTTACTCATAGTTTTCTTTTTAAAAAGGACCCTTTCCCCTGTGTCCGTTTTGTAATGAAGCGTTGTCTGTACGACACGTTCTGCTAGAATGTTTAAACCTAGCTGAACTAAGGACGTCTCTGCAGCTGCCGGTCAGCTTTGCAGAAATGCTAGCGGACGATAACGCAGTAGTGGAGAAGGTTTTTAGATTCTCTTCTAGATTAGATTTTAGGATTTAGCGAATAGAATTTATGGCTTTTTAGGTTACATTTCTATTGTTTTTATATATTTTTTAACGCGTATGAATTTTTTGTCATTCTTTTGACATATTTATAGTGTTTTAGAGGGATTTATATCTGGCTTTTGCCATGACCAGTTTCTTTCAAAAAGGGCGGTGATGACCTCTGCAGTTGAGCGCCCTTATACTCATCATCATCATCATCATCATCATCATCATCATCATCATAAGTCTAAAAGGAAGGGAAAATTGATCCGGCCACCTTCCAAGTCCTCGTAAAATGGTAAACCTTCCACATCCTATTCCAACGTTCCAATGGCGATCTTACCGTGGAGCATACGTGGACTTAGGGCACATCGCCCAGAGCTCGGTTTATTACTTAGTAAGCACGATCCTTTAGTCGTGTGCTTACAGGAGACTAAGCTACGTCCCCATGATCCCTTCGAACTCAGGCGGTATATTCCCTTCTGGCGTGATCTTGCACCCGAAGAGGGTATTCCTCTGCACGGAGCCACTATGGTTCCTGTAAGAGATGACGTATATGTGGGGCATATACCGTTACGCACTATGGTCCAGTCAGTTGTTACACTTATAATCCTCCCTACGATACAATTGGTCGTCTGCAGTATCTATATTCCACCTTCAGATGACTTTTCGCTTACTGCGCTACAAGCTCTGGTTGGCCAGTTGCCCACTCCCTTTCACTCCTTTTCACCTAGCAGACCTTAGGACGTCTCTGCAGCTGCCGGTCAGCTTTGCAGAAATGCTAGCGGACGATAACGCAGTAGTGAAGAAGGTTTTTAGATTTTTTTCGAGATTAGATTTTAGGATTTAGCAAATAGAATTTATGGCTTTTTAGATGACATTTCTATTGTTTTTTTACGTGTATGTTTTTTTGTCATTATATTGACATATTTAGTGTTTTAGAATAATTTATATCTGGCTTTTGCCAAGACCAGTTTCTTTTAAAAAGGGCGCTGATGACCTCTGCAGTTGAGCGCCCTTATACTCATCACTCACCTCACCTTGGCCAGTTGCCCACTCCCTTTCTGTTGGTCGGAGACCTCAATGCACATCACCCTCTCTGGGGTTCCACCCGAACATGTGCGAGAGGGAGAGTGCTCTCCGACTTCCTGGATAGTAACCTGGTGCTCCTGAACGCCGGAGAACCTACGTTCCTTTCCGATGCATTAAACACCTTTTCTCATCTGGATTTGGCAATATGCTCACCGCAGTTAGCAATCTCCCTCGAATGGAAAGTCATCTCTGACCTGCACTCCAGTGACCACTTCCCTTGTCTCATCAGTCTCCTAGAACACAACGTATGTTCCACACGCTTGCCTAGCTGGAGTTTTGGTAACGCCAACTGGGCCCTTTTCATTCAGTTGGCGGTTTTTAGTTATAAGGAGCACGCCTCTGTTATCGAGCTCGTTGAACCTCTTACCGAGCGTATACTTTCCGCAGCAGAAGGATCAATTCCGCGTTCGTCTCCCAATCCCCGCCGCCGTCCAGTGCCATGGTGGACGGATGACTGCCGGAATGCCATCCGAGCTCGTAGACCTGCGCTTAGGATTTTCCAAAGCCACCCCAAACTGGAGAACTGTATTAAGTATAAGAAGATGCGTGCCAGGGCTAGCCAAACACTTAAGGAAAGCAAAAAGACATTGTAGAAGGCATTTGTCTCGTCTTTTAATCGCCATACACCTGCTATAGTATCGGATAGGATACGGTGGGTGGCCGGAAAATCGACCAACATTCCAATCACCGGTTTTGAAACTCCCTCAGGCGTCGTGGATCCGTTAGATGTGGCTAACACCCTGGGCAGTGCTTTCGCTCACGTGTCTAGCTCCGATAATTATGCCCCTGATTTTCTTTCAATTAAGAATCAGGTGGAATCTCAAGGTTTCTGCTTTCTTTCTAGAAACCTTGAAGACTACAATCGCCTGTTCACCATGGCAGAACTATAACACGCACTTTCATCTTCGCGACCTTCTGCGCCAGGACCAGACGGTATCCACGTGCGATTCTTACATCTCTCCCCGGAAGGGAAGGCTATCCTACTCGAGGTCTACAACCGTGGCTGGGATGATGGCAGTTTCCCTCAGAAGTGGCGGGAGGCCACCATCGTTCCCATTCTGAAACCTGGTAAGGACCGACATCTGCCTTCCAGCTACTGTCCTATTTCCCTTGCCAGTTGCGTCTACAAAGTGATGGAACGCATGATCAATGGGCGGTTGGTGTGGTGGCTGGAAACCCACAACCTTGTGACGAACATTCAGTGTGGTTTCCGACGTCAGCGTTCTACAGTGGACCACCTCGTGTCGATGTCGACGCAGATAATTAACGGCTTCCAGAGGAACTGCCAAACTGTCGGCATATATTTTGACCTCGAAAAAGCTTATGATATCTGCGTGCAGGTCTGTTACGCACCCTGCACAGCTGGAATTTTCGTGGCTGCCTACCCGTGTTCCTTCGGGAGTGAATGAACAATCACGTTTTCCGAGTTAGGGTCGGCTCGGTTTATTCAAACCGTTTTATTCAAGAGAACGCGGTCCCACAAGGATCGGTCCTGAGTGCTACATTCTTTGCTATTGCCATTAATTACTCTAATTGTGTTCCTCGAGGGGTGTCATCGTGCTTATTCGTGGACGATTTCGCCGTCTGCTCTACTTCTCAGCGTACTCCGTTCCTAGAGCGTCGTCTTCAGCAATGCTTGGACAACCTTCTGGAATGAAGCTCTAAGAACGGCTTTAGATTTTCTACTGAGAAGACACTGCGTTAGCTCTTGGCGCCGCGATGGTCGTTTCCCACCCTTCCTCCGGCTAGGTCGCCATGTTTTACCATTTGCCGATGAAACTAGGTTCCTCCGACTAGTTTGTCATAGAAGGCTTAGATGGTCGTCGCATATAGCGCAGTTAAGAGCACGATGTGAACGTTCACTTAATACCTTGCGGATACTTAGTGGAAAATCGTGGGGAGCGGATGGCGCAGTGCTTTGCTTGTATCGCACACTAGTTCGATCCCAACTGGACTATGGATGCATAGTTTATTCTTCGGGTCGTCCATCTGTGCTTAAGAATATAGAGCCCGTGCACAACTCTGGCCTTCGGTTAGCTACTGGGGTCTTTCCAACTAGCTCTTTTGTGATACCTCCTTTGACGCCCGTTATAGCAACACCCACCTGAGTACAAAGTCGCCAGGATTCGCTTCCGGGAGCTTCTTAGGCGCCATGCCTTGAGCTGCCTAGAATGCTTCCTAGGGGCGAGTGCACCCTCCGTGGTTGCGTGCTGTGTCTTACGTGGATCTGGGTCTGATGGTGCACAGGAAATCTACGGCGCTCACGAGTGGCATCTGTGGTTTATTTCTAGAGTTTTTATCGGGATATAAATATTATAAAGTCCTTTATACTGACGGGTCCAAGAGCTCTGCTGGTGTTGGATGTACGTATGACCAGGGGGCCGAAACCTTTACATTCGGTCTCCATGGCAGTACTTTCCTCTACACTACGGAGCTCCATGCAATATGCCTAGCCATTTTTTATGTTGGCCGCATCAGGTTGGGCGCCTGCCTTATCCTTAGTGATTCGCTGAGCGCCCTTCAGAGCCTTCGTGAGCTGTACAACCAACATCCTCTTGTACAGCGTATCCAGGACGCCCTCCACGTTCTGCACGCCACTGGCGCTAGCGTGGTGAGTGCATGTGTTCCTGGTCAGGTTGGCTTGCGTGAAATGAACTTGGGGATTCGGCAGCGAAGGAGGCGGCGATAAAACCCAGTTATCCCAGACCGTACGTTACAGCGGAAGACTTTGGACTTGTTATCCGTAGAGCGGCGCTCTCGTGCTGGCGCGATGAGTGGTCCGCTCTGCGTGGCAACAGGCTTCGAATTGTGAAGGAGCTTCCGCTCAACTGGGTGAGCTGCTGTCGCCTTTCTCGGCAGGAGGAGATTATTTTGTGTCGGTTGCGCATAGGACATTATTATTTTAGCCACAGCTTTTTATTGAATAGGACCCCGGTTCCCGTTTGCCCACTGTGCAGTGCTGAACTGACTGTCCGTCACTTGCTTTTAGATTATTTTAGCTTTTCACGTCTCCGCAGGTTTCTCCGGCTGCCGGCCAGCTTGGCGGAGATCCTCGTGGATGACGAAGCTGCGGTGGTCAAAGTTTTACCGTTTGTTTTAGCTGTGGGTTTTAGAATTTAATCCCAATTATCTCGGTTTTACAGCCATTTTAACCCTGTTCTGATTTTATGATTTTAGTTTCTATTTTAAACGCGTCCTCCTCGATATGGCGGTCTTTTTTACCTTTGATTTATTTGTGTAGATTTATAGTTTCAGACCTTTATTTAGCTTTTAACCCACTTGTTAAGGTCGCGGATGACCCAGATGTTGAGCGCCCTAAAATCCAATCATCAATCATCTCTGTGCGGCATATATTAATCGATTGCCGCAGTACGCCAGCGTTCGCCAGTCTTTGGGCTTGGGAGCTAACTTGTTCAGTATTTTAGGGGACGACCCAGTAGCCGTAGGTAAGGCACTGCGGTTTGTTTCAGAAGTAGGTTTTAATAAACAAGTCAGACTTGTATTTTATATTTATTACTTTTAGAGATTCTAAATTATAAGTCTTTAGATCGTTTTTATGTCCTTTTACCAGTTGAATGTTTTTATTATATTTTACCTTTTTAGCTGAATTTTTTTTTTAGCTTTTAGATTTTAGTGTTGACTTCGGCCCCAAATGACCTAGTTGTCGACGGGCCCTAAAACACCACAACCTGACTCACTCATCATCATCATAATCATCATCACCATCATCATCGTCATCCACACTTTCTCTTTGCTTATATGAGCAGTGCTATATGTTGTTATGGATGTCACAGAAGGGAATTCAGATTAATACTTGCAGGTGCTGTTACGATTTTAATTGTAGGAGGAAAACTTAAACTTGGTGCAACTGCTTCAACATGATTTCATTGTTTTTTCTGTCTTTGGTATGTCTTTCGTACTGGAATGTGCTTTGTTGTTCGTTTTTGAGGACTGCAGCTGATGGGTGTACTCAAAGAAGAAAGGTTTGGGTTAACCTGCATTAGAAAAGAAACCTGAGTCAAGTTCGAGACATTCCTTTCTGATGGAATATTCTTAACAGATTTCGATTTCTGTACATTATTACTCTACAACCCTGTGTGGGTTGACGGCAGTTTCCCTGAGAACTAGCGGGAGGCCACCATCGTTCCCATTTTGAAACCTGGTAAGGACCGACATCTGCCTTCCAGCTACCGTCCTATTTCCATCACCAGTTGCGTCTGCAATGTGATGGAACGCATGATCAAAGGGCGGTTGGTGTGGTGGCTGGAAACCCACAACCTTCTGACGAACACTCAGTGTGGTTTCCGACGTCAGCGTTCAACAGTAGACGACCTCGTGTCGATGTCGACGCAGATAATGAACCAGCTTCCAGACGAACTGCCGAACTGTCGGCACATGATTTGACCTCGAAAAAGCTTATGATATCTGTTGGCGTGCAGGTCTGTTACGAACCCTGCACAGCTGAAATTATCGTGGGCACCTACCCGTGTTCCTTCGGGAGTGAATGAACAATCACGTTTTCGGAGTTAGTGTCGGCTTGGTTTATTCAAACCTTTTTATTCAAGAGAACGGCGTCCCACAGGGATCGGTCGTGAGTGCTACACTGTTTGCTATTGCGATTAATTCTTACTCTAATTGTGTTCCTCGAGGTGTGTCATCGTGCTTATTCATGGACGATTTCGCCTTCTACTGTACTTCTCAGAAGAGTCCGTTCCTAGAGCGCCGTCTTCAGCAATGCTTGGACAACCTTCTGGAATTGAGCTCTAAGAACGGCTTTAGATTTTCTACTGAGAAGACACTGCGTTAACTTCTGGCGCCGCAAGAGTCGGTTTCCACCCTTCCTCCGCCTAGGTCGCCATGTTTTACCATTTGCCGATGAAACTAGGTTCCTCAGAATGGTTTTCGATAGATGGCTTAGCTGGTCATCGCATATAGCGCAGTTAAGAGCACAATGTGAACGTTCGCTTAATACCTTGCGGATACTTAGTGGAAAATCCTAGGGAGCGGATCGCGCAGTGTTGCTTTGCTTGTATCGCACACTAGTTCGATCCAACCTGGATTAAGGGTGCATAGTTTATGCTTCAGCTCGTCCACCTGTGCTTAAGAATTTAGAGCCAGTGCACAACTCTGGCCTTCGGTTAGCTACTGGGGTCTTTCCAACTAGCTCTTTTGGGATACCTCCTTTGGCGCCCGTTATAGCAACATCCGCCTGAGTCCAAGGTCGCCAGGATTTTGCTTCCGGGAGCTTCTTAGGCGCCATGCCTTGAGCTGCCTAGAATGCTTCCTAGGGGCGAGCGAGTGCACCCTCCGTGGTTGCCTGCTGCGCTTTAACGTGGATCTGGGTCTGACGGTGCACAGGACATCTTCGACGCTCTCGAGTAGCATCCGTAGTTTGTTTTTAGAATTTTTATCGGGATATAAATATTATAAAGTCCTTTATACTGACGGGTCCAAGAGCTCTGCTGGTGTTGGATGTGCGTATGTCCAGGGGGCCGAACACTTTACATTCGGTCTCCATGGCAGTACTTTCCTCTACACTACGGAGTTCCATGCATTATGCCAAGCCATTTTTTATGTTGGACGCAGCAGGTTGGGTGCCTGCCTTATCCTTAGTGATTCGCTGAGCGCCCTTCAGAGCCTTCGTGAGCTGTACAACCAACATCGTCTTGTACAGCGTATCCAGGACACCCTCCACGTTCTGCACGCCACTGGCGCTAGCGTGGTGTGTGCATGTGTTCCTGGTCACGTTGGCTTGCGTGAAATGAACTTGCAGATACGGCAGCGAAGGAGGTGGCGATAAAACCCAGTTATACCATAGCATACGTTACAGCGTGAGACTTTGGACTTGTTATCCGTAGGGCGGTGCTCTCGTGCTGGCGCGATGAGTGGTCCGCTCTGCGTGGCAACAGGCTTCGAACTTTGAAGGAGCTTCCGCTCAACTGGGTGAGCTGCTCTCGCCCTTCTCGGCGGGAGGAGATTACTTTGGGTCGGTTGCGCATAGGAAATTGTTATTTGAGCCACAGCTGTTTATTGAATAGTACCCCGGTTCCCGTTTGCCCACTGTGCAGTGCTGACCTGACGGTCCGTCACTTGCTTTTAGATTGTTTTAGCTTGGCACGTCTCCGCAGGTCTTTCCAGCTTCCGGCCAGCTTGGCGGAGATCCTTGCGGATGACGAAACGGCGGTGGTCAAAGTTTTAGCGTTTGTTTTAGCTGTGGGTTTTAGAATTAAACACAAGTATCTCGGCTTTTATAGCCATTTAACCTTATTCTGATTTTATGATTATAACTTCTATTTTAAACGAGGCCTTCTCGTTATGGCAGTGTTTTTGCCTTTGATTTATTCGATTGTGCAAATTTCTAGTTTTATACTTTTATTAAGCTTTTAAGCCACTTGTTTTTAAGGGCGAGAATGACCCAGATGTTGAGCGCCCTAAAATCCAATCTTCGTCATCATCCACAGTTTCTCTGCTTATGTGTGCAGTGCTATATGTTGTACTGGATGTCACAGCAGGCAATTCAGATATACTTGCAAATGCTGTTACGATTTTAATTGTAGGAGGAAGAATGGAATTCGGTGCAACTGTTTCAACATGAACTCCTTGCTTTTTTCTTTCTTTGGTATTTCTTTCCTACTGGAATGTGTTGTGTTGTTCGTCTTTGAGGACTGCAGCTGATGGATGTGGTACTCAAAGATGAAAGGTTTGGGTTAACCTGCATTAGAGAAGAAACCTGTGTCAAGTTCGAGACATTCTTTTCTGATGGAATATTCTTTACAGATTTTGATTTCTGTACATTATTATTCTACAACCGTGTGTGGGTTGTCGGCAGTTTCCCTGAGAAGTAGCGGGAGGCCACCATCGCTCCCATTTTGAAACCTGGTAAGGACCAACAGCTGTATTCCACCTACCGTCCTATTTCCCTCACCAGTTGCGTCTGCAATGTGATGGAACGCATGATCAATTGGCGGTTGGTTTGGTGGCTGGAAACCCACAACCTTCTGACGTACATTCAGTGTAGTTTCCGACGTGAGCGTTCTACAGTAGACCACCTCGTGTCGATGTCGACGCAGGTAATGACCGGCTTCCAGACGAACTGCCAAACTGTCGGCATATATTTTGACCTCGAAAAAGCTTATATCTGTTGGCGTGCAGGGCTGTTACGCACCCTGCACAGCTGGAATATTCGTGGGCGCCTACCCGTGTTCCTTTTGGAGTGAATGAACAATTACGTTTTCCGAGTTAGTGTCGGCTGGGTTTATTCAACCTTTTTATTGAAGAGAGCGGGGTCCCAAAAGGATCGGTCCTGAGTGCTACACTGTTTGCTATTGCGATTAATTTTTACTCCAATTGTGTTCCTCGAGGAGTGTCATCGTGCTTATTCGTGGACGATTTCGCCTTCTACTGTACTTCTTAGCGTACTCCGTTCCTAAAGGGTCGTCTTCAGCAATGCTTGGACAACCTTCTGGAATGGAGCTCTAAGAACGGCTTTAGATTTTCTACTGAGAAGGCACTGTGCGTTAACTTCTGGCGCCGCAAGAGTCGGTTGCCACCCTTCCTCCGGCTAGGTCGCCATTTTTTACCATTTGCCGGTGAAACTAGGTTCCTCAGACTGGTTTTTGATAGATGGCTTAGCTGGTCGTCGCATATAGCGCAGTTAAGAAAACAATGTGAACGTTCTCTTAATACCTTGCGGATACTTAGTGGAAAATCCCTGGGAGCGGATCGCGCAGTGCTGCTTTGCTTGTATCGCACACTAGTTCGATCCCAACTGGACTACGGGTGCATAGTTTATGCTTCAGCTCGTTTATCTGCGCTTAAGAATTTAGAGCCAGTGCACAACTCTGGCCTTCGGTTAGCTACTGGAATCTTTCCAACTAGCTCCTTTGGGATTCCTCCTTTGGCGCCCGTTATAGCAACATCCGCCTGAGTCCAAAGCCGCCAGGATTTCGGTTCCGGGAGCTTCTTGGGTGCCATGCCTTGAGCTACCTAGAATGCTTCCTAGGGGCGAGCGAGTGCACGCTCCGTGGTTGCGTGCTGCGCCTTACGTGGATCTGGGTCTGACGGTGCACAGGAAATCTACGGCGCTCACGAGTAGCAACCGTAGTTTATTCTTAGAGTTTTTATCGGGATATAAATATTATAAAGTCCTTTATACTGACGGGTCCAAGAGCTCTGCTGGTGTTGGATTAGCGTATGTCCAGGGGGCCGAACCCTTTACATTCGGTCTCCATGGCAGTACTTCCCTCTACACTATGGAGCTCCATGCAATATGCTGAGCAATTTCTATGTTGGCCGAAGCAGGTTGGGTGCCCGCCTTATCCTTAGTGATTCCCTGAGCGTCCTTCGGAGTCTTCGTGAGCTGTGCAACCAACATCGTCTTGTACAGCGTATCCAGGACGCGTATCCGCTACCTGCTACCTGACAGACTTCCTCCCGTGGCTGCCGTCGCGACGAAGTCATTTTAGCTAGACTACGTATCGTGCACTGCCGTTTTAGTCACACTCATTTATTACGTTCAGAACCTGCACCTGTTTGCCGTCGTTGCAGCGAGTCTCTGATGGTGCGACATATCTTAACACAGTGCCAGTTTTTAGCCCCCCTACGTGCGTCTTTGGACCTACCAGCAACAATGACCGATATCTTAGCTAACACTCCAGGCGCCGTAGAGAAACGTTTGAGATTTATTCACCTAAGTGGCTTCGGTCGCAGTATATAACTGTTCTTACACCTTTTGCACTTTAGCCGTTTGCCAGTGTGGTTTTTATTCTTACCGTTACTGGCACTGTTTTTAGTGATGGTTCTAATCTTTTACCCATTGCACCCACAGGCTACATGCCAGTTACTTTTGAGCTTTTAGTGTTGTTAGGGCGCTAATAACCCAAGCAGTAGTGCGCCCCGAAACTCTACTAGTACTACTACTCCGCCTGATCTTCACTTGAACGGCACACCCCTGCCGTTTGTCCCGCACTTGAAATTTTTAGGCCTCTATTTCAACAGAAAATTGACCTGGGAGCATCAGATTCGACACCTCCGAGCCTCGTGTGATCGTTCCTCTTTTTTTTTGTATCGACGGGGCGTTAAGAGGAAATAATAGGAGAAAGTGGCGGGGTCCCGCGGATGCACCCCCGTTAGTAAAGGTGGTTCTGTGGTGGCGCCTGAAGGGCACGACCTTATCATTGGGGTAGTAGGGGATCACAAACATGACCAGAGGCCCTGAGTGGAACGCCTGATTAGAAGGATGGTTTGAAGGATTAGGATCGTGGTTTAGTTGTGGTCACTGCGCACCGATGGTGCTTAATTTAAGCGCCGACTGTGTCGTGTCGGTCGCTCGGCATTTAAGATAGTCGTCGTAAGGAGGTCGATGCGTTCAAGGACTTCAGAGCAGTATTCGCGAATGGTTTCAGGTTGTATAGCAGCAGCGGCGATTTGAATTTCAAGGAGCTTGTGGCTGATTCCAGTGTTGTACTTCCCGGACTCAGAGAGAGAGCTGTTGAAGTGTTCTTGTAGGTCATTGAGCTTCTGGGCGATAGTCTTGCAAGGTGTCTTGTAGTTGCTTTGTCAGATGCGTAATGAGGTTGGTAAGTGATCGGAAGGAGGAGGTAGCTTGCTCTAGGTGTGATGTGAGGTTGTCTATAGTCTGTTGGTGCGAAGTCACTAGTTGGTCTTTGAGGTCAGTTACTGTGGCATAAGTGGCGTCACGTCTTGAGTTGTCGGCGGCGAGTGAGTCCTCCAGGTTCCCCAGGCGTAGACCAATATTCAGAATCTCGGAGTGGAGGTCCTGAACTTCGGCTGTGGGAGTCCCTTGGCTGGCGGTGGTGCATAGGTTCGGTAGCTGTTGCTCGATAGAATGAAGCCGGTGGTTGACCTTCTGGACTTCATCCTTGAGGCAGTCCAGTGCCGGAATCCAGGAGGCGGTGTTGTCGGAGGGAGCCGTTGGTTCGTTCCTTCCGGGTGCTCAGGATTTTATCTGGGGTATATTGGGTGGGCAATCGGACGATGATGCTGAGCTGTATCGCTCCCTGGTCCGATCCAAGCTGGACTACGGCTGTTTTATTTATGGAGCAGCGACCGCCTCTAAACTTCGCCTTTTAGACACCGTGCATCATTCTGGCATCCGCCTTTGATCCGCCTGGCATCCGCATCCATGACCCCTTGTTGGGAGGGTGGGGAGCACTTGGGGTGGAATTTAACGCCAACATTCATGTCAAACCTTCATCAAAAAACCAATCCCAAAAATTGTAGCAATGGAAAAGAAGTAGCCGAGTCTTGTGGTCCTCGCTACTTGGTAATCAGTCGAACTGAAGAAGGCCAAAAGTTTACGACCGTTAACCCTTTTACCATCCAGAGGGGCTTAGACAAAATTGCTGGTCCGGTCAAATCTTGTATACGGTCGCGAAATGGCACGCTCCTGTTTGAGGCGCAATCTAACGTCCAGGCGGCATCGTTACTTAAGGCAAGCATGCTAGGGAGTTACCCTATATACGTTACGGCACATAAGACCCTGAACTCTTCGCGCGCAATGGTAACCACCCGTGCGTTGGACGGTATGTCCAAAGACTAAATTCAGGAGGTCCTGAAAGACCGGGGAGTAATGTGTGTACCGAGTGCAGCACAGAGAATGTGGGGAATTGTGGCCTACTCGTACCCTGCTCCTTACTTTTGATAGGGTAGTTCTTCCTCAAAAGATTTAGGCAGGAGACGAGAGTATTGAGGTTAGGCCCTATATACCCAACCCCCTGCGGTGCTACAACTGTCAGCGTTATGGTCACACTAGTCAACTGTGTAACGGATCTCCAGTATGCGTCAACTGTGGTTTGGCTTTACACGAGTGTGAGTGCTCCTCACCCATTAAATGTATAAACTGTGCCGGGGAGCATCCATCTAGCTCCAAAGACTGCCCACGTTTTGTGAAAGAAAGGGCAATACAGGGGATCCGGGTTAACGAGAAGGTTTCCTTCTCGGACGCCCGTAAGCTCCTTCGTACTCGCTTGCCCTCCGTCCCTAGGTCCGGTACTTATAGCTCTGTCTTGGCTAAACCCGTTCCTAGGAAAGAAATTGCAACGGAACCTGCGTTGCAGGGGAGCCTACCATCTCAGATAGAGTTCTTGTCCCGACACAAGTACGGAAGTCCACAAAGCCATCACCAGCGTCGGCAAATACATCGCCTAAGCAGACGAAGGAATCAAAAACCTCAGCCCCGTCCCAAGCCAAACCGTCGACTGCTACATCTAAATATGACAAGCCTGTAACATACGATCCGCCGCCTAAAGCATTTAAGAGCAGTTACCAGAGGACATATTTCCTTAAAGCTTCGACCCGTACGCCCAGGAAGAAGAAAACCCCTAGAGCATCCCGAAGCTCTCCTTCTGAAGAGCTTTCTGGTGATGAATCGGATCGGCGACTGTCATGTTCGTCGATCTCTGTGTCTAATAAGTTTGAAGCCCTCGAACCTAAGTTCTCTTTAGGGAAAGGGGCTTCCTCCGACGAAGAGATGGACCTAGAGGATACCGACCCCAGAACGGCAATAAAAGAGCGCCAGGATGAACCGGCAGAAAGGGGTGTTGGTCCTACACCGAAGAAACGGGGTGGGCTGATTCGGCCACCGTTGAAGTCGGTTTACTGTGGACCAACTTTTGCAACCTATCTATATTGCTCCAGTGGCTGTCCTCCAATGGAACATGCGCGGTTTAAGAACACATCGACCAGAACTAGAACTTTTGATCAGTAAGCATAACCCCTTAGTGGTATGCTTACAAGAGACTAAGCTACGACCGCAAGACAAGTTTAAAATCCGAAGCTACACACCACTGCGGTGTGATATTGACACAGAAGCAGGCAATACTGCTCACGGTGCACTATGATGGTCCTCAGGGATGACATATTTGTAGATCCGGTACAGCTGCAATCTGATATGCAATCTGCAGCTGTAAGGACTAAGCTACCATCAATCGAATTTTGCATTTGCAATATATATCTCCCGCCATCAGATGACCTCTCGTTAATTGACCTTCAAGATCTGTTTTCCCAACTTTCCACACCATTTCTAATAGTTGGAAACTTTAATGCCCATCACCCACTATGGGGCTCAACTCGGGCATGTTCGAGAGGCCACCTCATTGCAAAATTTTGGGGAGCAATAACTTGGTTCTCCTGAATTCCGGAGAGCCAACGTTCCTTACAGACGCCTCTAACACCTATTCGCACATCGATTTGACAGTATGTTCATCCCATTTAGGAGTTTCATTGCAGTGGAATGTCATCTCTGATTTACACTCCAGCGACCACTTCCCTTGTCTTCTTAGTGTCTAACAACACGATATGTCTACCTCACGTATCCCTAAATGGCGCTTTGATCGTGCCAACTGGAACCTTTACACCCAGTTGGCTGTCCTTGTTTACAACGAGCATGATTCTGTGAATCATCTGGTCGATCATCTCACAGAGAAAATTCTTTCCTTTGCTGAACAGTCTATTTCACGTTCAACTATCCAACCCGGTCGATTTCCTGTGCCATGGTGGAACAACGACTGCCGGAATGCTATTCGTGCTCGTAGACGTGCTCTACGGGTATTTCAACGACACCCTACCCTAAGTAATCTAATTGAGTACAAGAAAGCGCGTGCACAGTCTAGGCAAATAATTAAGGATAGCATAAAGATCTCCTGCAACTTTGTCTCATCTTTTAACAGATGGACAACTTCATCTGTTGTATGGGCTAGTTTAAGGCGCGTAGCCGGAAAATAAACCCACTTGCCAATCGCTGCTCTGAAAACAGCTGCAGGAGTTGTTGATCCGTTTGCCGTGGCTAAAACCTTCGGCTGTTTTTCGCTCAGGTGACTAGCTCAAGTAATTATGCTCCTGAGTTTATCTCAATTAAGACTCAGGTAGAATCTCATGGTTTTGTGTTTATTTCCAGAAACCTTGAAGATTATAACCGCCTCTTTACCTTGGCGGAGTTAGAACACGCTCTTTCATCATCGCGACTAACAGCACCATGACCGGACGGAATCCACGTTCAAATGTTGCAACATCTCTCACCTGAAGGTAAGGCATTCCTGCTCGAGGTCTATAACCGTGTTTGGGTTGATGCCACGTTTCGGGACAAGTGGCGAGAAGCCACCATTATACCTATCTTGAAAGCTGGCAAGGACCGTCACCTCCCTTCTAGCTACCGTCCCATTTCCCTCACCAGTTGCGTCTGCAGGGTGATAGAACGCATGATAAATGGGCGGTTGGTATGGTGGCTGGAAACGCACAACCTACTGAATAACATCCAGTGCGGTTTTCGACGACGCCGTTCAACAGTGGATCATGTTGTGTCCACGTCGACACAGATTCTGAATGGCTTTCTTAAAAACTGTCAAACAGTCGGAATATTTTTTGACCTCGAAAAGCCTTATGATACGTGTTGGTGTGCAGGGTTGCTACGTACTCTGCACACCTGGAATATACGTGGACGCCTACCACTCTTCTTTCAGGAATTCTTGATTGACCGCGTATTCCGGGTAAGGGTTGGCTCGGTTTTTTCGAACCTTTTCGTTTAAGAGAAAGGTGTACCCCAGGGATCGGTACTAAGTGTTACATTGTTTGCTATTGCGATTAATGCTATCTAGAAATGTGTACCTCCGGGAGTTTCGTCATCCCTATTTGTAGACGACTTTGCCGTCTACTGTACATATGAGCGTATTCGTTTATAGAGCGCCGTCTTCAGACCACCTTGGACAGCCTTAAGGTTTGGAGTTTAAAAAACGGATCCGTTTCTCTGCTGAGAAAACCATCTGTGTTAACTTCTGGCGTCAGCAGAGCCGTCTGCCTCCAAGGCTCCGGCTAGGCGCTGATTTACTACCTTTTGCAGATGAGACGAGGTTCCTAGGATTGATATTTGATAGAAAACTTAGTAGGTCGTCGCATATAGGACAACTGAGTGTGCGATGTGACGATTTTAAATATGATGCGGGTACTCAGTGGAAAATCCTGGGGTGCGCATCGTACAGTGTTATTGCGACTGTATCGCACACTCATCCGTTCCAAATTAAATTATAGTAGTATCGTTTATGGCTCAACACGACCATCTGTGCTGAAGAGATTAGACAGTCCATAATTGTGGTATACGTATAGGATTTGGGGCATTTCCAACGAGCCGAGTTAAAAGCCTGTATGCTGAGTCTGCAGAACCTCCTCTGCAGTGCAGGCGCAACATGCTATTAGCAAATTATGGCTGTGGACTTAATTGCGTGCCCACACATCCAACGTTTACGCCGTTTTTTAACACCTTCATGTACGTACGTTATAGGAACACTTCTATTAAGCCAAAGCCACCTCGTTTTCGTTTCCGAGAGCTCCTTAGATTACTTAACACTGAAATGCCCTATTTGTATCCTAGGGGGAGAGGACATACCCTCCTTGGCTGTGCAGAGCGTCCCACGTTGGTCTGGGCATGACGACACATGATAAATCTACCATGTCTATGGCTAGTATCCGTACATGCTTTTTAGAATTTTTATCGCGATATCAGGACCATGTTAAAATTTACACCGATGGGTCCAAGAACTCAGATGGTGTTGGTTGTGCTTACGTGTGTAGAACCGAACCCTATACATTCGGATTCCACACTAGCACTTCCATTTTTACTGGTGAGCTCAATGCAATATTCCGGGCCATTTTACACGTACGTCAACGAAAGTTAGGAAACTGCTTAATCATGAGTGATTCGCTCAGTGCACTTCAAAGCGCACGGCAGCTGTACAACTACCACCCTAGTGTGCAGCGGATCCAGGGTGCCCTCCACGTTTTGCACCTTTCTGGCATGAACGTGAAGTGTGCATGGATTCCTGGTCACGTAGGCTTGCGGGGGAATGAAATGGCGGATTCGGCAGCCATGACGGCTACCATGAATCCCAGGGTTCGAGTACCATGTGTGACATCGGAAGATTTTAGGGCCGTATTACGGAGAGCTGTGCAAACCCGCTGGCAGGAAGAGTGGTCCGCTCTCCGTAATAATAAACTTAGATCTATTAAGGAACTTCCGATTCCCTGGGTTACCTCCTGTCGGTCATCTCGTCGCGAGGTGATTTTGGCTCGGTTGCGCATTGGGAATTGTTATTTTAGCCACAGCTTTTTATTGAATAGGACCCCGGTTCGCGTTTTCCCACTGTGCAGTGCTGACCTTACTGTCCGTCACTTGCTTTTAGATTATTATAGCTTGGCACGTCTCCGCAGGTTCCTCCATCTGCCGGCCAGCTTGGCGGAGATCCTCTCGGATGACGAAACGGCGGTGGGCAAAGTTTAAGCGTTTGCTTCAGTTGTGGATTTTGGAAGTTAACCTCAAGTATCTTGGGTTTATATTGGCCATCTTATCCCTATCCTGATTTTACGATACAAACTTCTATTTTAAACAGGGCCTCTTCGTTATAGCGGTGGTTTCATATTGGCTTTATTTGATTGTGTAGATTTATAGTGTTTTAGACTGGTTTACCTTTTAGCCCACTTGTTTTTAAGGGGGCTGATGACACAGATGTTGAGCGCCCTAAAACGCAATCATCATCATCGTCATGTAAGACCTTTGAGCGAATAATAAACGCTCGGTTAAATTGGTCGCCAGAACATAACCATCAGTGCAACTTGCAATGCGGTTTTCGTCGCCATCGCTCAAGTGTCGTAATCTAACACGCCTTTCCGATGCCTTTCTGCTGAAACAGCATACCGTGGGCGTGTTCCTCGACCTGGAGGACTATGACACCACTTGGCGGTACGGCATACTCCGTAAACTACAAGGTTACGCTATGCGTGGTCATCTACCCAAATTCCGCCCCTCAAAATCCAACCTCTGCAGTCCTCGTCCCGAGGGGTCGGAAACAGGAAGTAAGGGACTGACTGATGGGGTGATGTACGGTGGGGACTTGGTGTACCCCAGGACCGCTACGGCTGCCGAGAAGGCCCATCAGTAATCCCGAAAACTGGCAGAAGAGGCTCTGGTATTTTTCCCCAGGGACCTACTAGGGTAGGTACGGGGTTGGCGATCCCGGGGTCCCTAGCCACTCACCCTCAATTCATCCACTTCATCTCCATCAACTCTTCAAGCAACTCTAGACTCCCTACCCCACATTCGGTGTTCCAACAACTTTTTGCCGAACTACTGGGCCGTTACCCTATGTTCCGGTCTTTACAGACGGTTCTCAGTTAGGTAGCACTACGGGTTGCGCGTTCCTCATTAACGGCGAGGCTCATAAATTTCGACTTCTGGACTCCTCTTCGGTCTTCTCAGCAGAGCTGTATGCCATCTACTATTTGCTGCTCTTTATTTGCAAGTTAGCCCCTGGCTCTTTTATTGTTTGCACTGTCTAATTGCTCTTCAGGCCTTGCAACAGCACACTGCCGCTCACTCCCTTGTTTTAGAAATACAGGCCCAGATCTCGCAAATGCTCGGTTGAGGATACCATTTTGTTTTTACTTGGACCCCAGGCCATGTGGGCATTTCCGGGAACGAGGAAGCGGACGTGGCTGCTAAGTCCGCTTGCCGTTTGCCCCGGAGTTTAACAACTACGGTGCCATACCAGCATGTGCAACGTTTTTTCCGTCGCCAGCTCCTATCCGCTTGGCAGCAATCCTGGACAGCTTTAGAAGGCACACAACTCCGGGCTATAAAGGAGAGCGTACAACCGTGGCCAACTTCTGCAGGGATAACCGGCGGGCCAAGGTGATACTCACCCGGCTGAGAATTGGGCACACACGAGCGACCCATGGCCACCTGTTAAGAGGCGAACCGGCCGCTGTGTGTGCTCCGTGTGCAGTACGCCTCACGGTGCGGCACGTATTGCTGGATTGCCCGCAGTACGCCCGCGTTTGCAAGTCTTTGAGTTTGGGGACTAACTTGCACGGTGTTTTAGGTGACGACCCAGTGGCCGTGGACAAGGCACTGCGATTTGTTTTTAGAATCGGTTTTAATAAACAAGTCTGACTTGTATTTTATATTTATTAATTTTAGAGCTTTTAAATTATTTTGACTGGGATGAGTTTTTATGTACTTTTAAATAGCTGAATATTTTTATTTTATTTTACCCTTTTAGCTTGATTAGTGTAGCTTTTAAGTTTTAATGTTGACTTCGGGCCCAAATGACTTTGTCGACGGGCCCTAAAAGACCACACAGGCACTCGCTCACACTCTATGAACTGTGCCACGTTTAGCTACTGCTTGTCAGTAAGCATCACGTTCTTACTCTTCTAGTTTTTTATTATTATTATTAGCACGTGAGGTCTTAGGTTTATAACTCCTGTCTCACCAGCAGGGATCTCTCCTATCTCCGTGGTTCTGTCCCACGGTTTTCAGCGCGGCTTCCGACATGTGTGCTCCCCGGAGGTCTCAAAAGTAAAGGTTGAGCGGACCCTTCGCACTGCCCTTATGTGTAGCCTTAGGTGCGGAGCCCGTCTACACCGTCAAGTACACCCACGTAGCTCCTTGACGGCCCGGTCTGTGTTAATCTCCCGACGGCCGTGTGCCGTTGGGTTAGTATCACGGACCGGACGTGTTACCGCTGACGGAACCCCGGTGTAATCAACCACAAGTCCCCTGAATCCGCGTGTGCCTATTACACGCAGCGCGGCCTAAAGTGGGGAGCCACAGGCGGTTATTCCTGTGGTAGGGGCATAAAGCCGGGGTGTGCGTGGTGAACGGTTTACCCATACGGACAAGCAGTGAATATTGAAGGTTAGCTTTGCTGAGGTACAAATGAGATCGGTCATGGGTGAGGTCCCCATGACGGCACAGACCGTGAAGATTCGGTGTATTTCTTTCTTTAACCCCCAGATGGCAGGCTGACGCCGACGGTTCCGGATGGGGGTCCTATTCAAAATGCATCTGCGCAAAACCTCTTTCATCGACCCGTATATAGAGATGACCTTGGCATGTGATGGCAAAACGTTTAAGGATATCAGTCCTTTTTACATAAAGCGTGAATTAGATAAGATCAGTGGCCCTGTTAAGAATGGGACGCGCCTCCTAGACGGCACCCTACTATTGGAGAGCACAAATGCAGACCAATCTCGAAAACTGCAAAAGGCGACTTTGTTGGGCTCCTACCCGATCCGGGTAGCCCCACACAAAACACTCAACACCTGCAGAGGAGTAGTCACCACCTCCAGCTTAGACGGTAAGTTTTGCTGGGACAAAGTTACCCGAATTCATCTATTGCGGATATGAACGTGCAGGCGTCCGCCAGTATGTCCCGAACCCCATGCGCTGTTTCCAGCGGTTCGGACATACTAAGGTCACGTGTACCAATCCTGCACTTTGTGAGAAATGTGGCCTACCGACACACGAAGACCCAAACTGCAGTCGCATAACTTGTTGCGTGAACTGTGGCGGTAGTCATTCCTCCAGCTCGCGACAGAGCCCTAGATTCACGGACGAAAAAAGCATTGAGGAGCTACGTGTAAAAGAACGCCTAACTTTTCCAGAGGCACGACGGCGCTTTGAACAACTAAAGCCTGCTACCACTACTACTGGATATGCTTCAGCAGCTCGCCGTACTCCTAATACCACTGTTGCTGTTCAACACGTCCCTGTCGCCCACGGATCCACGCAGAATGACTTTCTAGCCGTTAAACCCACGTCTCAGACTGTATATCTACCAGCACAGCCTCCGCTTCAACCGTACAGACTCCAGCCACCAAGCCATCAGCGGGTAACAGCCATCCTGTAGTAAATGCGAAAAACCGATCCCGGCCACCACATAGATCGCGAAGTCGCTCGCCTTCTATTAGATCCCGGTCTCGTTCTACGAGCCGTAGGAGTTCTGACTCCCGAACATCAGCGAAGTCACAGGAGACTAACGATTTTCGAATCGTAAGGGCCAAATCAGGCAAGGTTTGTGTCGTTTGTTTTTTCCCCGGCACATTTTTGATGCCCTTCCGGTTCTAGGGCGCTGCTGTCTTGTTTTTGGCTTTCCGCCGTTCCTCTCTGGGTGCGCTGTGGTGCCCGAGGCTTCTTGGTTGGCTCCCTCGAACCGGGAGTGTAGTGTGTGTGCCTGGTTGGTGTCGCGTGGGTGTTTCTTAGGGTAAGTGCTCCAATTCGGGTTTCCCGATTTTTCTCTTAGTGTTTTTCATAATTGGTCTTTTGGTAAGCCGTGTGATTTTATGGGGCTCTTTCTCCCAGATTGGGACCAGAAGTAGATAGTTACCTTTATCTGTCTGGTTGGACAATGCAAAGTGTAGCAAATAAAACAAACGAGAAAATAAGTCCATATTAAGGTTCTGATAAAGGCGTTTGGTTTTAATTTAATCCCATGACCCTGGGTTGGCCCGCACAAATTGGTAACAGAGCGTGGTTTCGATCCACGGACCTCTGGGTTATGGGCCCAGCACGCTTCCACAAATATCACATTTGAATAACCTGTTCTCCTCGTGAATCATGGAATGAGTAGTCAAAATGTTCCTCCGAGCAACACTCTTCCCACACACATTACACTTGTATGGTCTTTCACTCTCATGCAGCAAAATGTGAGTTTTCCAACATGATCTCTGAGTAAATGTCTTTGCACAAACGTCACATTTGTATTTCCTGTTGTTCTCATGAATCAAAATGTGATTTTTCCAGCCCGATCTCTGAGTAAAAGTATTTTCACAAGCATCGCATTTTATTGTCTACTATTTTCATGAAGTAAACTATGATTATTCAAGTGTGCCTTCTGGGTAAAGCTCTTCCCACATATATCACATTTGTACGACCTTATACCCTCATGAATCAACAGTGATTATTCCAACCTGATTTTTGATGAAACCTCTTCTCACAAACGTTACACTTGTATGGTCTTTTCTTCTCTTGTGGAAAATCACCTCTCCAGCCTTGCATTTGGGTAAAGTTCTTATCATGAACTCCAAACATATATAACTTGTCACCATTATCACTGGAGTTGTTGAGTTCCCAATTGTGCTCAGCTTCAGTGGGCTCTTTAGACTTAGGATTGTTAATGCTATCACTGCCATTACTATCATCACTGTAATAGACTTCACATACATTTAACTTTAAATTGTCTTCTCCCTCTTCTTCTACACCTCCAGTGGCAAATAAAGCTGGTGTGGCATTTGGATCTGGTTCTATGCATAATCTTGGTTTAACTGCTGCAGGTGGTATATTCATATTAACCTCAGTTTGATTAATTGCTGGAAATATGAAAACTGTGCAATTCCTAGTGACTCTGAATTGTATTCACTTTGTGTTGATGGGTATGGTTCCGCTTTAACTTCAACTCCATCATCATGGAGTTTATTATTTGTATAATTGTTCATAAGGCTTAAACATACCACTCCCTCATTCTCATTTTGTTGCATTTCTCTTTGGATATCCATTTCATAGATGCTTCTGTTTTACTAATTATCACCAAAGTTCTTTAATTCCCTTTTCTTTGGCTTATTTTTACATATTCTTCAATATTTTCAGGAACACAACAATCAGACCTCCCTACCTTCCAATTCTCATTCTTGTCACAGTGTCGCGAGTATTGACACGGACCTCTGGGTTATGGGCCCAGCACGCTTCCATAAATATCACATTTGAATAACCTTTCCTCCTCGTGAATCAATGAATGAGTAGTCAAAATGTTCCTCCGAGCAAAACTCTTCCCACACACATAACACTTGTATGGTCTTTCACTCTCATGCAGCAAAATGTGAGTTTTCCAACATGATCTCTGAGTAAATGTCTTTGCACAAACGTCACATTTGTATTTCCTGTTGTTCTCATGAATCAAAATGTGATTTTTCCAGTCTGATCTCTGAGTAAAAGTCTTTTCACAAATATCGCATTTGTATCGTCTACTATTTTCATGAAGTAAACAATGATTATTCGAGTGTGCCTTCTGGGTAAAGCTCTTCCCACACATATCACATTTGTACGGCCTTATACCCTCATGAATCAACATGTGATTATTCCAACCTGATTTTTGATGAAAACTCTTCTCACAAACGTTACACTTGTATGGTCTTTCCTTCTCTTGTGGAAAATCACCTCTCCAGCCTTGCACTTGGGTAAAGTTCTTATCATGAACTCCAAACATATATAACTTGTCACCATTATCACTAGAGTTGTTGGGTTCCCAATTGTGCTCAGGTTCAGTGGGCTCTTTAGACTAAGGATTCTTAATGCTATCAGGGGGAAAAATCAAGGATGGCAGAACAGGCAAGGACCACGGAAGGAGATGAGGAGGCTGAAACATAAAACAAAAGCCAGAAACGGAACCAGAAGCAGAAATGGTAACCTAAGAATATTAACCAGCCAAATTTGTAAAATATTATTAGGTCATAAGGGGCAGAAATGTCTTTGAAGGACAAGTAATAAATATTTTAAAACAACTAGCAGCAATAAATCTCTTTAAATAAATACAATAAGGATAAATACCATTGAAGCGACCAATACTAATAAACACCTTGCAAGGAATAAATATCTTCAAACGGGTAACAGTGATAAACAGAAATAAATATAACAGAAAAACAGTAATCCAATTTGTAACAATAAAAAATACCTTTAGACAATTTTAAGCACATCAACATAATTGCAAACTGTATATATATATATATATTTACATACACATACACCCATACCCCCCAGGGGCCTACTTCGGTAGGTACGGGTTTGGCGAACCCGGGGTCCCGAGCCAACAGTCTCCCTCGAGTGGGCTCCTCTTCGTGGTTGAGGGAGATGGTCAACAGGCCCACCCACGTGTAGGCCGTGCGTGGAGACCCGTGTCGGTGGAAAGGTTTGTCCTGGTAGTTGAGGGATGCGTATCTGAGCTCGTAACAGTTATTTTTTCTGAATTCGGGGAGGGTGCGCATTTCTAATACACTACTTTGGCTTCTGCTTCGCCTAAACGGGAGGTTAGGGACTAACCCACCCCTAATCAATCGGCCAGGACTAGGTATTGTACCGACCTCCAGGGTGAGTGGGACGGCGAGCTCGCTATATCCCCTGTGTAGCCCTGTCATCCCAGTGGGATGACCCCTTGTTGGACTCCGTGGTGGGTGGGGAGCACTGGGGGATGAAATTTAGACCAACATTTATGGCTAAACAACACCCCCTAAAACACAATAAACGTGGAAAAGATGTATTTGAAAACAGTGATAAACAAGTAGTTGAGTGTGGTCCTCGCTACTTAGTTATTAAACGAACGGAGGAAGGTAGAACGTTTTCTACGGTTAATCCGTTTATTATACAGAAAGGTCTTGACAAAATAGCTGGTGCTGTTGAATCATGTACAAAATCCAGAAATGGCACGCTGCTGGTGGAAGCAACTACAGCATCCCAAGCAGCAAAGATACTGAAAGCCAACATGCTGGGCAGTTATCCAGTCAAAGTGGAGATGCATAGGACCCTGAATACCTCGCGCGGTGTTGTAAACACTAGCGCGTTGGATGGAATGTCCAACGAGGATATTCAGGAGAACCTCCAGGAACAAGGCGTAACTGCGGTCTATCGTGTCCAAAGGAGAGAACGAGGGGATATGGTTCCCACTCGTACCCTGTTCCTGACCTTTGATCGGGTAGATCTCCCTCAAAGAATCAGGGCAGGATATGAAGTGATTGAGGTTAGACCATACATACCTAACCCTCTGAGATGCTACCAATGTCAGCGGTTCGGTCACACTAGTGCATTCTGTAAAGGCGCACCTACATGTGTCAGCTGCGGAGCCGGCATGCATGAAAATGCATGTACATCACCTCCAGCATGCGTAAATTGTAGCGGTGAACATCCATCAAGTTCACGAGAATGTCCCCGTTATATTGAAGAGCGAGCTATTCAGGAAATCCGGGTTAAGGAAAAGGTTTCCTTTTCGGAAGCCCGGAAACTTCTATGTATCCTCAAGCCCTCTTCAACCACCTCCCGTACCTATAGCTCTGTGGCGGCTACTCCGTCACCGAAACGGGAGGCTGGTACCCAAACATCTGATATAAATGGGGCAACAATATCCGAGAAAGTTCTAGTGCCTAGATCGCAACCAAGAGCATCAGTAACACCATCTAAAACTCCGAGAACACAGACTACTGAAAATAACAAGTCAGTGAAGTCGCCTGACAAAGCATCCACGTCTAACAACAGGACGAAATTGCCCATTGTATACCAAGCACCAGAGATCAAGTTCAAGACGCAGTATGATAGAACTGCCTTCCTGAAAGAAAGCACAAAGTCTGCTCCAGAAAAGTCCAAGAAACGTAGCCCTAGAGCGTCTCCGAGATCATCGTCGGAGTCATCTTCTGGGGAGGACTACGACCGGCGACCGTCATCTACGTCGGTCGGAATTTCCAATCGCTTCGAGCCCCTCGAATCGAAGGTTGTAGAAGGAAAACCGTCCTCTTCCATAGAGGATATGGAGCATAAAACAGCTGACCACGCTGCTACATCTGCAGCAAAGAAGAGGCAGGATAAACCTGCCGAAACTAGCCCTACACCAAAGAAAAAGGGCAAATTGATTCGGCCACCCATGAAGTCGTCTTAATGTAGACTACCTTTACATCTTATATCCCATAGTTCCAATGGCTATCCTACAATGGAACATACGAGGATTAAGAGCGCATCGACCAGAATTGGAACTTTTGCTCAGTAAGCATCACCCCTTAGTGGTATGCTTACAAGAGACTAAGCTACGACCACAAGACAACTTTAAAATCAGACGCTACACACCACTGAGGTGTGATGTTGAAACAGAAGAGGGCATTCCTGCACACGGGGGTTCTATGATGCTCCTCAGGGATGACATATTTGTAGATCCGTTACAGCTACAGTCTGATTTACAATCTGTAGCTGTAAGGATTAAGCTGCCATCAATAGAATTTTGCATTTGCACTGTATATCTCCCGCCATCAGATGACCTCTCGTTAGTTGACCTTGAAGATCTGGTTTCCCAACTTTCAACACCATTTCTAATAGTTGGAGACTTTAATGCCCATCACCCACTTTGGGGCTCAAATCGGGCATGTTCGAGAGGCAACCTCATTGCAAAATTCCTGGAGAGCAATAACTTGGTGCTCCTGAACACCGGCGAGCCCACATTCCTCTCAGACGCGTTTAACACCTATTCGCACATCGATTTGGCAGTGTGTTCATCCCAGTTAGCTGTTTCATTACAGTGGAATGTCATCTCTGATTTACATTCCAGCGACCACTTTCCATGTCTTCTTAGTCTCTTAGCACAAGATGTGTCTCCCTCACGTATCCCTAGATGGCGCTTTGATCGTGCCAACTGGAATCTTTACACCCAGTTGGCTGTCTTTGAATACAACCAGCACGATTCTGTGAATGATTTAGTTGATCATCTCACAGAGAAAATTCTTTCCGCTGCAGAACAGTCTATTCCACGTTCGGCTACCCAACCCGGTCGATTTCCTGTCCCATGGTGGACCAACGACTGCCGGAATGCTATTCGTGCTCGTAGACGTGCTCTAAGGGTATTCCAACGACACCCTACGCTAAGTAATCTAATTGAGTACAAGAAAGCGCGCGCAAAATCTAGGCAAATAATTAAGGATAGCAAAAAGACCTCATGGAACAAATTTGTATCATCTTTTAACAGATGTACACCCTCATCTGTTGTATGGGATAAATTAAGGCGCGTGGCCGGAAAATCAACCCACTTGCCAATCGCTGGTCTGAAAACAGCTGCAGGAGTTGTTGTTGATCCGTTTGTTGTGGCTAACACCTTCGGCTGTGCTTTCGCTCAGGTGTCTAGCTCATGCAATTATGCTCCTGAGTTTATCTCAATTAAGACTCAGGTAGAATCTCAAGGTTTCGTGTTTAGTTCCAGAAACCTTGAAGACTATAACCGCCTCTTCATCTTGGCAGAGCTAGAACATGCTCTTTCGTCATCACGACTGACAGCACCAGGACCGGACGGAATCCACGTTCAAATGTTACAACATCTCTCACCTGAAGGTAAGGCATTCCTGCTCGAGGTGTATAACCGTGTTTGGGTTGATGCCACGTTTCCTGAAAAGTGGCGAGAAGCTACCATTATACCTATCTTGAAAGCTGGCAAGGACCGTCACCTCCCTTCTAGCTACCGCCCTATTTCCCTCACCAGTTGCGTATGCAAGGTGATGGAACGCATGATAAATGGGCGATTGGTATGGTGGCTGGAAACGCACAACCTACTGAATAACATCCAGTGCGGTTTCCGACGACGCCGTTCAACAGTCGATCATCTTGTGTCCATGTCGACACAGATTATGAACGGATTTCTTAAGAACTGTCAAACAGTCGGAATATTTTTTGACCTCGAAAAGGCTTATGATACGTGTTGGCGGGCAGGGTTGCTACGTACTCTGCACACCTGGAATATACGTGGACGCCTACCACTCTTCCTTCAGGAATTCCTGAAAGACCGCGTATTCCGAGTAAGGGTTGGCTCGGTTTTTTCGAACCTTTTTGTTCAGGAGAACGGTGTACCACAGGGGTCGGTACTAAGTGTTACGTTGTTTGCTATTGCGATTAATTCTATCTCGAAATGTGTACCTCCAGGTGTCTCGTCATGCCTATTTGTAGACGACTTTGCCGTCTACTGTACATCTCAGCGCACTCCGTTTTTAGAGCGCCGTCTTCAGACCACCTTGGACAACCTTAAGAGTTGGAGTTTAAAAAACGGCTTCCGTTTTTCCGCTGAGAAAACCATCTGTGTAAACTTCTGGCGTCAGCAGAGTCGACTACCTCCAAGGCTCCGGCTAGGCGCTGATCTACTACCTTTTGCAGATGAGACGAGGTTCCTTGGATTAATATTTGATAGAAAACTTAGTTGGTCGTCGCATATAGCACAACTGAAAGCACGATGTGACCGATCTTTGAATATCTTGCGGGTACTAAGTGGAAAATCGTGGGGAGCGGATCGTGCAGTGTTATTGCGACTTTATCGGGCACTCATCCGTTCCAAATTAGACTATGGTAGTATCGTTTATGGCTCAGCACGACCATCTGTGCTGAAGAGATTAGACACAGTCCATAACTGTGGCATACGTATAGCTGTTGGGGCATTTCCAACGAGCCGAGTTATAAGCCTGTATGCTGAGTCTGCAGAACCTCCTCTGCAGTACAGGCGCAACATGTTATTAGCCAATTATGGCTGTGGACTTAATTGCATGCCCACACATCCATCGTTTACGCCGTTCTTTAATACCTTCATGGACGTGCGTTATAGGAACACTACTATTAAACCAAAGCCACCTGGTTTTCGTTTCCGGGAGCTCCTTAGACATCTTGATACTGACATGCCCAAGATGTATCCTAGGGGGGAGAGGACATACCCTCCTTGGTTGTGCAGAGCGTCCCCGGTTGATCTGGGCATGACTAAATATGATAAATCTACCATGTCTATGTCTAGTATCCGCACATGTTTTTTAGAATTTTTATCGCGATATGAGGACCATTTTGTAATTTATACTGATGGCTCCAAGAACTCAAATGGCGTTGGTTGTGCTTACGTGTGTGGAACCGAACCCTATACATTCGGATTCCACACTAGCACTTCCATTTTTACTGCAGAGCTTTATGCAATATACCGGGCCATTTTACACGTACGCCGACGAAAGTTGGGGGACTGCTTAATCCTGAGTGATTCCCTCAGTGCTCTTCAAAGCCTACGGCAGCTGTACAACTACCACCCTATTGTGCAGCGTATACAGGATGCCCTCCACGTTTTACACGCTTCTGGCGTTAACGTGGTGTGTGCATGGATCCCTGGTCACGTAGGCTTGCGGGGGAATGAAATGGCGGATTCAGCAGCCAAGACGGCTATCATGAAGCCCAGGGTTCGAATACCATCTGTGACATCGGAAGACTTTAGAGCCGAATTGCGGAGAGCTGTGCAAACCTGCTGGCAGGAAGAGTGGTCTGCTCTCCGCAATAATAAACTTAGATCTGTCAAAGAACTTCCGATTCCCTGGGTTACCTCCTGTCGGTCATCTCGTCGCGAGGAGGTGAGTTTGGCTCGGTTACGAATTGGGCACTGCATTTTTACTCATAGTTTTCTTTTTAAAAAGGAGCCTTCTCCACTATGTCCGTTTTGTAATGAAGCGTTGTCTGTACGACACGTGCTGCTAGAGTGTTTTCACCTAGCAGACCTTAGGACGTCTCTGCAGCTGCCGGCCAGCTTTGCAGAAATGCTAGCGGACGATAACGCAGTAGTGAAGAAGGTTTTTAGGTTCTTTTCGAGATTAGATTTTAGGATTTAGCAAATAGAATTTATGGTTTTTGGATGCTTTTTTTTCTATTCTTTTTTTCTTTTTCTTTTTTTTTTCCAACGCGTTTATATTTGTTTTTTTTTTTTTTTTTTTTTTTTTTTTTTTTTTTTTTTTTTTTTTTTTTTTTTTTTAACATAGTTATACTGTTTTAGAATGATTTATATCTGGCTTTTGCCATGACCATTTTCTTTTAAAAAGGGCGCTGATGACCTCTGTAGTTGAGCGCCCTTATACTCATCATCACTCACTCACTCATACACCCATACATATATTAACAAGTAAATAACACACTATAACATGGGTACCCAACAATTGTTTAAATAACACACACACAGAAAGAAAGAGAAAGAGAGATATGCCGGCATAGATAGAGACAGAGAGAGGAAAGTGAAAGTGAGTACATGCCTTGGCAGCACGCCACGCGAGCGACACAATACAACACAACCGTGCCCCGAGGTCAAGGGCGCAGAAGCAAATCAAACACGGGAACGCGCAAAACCTCCTTCATTGACCCTTATTTATTGATGACCTTGGCATGTGATGGCAAAACGTTTAAGGATATAAGTCCATTCTACATAAAGCGTGAAATAGACAAAATCAGTGGCCCTGTCAAAAACGCTACATTTCTCCGAGACGGCAGCTTACTGTTAAGAGACCTCAACTGCAGACCAGTCTAAAAAACTACAAAAAGCGTCTTTGTTGGGTTCCTACCCTATCCGGGTAGCCCCATACAAAACGCTGAACACCTGTAGAGAGTAGTCACCACCTCCAGCTTAGATGGTCTTGCGAATGAAGAGATAGTAAGTTGCCTCTCTGATCAACTTGTTTGTCAGGCGTACCGGCTTACCCGAAAACAAGATGGCAAGGAATACCCCTTACGTACAGTCTTTCTAACTTTTGCTGGAACTAAGTTACCTGAATTTATCTACTGCGGCTATGAACGTGCTAGCGTCCGCCAGTATGTCCCGAACAACATGGGCTGTTTCCAATGTCAGCGGCTCGGACATACTAAGGTCACGTGTACCAATCCTGCTCTTTGTGAGCAATGTGGCCTACCGCAACACGACGACCCAAACTGCAGTCGAACACCTTGCTGCGTGAACTGTGGCGGTAGTCATCCCTCCAGCTCGCGACAGTGCCCTAGATTCATGGATGAAAAAAGTATTCAGGAGCTACGTGTAAAAGAACGCCTGACTTTTCCAGAGGCACGACGGCGCTTTGAACAACTAAAGCCTGCTACCACTACTACTGGATATGCATCAGCAGCTCGCCGTACTCCTAATACCACTGTTCCTGTTCAACACGTCCCTGTCGCCCACTCATCCACGCAGACTTCTTAGCCGTTAAACCCACGTCTCAGACTGTATAGCCACCAGCACAGCCTCCGCTTCAACCGTACAACTGGAGGGATAAGGACTAAGGCAAGGGTGCAAGCTAAGTCCAATTTTATTCAATTTATTTATTGATGATGTATTACAAAATATAAGTAAGAATAAGGTGATACTCACCCGGCTGAGAATTGGGCACACACGAACAACTCATGGCCACCTGTTAAGAGGGGAACCGGCCCCTGTGTGTGCTCCGTGTGCAGTACGCCTCACTGTGCGGCATGTATTGCTGGATTGCCCGCAGTACGCCCGCGTTTGCCAGTCAGTAGGCTTGGGGATTAACTTGCTGGCTGTTTTAGGGGACGACCCCGTGGTCGTGGTTAAGGCACTGCGTTTTGTTACCGAAATCGGTTTTAATTAACAAGTCAAACTTACATTTTATATTTCATAATTTTAGAGATTTTAAATTATTAGTCTTCGGATGGGTTCTCTTATGTACTTTTAATAGTTAAGCTTAATTTGTGTAGCTTTTAGGTTTTAGTGTTGACTTCGGGCCCAAATGACCTTTTTGTCGACGGGCTCTAAAACACTACACACTCACTCCAGCAGAACATCAAATGTATCGTAATGACGCAGTATCAGGAAGAGAAGTGAGACAGGCGATAATAAATCAACACTTTAGAGCAGTTACGTATGTATATTTATTCATATAAGATTTATTTACAAGCTGTTTTTATTTCTCTAGTACTTTAGTTTTTTTAGTACCAATATCTTGTACTCTTTTATTTCCACTTCCTTTTGATATTACTTTTTAATGAGGTCCAACTGTGTCGTGAGAACTTCAACTCACTTCTCACAAGCATCAACTATGCTTGTTGCAGGTTTGGGTTTGGGTGGCATGTTGCGTTGCTGCCACCTTTTCGGCGTAGAGTTGACCACATAAATCGCAGGTTCTTCTGCTGGCATGGAAGCTGGTGTTGCTTCCTGTAGCTGGAATTCCTGTAGCAAAGAAAAAAGGTGTTAATTTGCTTTCAAATGGCTTATTATTCTGTGTGAGACAATGAGAGTAATCATGGTATAATTTGTGTAATACATAATACGTAGGTGTGAGGTGTGAGAATAAGAGAAACTGTAGTGTAATTGTATATAAGTAACATGTACATTTTTTTAATTTATTGTACTTACTCACTCAGTACACCTGTTTTATGTGTAATAAATATAGCTCTACTACAGGCAAAGTTATTGTTTAACGAGATTTGTGCACATGCCCAAATATAGTTAAAGAAAAATACTGCCTTTCTGCCATTAAGAAAGGAAAGAACAAAAAGGTACTCCATACATATACAGCATTTCATTTAAATGTAATTACAATTTGTAGAAAGTTATAATCTTACATTAAAATTTTGATTTCCATATGTTATATGTCAAGTTTTCCCTGCTTAAGGATTTTTGATTTTGTAATATTTTTATAACCGTTGTCAACATTAGTAATAATGAGACTAAAAACCGGTGCAGCAAAATCAACTCCAATCATGGCAAGGCAAGCCTTAACTCGGAACTATCCGGTACATCTAACTTTTACCCTTTACATCCATAAAAGATTAATTAAAAGCAAATATAAAAACAAACAAAACCAATTGATATCTAACAACACCAAAGTTAAAAAATGGAACATTTTAATTAAAAATCCAGAAATTATTCCGGAAATCCCACGTAAAGCTGCAGTAGCAAATTTTAGATTACTTACGGAACATGATTATTTGGCCAAACACTTACACAGAATACGAATTTATACAAGTCCAAATTGTCCTCTGTGCAACAAAGAAGAGGAAATGACTGAAGAACATCTTTCAACCTGTGAAGCCCTACCTGCCGGACCCACTACACAGAAATATTGGAGAGCAAGAGAGCTAATGGCTTCATTGCCAATGCCTAGCATTTAAAAACAACAACATTGGTAATACTGAACAAGTGTATCAAAACGTGGATTGGCACAAGCTTGAACTGTAGCAAAAACAACCATCATTTGACACCTTTTGTAACCTGAACTTGAAATAAAGCTCTTAGCAATTTAAAAATATCAGCAAACAAGAATTAACAGCATGACATTTATTTATTTATTTATTTATTTATTTATTTATTTATTTATTTATTTATTTATTTATTTATTTATTTATTTATTTATTTATTTATTTATTTATTTATTTATTTATTTATTTATTTATTTATTTATTTATTTATTTACTTACTTATTTACCAGTGAAAAGAGTACCCAAATGTTAAAATTATTTGTTAGCATGAGACTCACTTGTAAGTTTGAAAATGGTATTACATCATAACTATTTTTAACCACAAGGGTATTAATTTTATTAATATATGTTCTTCATCGCAAAACATTACAAATAGTAATTTAATATAAAAATGGAATATACTGGTCCTCAATTTGTCCACTATGTATTCTAAAAATGAACTACACTCATCTTCAAAACTGTACATCAGTTCACAATATACACAACGATTATGAAAAATATTGGAGTGCAGGAAGACTAGTGATTTCATTGTCAACCATTGGGTGTTAGAAAACAATATACCTATATCACATATGTGACATTTTCAAATCATTGTCAACCATTGGGTGTTAAAAATCAACATACTTATATCACATATGTGACAATATGAAATGACTTCTTACCTCGATTTCTATTAATGGAACCACATCACTGGAGGTTTCTAAACTTTATGTAAGGTCTGTAACATCTGCAACAGAGAAAAACAAAAGTCCTTGTAAGAAATATTCACATGCATGTGTACGTGTAAGATTTGAAACTCTAGCAGCAGATGTTACTATAACAGGTAGACATATATCTGCTTCATTTCATAGCAATTGTTTAGCTCAATACTGTTGATTATGGAAAGACAAAGCTGTCCTGAATACACAAGCTCCATGGTCCAGTTCAGCAGTAGCCCAAAATGTATTCCCTTCGGTATCCCAATGTGAGATCCATGTAATACCCTATGTAAATATTAATAATTCTTACAAATGGAGCAATAAATAAGTATACCACTACAAAAATAATAGTTGGACTAATAAATGTATTACATAGCACGATAGTATATTATGACTAATTCAAATGGCATGTACTGTCTGTCCACCATAAGAAAGCAAGGCAGAAGAATGTGTAATATAATTATTTTTTCAGTATTTATGCTCACCTTCTAGATATGTTAAAGATGCTAGGTTTATGAAAATACACAATGTCACATAACTCACCCATACATAATACCTATCACTGCAGTTATTGAAAAAAGCATTAGATCTGACAGCATGGGTGACTCATATGCATACATTCCTTTCGTAGTAAACAGATCCACTAACAGAGCAGATAAACTGTTTAAGCCCCTCTCCCTCTTCAGGCCTAGCTTGTCTTCTTGTGGGTATACTGTACAAGAGTAGTTATTTTATCCACTGCCAAGAAAGAATAAACTATAACGCACATTTTAATTATTTTGCATTATTCTTCATCAAATGATGCAAATATTTCAATTTCAAGACCTCAAAATATAACTGCCCTGTTAGTCCATTTCATGCAGTTTTCTTTTGATAGTGCAAATGTTATTAAAATGAGTTGTTACTAATCCATTGCAAATAAACTCCATGATAGTGTTTCCACCAGCACTATAGGCCATGACACCATTGAATTTTCTAGTTATACGACACTCAAATTAGTTAAGATTATTACATACCATCTGCTCTTGCTGCCTGCTGGTATGTGGCATCACTATCGAATGAGATCTCTAGCGGATTTGCAGTTGATGCAAGCATCTCAATATTTATGCACATCCTTTTTCCTCCTGTTTTGTACACCTCCAATTTCTCATCTGCAATGTCTTTTCTTGCTTTTCTCTTTAAATTATCGTAGCACGTTCTTAATTTTGATGCACTTCGTGTTGCCCCTAAAACAAAAGCAATTTATTAAGGCAAAAGCTGCAAAGCATGTCCCTCAGTATAATAATGGATATTTTACAAATTGTTGTTGAGAAGATGAAGTTGATAACCTTTTCTTCCGGTGTGGCAAGAGCAAGTTTACTTTGCATCAATAATCACAAATCCTTAAGTTAAAAATTAAATATTATTTTGTTTATTAACTGTATCAATTGCCACAATGTATCAGCGTTGTCGCTGCGCTAAAATTTTATTGCACAAGGCTCTTTGTACACGCAATATATAGGTAGTATTTTACGAACTCTTGATAAATAATTATAACTTTAACCAGAGGTTAGTTGCTGAGAATCATCTTCTAAAAACAACAGATTAATGAAATACTTCAGCCAAAATCATAATTTTGGAATAATATAACATTTTTCGCTTACCTGGACTGCTGTTAAATTGTACGGCCAGCTGCTCCCACGTGGCCTCCTTCTGTTTTATTGTAACTCCATCAGTTCTTTTATTTTCTATAACTTCTTTACAGTGAGACCCCAAGTCTAACAAAATATCTACCTCGAAAGCAGAAGGCCCCGCCGTGGCTCAGTGTTCAGACCGCTTGGCTCTCTCCAAGGCGGCCCGGGTTCGATCCCAGGCGACCGCAAAGTGAGATTTGTGGTGGACAACACGGCGTTGGGGCGGGTTTTCTCCGGGACCTCCGGTTTCCCCCGCCATCTCATTCCACCGGTGCTCCATCTTCATCTCATGTATAATCAGTGTCACCGCCTGCGGTGCCGTATGTAGTAAAAGCGGGCGTTTAACACTACACATTTCGAAAGCAGAAAAGTTTGGAGTCCTCTTGCTCTTTGTTTCCATTATGGTTATATTCTGCTATAGCTATTTAAACACGTGCTTCTGCTTGGACAAATGCTAAGCGAAAAACAAACGACAAATGACGAACACCAAGCGATGATCTTCCGGGTGTGTTCGGTTGCCTTCTTAACAGTTACATATGAAACGAGCGGTGCGCTCTACGGCACCGAGCGCTTGGCAGATAATCACTGCCAACTAACCGGCGATTGGCAATGGTGCACCAGGATGTAAGCTTTACCGCGATCAACTTTTAACTGCGTTTAGGCAAACGTGTCTTGTGATTTTGCTTAACGAGGTTGGTGCACACGGCCATAAGTGATAATATGTACAGTAGTCCAATCAGTCTGACACATTTCGTATACGGAGGCCGAATCCTTGAATATGATGTGCGAATGCGCGATTCTTCCATGACCAATTCTTAGTCTCGTTATAGCACTTGTTCTTATGTTTCAGTTGTTTGAAAGGAGGGCTTAGTATACTATTGGATATTATATCATACAGTTTACAGTTTGAGCTGCTATATCAGAGTTTTTCCGAGTTATTTATGATTTGATTCTTAATAAACACAGTAAAACCTTGTTAATTAAGGCTGTACTTATTTCATCTGGAAGTAAACTGATTGCTTTACGGGCTGCTGCACTTCTCTTTCGCTACCACTAATTTGAACGATCTTCAAACATATGTCACTTTTATATAATTCACTGACAGTCTCCTTAATATCTTTAGTAATATCCCCGCACTTGAAATTCCTAGGCCTCTATTTGGACAGAAAATTGACCTGGGAGCATCATATTCGACACCTCCGAGCCTCATGTGAACGTTCCCTCCGGGTGCTCAAGATTTTATCTGGGGTACCTTGGGGGGGGGCGATCGGACATTGATGTTGAGGCTGTATCGCTCCCTGGTCCGATCCAAGCTGGACTACGGCTGTTTTATTTATGGCGCAGCGACCGCCTCTAAACTTCGCCTTTTAGACACCGTATATCATACAGGTATCCGCCTTGCCACAGGAGCTTTCCGCACAAGTCGTGTCGACTGCTTGTATGCCGACTCCGGCGAGCCTCCACTTTCAATTCGTCGCTCGACACTACTCTGTTCCTACGTTGCAAACTTGGCAAGTTACCCAAACCATCCATGTTTTAAACCAGTTCTGCATTCCGATTTAGCCCACCGTTATATGCACCCTAGTTCTCGGACACGCCCAACCGGAGTAAGATTCCGGGAACTCTCCCGTACACACGACCTCCGAATGCCTAGCGTGGAGCGGTCGTCCCTGGGTCGTTACCCCGCATGGCAGCTCCAGCGTGCGCGGTTCGATATCGCTCTTTACACAAACTTGAGACTAGCTACCCCACATTCGATATTCCAACTTTTTGCCGAACTGCTGGACCGTTACCCTGATTATGTTCCGGGCTTTACAGATGGTTCCCAGTTAGGTAGCACTACGGGTTGCACTTTCGTCATTAACGGCGAGGCTCATAAATTTCGCCTTCTGGACTTCACCTCTGTTTTTTCTGCAGAACTGTATGCCATCCTCTATCTGCTCCTTTTTATTTGTAAGTTAGTTCCTGGCAATTTTATCGTTTGCACTGACTCTCTAAGCGCTCTTCAGCTCTTGCAACAGCACATTGCAGCTCACACGCTAGTTTTAAAAATTCAGGCCTTGATCTCGCAAATGCTTAGTCGCGGATACCATTTTGTTTTTACTTGGACCCCAGGCCATGTGGGGATTTCCGGGAACGAGGAGGGGGACACGGCTGCTAAGTCCGCTTGTCGTTTGCCCCGGAGTTTGACAACTACGGTGCCATACCAGCATGTGCAAAGCTTTTTTCTGTCGCCAACTCCTATCTGCTTGGCAGCACTCCTGGACAGCTTTGGAAGGCACACAACTCCGGGCAATAAAGGAGAGCGTACAACCCTGGTTAACTTCCTGCAGAGATAAACGGCGAGCCAAGGTGATACTCACCCGACTGAGAATTGGACACACACGAGGGACACATGGCCATTTGTTAAGAGGGGAACCGGCCCCTGTGTGTGCTCCATGTGCGGTACACCTCACTGTACAGCATGTATTGCTGGATTGCCCGCAGTACGTCCGCCTTCGCCAGTCAATAGGCTTGGGAACTAACTTGCTGGATGTTTTAGGGGACGACCCAGTGGCCGTGGTTAAGGCACTGCGGTTTGTTGCCGAAATCGGTTTTAATAAACAAGTCTGATTTGCTTTTTATATTTATTAATTTCAGAGATTTTAAGTTATTTGACTTTGGATGGTGTTCTTATGTACTTTTAATAGTTGAGTGGTTTTATTTTACTTTACCGTTTTAGCTAAATTTGTGTAGCTTTTAGGTGTTAGTGTTGACTTCGGGCCCAAATGACCTTGTTGTCGACGGGCCCTAAAACACCACACTCACTCACTCTTTTGTAATATCAAACTAATCTCTGCAAAGGTTCAAAATATGTGCACCGGAGTGAGTATGAGACAAGAGCACATCATTACGCGTTACTTTTGTTACTGAAGGTAGGTCTTTTACAGAGAGACATGAATAATCCCTGCAGAGGATCTAGTTACCTCTACCAGATACAATATGAGACAAAAACACATCATTACGCGTTTCTTTTGTTACTTATATCTAGGTCTTTATTGTTACACATCACTAATCTCTGCAAAGTTTTCAAATTACCTCTACCAGAGTCAATATATGCCAAACAATTCTTTACGTGATATTTTTGTTGCAGAAAAGTAGGCCTTTTACTGTTCGACAAGAATAATCTCTGCAAAGTGTCGAATTATCTCTGCCAGGGTCAATATGAGACAAAAACACATAATTATGGTATACGTTTGTTACAGAAAAGTAGGCCTTTTACTGTAAGACATGTAAAACCTCAACAAAGAGTCGCATTATCTGTACGAGATACAATATGAAACAAAAACACACCATTACGCGTTTCTTTTTTGACGTAAGGGTAGGTCTTTTACTGTTACACATCACTAATATCTGCAAAGTGTCAAATTATCTTCACCAGAGTCAATATGAGACACAATCGAATTACTACGCGATTCTTTTTTACTGAAAATAAGGCCTCTTGGAGTTAGGCACGAATAATCACTGTAAAGGCTCGAATTACTTCTACCAGCGTTAATATGAGACAAAAGCACATCATTACGTGTTACTTTGGTACAGAAAATTAGGCCTTTTACTGTTAGACCTGAAAAATCTCTGCAAATTGTCGAATTGTTTCTACCAGAGTCAAATATGAGACACAAACCCATCATTACGCAATCCTTTTGCTACTCAAAAGTTTGTCTTTTACTGTTAGACATGGATAATCTCTGCAAATATTCAAAATATCTGAAACGGAGTCAATATGAGACAATAACACATCTTTACGCGTTACTATTATTACTGAAATTAGGTATTTTACTGTTAGGCACGAATAAGAAATTGCAAAGGGTTGAATTACCTCCACCAGAATCAATTAGAGACAAAGGTACATCATTACGGGATACTTTTGTTACAGAAAAGTAGGCCGTTTACTGTTAGAGGTGAAAAATCTCTTCAAGGAGTCGCATTACCTCTACCAGATACAATAAGAGACAAAAACACATCATTACTTTATATTTTGATTAAAATAAAGCTGGCGTTTTACCGTTACACATGACTAATCTCGGCAAAGAATCGAAATATCTATAACAAAGCCAATATGAGACAATAAACATCATTAGGCATTGATTTTATTACTGTAAAAAGGTATTTTACTGTTGGACATGACTGTTGGACATGACTAATCTCTGCAAAGTGTCAAGTTATATCTTCCAGAGTCAATATGACAGAAAAACACACCTTTACGTGATAGTTTTGTTACAGGAAAGTACACCTTTTACTGTTATTCATAAATAACATCTGCAAACTGTCGAATTTGTTCTACCAGAGTAAATATGAGACAAAAAGCCATCATTACGCGATACTTTTGCTACTGAAAAGTAGGTCTATTACTGTTAGACATAACTAATCTGTGAAAAGGGTCGCATTTCTTCTACCAGTATCAATAAGAGACAAAAGCATATCATTACTTGATACTTTTATTACAATAAAGAAAGCCTTTTAACGTTATATATGAAAATCTCGGCAAAGAGTCGAAATATCTGTACCAGAGTCAATATGGGACAAAAACACATACCTACGTGATACTTTTGTAACTGAAAGTAGGGTTTTAATGTTTGAGATGGCTAATCTCTGCAAAGTGTCAAGTTACCTCCACCAGAAACACATCATTACGCCGTACTTTTGTTACAAAAAAGTAGACCTTTTACTCTTAGACATGAAAATTCTCTGAAAAGGGTCAAATTATCTCTACCAGAGTCAATATGAGACAAACACAAAACATTACGTGATACCTTTCTAACATAAAAGTAGGTCATTCACTGTTAGACATGAATAATCTCTGCAAAGTGTCGAATTATCGCCACAAATTTCATCATGAGAAAAAAAATCATTACGCGATACTTTTGTTAGAGAAACGTAGGCCTTTTACAGTTACGCACGAATGACCAGAGCAGATGGCCGAATTACATCTACGAGATACAATATTGGACAAAAACACATCATTACGCGTTTCTTTTGCTCCTTAAAGGTAAGTCTTTTACTGTTACAGATCACTAATCTTCTAAAGTGTCAAATTATTTCTACCAGAGTCAATATGAGAAAAAAACACATCATTACGCGATACTTTTGTTCTTGAAAAGTTGGTCTTTTACCGTTAGACATGAATAATCTCTGAAAGGATTCGAATTTATTCTACCAGAGTCAATATGAGAGATCATTACTTGACACTTTTTTTTACAATAAAGCAGGCCTTTTACTGTTTTATATGATAAATCTCTGCAAAGAGTCGAAATATCTGTACCAGAGTCAATATGAGACGACCCTCAAAATCCAACCTCTGCGGTCCTCGTCCCGAGGGGTTGGCAACAGGAAGTAGGGGACTGACTGATGGGGTGATGTACGGTGGGGACTTGGTGTACCCCACGACCGCTACGGCTGCCGAGAAAGCCCTTCAGTAACCCTGAAAACTGGCACAAGAGGCTCTGGTATTTTTCCCCAGGGACCTAATACGGTAGGTACGGGATTGGCGATCCCGGGGTCCCTAGCCACTCACCCTCAATTCATCCCCTTCATCTCCATCAACTGTGCCACGTTGAGCTACTGCTTGTCAGTAAGCATCAAATTCTCCCTCTTCTAGTTTTTTATTATTATTATTAGCACGTAAGGTCTTAGGTTTGTAACTCCTGTCTCACCAGCAGGGATCTCTCCTATCTACGTGGTTCTGTCCCACGGTTTTCAGCGTAGCTTCCGACATGTGTGCTCTCCGGAAGTCTCAAAAGTGAAGGTTGAGCGGACCCTTCGCACTGCCCCTTTGTGTAGCCTTAGGTGCGGAGCCCGTCCACACCGTCAAGTACACCCACGTAGCTCCTTGAGGGCCCGGTCTGTGTTAATCTCCCGACGGCCGTGTGTCGTTGGGTTAGTATCACGGACCGGACGTGTTACCGCTGACGGAACCCCGGTGTAATCAACAAGTCCCCTGAATCCGCGTGTGCCCTTTATGGCGGGACCCCAAGTGTGAAATAAGAGTTGTTCTGCCCATAGAGATTTTGGACCTCGGCGTAGCGGTGTCGCTGTCGAGGTTCAACAAGATAAAAGTGCACTTGGAGGAGCTCCCACGTCCTCGTCGTCCGCCCTGGGCAGTGGTGTTGTCCGTTAGGATTACCACTGGCTGAGAGGAGCATAATGTGGAGTAAAAAAGAAGGTGTAAAGGATAGAGGGAAAGTAGAGGAAGAAAGGGAAAAAGAAAAGGAAATGGATCCGTCTCAGGTATTTAAGCCTAGACAGTCTTTGTCCAGATCACCAACTAGACAATCAAGTATTGAACAGGTTAGTGCAGTTCCTGTTAGTAATGTTGTTAGTGGTGGTAGTGGTGATGGTGGTAGTTTCAATGTTGATGGTGAAGGTGAATATGGTAGTATTGCTAACATAATGGCTGATATAAATTGTGTTGTAACCTCAGATAAAGGATTGTCTGTAGGTAATAAAACCAAGCTTTATAATTATCTTGCTGAAATCACAAAATTGTTCGAGAAGGTAAAAATGGATAATGTTAGGCTTCGTGCTGAACTCAAAGTGAGAAAAGAAATAGGAGTTTCGAAGCCATCATATGCGCAGGTCGCTATGATGCCCAAAACAAGTGAGACAAGTAACAAGATCCAGAGGAAAATTGAGACCAGTAAGCACACGGTCTTTATCTCATCCACAAAAGGAAAATCAACTAAGGAAGTTGCAGATATAGTGACAAAAAATTTAAACCCAGCTAAGGAAAAAATTAAAGTGGCACAATTAAAAACCACAGAAAGGAATCTGATTTTAGAAGCAGAGACAAAAGAAGATATGGATAAAATTTTAAATAGCGAATCCTTAAAGAATAAAGATCTAAAAATCGAATCACAAAGAAAGAGGAATCCCCTAGTGATTATGTATGATATCTTGAGGAATCAAACTGATGAGGAAATCAAACATAATCTGTACGAGCAAAATTTTATAGATCTGATGGATAAAAAGGATTTTGATGAAAAGTTGCAACTCAAATTCAAGATGGGACCCAAAAATAGACCTTATGTCAACGTTGTTGTTGATGTAACGGCTGATATGAGGAAATTAATGATAAATAAAGAAAGAGTCCATATTGGATTTCAATCCATTTTAGTTAAAGATTTCATAGTCGTCGCCAAATGTATGAAGTGTCAAGATCTAGGACATGTAGCCAAATATTGTACCAGGAATAAAGTGGTGTGCTCCCATTGTGGTGAGCAGGACCACGAAAAGAAGGATTGCCAAAAGATTGAACAAGCACCTGTATGTATACCCTGCCAGAATAGAGATATTCTGCGTAAGAAAAGGATAAATGAACAGTCTCGACCTGAGGAGAGGAAACAGCAGCCACATTTTAGACAATGTCAACACCCAGGAACCAAGGATTGTCCAACATATGCCATGTATTGGGGACGTTTAATTGCCAGGACCGATTATGGATAAGCAAATCATAAATTATCATAAAAAGAGGAATAGGAATAAAGATAATCCCAGTAGAAAAAGGAGAAATGCATTAAGAGCAATGGCATATAGATTAAAAATATCCCAAAAAGAAAGTAATAGTGTTGGAATTTAGACCGAATCTAATATAGAATTAGATGGTTATCTTACACCAGTGACAGATAATGAAGAAGAAGAAAATAAAATATCTCATATTATTTCTGAAGATATATCAACCCAGCAAGATATTTCAAAATCGACTAAGAAAGGATTTTTCAAATTCTTAAAAAAGAAAAGAAATAAAGATATAGTTCTTCAACATTTTGACCTAGATGATCAAATAGATGTATCTCCATGGATGAAAGTAGAAGGAAAGATAAAATCCAATCCATTGTATGTTGAAAGTGATGAGGATATAATAGAGGAAGATCAAATGAAGGAAGCTAAAGTAAATCCTAAATCCATATATGATGATTTTGAGCTAATGCTCAAGTTATCAAGGCTGGAGGAAAGAGAGACTCATTTAGCAGCGTTGAGGCATCTCATCAGAAAATTACATACAAATGGAGATAAAATTACTTTTCCTATACCAGATTCTGTAGATAGAATAGATCTACGTACAAAAAATCTACCAACTGTTCCAGAGGAGCTAAAAGAGTTGATAGAAATGGCATATGATAGAAGAGGGGAAAAGTTTGATTTAGATGAAGTTTATAAGGATTTCGTTTTGAGTTATGGACGGATTGCGTTTGATTCAACCCAAAAATTTCCCCACTGTTATGTCCATATCAGGCATGATAGGATATATAGTGGTACTAAACAAATAACGCAACCGAAAACAGTAACTAAAGTAATTTATAAACCAGTAGATAATAGATTTATTCAACGACAGCCAGAGAGGAAGAATATTTCGATGTGTACCTATAAGACGAAAAGGAATATGACGCCATTATTATATAGTGCCAAACCGAAGACACCAAAATTACAATGTAAACAAGGAATTGTTTTAAGGAAGATAAAAGGTTTGCCAGACAAAAGTGCCTTTTTTAAACAAGAGGGTAAAGAAGGAAAAAGTGGTTATTGGGAAGAATCCCCATATGTTCGAGGATTAAGATTTTGGAAGGAGTCACAAGAAAGTAAAATTAATAATGATTAATATAAATCATATTTTAAAATTTGGACAAATAAATACCCAACGGAGCAAGATTGTCATGTTGGAATTACGTCAGCTTATAGGCGAAATGAAATATGATATCATCTGTATACAGGAACCTTATACTATAGGACAAAAGTTGATCCACATGCCAGTTTCGGCGAGATGTTTAATGATGGGTTTACAACCGATGGCAGCAATAGTAATTTTAAATAAAGAGATTCAAGTCTTAAAAATAACGCAATTCTGTGATGAATGGATAATTTGTGTAGAATTGAAGTATAAGGGAAAAACTTTTATCTTATGTAATCAGTATTTTCAAGATAAGGATGATACAGAAATTCATCTGGAAAAATTAAAGAAGATTATTGATATCTTTAAAAATGAAACAATTTTAATGACAATGGATGCCAATGCAAAGTCCTCGTGGTGGTGGAGTAAGCAGACCGATGATAGGGGAAGGCTGGTACAAGATTTTATTATGGAGCATCAACTAGTAATCCAGAATCAGCCAAATAATCCATTCACCTTTGAGGGCCGAGCGGGTGCAAGTGAAAATATTGATTTAACCTTAACTAAAGGACATATCAATAATAAAGTTTTAAATTGGAAAGTAGGACAAAATATGACGTCCAGTGATCATAATTTAATATATTTTGATCTTAGTGTGACTGGAGAAGGAGATAGAGCCTGTAATTATGGGAATATCATAAGATATATAATAAAGGACGCAGATTGGAACAAATTGAAGCTAGAGTTTAATCATTTAGAATATGATAATGTCAGTATGGATGTGGATAAAAAAGCAAAAGTATTGACGACCAAAATTCAAGAATGTATGCGGAGTACTTTGAAGAAGGTAAAGATTAAACAGGATTATAGTCTTTCATTCTGGAATGAAAATTTGCAGACCCTAAGGAGTAAAGTAAGGAAAGCCAGAAGAATTTATCAACGTAGTCTGATTGCCGATGAAAAGGAAAGAAATCTTCAAATTTATAGGGAGTTGAAGGATAAATATAAGAAGAATATTGAAATATATAGAAATGATTCATGGGATAAATATAAGGAGGATAGTATAAGAAATAATGTATGGGGTGTACCATATAAAATCATAACGGATAAAATAAGGGCACCTGAAGTAATTTCGACTTTGCAAAAAGATGATGGACAATTTACAAAAAATTGGATAGAATCTATAAATTTCCTAATGACAAAGTTATTACCTTCGGATGATCTTGGAGGTGAGGAAGAGGAACATCGTCTAAAAAGAGATAAATATAATAGTGTTTATATTAATAATAAAGTCATATATCCTTTCGATGAAATGGAAGTTAGATTAGCTATCCAAAGTTTGAAGAAGAGGAAAGCACCAGGACCTGATGGAATTCCAGTGGAAGTCATCCAAAATCTAGAATATCAAATAGCTCCCTATCTGACTTCCTTATTGAATGAATGTATAATCCAGGGAAGAGTGCCATATTGTTGGAAAGAAGCGGATGTCGTAATCTTGAAAAAAGCAAAGGACAAGGATCCAACAAATCCAAAGTCATATAGACCTATCTGTTTGTTAAATGTTTTAGGAAAATTACAAGAGAAATTGATATATAAAAGGATTATTGAGTATAGAGTGATGATAGGTATGACGGAGAATCAATATGGATTTAGAAAAGGAATTTCAACAGAGGATGCCTTAAATGCTTTAACGACGAATGTAAAAACTTCAGATCAAAAATATGTCGTAGGAATAACAGTTGATATATCTGGCGCCTTTGATAATGTATGGTGGCCCGAATTATTTGATATATTTAAAATCAAAAATTATCCAGCAACCATAGTCAATTTATTAAAGGATTATTGTACTAATAGAAGAGTATATATTACGGGAAATGATCGTAAGATTATCAAAGATATCACTAAAGGGTGCCCGCAAGGTTCAATCCTCGGTCCCCTTTTCTGGGATATTTTAATCGAGCCTTTAATTGAAAAATTGTTGTCCATGGTAGAAGTGAAGGATGTGATAGCGTATGCTGATGATGTCGTCGTGTTATTTGAAGCTAATAGTAGAAATGAAATTGAAATAAAAGGACGAAGTATTTTACAGATCTTGGAACAATGGTGCCATACCGTTAAATTACAGGTAGCACCGGCAAAATCGGCGTATCTCATCTTCAAAGGACAGTTGAAAAGAAATCCCATCCTGAAGATAAATGGACAAATAATTAAACGTGAAACCCAGGTTAGATATCTAGGACTACAGGTCGACGAGAAATTAAATTTTGACGAGCATGTGAAAAAAGTATCGGACAAGGCTGGAAATATTATGATGAAAATAGCTACTTTGTCAACTAGAAATTTTAAATTACCGATAGAAGCCATAAGAATATATATCAATAGTATCATGATTGGCATCACCGGTTATGGGGCAGCTATTTGGGCTCATCGCCTTCGACTGCAGAAAAATGTTAAGATCCTCAGAAGTATGCAGAGGCAGTTTTTGCTACGTTCAACCGGAGCAGTTAGAACATCATCGACGATGTCATTATTGATTATATTGGGAATATGGCCTATAGATTATGTTATAAGAAGACGAGGAGCATTATATTGGCTGAAGAAAGATAGACAAGATAAAGTAGAAGAAATTATGGGTAGAAGATGTTATGATAAACGAACTGTGAATCAATTAATTTTGGACGAATGGCAACATGAGTGGAATATTATGGAAGAAAGTAGAAGAGTATATAGTATATTTCCATATGTAAGAGAAAGAATTAAAATGACATATATTTCACCCAAACAAGGACTCATACATTATTTTACGGGACATGGAGCCTTTGGTACATATCTGAAGAGGATAAAAAGATTTGATTTAGATATTTGTAATATATGTGACGTGCAAGATACTCCCGAACATTGTCTGTTTGAATGTGTGAAATATGAAGAGGATATTTTTGAACAACGACAACTGATAGCAGGCAAATCAATTTACGAGATAGTTCGGAATATCGATGATTATAAAATTTTAGAGGAAATTGCAAAATTTGTATTTATCAAAGGACATGAAAATTATATTGAATCCAGACAGAGGGAACCCAGAAGAGGAGTACGACAACAACAAAGAGTATCCATCAGCTCAAGAGTGACCAGATCTCAAACAGTAGAGGATCGAGTTTCACAGAGGAGCGAGGAGCAGGAGGAGCAGGAACATCAGGAGCCAAGCACGATCAACCGCAGACGGCACTACTGGGTGTCGTTGGGCAGGATTGGGATGGCTGGCCGGAGAAGGATGGATCGAGAGTTGGAGCCTCCATAAGAAGATTTAATACCGATAGAGACAGGTAGATTTGACATCTGAAACTGATGAACCATCCTTTTCTCCTGATGCATGTAGGAAACTATGTGATTCCGGTTGAGGAAAGGATCGGATACCAGGGACAGGTGTTTAATCAATTAGTATGTAGGAACGGTAATTCTAGTAGATGTTTAGTATCTGTATTATGTATTCAATGTAGTTCCAATTGTTTTGTATATGTAAAGAATTACCGTTGTAGTAATAGTTTAGTTTTGAGTTTTGTAAGTCACTGGTTTCCAGTGACATAGGTTTAGATATAGTTAGTTAGTTAGTTAGCTTAGATTTAGAAATATCTGCAAAATATGTATTGAAATTGATAAAAATAAAGTTGAAAAGAGGAAAAAAGGAAAATAAAATTTGTGGAAGCTATGTCTTGGTTTTGCTTCAAGATGCCAAGACATGGTAAGCAGATTTTATTTTTTATTTTTTATTTTTTATTTTTTTTATTTTTTATTTTTTTTTATTTTTTATTTTTTATTTTTTATTTTTTATTTTTTTTTTTTTTTTTTTTTTTTTTTTTTGTGCCCTTTATGCGCAGCGCGGCCTAAAGTGGGGAGCCACAGGCGGTTATTCCTGTGGTAGGGGCTTAAAGCCGTGGTGTGCGTGGCGAACGGTTTACCCATCCGGACGAGCAGTGGATATTGAAGGGTAGATTTTCTGAGGTGCAAATGAGATCGGTCATGGGTGAGGTCCCCATGACGGCACAGACCGTGAAGATTCGGTGTCTTTCTTTAACCCCCGGATGGCAGGCTGACGCCGACGGTTCCGGATGGGGTCTATATCATAATGTCTCCGCGCAAAACCTCCTTCATTGACCCTTATTTAGTGATGACCTTGGCATGTGATGGCAAAACGTTTAAGTCTATCAGTCCGTTCTACATAAAGCGTGAAATAGATAAGATCAGTGGCCCTGTCAAAAACGCTACGCGTCTCCAGGACGGCAGCGTACTATTAGAGACCACAAGTGCAGACCAATCTAGCAAACTGCAAAAAGCGTCTTTGTTGGGCTCCTACCCTATACGGGTAGCCCCACACAAAACGCTGAAAACCTGTAGTCACCACCTCCAGCTTAGATGGTCTAGCAAATGAAGATATAGTAAGTTGCCTCTCTGATCAGCTTGTTTGTCAGGCGTACCGGCTAAACGAAAGCAAGATGGCAAGGAGTACCCATTACGTACGGTTTTTCTAACTGTTACTGGGACGAAGTTAACCGAATACATTTATTGCGGTTATGAACGTGCCAGCGTCCGCCAGTATGTCCCGAACCCCATGCGCTGTTTCCATTTCAGCGGTTCGGATATACTAAGGTCACGTGTACCAATCTTGCTCTTTGTGAGAAATGTGGCCTACCGACACACGGCGACCCAAACTGCAGTCGAACACCTTGTTCCGTGAACTGTGGCGGCAGTCATCCCTCCAGCTCGCGACAGTACCCTAGATTCATGGACGAAAAAAGTATTCAGCAGCTACGTGTGAATTAACGCCTGACATTTCCAGAGGCACGACGGCGCTTTGAACTACTAGAGCCTGCTGCTACTACTACTGGATATGCATTAGCAGCTCGCCGTACTCCTAATACCACTGTTGCTGTTCAACACGTCCCTGTCGCCCACGCCTCCACACAGATTGACTTTCTAGCCATTAAACCCACGTCTCAGACTGTTTGTATATCCACCAGCACTACCTCCGCTTCAACCGTACAGACTCCAGCCACCAAGCCATCAGCGGGTAACAACCATCCCCTAGTAAATATGAAAAACCGATCCCGGCCACAACATAGATCGCGAAGTCGCTCGCCTTCTATGAGATCCCGATCTCGTTCTACGAGCCGTAGGAGTTCTGACTCCCGAACATCAGCGGAGTCACAGGAGGCTAACGATTTTCGAATCGTAGGGCCCAAGTCAGCCAAAGTAAAGAAAATAGTTAAAGCGGCCCGTTAAAAGCTCTTTATAGAAATAATGCAGTGGAACTCAATGGTTTCCGAGCTCGCGTTCGAGACCTACAGTTTTTAGTTTCTCAACGGTCACCATCAGTTATTTGTCTCCGAGAAACCTATTTGCATCACTATTACTCATTTCACCAACGCACTTTCTCGGCGTTTAGGGGAGCCTCCGTTGCAGGCACACGAGCAAGCGGTGGCGTTGCTCCTTTAGTGGCGCCTAAAATCTCTGTCACCAATATACAATTAACCACGCCGATGCAAGCTGTCGCTGTTCGGATACAGCGGGAGAGCATCTCTTTTACCATCTGCAACATTTATCTGCCTCCGCTCTGTGTAATTCAAAAGCAGGATCTTCAGGCTCTTTTGGCTCAGCTCCCCTCATCGTTACTCATCTTGGGAGATCTGAATGTCAAACACACGCTCTGGGGCTCCGAAATTGATGATGCTCGTGGCTGCCTCATAGTAGACGCGTTCGATTCGTATGACCTGATTTTGCTGAACACTGGTGACCCGACATTCTTGTCATCCGCTTATGGTACGCACTCAGTACTAGGGGTCTCACTCTGCAGCCCGGTATTATCGCTGCATTCTGCAGCGGTATTATCGCTTTTGTTGGCTGCTTTCTTCTTTTTGGGAGCTGGTTTTTTCTCTACGTTTTTGCTAGCAGGCTTTTTTGCACTTTTTTAGGAGTAGCTTTCTTAGCATTTGCCTTGCCTTACTTTTTTATGTTGGTTCATCATATTCAGATGCTGATTCCTCATCCTCTACTTCCTCTTCACTTTCCTTTTCTTTATCAGATCCTTTATCAGATTCTTTATCTTGTTGCCGCTTCTTTGGAGAACTAGTCTCTTCCTCGGGTTCTGAAGAGGAATCTTCTTTTAAGCTGGCTTTTTTTATTTTCCTCTCAGCGATCTGGCAGGTCTTCTCTCTTTTGGTTCTTCTACTTCTTCTGGTTCTGACTCTGAATAGCCTTTGCTGTTTGCTTTTGCAGCAGTCTTTCTCTTCGGCCTTGGATCTGGAGCTGGTTTTCCTGAATCTTTAGGTTCCAGTAAGAAAGTAACAATTCTTTCTGCATGATCTTCACGATTTCCCTTCTTTTCTAAATATAATATGGTACAGATATTTTTCAAAATTTTCACATCCATTTTGAGTACAGCAGCCTTCTTCTTTTCATAAAGATCCGAATCTTTGTCGAAATCAAAGCCACTGAATTTGCGTATACTCTTGTTCACCAACATGGGATTTCCAATTTTTCCAAAGAGGACCCTATGGAGAGCCTTCAGACCTTCAGTTCTTGTTCTATGAATTTCTGCTTCTATTCGGGCAATACTTCCAAGAGCTGCACCTTTCCCTTCCGGTATCTCTATAGTGGTTTCCTTTGCTTCGGATTAGAAATCCTCTGTGAATCGCTGCACCTTTTTCCTTTCTCTTGTGCCAGAAAGTTGAAGTGGCTGATCCAAAAGTGGAACTTTTGTGGATTTATCGTTTTCTGCATCACCTTCATCCTCACGACATGCCATGCCATGTGGTGCTGACTGGCTGTATAAAGGCAGAAAATTTTTGCTGCGTGCCCACCCGTTAAGGGTTTTACCGCAGGTAAGGTAAATATCGGGATATTGTTGGGTGAAATGTTGATTTTTAGAATGGTGAATTTTTATGAGGTTACTAGTATGTACCTGGGGGTTGAAGGACAGGTAGCAACACCTTGCACCCTGGTGTTTTTTATGTAAATTTTTGGGTATATAATTTTGATGCCAAGCAGCTTGGAAGGATTATGTGGAGCTCAGCTTTAGCTGCTGTTCGGATTAGCTCCTAGGTTATCTCGGATGCCCGCAAGCAATGCGGGGTAACCGGTGCTGACTAGAGCGACGTCTAGTGGGGTCATAATCTCCCAGGGATCTGACAAGGGCGCTTCTGTGGTTGGGTAAACTTGCGTACAATTTTGATGCCCGGCGCCTGATTTCATCCTCCACGTATGGGAGACTCGAGGCCTCGTGAAGCAACCTGGTAGGAAAATAAGTCCCACAGTCCTCTATTCTGTGCACCTTGGAGCCATGCTAGCACGCTGTCTGCGGCCATGCCCCAGATCTCGCAGGCATAGAGCATAACCGGGATTACCAGCGCTTGGAAAAGGTATAACTTCATTCCAACTGGCATCGAGGTTGACCCCAGCATTGGATACAGGGAAGCAATTGCTCCCTGTACCTTGACCGCTCGGCCCCTGATGTGTTTGCGAAAAGTTAGACCCTTGTCCAAGTTAACACCTAGGTACTGGACAGTTAGTCCCCTCTATCCTTCGACCTCGGTAGCTGAAATTAGGACAGTCTGCGGGGGTGTGGCACTTTGTAAAAAGTATGGCGTGCCTTTTGTCCGGATTAACGGACATCCGCCAACGCCTACACCACTGCTGTGTGAGACGGAGATGTCTTTGTAAGGGGTTGAAGGCTCTGAGGATGTGTTTGTGTTTGCAGAACAGAAGCACGTCGTCAGCGTATTGTGCCATTTCGACTCGTGCCTCTGTTGGCAGGTCTGCCATAAAGACGTTGAATAGGGTGGGGGATAGTACAGAGCTTTCGGGGACTCTGCCTCTCACTGGTCTGAGAGTAGATGTTTTCCCCGCGACTGTGACTTGGAATGTGCGGTGTCGCAAGAAGCTGTGTATTATGTTGACTAATTGTGTTGGTAGCCCCAGGTGGATCAATTTGTAGAGGAGCCCGGCGTGCCATGTCGTGGAGGAGGCCTTCTCGACATCCAAAGAAACTGCAACAGTGAAGGCGCCTTCCTGGATCCGCAGGGCAGCAGTCTCCACCACCCGCAGCAACTGTTGGTTTGTCGAGTGCCCAGGACGAAAACTAAACTGATGTGCGGGAATGGCTTGAAGGTCTCCCACTATTGGGGACAAGCGGGTGAGGATCAACCTCTCGAGAACCTTCGAGAGGGTGGAAAGGAGGTTGATGGATCGGTAGCTGGAGGGATGAACCGGATCTTTCCCAGGTTGCAATATGCAAATCACCCGGGCCTCTCTCCGCTCTCGTGGAAAGTACCCAAGGTTGAGGCACGTGTTGAAAATCCTAGTTAGGAATTGAACCGCGTTGAAGGGGAGATGGCGGAGCATTAGGGTTCAGCCCGTCTCCCTCCGCCGCTGTTAGAGACGCTGAAGTACGCCTTGGACTTCGCTGGGACGAATGGTTGGAAGACGAACCGCGTCCTCAGGAGGGTGGCGTAGGAAACGACGCACCTCCCGACGAACACGTTCGGAAAAGTTATCGTCCTGGGGGTCATCTCTTGGACATAAGGTACGCTCAAGGTAGTCAGCGAAAGCATGGGCTTTGGCTTGGGGATCGTAAGCCAGTAAATGGGTGCCATGGATGGGGTAGTTGTATTGGCCTCTGTGATCTCTGAGGGCTCTGGCTATCCACCACACGTCGCCATCCTCGACGCGCAATCTGGCCATTTTGTGCTCGCGTAGTCGGGCACTGACCTCTCGACGCAAGCGTCTTAGAAGCGCTCGATTATGTGGCGTGGGGTGACGCTGGTATAGTCTCTGTGCAGCCCAGGATCTTCTGATAAGCAGGATGATGTCCAAAGGAAGGACATCAGGGTGTAGAGGAGCCGAGGGTGGACTGTCAGATTGTGCGTAGTCCGCTTCACGACGGAAGTGAAGGATAAGATTGCATTCTCCAGGGTGGATATGTTTGTGATCCTTGGATTTGGCGGGATGGAAGTGCGGAGACAATTCCTGACGCCCATCCTCACGCTCGCTAGAGGTGTCGTATTTATATCCTGGTTGGACGTACTGGATTGGTTCGGCTGGAGCTGGGTGGGGTTTCCCTGTACTGATAGTTAATTGGTTCGCGTGATTTTTCTGCCTTATGTTTTGTTCCGTTCCAGTATAGGATGCCAGATGTTGTTCAGTTTAAGAGCCTCTCCCTTTCTGTTGAAATTATTGGGGTGTTTGTAGATTTCTAGAGCTTCGTGTTGTAGTCTGGCGTGGTAGTATGGTGTAGAAGAAAGCACCTTCGTCTCCTTATACTGAATAATATGTTCACCATCGTCCCAAATGGCATGTTCCGGGACCGCAGACTTGTCCCATTGGCAAATGTTGGTGTTCGTAGCCAGGACGTTTAATTTAACCAATTCAAAAAGTCACAATTGGTGTCAGGAGTGAGGCATTACGAAGATGGAGGCTGCATTGGCACATATTCTAGCGAGGATGACCGAATTAACAACGAAGACGGAGGCGGCAAACAACAACCATACCGGCGAGCTGAAGGAAATACATAACAGCGAATGACAGCCTCGCTGTGCACATGGAGACGCAAAATCACAACCTGACAGCGATGAAGGCCGAAGTATCTGAAATGGAGCCTGCGAACGAGACCCTTGACGAAAAAATTGAGGAGCAATTGGCCGGCGTAAAGGAGGAAGTGACGGAGTTGGGCGAACGCGTCAAAGCCCTGGTGAGCCGCGTTAACGACCTGGAAGGAAAGGCCCACACCAAAACAAAGTCCCAGAACGCCATGGTGGAGGACATCGTCGGCTAAAGGATGAAACATTTAAAGGCCGACGTGCCGGGACGCAACACACCTGCTCGCGTGAAACCGCCGAAGTATGACGGCACGTGCACGTTGCCCCTCAAAATCCAACACCTGTGGTCCTCGTCCCGAGGGGTGGGAAACAGGAAGTAGGATCAGGGCAGGATATGAAGTGATTGAGGTTAGAGTATATATACCTAACCCTCTGAGATGCTACCAATGTCAGCGGTTCGGTCACACTAGTGCAATCTGTAAAGGCGCACCTACATGTGTTAGCTGTTTAGCCGGCATGCATGAAAATGCATGTACATGACCTCCAGCATGCGTAAATTGTAGCGGTGAACATCCATCAAGTTCACGAGAATGCCCGCGTTATATTGAAGAGCGAGCTACTCAGGAGGTCCGGGTTAAAGAAAAGGTATCCTTTTCGGAAGCCCGGAAACTTCTTTGTATCCTCAAGCCCTCTTCAACCACCTCCCGTACCTATAGCTCTGTGGCGGCTACTCCATCACCGAAACGGAAGGCTGGTATCCAAACATCTGATATAAACGGGGCAACAATATCAGAGAAAGTTCTAATGCCTAGATCGCAACCAAGCGCATCAGTAACACCATCTAAAGCTCCGAGAACAACACTTAAGACTCATGAAAATAACAAGTCAGTGAAGTCGCCTGACAAAGCATCGACGTCTAACAACGGGACGAAATTGCCCATTGTGTACCAAGCACCAGAGATCAAGTTCAAGACTCAGTATGATAGAACTGCCTTCCTGAAAGAAAGCACAAAGTCTGCTCCAGAAAAGTCCAAGAAACGTAGCACTAGAGCGTCTCCGAGATCATCGTCGGAGTCATCTTCTGGGGAGGATTCCGACCGGCGACCGTCATCTACCAAGTTTGGAATTTCCAATCGCTTCGAGCCCGTCGAAGCGAAAGTTGTAGAAGGAAAACCGTCCTCTTCCATAGAGGATATGGGGCAGGAAACATCTGACCACGCTGCTGCATCTGCAGCAAAGAAGAGGTAGCATAAACCTGTAGAAACTAGCCCTACACCAAAGAAAAAGGGCAAATTGATCCGACCACCGCTGAAACCTACGTAATGTGCGTACTTATTTGACATATCCCATTACGAGGCTTAAGAGCACATCGACCAGAACTGGAACTTTTGCTCAGTAAGCATAACGCCTTTTTGGTATGCTTACAAGAGACTAAGCTACGGCCACAAGACGACTTTAAAATCAGACGCTACACACCACTGAGGTGTGATATTGAAACAGAAGAGGGCATTCCTACTCACGGGGGCACTATGATGCTCCTCATGGATGACATATTTGTAGATTCGTTACAGCTACAATATGACATACAATCTGTAGCTGTAAAGATTAAGCTGCCATCAATCGAATTTTGCATTTGGAATGTATATGTACCGCCATCAGATGACCTCTCGCTAATTGACCTTGAAGATCTGGTATCCCAACTCTCAACACCACTTCTAATAGTGGGAGACTTTAATGCCCATCACCCACTTTGGGGCTCAAATCGGGCATGTTCGAGAGGCAACCTCATTGCAAAATTCCTGGAGAGCAATAACTTGGTTCTCCTGAACACCGGGAGCCCATATTCCTCTCAGACGTGTTTAACACCTATTCGCACATCGATTTGGCAGTGTGTTCATCCCAGTTAGCTGCTTTATTACAGTGGAATGTCATCTCTGATTTACATTCCAGCGACCACTTTTCATGTCTTCTTAGTCTCTTAGCACAAGATGTGTCTCCCTCACGTATCCCTAGATGGCGCTTTGATCGTGCCAACTGGAACCTTTACAACCAGTTGGCTGTCTTTGAATACAAAGAGCAGGATTCTGTGAATGATTTAGTTGATCATCTCACAGAAAATTCTTTCCGCCGCAGAACAGTCTATTCCAAGTTCGGCTGCCCAACCCGGTCGATTTCCTGTCCCATGGTGGACCAACGACTTCCGGAATGCTATTCGTGCTCGTAGACGTGCTACAAGGGTATTCTAGCGACACCTTACCCTAAGTAATCTAATTGAGTACAAGAAAGCGCGTGCACAGTCTAGGCAAATAATTAAGGATAGCAAAAAGACCTCATGGAACAACTTTGTATCATCTTTTAACAGATGTACACCTTCATCTGTTGTATGGGATAAATTAAGGCGCGTGGCCGAAAAATCAACACACCTGCCAATCGCTGGTCTGAAAGCAACTGCAATTGTTGATCCGTTTGTTGTGGCTAACACCTTCGGCTGTGCTTTCGCTCAGGTGTCTAGCTCAAGCAATTATGCTCCTGAGTTTATCTCAATTAAGACTCAGATAGAATCTCAAGGTTTCGTGTTTAGTTCCAGAAACCTTGAAGACTATAACCGCTTCTTCACCTTGGCAGAGTTAGAACACGCTCTTTCGTCATCGCGACTGACAGCAATAGGACCGGACGGAATGCACGTTCAAATGTTACAACATCTCTCAGCTTAAGGTAAGGCATTCCTGCTCGATGTCTATAACCGTGTTTGGGTTGATGCCACGTTTCCTGACAAGTGGCGAGAAGCCACCGTTATACCTATCTTGAAAGCTGGCAATGACCGTTACCTCCCTTCTAGCTACCGTCCTATTTGCCTCACCAGTTTCGTATTCAATGTGATGGAACGCATGATAAATGAGCGGTTTGTATGGTGGCTGGAAACGCACAACCTACTGAATAACATCCAGTGCGGTTTTCGACGACGCCGTTCAACAGTGGATCATCTTGTGTCCATGGCGACACAGATTATGAACGGATTTCTTAAAAACTGTCAAACAGTCGGAATATTTTTTGACCTCGAAAAGGCTTGTGATATGTGTTGGCGGGCAGGGTTGATACGTACTCTGCACACCTGGAATATACGTGGACGCCTACCACTCTTCCTTCAGGAATTTTTGAAACACCGCGTATTCCGAGTAAGGAGTGGCTCGGTTTTTTTCGAACCTTTTTGTTCAAGAGAGCAGTGTACCACAGGGATCGGTACTAAGTGTTACGTTGTTTGCTATTGCGATTAATTCTTTCTCGAAATGTGTACCTCCGGGTGTCTCGTTATGCCTATTCTTAGACAGCTTTGCCGTCTACTGTACATCTCAGCGCACTCCGTTTTTAGAGCACCGTCTTCAGATGACCTTGGACAACCTCAAGAGTTGGAGTTTAAAAAAAGGCTTCCGATTCTCCGCTGAGAATACCATCTGTGTTAACTTCTTGCGTCAGCAGAGTTGACTACCTCCAAAGCTCCGGCTAGGCGCTGATCTACTACCTTTTGCAGATGAGACGAGGTTCCCTGGAAAACTTAGTTGGTCGTCGCATATAGCACAACTTAAAGCACGATGTGACCGCTCTTTAAATATCTTGCGGGTACTAAGTGGAAAATCGTGGGGAGCGGATCGTACAGTGTTATTGCGAATTTATCGGGCACTCATCCGTTCCAAATTAGATTACGGTAGTATCGTTTATGGCTGAGCACGACCATCTGTGCTGAAGAGATTAGACACAGTCCATAATTGTGGCATACGTATAGCAGTTGGTGCATTTCCAACGAGCCGAGTTATAAGCCTGTACGCTGAGTCTGCAGAACCTCCTCTGCAGTACAGGCGCAACATGTTATTAGCCAATTATGGCTGTGGACTTAATTGCATGCCCACACATTCATCGTTTACGCCGTTCTTTAACACCTTCATGGACGTGCGTTATAGGAACACTTCTATTAAACCAAAGCCACCTGGTTTTCGTTTCCGGGAGCTCCTTAGACATCTTGATACTGAAATGCCCAAGATGTATCCTAGGGGGAGAGGACATACCCTCCTTGGTTGTGCAGAGCGTCCCTACCATGTTTATGTCTAGTATCCGCACATGTTTTTTTAATCTTTATCGCGATATGGAGACCATTTTGTAATTTATACTGATGGCTCCAAGAACTCAAATGGTGTTGTTGGTGCTTACGTGTGTGGAACCGAACCGTTTACATTCGGTTTCCACACCAGCACTTCTATTTTTACTCCAGAGCTTTATGCAATATACCGGGCCATTTTACACGTACGTCGACGAAAGTTGGAGGACTGCTTAATCCTGAGTGATTCCCTCAGTGCACTTTAGAGCCTACGGCAGCTGTACAACTACCACCCTATTGTGCAGCGTATACAGGATGCCCTCCACGTTTTACACGCTTCTGGCGTTAACGTGGTGTGTTCATGGATCCCTGGTCACCTAGGCTTGCGCGGGAATGAAATGGCGGATTCAGCAGCCAAGACGGCTATCATGAAGCCCGGGGTTCGAATACCATCTGTGACATCGGAAGACTTTAGGGCCGTATTGCGGAGAGCTGTGCAAACCTGCTGGCAGGAAGAGTGGTCCGCTCGCCACAATAATAAACTTAGATCTGTCAAAGAACTTCCGATTCCCTGGGTTACCTCCTTTCGGTCATCTCGTCGCGAGGAGGTTTGTCTCGGTTATGAATTGGGCACTGCTTTTTTACTCATAGTTTTCTTTTTAAAAAGGAGCCTTCTCCGCTGTGTCCGTTTTGTAATGAAGCGTTGTCTGTACGACACGTGCTGCTAGAGTGTTTTCACCTAGCAGACCTTAGGACGTCTCTGCAGCTGCCGATCAGCTTTGCAGAAATGCTAGCGGACGATAACGCAGTAGTGAAGAAGGTTTTTAGATTCTTTTCGAGATTAGATTTTAGGATTTAGCAAATAGAATTTATGGTTTTTTGGATGACATTTTTATTTATTTTTTTTCAACGCGTATGTATTTTTTGTCTTTTTTAACATATTTATACTGTTTTAGAATAATTTATATCTGGCTTTTGCCATGACTAGTTTCTTTTAAAAAGGGCGCTTATGACCTCTGTAGTTGAGCGCCCTTATACTCATCATCATCATCACTCACTCACTCCTGTCTGGTAGGATGTCCAGGTTGTTACAAGCACACTGAAACATGCTATTCCCCATCTACAGTATACTTGGGAACTAACTGGCTTATAATATACTTGTTTCACACGAAATTTTAACGATCTGACTTCATAAGATTTGCACATACCGTCATTGCAAACAATGCTTGAAGGATGAATAAAAATTAAGCAAGGAGGTGGAAGAAGAATAAAATGTTGACTAAAGGGGCTGTAATGCCCAGGCCTGTCATAATTTCATGAAAGCAACTTCATACTTCGAATTGTTACAGTTTACCACAGCAAAGAAAGTCCCGGAGAAATTGAGGTGCAAGGGGGTTAGACAATGTTCTGATACCGTGTTTGGTAGTTTTATGATTCAGGTCAGTTCAGATACAGCCCATTCAAAATACCTTGATGCCTTCTGTTTTGGTGAACAAATCCTCTCGGTTTTGGTGTACTGAGTGAATAGGGAGCAAGTTTTTTACGGTTATATTCATTATGTAGCAGACGTTCTCTGTCACACACATTTACTGTCCCTGTCACACTGTGTAAAGGTGGCACATTTCTTTCAGGGACTTTCTTTGCATTGGCGAACAGTGTGTGATACATGAAAAGAATAAAAAGCAAAAAATTAGCCATGTATCTGATAAACAAGTTTGCTTTTACAAAACACTAGCAGCATTTCCAACCTATAGCTATTTAAAAATGATTCTCTATAGCATCATCATACATTACTATTTTGTACACTGTTTTGGAATATTGACATTTTGCCTAAAGACAAATACAAGTGTAAGTCATACCATAACAACAAAAGAACGGCATCTACAAGTAATTTAAAAATAAATAGTAACAAAAGTATAACAAAAAGAGATAAAATATTACTTTCACTACCTCTTGAGTATAATACATAACTGTAACAGAGCCCAACATTTTACCTGTAATCTTTCCGGCTCTCATTTAAGTACATAAAGGTTTCACCTTCTAAAGTAGTAATCCTGATAGTTTAAAACAGATTTAAAGCATAAACAGCCCACCTTACACCTTATTCACAGCAATGACTGCAAACATGTTGATTTATGTGATTTATGACTGGATTTATGTTGTGTTTTTTTTTTTTTTCCAAAAATGTGTGGCAACTGCTGATTTTTCTAATTGTTTATATTTTATGTTTCTAAAGTGATCCTTTGCTCTTGTTTCTAAATTTCTTTTTGTTTTTCCAATATAAATTTGACTACAGTCATTGCATTCAATTTGATATATACCAGATTTTTTGTTACATGGAATGGCATCTTTCATGTTTGAGCAAATTAGGTTTTTTAAGGAGAAATGGTTGACTGGTGCTAGTTGAATGTTTTGTTTTTTGAAGACTTTTTTGAATTTATCATAGGCCTATGGATGGTAAGTGAATTTTTTGAAAATCATATTAGTTTCTGTAGCTGAGAGGGCTGTGGTTTCCTTTAGTAGCTTCTTCTTTTTTGCTAAGTTCACTTTTTTGTCCACTAATGATTTGGGAAAGTTATTTTCTTGTGCTATTTCAATTATTTTGTTGTATTCTGTTTTGTATTCTTCTGCTGTGAGAGGGATGTTTACCAGTCTGTGTGCTAAACTATTGAAGATTGCCTGTTTGTGGGATCTTGGGTTGTAGCCATTAGCTATTATGTAGTTTGTCTGTCTGTGTTGGTTTTCTGTAAATGCCAAAGTTTAGTCTGTTTTTATTCCTCATTATTTTTAGATCCAAAAATGGTAAATGCTGGTCTTTTTCTATTTCTACAGTGAATTTGATGCTTTTTTCTTGGATATTTAAAAGTTTCAGTGCATCACTGATGTGTTTTTTTGGTACTATTGCAAAGATGTCATCTACATATCGTTGCCAGCGTTTGAACATTCAAGGGAAACTTTTGTTGATCCTTATTTCTAATGCACACATGTACAGATCGGCCAGGAAGGGTGATAGGGGGTTGCCCATTGCTAACCCTGAAGTTTGGTGAAAATATTTTGTTTGAAACTGGAAGAAATTTTGTTCTATGCATAATTTGGTTAGTTCGATGTAGTCTGAAATTTCAGGTGATGCCATTCCAAGTGATTTGAGCCATTTTTCTATCAACGGTGGGAGTTGATTAACTGGTATGCTGGGAAACAGTGATTTAACATCAAACGAGACTAGTGTGCCCTCTTCTTTTAGTTCAGTATCCTTAATGTGTTCTATAAGTTCATAGGTGTTTTTGATGCTTAGGCTGTGGAATTTTGGAAATGAGTTGAATTTGTTTGTTAGCCACTTTGCAAGTTTGTATGTTGGTGAATTTATATTTGAATTTGATATATACATATCAAAAATCAAAAAATCAGAAGCAGTAAGCGTATCGAGATCTGGATTCATATTCCAGTTCAGTGCACTTGCACCTATCCGAGAACCTTTGCTTCCAACCACACAGACAACTTGGTGGCATACAGAACTTCCGTCTTATGACGTTGCATATGTTTACATCATTCAGTCGTGCAAGTAGTAGGTATGTGCGTTTGTAGATGAAGTATGCCAGTGACAGCTGAAGCATTAATAGACTAGTAGTGCCAGCATTGGTTATACTGCAAAATGGAGTGGAAGTTTATTAATTAATAAGGGATTATTAAATTTAATACCTAGAATAACTCTTTGATGATTTTTGTTATCATCTTGTAATATAGCTGCTCCTCCTCCTTTAAATTTATTAGGAGAGATCGGTTTATTTAATAGAATAGTAGGTTGAATATGAATAGTAATATTTTTAATGTTAATTTCATTTTTGGAGCTTAGGTTGGTATGGAAAAAAGCTGTTGCCAACTGCAGCGTGCTGAAATATGCCAGCACAGCAAAATGTTACCAACAGATTTTCCTTTTCTCGCTATGAACTAAAGCTACTGAAATGTGTAAGGAACTGGCAGCATATAATAAGAGAAGATAGGGGTTTAAACGATGAATTACGAGTGAATTGATAGTTGATTTATTGTAAATGTAAAAATATGATTTTATATGCCTTGATGCATGGAAGAATGATGAAATAGCAGCAGCATAGGACACATGAATTATACAGTACACGGGCACAGAAAAACATTAAACATATTACAGAACATAATTCCATATTAGAAGTAAAAACAAACTAAATGTGCATTTCTATACAATTTTATTTCTAAGTATCACTACCTTTGCCCGCCTCGGTAGCGTGGTGGTAGCATGTCTGCCTCACGTTCAAGAGGTCCCGATTTCGAATCTCGGTCTGGGTGAGTTACCTGTATATGGTTTTTCCGGAGTTTTCCCTTATCTTGAAAAACGAATGTTGGGGTACTCTAAGCTCCATGGACCCCCGACTCATTTGAGCACAATTTCACCAATTTCATTCACCGTGCGATATGACAACGTTGGAGGACGTAAATTGCACACAAAAATCACGTGACTTAACGTTGGAGGACGTAAATTGCAACAACAAAAAGCACTACCTTTGTCTAAGGCGTTATTGGCTTTACAGGATTTACAACAATATCAGGAGGAAGTTTCCTTACGTGTTGTAGTAGCGCTAGTTTTCCTACGTTGTGTTGGTATTTTCAGCGAAAGCATGCCTTCACTGTTGGCAAGGCTTCCGCCATGACAATCACCCCGCATCTTTCTCTAGTTTAACCCCTGCATTCGTTCATATATATTGCAATGTTGCTTAGTAAAACGACAGAATATGTACATCTTCGATATTAGCACACTTTTGTTTTCTCTGCACATGAAGCGCCACCTAAGACACAACGCCGAACTAATCACATCAGTCAGACTCGAAAACTTAGCAGACTCCGTGTTCAAGAAAATATCAAGCTACCGCAAATAAATTACCGAACAACATATTTATTTAGTACTCTCGTAGTAGATATTCTGAGACGTGTGAACCACTTCTCTTTCCTTTATTACTGGCAATGTGTACTAAACAAAACACATGGAAAACAGAATAAAGCGTGTCACACCTTATTGTACAGTGACTGACAATATCTCTGAACAATAATAAACGATAATAGAAGTGTTATCAGAGTCACGTGCCTTTTCTAATTAAAATAAAATGAAAGTGATACCTGAACTCCTTGTGTAACTAACAGGAACGCGACCCACTGCTGAGCTCACTGAAACATAAATCCGTTATGAAAGGCGATGACGTATCGTGTGATAACCAACCAGCTTTGCTTCCAAGCAGTGTTGCCAACCAAATTAAATTCACTTATGCTACAGGTTGAGCAAAATTCATAGCAGCAAATGTTTATCTTTTATGTGGCAATGACCAAGATGATGGATTAAAAGTGATTCTTTTGTAATTTGTTGTCTAATGAGGGTGTAAATATACTAAAGAAATTAATAAATATCACTACAAATAAGTGAAGGGGATCTGCTCTGGCTGCCTAAAATGTTTTAAGAGTCATCACTGTGAAAAGATTCTATTGTCATTGTAGCACTAGTTGAAAAATTGTACATGGATTTTCTAAATTTATTTACATGTTCATCAGATATTGGGTATGAGATACAGCAATTGCCTTTGTTTTGAATGCCACTTTTTACTAAAAGGAAGTGACTCAGTGTTTGAAGCTTCCGTTTATTCTTCTTTATTTTAGAATTAATGTCAGCCATCATGGAAAACACTCTTTCCACATCAGCGTTTCCATGTAGCGACACAACTAATAATTTAGCGAATTTTGAAATATTAGAGAAGCCATACTTGTAACGGTTATTTTGGTTTGGGCCTCGAGAATTGAACAATATTTAAATATGCTTAAATATGTGGTTTAAAAATTGCTACTTAAGGCCGACTCTACACAAATGAAATTATGTTAATCTTTTTCTTGGTGGTTATAAGAATGTGTGACGTGGACCCGTGAGAATTGAGTTTGGTTGGTACTGATGGCAACGAGTGAAGAAAAAGTCAATAATCTTGGAGAAAGATCGATGAAAGGAAGCGTCTATCGATAATGACCGCGAAGTGAACGGACGTACAATTATGTCGGAACGTTGTGTACGAAAGATGTAAATTATATTGTCGTGAGCCCATTGTTGATGGAGGCTGCGCGGCCAACTAGTTCAAAGAGACGGGCAGTGCAGTGTGTAGATAAAAGCTCGCCGAAACGCTGGGGGGAAGGAGACGGATTATTCGAGAGTTCGTCTTTGTTCTTTCCGCGTCTCCATTGTTTGAGAAAATTCCGGAATGTAAGTAATCTATAAAAAGGCAGCCCGCCCGCCACAGTGTGTGAGTCGGTAGTTGAACTCGCGTGCGTCAACAGCTGTGTTGTGGCCGTTGACCTTGCAAGTTATATTGTGTATGTGACGTAATCCAGCGACTGAAAACGTTGACAAAGTGTGTTTCTAAGGAAATAAAGGCAAATTAACATAAGAGATTTCTTCCGGGCTTTGGAGCCGTGGTCTGATGGAGTTAAGGTGTCCATACGTTTCGTCCATCCCTGCGGTAGACATCATCAGTGGCGTGGTATTAATCTTCTAGGTGAAGTTTCAGCACAACTGAGACGCTTTTTTTTTTCGAGTGGATGAAAAATGCATTTATGCACTAGCCCCGGGATCGGAGTGTGGGACTCCTCTGACGCAGAGAGATCCGTCAGCCCTACCCACTAAAAAAACCTCCACCGGTGAGAATTCGGGAGAGGAAGTGCAGCAGTACCGCTATTGCACCTGCGGATTCTGGGAGAGGATATTACGGCCAGGCAAAGCCTAGACCGGGTGAGGATGACGCCAGGACACAAGCATGACCGAGGTCCTACTTGCGACCTTGGAAATTCAGGAGTGGAATTGGGTTGTGTAATATTGGTGTGCCTCCGGACGGAGGCACCGTCTTCCAAGATATATGTAGGGTCCTGAAACATAAGGACGGTGTCATTAATTGTTAGTGCTGAAGAATAAGTTGGATTAGATATCAGCCCAGGAGCTGCTCTGAGTCTGGCGTCAATTTGTTAGGCATTGGTTTGCATGCATTCAATGTGAATATGGATATATTTAATGTAACTTAACTAAATAACAAGGAAATATTTTGGATATATGCTCAGGATTGAGTGTAGTCCACGTCACGTGCGCTAATCTTGCTAGATTATTGTTTTGTTTACATATTTACAATTGAGTTGTCTTCTCATGTCCATGTGTGATGCTTTGGTCATTTTCACTAGTCCCCAGAACGACCCCTAGCAGGAACTTCCAGGGCCACTAATCTGTCAGTAGTGTTTAGCTAAGCCATGGCTTATGATTAAGGTGGTACTAAGTTGTTTAGGTAATCTTGAATGTTTATTTCTGGTTCCCCCAGGCCAAGAGTTCTATCAAATAATGAGAGCGGTCTTTTGTGAATGTCATGTTGTGTATCGTATGCGCCTAAGTCGCGAATTAGAGGGTTTTTGTTTTTTGCCTTTCTGTCATATAAGTTATAACTGAGTAGTTTAATAAATTGTTCGATCGAGTGGAACTTCAGTTCCTCGTGTAGTCGATAAGCTGGAGCTACCAAAGGAACCTTTGCAATAATTCGTATTATTCTGTTTTGCAGTGTCTGCAGTCTGTTTATATGTGTTTTCGCAGCGTATCCCCAGACAGGGGCTGCGTACGTCAGTATTGGCCTGATTAGTGTTGTATATAGCGTAAGACCCATATTGAGTTGTAGTTGGCTATTTAAATTAATCAAAGGGTAGAGTCTGTTCAATTGGCAATTTGCTTTGGCCCTGACATTTTGAATGTGTTTCTTCCATGTGAGACCTTGATCCATGGTGACCCCTATGTAGGGCATTTGGTCTCTCCATTCGATTCTTTCGCCATGATACGCGAGAGGTGCCTGTCTGTGCCTAGGATGTCGATGTTGGATTCTTTTTGTGAAAATAATTGATTTGCACTTTCTGGAGTTACCTGTTATTCTCCATTTTCGACACCAGGGTTAAAGATCATTCAGGGCATTCTGCAGCCGCAGGTGTATTATCCGCGGTTGAGTAGAGGAGTTACCAGTGCCGTGTCGTCAGCGTATATGTATTTTTCAGTGCGAATAAGTTCTGGCATATCGTTAACGTATAAATTAAAGAGGGTGGGTCCTAGCAAACTTCCTTGTGCGACTCCTGCCTTAATAGGCTTTAGAGAGGAGGGAGAATCCTCCACAGTTACTCGGAACCGACGCAGGTGCGTTAACACCAACTAGCTTCTCTTTGACATCCCTTTGAAAAAATATCACCAAAATACCCCCCTTTATCCTACTTCTTGTATCTAGCATCACAGAAAATATAACATTTGTGCCATTTGTTGTGTTGCAAATTGCAACTAAATTAGATTTAAGTTTGAATTTATGAGTCACTATGTTTACACTCAGTCTTCACTTACTTGTTGTTGTATAATTGAAACGTTTTCAAGATCATTCGATCTCATCCTCAGCTGTTTGGTGACTAAATGAACCTCCCTCTTCTTCCACTACTACGGAGCTCCGATCACTCTGCCATCTGGTGTTAGGGGCACCAAGTTTTAATACTTCATTTAATGCCGGGATTTCAAAATTTATAACTTTATCACGGTTTTTGTTTATGAATATTTTTTCCCAAATATCCAATTCTATGGGTGTACTTAAAGATTTTAACAGTTTAATGTTGTGGCCAATGTTGTGGTTTTCTGTCCAAAAATGGTGTGAAACTGCAGATTTTTCAGTTTGTTTCAACTTAATGTTCCTCTGGTGTTCTTTTTGCCTGGTTAACAAGTTTCTCTTAGTTTTTCCTATGTAGCATTCTTCACAAGTTTCACAATTAATCTGATAAATTCCTGATTTCAAATTGTTGGGGATTGTATTTTTCAGTGGTTTATTTAGCAGGTTCCTCAGACTGAATTTGTTTTGGGGTGATAGTTTTAAGTTTAGTCTTTTGAAGATTCGTTCAAATTTTCTAAAAGCCCATGGATGGTAGGTGAATTTTCTATATTGCCAATTTGTGTTATTAAGTGGTGTGAGAGTGGTATTTTTTGATCTTATCTTCAGTTTTTTTTCCTCTTCATCATGTTCCTTATGATGGCTGGGTTGAATCCATTTAACACCGCTATGTCTTTTATTTGTTGTTTTTCTTTCAAAAATTCATCCTTACTCAGTGGGACGTTGTATAGCCGGTGAACTAGACTTCTAAAGGCAGCTAGTTGATGTGAAACTGGGTTGTATTCATTTTTCTTTATGTAATTTTCCGTGTGTGGGCTTCCTGTATATTCCAAAATCTACACCATGACGATTTCTAGTTATCTTGAGGTCCAAAAAGGGTAGGGTGATGTCTCTTTCTACTTCCATAGTAAATTGTATGTGATTATCTTGCAGGTTGAGTAATTTTAGAGAATCTTCTCTAAGTTTTTCCGGAATGATAGCAAAAACATCATCAACATATGTCTGCCAAAATTTATAAATCTGTGGGAAGGCATTTACTATGTGTGTTTCAGAATAGCTCATGTATAGGTCTATTAAAATAGGCGAAAGTAGGCTTCCCATTGCTAATCCTTTTGATTGTCTGTAGAATTTTTGGTTAAACATGAAGTAATTATTCCTAATGCATAAATCTGTAAGATTGATAATGTTACCTATTTCTCTGGGGTCCGTTGTAGTCTGGGTTAGCCATTTTTTGAGGAATATAGGTATTTTTTCTACTGGAATGCTTGTAAAAAGTGCCTTAACGTCAAAAGAAACAAGTATGTGATTTTCCGAGATGTATTTCTGAAGGAGATTTATCAATGTTAAGGAGTTTTTTATTCCCAAACTTTGAAATTTGTCATATGGTTTTAATTTTCTTACTAACCATTTTGCAATGTGGTATGTAGGTGAATTGATGCCATTGATGATGGGTCTCATGCTGTTGTCTTGTTTGTGGATTTTTGGCAGACAGTAAAACCTTGGTAGTATGGGGTTGGAAGATTTTAAGTTGTATTTTTCAGATGTACTTAATGCTTTTGTAATTGATAAAGCTTTATTAACAGAAGTAATACTTTTGGATAATGGATTTTTTTTGGATTTTCTTCATATTCTGGACTGTCTAACATAAGGTTTACTCTCTGAATATAGTCTTCTGTCTCCATAATTACTAGAGAATTACCTTTGTCGGCTTTTAGGTATACCACAGGCTTCTTATTTAAATTTCTTATTGTTTTGCTGTAATTTTATTGTATATTGGGGATAACTGCTTTATTATATCCAGACATTCAATTTTGACTTTTGTTAAGTTTTCATTTTTTAGGTTATGTGTGGCTATTTCTATGTCGGCGATAAAATCGTCTTTATTATTTGAGACGTTAACACACGTATTGAAACCTTTCTGGAGTAATCTAATTTCATCGGTTGTAAACTTTTGTTGCGAAAGGTTTATTACGATAACTTGTTCTTTAAAATCCTGGATTTCATAAAGATGATAAAATACAACACAGAGAATAATACATGTAACAACAATTTGATTTAAAATATACAAAAAACGGTGCAACAAATAAAAAACAAAGCAACTAAATGGCAAGCTTTAGAATTGGTAGCTGATCTATCCCGCTCGCTTATATAATCTTTAATGAGGGCAAGTGTCGAATTAGAGAAGTTGTATGATTTGAGTATGTAAAGTAGGCCCGCATGCCATACTTTATCAAAGGTGCGTTCAATATCTAAGAAGATGTCGCCAGTCGATTTGTTGGTATTATATCCTTTAGATATGACATCAAGGTAGTCTTGTTTATGTAAAGGATTTCGCGTTCGTTGCCATTTACGTCTTAGTCTGTTCCTATTCTGATGTAAGATTTTTATGTCTAAGGGATATTGGGCGTTTACTGATGGTGTAAATTTTTGTGGGACACACGTTGTAGTTGCTACCTTAATTGCCAATTCGAGTTTGAATACAGCTTCGTCGTGTTGCTGTGGTGAAATAATTTCGCTTTCCGGTAAGTATCTTTCTAAAACTTTATGGAAGTCTTCCCAATTGACTAAATTATCTTGCATTTAGAAAATACATAAATGGAATTTGTTGAGCATCACTTTTACCAATAATTATGTGCTGTTCCCAAACAGTAGCCTGGTCAACATCTTTAAAGAGTACATTTGTTAAAATTCCATCAGTAAACATATTAAGCACTGTGTTTCATAGCTTCATCTCTACAAAATGCTGGTGAGTTTCAATTTTTATTTTAAAAAAAATTTAAAAAAAAATTACTACAAATTATAATGCATTAAAAATGCAGGTACACTTTACGACGCACACATTCTGCTGCTTCTTCAAGTTGATATAAGTGATTTCACAGTCGATTTGATAAAATCTTTCTTATGTGCCAAATCAAATTCTGGACAGTGAGCATAAACCTGCTTGCAAACGGTCTTCATTGTTATTTCCTCTACGTTTGCGTCTTCCAAAATTTCCTTAACATAGGCTTTTATTTCATCATCCGTAGGTGGGTTTTTGCCATTTTTGCAAGTGGTTCATCTTCAGAAGATGGTGATTCCTTTTCATCATCGCTTTTGTTGGCTGCTTTCTTCTTTTTGGGAGCTGGTTTTTTCTCTACCTTTTTGCTAGCAGGCTTTTTTGCACTTTTTTAGGAGTAGCTTTCTTAGCATTTGCTTTGCCTTTCTTTTTTGATTTTGGTTCATCATATTCAGATGCTGATTCCTCATCCTCTACTTCCTCTTCACTTTCCTTTTCTTTATCAGATTCTTTATCAGATCCTTTATCAGATTCTTTATCAGATCCTTTATCAGATTCTTTATCTTGTTGCCGCTTCTTTAGAGAACTAGTCTCTTCCTCAGGTTCTGAAGAGGAATCTTCTTTTAAGCTGGCTCTTTTTTATTTTCCTCTCAGCGATCTGGCAGGTCTTCTCTCTTTTGGTTCTTCTACTTCTTCTTCTGGTTCTGACTCTGAATAGCCTTTGCTATTTGCTTTTGCAGCAGTCTTTCTCTTCGGCCTTGGATCTGGAGCTGGTTTACCTGAATCTTTAGGTTCCAGTAAGAAAGTAACAATTCTTTCTGTATGATCTTCACGATTTCCCTTCTTTTCTAAATCTAATATGGTACAGATGGTTTTCAACATTTTCACATCCATTTTAGTACAGCAGCCTTCTTCTTTTCATAAAGATCCGAATCTTTGTCGAAATCAAAGCCACTGAATTTGCGTATATTCTTCTTCACCAACATGGGTTTTCCAATTTTTCCAAAGAGGACCCTATGGAGAGCCTTCAGACCTTCAGTTCTTGTTCTATGAATTTCTGCTTCTATTCGGGCAATACTTCCAAGAGCTGCACCTTTCCCTTCCGGTATCTCTATAGTGGTTTCCTTTGCTTCGGATTAGAAATCCTCTGTGAATCGCTGCACCTTTTTCCTTTCTCTTGTGCCAGAAAGTTGAAGTGGCTGATCCAAAAGTGGAACTTTTGTGGATTTATCGTTTTCTGCATCACCTTCATCCTCACGCCATGCCATGCCATGTGGTGCTGACTGGCTGTATAAAGCCAGAAGGTTTTTGCTGCGTGCCCACCCGTTAAGGGTTTTACCGCAGGTAAGGTAAATATCGGGATATTGTAGGGTGAAATGTTGATTTTTAGAATGGTGAATTTTTATGAGGTTACTAGTATGTACCTGGGGGTTGAAGGACAGGTAGCAACACCTTTCACCCTGGTGTTTTTTATGTAAATTTTTGGGTATATAATTTTGATGCCAAGCAGCTTGGAAGGATTATGTGGAGCTCAGCTTTAGCTGCTGTTCGGATTAGCTCCTAGGTTATCTCGGATGCCGGCAAGCCATCCGGGGTAACCGGTGCTGACTAGAGCGACGTCTAGTGGGGTCATAGTCTCCCAGGGATCTGACAAGGGCGCTTCTGTGGTTGGGTAAACTTGCGTAAAATTTTGATGCCCGGCGCCTGACTTCATCCTCCACGTATGGGAGACTCGAGGCCTCGTGAAGCAACCTGGTAGGAAAATAAGTCCCACAGAATATATAGACCTGAGTCCTCTATTCTGTGCACCTTGGAGCCATGCTAGCACGCTGTCTGCGGCCATGCCCCAGATCTCGCAGGCATAGAGCATAACCGGGATTACCAGCGCTTGGAAAAGGTATAACTTCATGCCAACTGGCATCGAGGTTGACCCCAGCATTGGATACAGGGAAGCAATTGCTCCCTGTACCTTGACCGCTCGGCCCCTGATGTGTTTGCGAAAAGTTAGACCCTTGTCCAAGTTAAAACCTAGGTACTGGACAGAGTTAGTCCACTCTATCCTTCGACCTCGGTAGCTGAAATTGGGGCAGTCTGCGGGGATGTGGCGCTTTGTAAAAAGTATGGCGTGCCTTTTGTCCGGATTAACGGACATCCGCCAACGCCTACACCACTGCTGTGTGAGACGGAGATGTCTTTGTAAGGGGTTGAAGACTCTGAGGATGTGTTTTGTGTTTGCAGAACAGAAGCACGTCGTCAGCGTATTGTGCCATTTCGACTCGTGGCTCTGTTGGCAAGTCTGCCATTAAGACGTTGAATAGGGTGGGGATAGTACAGAGCCTTCGGGGACTCCGCCTCTCACTGGTCTGAGAGTAGATGTTTTCCCCGCGACTGTGACTTGGAATGTGCGGTGTCGCAAGAAGCTGTGTATTATGTTGACTAATTGTGTTGGTAGCCCCAGATGGATCAATTTGTGGAGGAGCCCGGCGTGCCATGTCGTGGAAAAGGCCTTCTCGACATCCAAAGAAACTGCAACAGCGAAGGCGCCTTCCTGGAACCCCAGGGCAGCAGTCTCCACCCCCCGCAGCAACTGTTGGGTTGTCGAGTGCCCAGGACGAAAACCAAACTGATGTGCGGGAATGGCTTGAAGGTCTCCCAATATTGGGGACAAGCGGGTGAGAATCAACCTCTCGAGAACCTTCGAGAGGGCGGAAAGGAGGCTGATGGATCGGTAGCTGGAGGGATGAACCGGATCTTTCCCAGGTTTCAATATGCAAATCACCCGCGCCTCTCTCCACTCTCGTGGAAAGTACCCAAGTTTGAGGCACGTGTTGAAAATCCTAGTTAGGAATAGAACCGCGTTGAAGGGAAGATGGCGGAGCATTAGGGGGTCAGCCCGTCCGGCCCCGCCGCCTTTTTTATTTTGAGACGCTGAAGTACGCCCTGGACTTCCTGGGATGAATGGTTGGGAGACGAACCGCGTCCTCAGGAGGGCGGCGTAGGAAACGACGCACCTCCCGACGAACACGTTCGGAAAATTTATCGTCCTGGGGTTCATCTCTTGGACATAAGGTACGTTCAAGATAGTCAGCGAAAGCATCGGCTTTGGCTTGGGGATCGTAAGCCAGGCCTTGGGTGCCATGGGTGGGGGAGTTGTATTGGCCTCTGTGATTTGTGAGGGCTCTGGCTATCCTCCACACGTCGCATTCCTCGACGCGCAATCTGGCCATTTTGTCCTCCCACGCTTGCACCTTGTGCTCGCGCAGCCGGGCACTGACCTTTTGACGCAAGCTCTTAGAAGCGCTCGATTATGTGGCGTGCGGTGACACTGGTATAGTCTCCGTGCAGCCCAGGATCTTCTGATAAGGAGGATGATGTCCAAAGGAAGGACATCAGGGTGGAGAGGAGCCGAGGAGTGGACTGTCAGATTGTGCGTAGTCCGCTTCACGATGAAAGTGAAGGATGAGATTGCATTCTCCAGGGTGGATATGTTTGTGATCCTTGGATTTGGCGGGATGGAAGTGCGGAGACAATTCCTGACGCCCATCCTCACGCCAAGTCCAAGTCCAAGTCGTGTACTGACAGGCTGTTAACAGCCAGAAGGTTTTTGCTGCGTACCCACCCAGGTTTTGGGTCTGACCGCAGGTTGTTTATTGTGGTATTTGTAGGATGATGTGATATTTTTTGTTGAAGAAAATTTTTGTTGAGGTAGCTTTTTGCTCCTCTTTAATTTTGTACAGGATGCCAAACCGCTTTTTTGTTTACACCCTGGTGTTTTATTTTTTTTTTTTTCTAAAATGGGGTAAATTTAGTAGCCAAACAGCTCTTTTGGAGATTTGTAATTTAGCTTATGCTGCTGTAAGGATTAACTCCTTTGTTACCTCGGATGCCCGCAAGCCATACGGGGTACCCGGTAAAGGCTGAATCGGCGGCTCGCAGCGTCGTAGTCTCCTAGAGACCGAACCAGGGCGCTTCTATGAGCTGGAATTTTATCGTAAAATTTTTTTGCCCGGCGTCTAATTTCGTCCTCCACGTATGGGAGAAGGGAAGCTTCGTGAAGTAACCTCACGGGAAAAGAACGGCCCACAGAATAGATGGATCGGAGTCCTCTATTCTGTGCACGCTGAAGGTATGCTATCCAGCTATCGGCAGCCATGCCCCAGATTTCACAGGCGTACAACATGAGTGGGATTATCAGGGCTCGAAAGAGGTGTAGCTTTAAGCGGACTGGCATCGAGCGAGAACCCAGCATTGGGTACAGAGAGGCAATAGCCCCCTGCACCCGTGCCGATAGTTTCCTGATGTGTCCGAGGAAAGTTAGGCCTCTATCAAGTTGAACGCCCAGGTACTTGATGGAATTAGTCCACTCTATCCTTCGGCCCCTGAAGTGGAAGTTTGGTCGGTCAGCGGGGGTGTGGCGCCTCGTAAAAAGAATGGCGTGGCTTTTGTCCGGATTAACGGACATCCGCCAACGCCTGCACCATTCTTGTGTGAGACGGAGGTGTCTCTGAATTGGGTTGAAGGCTCTGAGTATATGTCTGTTTTTGCAGAACAACAACACGTCGTCAGCATATTGTGCCATTTCGACCTGTGGTTGAGTTGGAAAATCTGCCATGAAAACACTAAATAGTGTGGGGGATAGTACAGAGCCTTCGGGGACTCCGCCTCTCACGGGTCTCAGTGTAGATGTTTTCCCCGCTACTGACTTTAAATGATCTGTGCCTGAGAAAGCTGTGTAGGATGTTGATTAGCTGTGTAGGTAGCCCCAGTTGGATAAGTTTGAAGATCAGACCGGCATGCCATGGCGTGGAGAAGGCCTTTACGACATCCAAAGATACCACTGCCGTGAAGGCGCGTTCCTGGAAACCCAGGGCCGCTGTCTCCACCACACGTAGCAGCTGTTGGGTAGTCGAGTGCCCAGGACGAAATCCGAACTGGTGGTCAGGAATAGCTTGAACATCTCCCAAGATGGGAGTCATTTGGGTTAGGATTAACCTCTCGAATACCTTCGAGAGGGTAGAAAGGAGGCTTATGGATCGGTAGCTGGAAGGATGTACAGGATCCTTCCCAGGCTTCAATACACATATCACCCGAGCCTCTCTCCACTCGCGAGGAAAGTGCCCCAAGGTGATGCACATATTGAAGATCCTGGTTAGGAAAAGAACGGCATTGAAGGGAAGGTGACGAAGCATGAGGGGTGTCAGCCCGTCCGGCCCCGCCGCCTTGTTTGGTTTGAGGCGTTTGAGTACGCCCTGGACTTCACTGGGGCGAATGACGGGAAGTCGTTCCGCGTCCTCGGGAGGACGTCGAAAAAATCGGCGTACTTCCCTACGAACGCGTTCGGAAAAGATGTCGTCCTGGGGGTCCTCTCTCGGACATAGAGTGCGTTCAAGATAGCGAACGCATTTGCTTTGGCTTGGGGTTCATAGGCGAGGCCTTGGGTGCCATGGATGGGTGAGGTGTATTGACCTTTGCGATTCCTGAGGGTCCTGGCGATACGCCACACGTCGCCATTTTCAACGCGCAGTCTGGCCATTGTGTCCTCCCACGCTTGCACCTTGTGCTCACGCAGTCGGACCCTGACCAGTCGACGTAAACGTCGCAAGAGCGCGCGATTATGTGGCGTGCGGTGTCGCTGGTACAGTCTCCGTGCCGCCCAGGAGCGGCGGATAAGAAGGGTGATGTCTAAAGGAAGAACGTCTGGATGAAGAGGTGCAGGTCCATGAACTGTTAGATTTTTGGCAGTTCGCGTCAGGATAGAAGTGAATGATGAGATTGCCCTCTCAATGTCCGGGATGTTTGTAACTTTTGGGTTCGGTGGAATGGAAGTACGGAGGCAGCTCCTTACGCCTTCCCAATCGACTTCTCGCGTTTGAAGCGAGGTGTCATGACTGGCAACCCTAGTGTTGATTTCTGTCAGCACCGGATTATGGTCAGAATGAAGTGCGTTTAGTGACGTAAGAGTGAGATGAAATGGAAAATGCTTTGTGATTGCGAAGTCAATGACTGATGGCAGTCCTCCACCTCGCGGGTGGTGCGTTGGTTGCCAGGGACCCTGCACTTGAAGCTGTGGGTCTCCATGTATTAGGCGAATGATTTGATTGCCTCTTGCATCTGCCCGACGACCACAATGCCAACGCTGATGTTTTGCATTGAAGTCCCCGGCCATGATAGCACTTGGGTGTAAGTTTAGGATAGATAGATAGTCGTTTGGAACGAACTGCCGGTTTGGGGGGTGATACACAGAGACCACCAGGACCTCAGTTCCGCCAAGGTCAAGACAGATTGCCGTGGCCTCTAGGGTTTGAAGAGGAGGGAGCTGGATGGGTTTGTGGACTACATTTTGCCGGACAAGTACCGCTGTACCACCGCCAGGGCGGCCTTGGCGATCCGTGCTATGGCAAATGTAGCCCGGGATGCGGAAACGGGTGTCTGGACGGAGATGCGTTTCGCTGATTAAGATGACGTCTAGGGCATTTGCTTGAGCGAACTGCAATAGCTCGCCCCCCTGATCAACCAGGCCACACGCATTCCAGAATGCGAAGCGAAAAGAGGTACGAGACCTAGTTCGATTCGCCATTCTGTGATTGCTGGATACCAGTTGACAGTAGGGCAAGTCCCTCCATTGCAGCCAGCATCTTGCTTGCCGGGTCTGAGGCACAGAAGAACTTCACTAAGATCTCACAGATCTTTTGTCCATGTGATTGCAGCAAATTCTGCAACCACCTAAACATCTCCGTGAGATCCAGGGAAGCCGTTAGTTGGGTGGAGCTCATGGTAGAGGGCACTATGTTGGTGTTGGCTGGGGAGGATGACCTAAGGGGAGCAGGCCTACCTCGAGCCCTTTCGTCCCTCAACTGTCTAGGGGGCATAGGTTCGCTATGCGCCACCACCACAGTCGGGTTCTCGGGTTGGCGAGATAGTCTCCTCTCGTTGAGGTCTCGTTTGGAAGCTGCGCTTCTTGGGGCTGGGGCCCGTGTCTGTTTGTGTTTCTGTGTGGGTGCTTGTGTTTTCCCATGAGACTTTTGGGGTGTCAGAGGATCTTTGCACAACTTCAGCAAAAGATGGGCGCCGTTCAACCTGCTGACGGTCTTCATTTGGTGGCTGCCTGCTGGATGTCGTAGCCTTGGAGACTGAGGAAGGGAGAGCCCTGGTCTCTTCCCTGGCTGGCGCTCTTTGAAGTGTCCTTTCCTGTGCCGGTCTTCTGGCAGCTATAACCGCCTTCCTTGTTGGGCAGCCGCCATAGCAGGCAATATGCGCACCTTTGCAGTTTGCGCAAGTGGGCGCATCGGTAAGCGACCTCGGACACGCCTCCTTGTTTTGAGGTCCTCCACACCACAGGCAACGCTGCATTCTGCGGCAAAACCTGCTGGAGTGGTTAAACCCCAGACAATGGTGGCACTGAGGAGGGCCGCCAGAACTCCTGACGGCCTCGACCTTTACCCGGAGGTAACAAATAGTTTTGACGCTATCTATCTTTGCCTCCGGGTCGTTGGACCGCTCTACTATCACCAGATAGAGAGGGATGGGGATGGGGCCAGGCTGACCTTGTGGTCCTGGCTTGGTCAGCTGCCTGACCAAGCGCGGTGTTATACCCTGTCGGGTGAGGTCATCGGTGATCTCGCTTACCGGTGTATCCACTGGTAATCCTCTGATCACCCTTTTTAAGTCTCGTGCCTTGTCCAGGCCGAAGGTAAAGTAGGGGATCTTCTTCCCCTCGAGTGCCCTGAGGAGAGGCTGGTAGTCCTCTATGTTTGTCGCCTTGAAAACAAAGCGGCTCTTCCTCCTCGTCACCTCGCATTTATTCGAGAGGGACGGCATTACTTCCTTTAGGAAGCCTACCGACCCCCGGAAATCATCCACGATGATGGGAGGAATATGCCGCTTGGGTGGGGTTCGCTGGCTGGTAGCATCAGTCTTCAGGACGTTTGCCTGTCCCTTCTTCCTCCTTGAGGTTACCTGCTGGAATTCCGCCTCATCGACGTCTGTGGAGACGTCCGAGGAGCTGGTCTGGAAGGCCTCTTCCTCCATTCTGGAGGACGAAATCTCTGGAGCCGCAGCTCCGTGGAAATATTTTCCTTCTGAATCTGAGGAGTCGTTTGATGAATTTTGGCCTGAACGAGAATTTTTATCCCGGGAAGGGCCATGGTTGGTGGCCTGTTCGGCTATAGCCAAACGTTTTGCAGCGCCATTTCCGCCTTCTTTGCGCTGTCGGCGCTGCCTTTTGGTTCCTGCAGCAGTGGTTTTTACTCTGTCTACAGGGTGAGTCACACCAGTGCTGGTGCTTGGTTTGGCATCCTGTGATGGATGTTCCGATGAGGGATGGGTGGTGGGATGGTCAGAACCCTCACCTGGTGTGGGCATTTTGCCCTGCACCAAGGTGCAGTTTACAGCTAACCTTAGGCTATTAGCTTACCTGGCAGTACAGGCTGCAAAACTGCGTGAAACACAGAGGACCGGACAATTAAGCGCCTTTAAAACCACCTTTCGGTGTTGGCTGTGGCCTTGTGTTTCCCTGTCTGCTCTGATGGTGTGTTTTCTATTAGGTTGTCGCTCGCTCGCTCGCACGCTGTTGCTGCTGCTCTCTTCTGGAGATTTGCCGGGAGCTTCCCGAGGGTCCCTCCCGATGGCGGCAAATGCTGACTCCAAAGTTCTGGATGCTCGCAGGCAATGTTTCCTCTTCGGCGTCTCGAAGCGGAATATCCTCACGCTTTTTTTTTTTTTTTTTTTTTTTTCGAGTGGAGGAAAAATGCATTTACGCACTAGTCCCGGGATCGGAGTGTGGGACTCCTCTGACGGAGAGAGATCCGTCAGCCCTACCCACTAAAAAACCTCCACCGGTGAGAATTCGGGAGAGGAAGTGCAGCAGTACCGCTATTGCACCTGCGGATTCTGGGAGAGGATATTACGGCCAGGCAAAGCCTAGGCCGGGTGAGGATGGCGCCAGGACACAAGCATGACCAAGGTCCTACTTGCGCCCTTGGGAATTCAGATGTGGAATTGGTTTACGTAGTATTGTTGTGCCTCGGGACGGAGGCATCGTCTTACAAGATATCTGTGAGGTCCTGAAACATAAGGACGGTGTCATTAATTGTTAGTGCTTAATAATAAGTTTTTTAAGATATCAGGCCCAGAGCGGCGCTGAGTCTGGCGTCAATTTGTTAGGTATTGGTTTACATGCATTCAATGTGAAAATGGATATATTTAATGTAAGCCTCACGCTCGCTAGAGGTGTCGTATTTATATCCTGGTTGGACGTACTGGATTGGTTCGGCTGGAGTAGGGGGTGTGTCCTCGGTGGGTGGGGTTTTCACTGTACTGATAGTTAATTGGTTCGCGTGATTTTTCTGCCTTAGGTTTTGTTTTAGCCGTTCCAGTATCGGATGCCAGATGTTGTTCAGTTTAAGAGCCTCTCCCTTTCTGTTGAAATTATTGGGGTGTTTGTAGATTTCAATAGCTTCGCGTTGTAGTCTGGCGTGGTAGTATGGTGTAGAAGAAAGCACCTTCGTCTCCTCATACTGGATAATATGTTCACCATCGGCCCAAATGGCATGTTCTGCGACCGCAGACTTGTCCCATTGGCAAATGTTGGTGTTCGTAGCCAGGACGTTTAATTTGACCAACCCAAAAAGTCACAATTGGTGTCAGGAGTGAGACGTTATGAAGATGGAGGCTGCATTGGTACAGATTCTAGCGAGGATGACCGAATTAACAACGAAGATGGAGGCGGCAAATAACAACCTGACCGGCGAGCACTACAGTGTAAAGAAAGTGTTTATGATTCTCAGATAGTTAAAAATTATTAAAACCTTTTGCAATATAATCTATATGGCACATGACCAATCCTTACTAGAATATTATTTTTGTATTGGAAAAAATCCTGTAACGTTGGTTAAGTTTAAATTATAGAAGCTGCAGAGAATGTTTACAACTATTTAAAATCCAAATATTGCTAACTTAGTCATTAACAATTCATTCAACGTGTATTGGTATCATTAGCTGTAAGTCCATCTGAAAAATCTGTTTTCAATATTAATGAACTGAAGGTTTCTGAATTTTGATGGAACAAGAGCATAAGTCATACATATATTTGTATATTATTTTTAAAGAGTCATAAGAATAACAATGCTAGATGCATCAAAATAACTTAGAATGTATTTGTAAAAAAAAGTGAAAACTGATGTTTGAATTCGAAAATTTTACTAAATTCAAGATGTACTATTTTGTGCACAAGTCTCCAATCACAAAATAGGTAGTCATATTTTTCTTTTTGTAAAGAAACAGCATAGACCTGTTACTTGGAACATAGAGTACAAAGAAAAATATACTATGGTAAAATTCTAATTGTTATCAGTGTTCTACCAGTTCAAATTTATATTTAAAATTACATTAATTGGGTCATTTTTCTGTAGATAAAATCATTATCAAATGTAAATCTCATGCCTTTTTCTGACTTTTGAATCTATTTGAAAACATGTAATCGATAAAACAAAGTTTGATTTTAATACTCTTCTTTAAAACATAATTTTAATTTAAAAGTGTACAATTATACTGAAAAATGGAAAGTCAGAGCTGGGATTTGCACCATAGATCTACTTTCTGAGGATTTTCAGCTTAAAGACAGTGTCCCTTTAAATAAAAAAGATCTGGCATATATAAAACGGAATGCAATAAATGTAATCATAGTTATATAAAAAAAACCAAACGAGCCAAGAAGCATTTTGTAGTATAAAACACATACATCAAGAGGAATCAACATTTGCAACCCATTTTTGGATCAAAATTCATTACATATATCCTGAACCAAAGCCATTAAAATACACAACAGGAAAGAAAAAATTGTTAACGTGGAAACATATTTTCATCCAGAAGAATAAGAATAGAGCCTTCGGTTGCAATAGTTTTATAGCAGCACATTGTACAAGTTTCTATATCTACCACAAGACAATTGGTAGACAATAGAGGAAGCTAAATAGCCTTCAAAATGCGTTCTAGGAAATTTGAAAAGCGAACATTTTGTGTTTTTTATGGCTCAGTTTTAATAACTTAACTCAAATTTGTCAAGTTTTGAGGGTTTCTATGTGAACCATTCTTAATTCTGCACCAATTTTAGTAAAGAGTGAAATGTCTTTTAAAATGTTATTTTTATTTGTGCATCAGTCTTAGATTGTACTTGCAGATTCTTTTCTAAACTCTATCTTTTCCAGCATATAAAGTCCCACAGTTTGAGTACTGTCGCAAATGATAACACCTCATTATTTGCCAAAATATTGTTTTGCATGTTAGCACCTAGCCGCTAATAACAAATTTGGCATGAAATTATTGATAACCATAGATACTGTTGCTGAACCTTCTAAATTAACAATTTGCTTCATAAACTAGAGACATTGTCTATAATACAATTGTTTTGAATAAAACAAGTACACAAAGAAAACATGAGTACAGTGCCCATAGCTGTATAGACTGTGTGATTGCAAAGGAAAGTCTTGTAATGATGTGTATCATAATTGTAAGAGCTTCATTTCCAAAGTGTCTTAAATCCAAAAATTGGTGATTTTTATGTCAAAAAATAAATGCCAAAGTTCCTCTATTATATCTCAAAATATTATTTTCCTGGCAGTTGTTATCCCCATATCAGTGGTTGGAAAATCTAGTAGTAATAATGTTTTTTAGCTCTAAAACTTCTTAATGGGTCATGCCACTACTAATAGTGAAGGACTTAGTAAGTCAGTGTAAATATCAACAATGAAGTTAGAAATCATGACCTAAGATTATTTCCCTAAGTATTTTATCTGAAAATAAAAACATATTTTCTGGACATTTCTTTATCATGGATTTAGACACTTTGGAAATAAGCTGTTCATTTGGAATCATAGGGATAAAAGTAGCTTCAGAGAGCCTCTATCAGAGGATCATAAAAAAACTGCATGCCTTTTCTAATTATGGATGCAACTAGGAAATCCAACAGATTAAAGGATTATTACTAATGTGCTGAATAAATATTTGGTTGTCGCTGTTTAAGATTCTTATTGTGAAGCTTAAATGTTCTTAAATGTTCTGTATTTTAAAAATACATTTTCATTGTGAAAATGTAACAAAATCAGGATCATGCACTCATAGAAATCAGAAGTAGTAAGTGTGAAACATTGTCCAAAAGGACAAGCTGGTGTGTCTAGAATTCTCAGCTTTTGTTGTTTAATACTATTAATCTTGGGTAACCTTTCTTTTATTGATTTTTAGTGGTGTTTAATTCCTATTAAGAAGAGCAAAATGTAAGAAAGACTGAAATTTGTCACAAATAATTTTGTGCTATGTATATTGCTTAGACTATTACTTAATTTAAATTACTGAAATATAGGCTGTTTCTTGTGTTTGTATTGGATTAGAGGTTATTTAATGTTGCAGAAGTGTAGAAGGGCAAACAGAAACTTCTGAGTATTTGGAGCAAAACTGTTGTAGCGTTAGTCTTAATTATAAAGCTAATTCCAGTAGAAATTAACAGATCTCCCTTCCAGTGTTTCCTCCAGCAAGAACAAGAATGAAAGAAGGAAGGCTAAAAGAATACTTAAATCTGAAATAATTTAATGGAAAGTAAGTAAATTATTAGAATAAAAGAAGGAAAGAAAAGAATTAAGGATATTAATCGGTTGTATTAAAACACCCTCTGAAGTTCTTCATATTGAGTATGGTTGCCCTTTTGTTTTGTAACATATTTAGTTGCACTCCTAACTACGTAAATTTAAATTCTAAGTTTGGTTTTGCTACTGAGGACATACATCATGGAGAAAATGAATTAATCTTTGTAACCTAGTGCAATCAATAAAAATGTCTGTCTTGTTAAACGTATGATGTGTCAAATAGTATAAATTAATATAAGTATTTACTGGATAATTATATTTACTGATATAAAACGATCAATAGCATCATGTAATTGTGTCAGCTGTGACAATCCTACAAAGAAAAAATAATAAAAAGAAGGGAAAGAAACATTAGATTCCCCCACCCTTTCCCAAAGTTGTCTGATTTCAGTGTTTCTGCAATGGAACTTCGAAACAGCTGTTTGTGACGTGTATATTATATTTCATGCAAGAATTCCAAAATTTAAAAAGTAATATAATTATAATGAAGTGAAAAGTGTGGTATAACCTCCTTTTTTGTGAAATTTGTATCAAATAAAGACATCTTAACATTTAATAGTACGTTTATTTAAGTACTACTTACTTGACATAATTAAAGAAAAAAGAACTGAAAACATAGCATCCTCATCAGAAATGAAGCTATATATGAGTTGTTTGATCTCTATTCATTCCATACCTATTTTCAACATCCATTACCTTGACTTTAATATCCTTAGGTTCATGTCTGATTTGTTGGGACAGCATAACTCGATAAGTTCATATGAAGAATGCTTTCTGTACAGAAGTCATAGATCATACGATATGGTTTGGCTAACATTAAGAAAATAGTATAGAGCTTATAGGCCATACCTAATTGCTGAAAACTTTGCTTAACATGCAATTTTGAGTATAATTTGAAGTATTATCTGATAAAAGCATAATTAAATATGTATAGACCCTTGGAGCGATCAACATGGTCAACAATCAAGTATGTATGGTTGAAATTATGCCACAATAATTGAGCACCTGCATGCCATAATGGCGTAAGTCTGGTTACCCCATTTATGCCAAGCATATGGAATTCTAAATCCTCAATGTCTGTTCTGTAATAATGGGTCAGCATTATACTTCTATGAAATAGACGATAGAGTGTAGCACATGTTTTGTTACAACACTGCATGGTTTCTACGAGGCACATGCTCTATGTTTCATTGTCCGGCAGCTGATTGTTGTATAGTCGTAACAAAGCAAAATGAGCTCAGTTTCTGATTTTGTAGATGATTTGTTCCTTGCTGAGAAAAAGAGAATAGAAATAAGGAGAAAAGAAGGAAAAGGTTAGCACATCCAAGGCTTTGGAAGAGAAATTAAATAAGAAACAAAGAATTGAGGTAACAATACATACAATGTAAATTTCGTTAATGAAGTAACATGTGAACTATACTGGAATATAGTAATATAATTTAATAGATATCCTTACAAAGGAAGCAGTATGGTGGAATCCACAATAATTTACAAAGTAGAACAAGTTAATTATTCTGTTGAAGAAATCATACACTATAAGGTGCATAGTAAGAAAGTTGAAGTTTATTAACAAATGAAAAAGTACCTGCCGAAACTTGATGAGAAAAATTTAATAATGCAGTTTTATTATGCCCAGAACTTGCTATTGTCTTGTATTCCTATCACTGTGCATGTGCATTCATTTCATGGGAGGTGAACACAAGAAAGGAACCAATAGCTTCTGTTCTTTTATGTTTCATGTTTTGCAACAGGAGCTTCCACACCAGACAAATCTTATGGTATTTTCAGATGCATGCAGTGGGCGAAACAGGTATCAGACTGTAGTTAGATTTTCCTGAACATTTCCGTGATATTGGGAATCATCATTAGACATGATTTCCTGTTTGGAGGCATAGCTTCTGCCAATGTGGTCAAACTTTTGTTACATATTCACAAAAGATTAAAAAACCAGAAGTCATCGAGACACCATGTTGATTTAATCAACATAATAAGAAATGCTAAGAAGCCTTCCTTCATTGTCCTTAAGGGAATTGTGTTAAATTATAGTACAGCACTAAGGCAGAGTAATCATTTGAAACTACCGTGTAGAGGACTTGATCTTTCCAAGGCTGGAATGATATGCTACAAGCCTGAAGGTCCTTTAGTTGTTCAAGAAAATTACTCTGACATTGGATTATTAAAAGCATATATGATATGTCCTAGTAAAAAGCTTCAGGCTATACAATTTGACAGTTCCGAATATTGGTGTTAAGAGGGCCAAATTAGATGGTCTAACCTGTTGCATATCAGAAATAGGCAAAACATTTACGAGCAAATTTATTGAACAAGCAACCAAATCTCTATCACAGCAAGCTGACTGCAGTTCAAGTGACAGTAACTAGTGAGGCATGTTTATCTGACTAGTAAAAATAGAAGATTAATGGATGTAAAAAGGTTTCTTGTTCTCAATTTGTGATGAAAATCAAAGTATATCTAAAAGCACAGTGAAATTATAATGTTTGATTTAATTATTTCAAACAAAGTTAAATTTTTCTGGACATTCCATGCAATATTGGGCAAGTCATTTGTCACTATTATATATCTTACAATTCATTTCAGGTACCATTAGTATATCAATAAATACATTCGCAATTGTTGCCAGATAAAGACTTGTGAGGTCTCGAAATATTACAGACACCTGTTATTAAAATGTTACCTTCTGAAATGTTTATTTGACTGTAGCTCAATTGGATGTTTTGTGATTTACCCCATTATGGCATGTGGGTGCTCAATTGTAGAGATGATGTCAACCTCTTTGCATTTGGAGTTTGTCAACACAATCCATTCTAACTGCTGATTTTATTTTCTTGAACGTATGTATTTCTGATGTTTTAAAGAATATTAGAAGTTATTTCTAATGTGTGGATCATATTTCTGACCTCTTATAGAAAGCAATATGGAAGTGATATCTAATTTAGAAACAAATTTTTCGGGACCTAAGAGACCTAAGTTGGACTTCATAGAATTTTGTTGGGACTTAAAGTACAAATATCACTCCAAAGAATAAAAAGTTCCAATATTACACACCATTATATTCAAGTAGAAGTATCCCAAATGCGTTGTGATGATGAATTTGGGCTAAAAGTGTCTGTCAAAAGATCTAGAAATGACCAAGGAAGGAGCAGCTTATAAATAGTCATCATTAGGGCCCGGATTTTGATGAAAAGCCATCTTTTTTCTGAGTAGTCATAGACGATGCTTATTGGAAATTAAGTGTATTCTGGAACAAATACGTTAAATATATCTGGTTTTTATAGGCCATCAAAATGCATTGTTTCCACATTTTTATATTAGTCATACATTTAAATGCATTTTCCGGTCATTTTCTTTCTTTTTCAGGAATTTATAGGGCATTTTCGTCTGTAGCCCGCATTCAGGAGCTACATGGGATTTTTGGGGTATTTTAAAATAAACCGTGATTAAAAGTTCATTTATATATTTTATATGAAATAGTAACTTTGTAAGTGTGGTAAACATGTGATTAACACAGGTCAGCATTCTAACAGTGCTGGTGAATTTATGACGCATCAATTGGAGGAATTGACGATTACATAATTTAATACGTGTGGATTGCATCCGGAGAAAAACATTTGCTAGCTCTTCAGAATGTGAAGAAAGATAAAGACACGCATCTCAGTTACTGTTAAAAGAAACGGCTTCGACGTCAAGTAACAATTCATCTTCCTTTTATAAAGGTGAAGTGTTTGTTACTGCAAATATTCCGCTAGGAAAATTAATTCCAAATTACCAGATTTTCTTGAACGTCACACTGGTCATACAAGTAAGAGTTACCTACAAAAATGTTATCTAGAGACGTTCAACCAAATACGTGAATGTGTGAATGGGGAAAAAAATATGTATATATGATGAGACAACCGATTCAGGGGGGCGTTAGTGGCCAATGGTACGCTAGAAGCTACTAGTGCCGGACAAATGTTTCTTCTAGCCTCAGTGGTTATGGAAGCTGTTAACCACTGTCAGATATGCATACTGTTTGATAAATTCGTGTGTTTATTGTGGCCTAGTGGAATACAGCTTGACAACGTGCTCCTCTTCCTAACAGACGTGGCGCCTTACATGGTCAAGGCGGCAAAATCCTGCAACTCGTTTTCATAGATATTCTTGAATGTTTGTATTTCCTTTGTTTTGGTTTCTTCAATTGTTTGAATCTGATGAGTAAGCCTACTTCTGTCACTTTCCAATTTTCGAAACAGATCAATGTACTGTGCCAATCTATCATTTAGATTTTGGAGATCAACTTTCTCTTGAAGGCGGGATAACCGCGTTGTTCCGAGGGGACTTGATGGCCTCTCAGAATACGATGTAGATGTGCCGGGTGTAGCCGCTTGAGATGAACTTGACATCGATGTCGTAATCGTTGTTCTTTCACTTGTAGATTTCGATGCCATCTCTACGGTTTGGTGGTTAAAACAAACCCTAACACCACAAAAACAGTTTATAAGCCTTTACTTCGCCTTTTCTTAAGTTGGCTTGTAGCCCACAGATTACTAACCAGCAGCGGTAATATCCATTCACTAACTTATCAGATTGGAACGGTTAACACCAAGCACAGCAGACTACCACTGTCTCCGTATATATTATCACAAACGGACACGACTTGCGCAGCTACCAAGAATTTCCAGCTTCTCATATTCCTTCTCCAGATCCTTCAGTTCATCTACAGCCTTGTTACGATCAGCGACTGCTTGATTATATTTTGCTCCCAGATCATTCACCCGTGCTTCAAGAACATGAATATTTTTCTCTGCAATTATGTAATCTTTGGTCTTCTTTTCCAACCGTTCTTTCATATGTTTTAGACGTTCTCATCACAATCTTATATCCTGTTGGGTTTGTAGGTATCTCGTTCAAGCTCTTTTTTTAAAATATCAAAGAACTGAGACACACTTTCTCTGTTGAACCCGCGCACTCTGGACAGTGATGTTGATTCAGGTGTTTTCAGTTTTAAGATACTTTCAGTAAATTATTCAGGTTATTCCTACTATGATACATATATCAAACTATAAAAGGTAAATGTTAATTATACTTACCTTATCCAGCTGCACTGCCCATTCAATCTCCAAGTCAGAAAAGCTCAAAACTTGGGCCAACATTTCTGGCGACACAGAAAGACCACGCACGCACGACTGAACTTTGAAGATCTGAATTTCAGACGAAAGGGTATGGATATAGTCTGGTATTGTGGGGATACGTAGGTCACATCGGATAACTAAATTCCACATTAGGGCACCTCACCCTACTAATCTCCAGCTGATGTAACTCGAGAGACATATAATTCTTTCACATGGTTTTCATTAGGTCGTTGAGGTGCTAGAACATTATCTGCAATAGCCTCCAATAAAACAGTATTCGTGTTGATATCATCGTCTGTACTTGTTTCATATACTGTTAAAGACACTAACCGATGCAATTGGGCGCCCTTATGCACATATCATCTTCCTCATTATTATTAATATTAATATTATTATTACTATTATTATTATTATTATCATCATCAACTTCTTTCATGACGGACAGCGATAAGCTGTACACGAGGCCATTTTGTATATCCGACTATGCAATTTGCCTTATTTTGTGTGATTCTCTTATCAGTAGTAAACTATACGATGTCGTAAAGATATATATTTATATATATATATTTTTTTTTTGCCTTTGACTGTTTCGCTTAATCTGTTTCTTATTTACCTCTGTAAATTGTGCTTATTGTCTGCGTTTACTTACATGTTTTTTATATCTAAGTTAGATCTGTTGTAGTTATCCTTATATCCGTATTCTATCGTCATTTGTTTTTAAAGTATGCTGATGATCACACAGTTAATTTCCCTAAATTATTCAGTTATCCATCAAAACCGCTGGCCAACAGCTACGAAATCGTGTGGCATCCTCTCTGTAAAATCTTTGTCGACCATGCTGTGAAGCAACTATGTTGGCGAGCAGCGAGTTCTACGTTGGCGATACAGTTTGAAGCAATGGTGTTTAGCTCAGGGTAAAGCAATGAGGTTTTCACAGGGTATGCGTGGATTTGTGTGTGAAGGATGGTTTAATGATAATGGAATGCCCTTTTCAAACTGATTTATTAACTGCTTCTTTTTCTCAGAACATCCAACTTGAAGTTCCCGACCAAGGATTACCACTAGATCACTGTTCAGAGAGACTGAAGGTGGAATGCTTATTACTCGATAAACTTAATTCGTTCTTCACGTACATATGAACCGACAATTATCTTCTCTCACCTCTTATGGTCTGTCCTCAACCAAGACAAAAGAAGTGGACCGTCCTAATCGGTCTAACGCCGTGGACTCACTGAATGACCACAGATGCGCGTGGGTGCATCACTTTCACTTTCTGAAAGCCCCTTATTTAACCAAAGATTTCCTTTGTGGCTACTTTGCCATGTCATTATGAATGGTACGAAGAATACCCTATTCAACAAGTCATGTGCTATACTTTAGAAATCTGCTAAGGACACTGTTTTTTACGTTTCTTTTGTTACAACAACTTACTCACCCAAACTGCTATTCGACTCAACTGCCCTTGCACGTGTTGTAACAAAGAACCAACATTTCTTTGAAATCCATCATGATTCTTTATACATTGCAATCCTTTATTTTCTGTATCAGCTGAGAAGTCTAGTGTAAACAATTCTGCTATTACCTCCAGCATTAGTTCAATGGGCATATTTATAACAGTTTTGCTATCTAAACTCTTTTAGCCACATACGAAGTGGCTGTTTTAGACACTTGCCCTCTCCTAAAATTTATGACCTTCGTTTTTCGTGTATTTATGTCTAAGCCATTTCTTCTTGATTATAAACGCTCCCTTGAAAATTAAGGATATCATTCCGAAACTCTCCCCTTGGAAAGACGAATTGTAGTGCTGTAAATGCACTTCTCACATTCTATAGATTGCAGTTTGGTACTGAGTTGTGACAATAGATGTTACTTCCATTAAAAGTATCATTGCACGGTTTTTAATGTGTTTGCTATTTGTCTAATAAAACTCAGCAATAACTTAGCCATTAGACAAAACATGTAGATTACTTCTTTCCTTTGCCAGATAAACTAAAATATATTGATTACAACTGCAACCTCATAGTGAGCTCTCGGCCAATGTAAAGTATCGCGCGTTTTACCTCTCAGTTTCAAGAGCAGGTAGAAGTTGGTTCTGTTAAAATCATAGTTGCATATATTTCCTGTTGTCTTGGATATGCTCCAATGCGTACGAGAAAGACAGAATTAGAACACGCTCTTTCAAGTTCACGACTATCATGCACCGGGACCGGATGGAATCCACTTTCAAATGTTACATCTCTCACCTGAAGGTTAATTAATCCTGCTTCAGGTCTATAACCTTGCTGGTTTGAAGGCACTTTTCCTGGTAAGTGGCGAGAAGCCGCAATTATACCTATTTTGAAATCTGGAATGGACCGTTGTCTCCTTTCTAACTACTAAATGCTCATCCTAAAGTTTGGAAGCTGGTCTGCCAAGAAATCTTTTTATCACTTTCAAAGATCCACTTGTATATAGCATACGTGTCAGACTGTTTGTATATCCACCAGCACTACTTCCATTTCAACCGTACAGACTCCAGACACCAAGCCTTCAGCGAGTAACAACAATCCCGTAGTAACTGTGAAAAACCGATCCCGACCACAGCATAGATCGCGAAGTCGTTCGCCCTATATTAGATCCCGGTCTCGTTCTACGAGCCGTAGGAGTTCTGACTCCCGAACATCAGCGGAGTCACAGGACGCTAACGATTTTCGAATCGTAGGGCCCAAGTCAGCCAAGGTCAAGAAAAAAGTTAAAACGGCCCGTTAAAAACTCTATGGAAATAATCCAGTGGAACGTCAATGGTTTCCGAGCTCGCGTTCAAGACCTACAGTTTTTAGTTTCTCAGCGGTCACCATCAGTTATTTGTCTCCAAGAAACCCATTTACATCTCTATCACTCATTACACCTAAGCACTTTTTCGGCATTTAGGGGAGACTCCGTTGCAGGCACACGAGCAAGCGGTGGCGTCGCTACTTTAGTGGCGCCTAATATCTCTGCCACCAATATACCATTAACCACGCCCTTGCAAGCTGTCGCTGTTCGTATACAGCGGGAGAGCATCTCTTTTACCATCTGCAACATTTACCTGCCCCCGTTCTGTGTAATTCAAAAGCAGGATATTCAGGCTCTTTTGGCTCAGCTCCCCTCACCGTTACTCATCTTGGGAGACCTGAATGCCAAACACACGCTCTGGGGCTCCGACATTGATGATGCTCGCGGCTGCCTCATAGTAGACACATTTGATTCGTATAACCTGATTTTGCTGAACACTGGTGACCCGACATTCTTGTCATCCGCTTATGGTACGCACTCGGTACAGGAAGAGTTTAAAGCAAAACAACAGTGGTGTGCATACCTTAATATCACCCAGAATTGTCTAGTAAGGCATCCAGAAATAATCTACAGTCCAGCAACGCAAAGAAGGTCCCTGGAAGGTATGTGCTGTCTTACACAGTGGGACAAGGACAGCGAATGTGTGTGGCAGAGAACGCCTGCTACACAAAGAGCAGACCATTAAAAACACGTGTCCTATTCACTCTATACACTAAAACGGAGAAGATTTATTCACAAAAGTAGAAGTCGTCAGAATGTTTTTGAATGGTCTGTAACTGTGTTAACATGGGGTGTCATAAACCTGTCCAGAGCTGGTGTGGGAAACTTCGCCAATCCCCCTGCATCTCAGGGGTTGGAGACTATCTCTCCTGTGGAGGACAGTAAATGGATTGGCCTATAGGGTCTCTTGATTTGAACCCCTTGAATATATAAGGGCAGTCATTATAAAGGAATGGGAAGAACACTGACTGGACAGCATACAAGAGAATCTATTTGAAGCTATAGCAACAAGATCAGTAGAATCCAAAACAGCATTCTTACTGGTTGCAAACATGCACAAAATAATAATTTACACTATTGTAGCTGGGGGTTATTACACCAAATTATAAAATAAATTGGAAATGTTCCAAAACTTAATTCATTTTCAGTTACGAGCCGGCATCATTATGAAATACCAGATTTTTAATTTGCTTTCTAAGCAGCATTATCCTTGGCTATCATCTTTTTGTAATTTCTAATAAATGTAGGGAGTATATTGTAACTAGCAGTTGCACAGAATATACCTTTTCAGTTTTATACTTTATATCCCATTGGATTATACATGTTATATTGCAGCTGCAAGTTTTTGTTTCTCAAGATGAAAAAACACTCCAGCTTTTTGCTACTTTATGTATCTTATTCTTATATCAGATGGATTGTATAGAGCACTTCAGGGTTGGTATCATTAACCCTTTCACCGATATGGATGTCACATGACGTCCAAGTTAAAAGGCCCCAAACTGATATGGATGTGTATAGACGTCCTGTGCATACATGCATTTAATGCTTATTTAATGCTAAATATTTTAAACTTTGTTTTACAGTAAATTTAAATAAATTCTATAAGAAGTAAAGGCCTACCTTTAAAAGTTTCTTCTTGAATGGTACACCTCAAAACAGGAATAAACACACAAGAGCACATCTCCACATTCACGGCAAATCGTACCAGTTTCCTTTCGGACACCTTTCTTGCAGCACACCAGACATTCTCTAAAGGGATGCAACTTTTTTGCAGTGGGTGGTACCCTTTTAGGAAAATGTTTTCATTCAAGTCTGAAGGGGGCTGGGGTGGTGGATTTCTTACCCCCAGTATGGAGAGGTCTCTGAGTTTTATAGTGCTCAATTAGGCTGCGCGCTATTGATATGTGAAGTTCAGGTACATCACTGTCTTCCGTGGGTTTAGAGCTCTCCAAATTACTAAACAATTGTATATGGTTATATCCAGGTGGTGTAAAAATACTTTTTTATACTATTTGATTGTTTTTCCCTAAGAGGGATATGTGCGTAATACCTGATCTACTAGATCCACTCCACCCATATGCATATTGTATTTCTGGATAATATTGGGCTTGAAAATTGACATTTTGTTACGAGCATCAATTTTTCCAGTATCAATCATCAAAATATGAGAGCTGCAATTGGATAATGCTGTAACAACCCTTCTGTCCTGCCAAGCAACATAGGTCAAGGGTGGGAGCTGATGCACCTGCATTTCTCCTCTTAGATCCTTCGTAGTCACATCTTTTGGCAAACCAATACGATATTCGCATACTGTTCCAATTGTATTTGTTTTTCTTTTTTGTGTAAGGCCATGAATAATTAGGGGAACTGAACCAATTATCTAAATATACAGTCCTACCCTGATCAGGTGCATTACTAAGGAACCAGGTAACCCCAAATCTTTGTCTCCGGTGTTATCAGTCCCTTGGCCAGTGTATATTCATCTATTGTAAAGATATCATGTTTTACTTTCACATATATCAAAACTCTTTGTCAAATCTGGCCCTCTTTGTTTTGATGTATTGTTTCCAACATAAGCGGCCCTTTCAAAGCATCAGCTTTCATCAACAGTGATCTTTTCACTAGGCAAGTAATTTTTTTTGAATTTTGAAATAGTGTAATCAAAAACTGGTCTGATTTTGTGCAGGTGAAATGAAGAAAGCGCAAAATGGAAGTAAACCTATTATTTGACATGCATTTCCCAAAAAACAGGGTAGCTATCATGTCATCTGTAGACCAGTACATGTCTAGCATAGGTTTACAAATAACACCCATGAGCATAATTAAACCAAATAGTCTGTAAAACTCATTCATTGTTACTTCTGTCCACTTCTGAATTCTACTCTTAGGTCCTAAATTGCCTTTAGAAATCAGGTCTTCCTTCACCCTACTCACATATACATCAGTTTCCGAAACCATGAGAGACAGTAAGTCAGTAGTAAAAAATTTTGTGAAAATGTGAATTGGTTGGCAGTCAGAAGTTAGCTGAGTATGCAGTTGTACACCAGAGGTTACCCGCCTCGGTAGCGTAGATGGTAGCGTGCCTGCCTCACGTTCCAGAGGTCCTGAGTTCGAATCTTGGTCAGGGTGAGTTACCTGGATAAGGTTTTTCCAGGGTTTTCCCTTATCCTTTAAGACGAATGTCAGGAAACTAAGCTCCATGGATTTTGGACTCACTTGAGCATCATTATTTCATCCAGTTCATTCACCGTATGATATGACAACGTTGGAGGACATTAAATGTAAAAATAAAAAAAAAAACACCAGAGGTTGTGCTCATGAAGGTATGTCTATTTGTGTTAAGAGTTATTTTGACAACTCTATAATGTTGATTCTTCATAAACATCTGTCGGAAATGAGTCATTATCCTCCTCACTGCTACCTATATCTTCAACACCTCCCTCAAAATCTGAAAACTCGCCATCAATGTGCAAATCTCTGTCAAACAGCAAAGAGTCTTCCACATTTTCTGAAGTAATATCAGAAGCCCATACTCTTCCTACACAAGCTAATTTATTTGCTACATTACTAGTTGAAGCCATGATTAGCACCAAGGAAACAATTTCAAATGTGTTTTAACTAAAGAAATCGCTTGGAACTCTGACACAGTCAAACTTACTATTTGAACTGAGTGAAGAAAACAGTTACGTCAGCTACCATAAACTTCAGTTGAGAAATACTCTAATAAGGGATGCTGACAGAGATTTCATTTCAGCGTGTGTGTGTGTGTAACGCAACATATACATATGTGTGGTAGCATAAACTGAAACCTATTAACCTTGAACCCAACACTTTGCTTATGCAGCTGATATACACATATAGTTTGTAAAACAAAAATACTCACCATTAGGCGCTTTCAACACAGAGAATTGGCTTTCTCTACAAAGATACAAAATAATGAAATTTCAACAATTTATTAATATAGTCTCAATTTTAATGATGCAGTAGATGTATACTGCATTTAATGGGCTTTAAACCAGTTTTTGTTTCACTAAAATAACTTAATAAATACCGAAGATATGAATATTTATTTATGAAGCACATTTGCAGCATTTAACAATTTAAATGTCTTGTTCTGTTTATTGGGTATCCATTCCTGGCCGTACAGGGTTAATAATCATTTAACCTCGTGGCATTGTCTTCAAAATCATGTAGTAAATAACTTAGCAGCAAAAGAAAAACTGTAACCTGATTCCCTACCACATCTTAAAAAGTAAAACTGTTGGAATAAAAAGTATGATTACATACTGGTAGTTGAGCTATGAATCATCAACTCATTTGACACTTTTGTTTTACCAATGAGCTATTACAACAGATGTTAGAACATAGTTTATATAAAGCATAGAAATTGGTTGTATTAAATCTGTCATTTCACATGTTTTTTGTGTTGTACATTCTCCAAGGTCATATATTAATAACTTAGCCATAAGAGAACAGTTGTAAATTGGTTTATTTCTGCATCAAACTAAAACATCTGAAATAGTGTGTCTACATTGTATTGAATTCATTTCATCCTTTGGAACATAATACATATGTTATAGGACACATCAGTTCAAGATACAAAGATAAATATAATAAGTTACATAAGACTAAAAACTGTAACAGATACAGGATCCAACAAAAGTCTAAAGTAGAAAAGCAAATAAGTATTGTCAATAGATTGTTGGTTACAATTTCTGACATAGTCAATTTTTCATCACTAATACTAATTGTACATAGTCAATTCTACAACATTAGAATCTAATTTACAGAAACTAATTTACATAGTCAATTACAGCATGATGAAGCCTGTGACTCAAGTACTTACAATAAAAAGTCGCCACAAATGGTGTAACTGGGATGCGAGAGCCCCTAGTGGTCTACTGGTCAAATGGAGAATTCAATGTCATGACGGCAAGTTGGCTATGGTAGCTCAATAGGTTAGTGACTGGAGGGAAACCAGGAGATCTATGTTTCAAATCCCGGCCATGACATTGAATTTTTCATGTTGATTCTATCTACTCTACTCTGTTTCTAAACTAACTGAAATATAAATGTTTTATTCCTATATGTAAAATCAAATAAAAATGGAAATTAACTTAGTATTGAGTGTGTAAACCCTCTGTTTCTATTAATTCCCTCATTCTGCAGGGCATGGATGAGACCAAATGCCTAGTGAAGTTTATCAAGAGAGGATACTTCACATTATATGCCAGCACCACAGATGGAACCCGAGAGTTTATACAACCAATATTAATGTAATTTACTAATAATATTGCATATGTTATTTTCATTTTTATAAATGAATGTGTTTAAAATATTATTTATCTTCTGCAAGAAAAACATAAGGAACTGCATTAAAGTAACAATAATAAAAAGAAACATGTACATCAAGGATTCGACTTCATATAGGTCGGATGTCCATTTACAAGACATTTGCATTTTACTGTTCGGTTACCGTGCATACAGCCAAGCAGCAAAGCATCTCCTTATTTATCGCATAGCTTTGAAATGAAGCTAGAGTGGTAAGAAAGCGTATTTTGGAAAAATTAATTGTTCTTTCACACTAGCCATGTGTAGGCCAAAGTATGGAAAGGTAGAGTCAGACTAAAAAATTCAATGCCATAGCCAGGATTCAAGTCAGTTGTATCAATGATTCAAATCCCAGCTATGGCGTAAAACTTTTCGGTCTGACTCCACCTTTCCAAAGCATATATTGTGAATGCAGTGTCATTGAACGCTTCTGATGATTTTCCAAATCAAACTTTGTTTCTGGTAGCTGCTCATTTCTTTTGGTCTAATGCTGTATGAAGAAACCACTTTTAAGATATGAACATAACAGAGGGGGTTCATTAAGAATGTAAGTAAATATGATTTTCAACAAAAACTTGCAACTTTTAAGTCCAAACCCTGTTTTATTTTTGACATTATTAATAATGTTAAGAATGTTATTATGATTCTATACATGTATTAAAAACAGTGATATACTGATAATTTATAAAGAGGAATTGAAATTTGAAACAGCAAACCTTACCAAGTAAGGAATACTTGCACATGCTTCTTACCCCTTCATCAGTAGGCTTACAATGGTTTCTGGTGCTAGTGGTGATGTTAACCCTAGAATATTAATATCTGTAGTTGTGACATCTGTTAATGGAAAATATGAACATGAAAGGTTGCGCAGCGGGAGCAAATCAGAATTCATGAAGTAGCCTTTGTATTTTAAAATATTAGTTCCTATCAGGTGCAGTATGTATTAATAAACAAACAGAGATTGGCAGAACTTCTGAGTTGTGGGTCTATCTTAAAACTTAGTAAGAAGCACAAAAGTGAGAATAAAACTTGCCAGAATGGTTTAACACCTGATTTTATAGTTGATGGGACTATAGGAAAATTATGGCTACCTAATGTCAACAAAATACAGCATCTTGCTGCTTTAGGTTGGTCTGAGTTACACAGTTGGTTAGACGTATGCCTGCTGATCCCAAGGTCGTTCAAACCTAGGCCAAATTGATAGCTTATATGTGTGCTTAAAAGCGATGGCATCACGTCAGCAAATTTACTGGCATGTAAAAGAACTGCAGGACAAATTTCTGGTACACTGACAGAGCTAATATGATCCTGGCAATTTAAAGAGTTAACAAACATAATAATTTTAATTTTTGCTGCTATAGGATATGAGCAGAGTTGAGTGCCATTGTGATAGATTAAAATTCGCTAGATTGCTGATGATTGTGGACTATTAAGCTTTTACAGTGCTTTGCTGACATTCAGTTGCTAGATAGAGTCAACATTAAAAATTCAATGCCACGGCCAGGATCTGAACCTGAAGTTCTCCATTTGACTCGTATATGTCATGATGGCAAGTTGGCCATGGTAGCTCAATGGGTTAGTGCGACTGGACGGAACCCAGGAGATCCGTGGTTCAGATCCCAGCCGTGGTATTGAATTTTTCATGTTCATTCTATCTATCAAAAAACCTTAGCCTATATACGGCTAGTGTGAAGAAATGATTAATTTCCATCAATTAAATAAAATTCAGTTACCACCTAAAATATTCCTTGGCTATGCTGTGCAGTTTATGGCTTTCAGTCCTTTGTTATACTTTGGCAGTTTTTGTTAGCCATGTGTTTGTAGCTCTGCGACTGAAACACAACAGGCATGATTGCTCTACTGCCATTATTTTCCTGTTAAAGAAAGCATTATGAGAGGTTTCGATGGGTGGGCCACATTCTCTAAAAGAAACTCCTATGGTTTTCTAATAATTATTACAGTAGAGTCTCGATTATCTGACCTAAACTGGCCCTCGACAAGGTCAGATAATACAAAAGAAGTTGGAAAATGGAGAAAAACATGGGATATACTGTATTATTAAAACAATTGATTTTGCTGTATTTACTGAATAATCATACCAATTCCACATGCAATATTGAACAAAAAGAAGCTCCAAATGCCTTAAGAAAAGAAACTTTCCAATGAAGTCTGCTTACCTACTGAATGACATTTCCTTGCTGTGAGATTTCGCCATGACGAAACATCAATACCTCAGTTGCACTTGCCTCCGGCTGTTGCTCCACATATCTTAATGCCATCTCTAAAGCACTTAAACCTTAAGCATGACTCATCTTCTCGTTTTGTTCTTCGATTTCCCATTTTACTTCATCCTCATTGTCATTACCATTTACGAAGTCAAAAATATCAGGGTCTGTGAGTTCAAAGTGTTGATCTTCTGCACACCAGCTCCTTGCATCTTGAGTCATAGCGTCCTCACAGCCAGGAATGTGATTCAGTAAGGGAACAATGTCAACCATGTCTTCTTGTACTATCTCTTCTTTATTTTCATCATCACCTAACAGTATGTTCCACTTTGCTAATGTTGTTTCGATTTAGTGCACCCTATGCACAGACTCACAGAATTTAGTCACCAACAAAATAAACATTTTAGTAAGTATTTAGGTTAATTTATGGAAATTAATCATTTCCTCGCACTAGCCGTATATAGGCTAAAAGTTTAGATAGTCGACATGAAAAATTCAATGGCATGGCCAGAATTTGAACCACGGATCTCCTGGTTTCCATCCAGTCGCTCTTACCCATTGAGCTACCTGGAATGTTATCACTTTTCTCTCTGAGAATGATTTGGGATGAGCTAAGATACTTTTTATTTCAAACATGTAGCTTTTTATTCAAAGATTCATTTTGATAATGGAAGTTGAAAGTTCTTTAGTCAGTGTTAACCTTGTCAGCACGTGCTATATATACTTTAATTAATGGACAGGTTTAAGGGTCACGGATACACTATTAAATCTATCACAAACACTCATACAATTCAGAAGAAAGACCATATTATATCAGTGGTTAAGATATAAATACCATTATTGCACAGTTGGTTGATTGTAGACACATCTGCCTTGACGCTGAGCATAGCAATAGGATAAAAACAGCAATCCACTCTGATCAATGGTGGTCTAGAGCAAAATTTAGTTAATTTTGAGTAGTTTTTGACACTGGATCACTATTTTATTTTAATAAGGAAAGCATAACGTTACAATAAAATATAATAATTTATTACAATAAAAATCTTCTCCCATGTTTTAAGTTCAAGATTTGTTAATGTTTTCAGTAATTTCATCTCCACTTCGACGTGGTGGTTCTCGTTCCAGAAATAAAAAGCAACTGCCAATTTCTCTGTTTGTTTACATTTAAAGTTCCTTCAGTGTTCTGCTGAATTAGATTTCTTAAATTCATTTTTGTCAATCCTATATCAAATTTGTCACAATCCTCACAATCTATCCTTCATATGCCTTATTTTTGTTTTGGTGCTATTGTGTTTTTAAGGGGATTATTGTACAGCTTATTGAGTGAAAATCTGTTTTGTGGTGCTAGTTTGATGTTATAGCCTTTAAATGTTTGTTCAAACATGAAATGCTCAAGGGTAGAATGTACAGTTTTTGTATTCCCAATATTTATCTCTGGTTATTAATTTGTTGTTCATCCCCTTTTTTAAATATTAGTCTTATTACTCCTAATTTAGTATTTCTGGAAATCTACCCAGTTCAAGACAATAATTAGGTATGTTAGTGACTTTACTATAGCATTTTTACAGCATTTTAACAGTTTAGGACTAATTTCATCCCATCGGCTGCCCAGTTTATTTTTGGTAAATTATCAATTATTTTACCCATTTTAACAGTACATCAAAAGTTTGTGCTGCAAACAGAGCGAAAAGGAGGTGAGTTCTGTCATGGTGCTTGGCAGCTTTTGAAAAAGAACAAAGAATCATTACTTGCAAAAAAAAAAAAAAAAAAAAAAAAAAAAAAAAAACCATGATCCTCTCAAAAAACAAGACTGGGCCAAAAGTACATTGCCGTTCATTCAGTGTTTGAGATTTCAGTTTATTCCTTTATTTAGATTTAATATCAACCATCGTGTAATACAATCTTTCCACATCAACGTTTCCATGTGGCAGCACAAGTAATAGTTTTGTCAGTTGTGGAATATTATAGAGGACATAATTCCCTTCAAAATTGTTTCTCCCACTCTGCACCAGAACACAAGGGTACTGTCTAATTCAGTTAACTGTTCTAATATTTATAATTGGTGACAAAAACGCAACGTACTAAACGTACTATTCACTTGAAAAGTTAGGTGTATGTTATAAATTGCAATGAAGCCTGAGGCCCCGATGGTAGCGAGCGTTGCATCATGCTACGTATGGTTATCGCAGCTTGCATAAACATGTGAATAACTTGACACCCATCAAGTAAATATGTTTATACTGTCAGGCCTGATGCTTGTCGTAAATAAATCGATAATAACGGGGGCTATAATACCATCCACATGAGCGATTCTTCAACTGGATTTCCCTAAGAATAGTTCCCAAATATTATGGCGTTGGCTTTTTGGATACGTTTGATTTAATAAAAAATTTGACAAAAGTCGCTACATTTTTCCACTTTTTCGTATTTCTCCCCCATGTCTACGTTTGTTCAATTCCGCGTAACGGAATTCCGCTACGGTTGGCATCACTGGGATTAGGTGATTCACCAATGTAAGCAATGTGGCAACCTTTGCGTTTACAGCTCAATGAATTTCCCTACTTACCCTTAACGTCCCTTGCTTGACACCTGACATGTATCTGAATTTAAAAAAGCAGACTTTTTTTTTTTTTTTAAATTTACATCCTCCAACGTTAAGTCATATCGGACGATGAATGGAATGGGTGAAATGATGCTCAAGTGAGCCCAGAGTCCACAGAGCTTACATTTACCCGACATTCGTCTTTTAGGATAAGGAGAAACCCCGGAAAAAACCTTATCTAGGTAACTCGCCCTGACCGAGATTGGAATTCGGGACCTCTTGAACGTGAGGCAGACATGCTACCACCACGCTAACCAGGCGAGCAAGTAGATTGTTGTTAAAGCTTTCCAACAGAAATAGCAAGGTAGGAACTAATTAATTATTGCAATTTAATGTGACAAATTAATAATTTATGACAAACGTTAGAAAAGTAAAAGATGTGATGTGTTCCATTCATGTATATTTCTAGCCATTCTTGTACAAACTATTCTTAAACAGATTATTCTTCTGTCTACTTCATGTTAATTATAATGACCGTATGCAGAAATTTCATTACAATGGGAATAGAAGAATGCAGTAGACCTAAGCGATAGTCAGATCCTTTTTAGAGCTAGACGCTATCATTGGCTATAAGATTCCTTTTCTTTGCAGAGACAAAAAAAAAAAAAAAAAAAAAAAAAAAAAAATAGCACCTCCTCACTTAAATATATAGCTGTTTGAAAGTGCATACAACGAATAAGTCTTGAAGAAATTGCGTGCCATCACATTATTTATATATCTATAGGACTTCAGAGGCTGTTCCCAAAATATTTAGGATATGCGTTTCAATTGTCATGATAATATTTTGAGCATAAGTTATTTTATTCCTGTGCCGCGACGTAGTGGGCTAAGGCGTCATTCTTTGGTTCCCTGCCACGGAATGCACCCGTGATCCATACAACTCCTGGGGAGTGTGGATTTCTAGTCCCGGCTACAGGAGGAACGCCCACTCAACATGAAATTGAGGAGCTACGCTAGGTAGCGGCTCTTTTTGCGTAAGTCAGATTTCCGGCTGGGGGTGCCGAGATGCTGACCACATGGTTGGATGCTCGCCCACCTCTACCTTACGTATGTGGGCGTGAGGCCGGCAGTCGGTTTTGCGAGCCTTTGGCCCAATAGGGCTATAACGCCCTATTTGTTCTTATATGGTATTTGAATCACAATCTTAGAGCAATTTTGAATAAAATCAAACTTTTCGAAAAACTAATCATGTAATAAGTAATTTTGATTGGAGCTATTTTCTTGAAAATCTACTTGTCGCATTCTTGAGAAGTGAAATGAAATGTGTAGTGTTTAACGCCCGCTTTTACTACATACGGCACCGCAGGCGGGCATCCTTGAGAGGTAAGAACTTAAATACCAACTGCTCGTTTTTTAGTTATTCTGTTCATAAACTATCGAGTTACCCCATAAGTGAGAGAATTTGGTTTACACTGCAGGAGTCAATAAAACTTTCAGTAATATCCTGTATTTCCCAGCAAATCCCGTATCTCAACACTTATTAGGATGCAATTTCCGGGTACCGTATTTTGTAGCATTTATTTGTATTTTTCATTGGAATCTTTAGCTTTAGCTTTTTTCTTTGTAATGGAACACACATTGTTTTATATAAGTTAGCATGTTCCACAATGATGAGTCTGATGGAAGAAAACTAAGACATTTTACTTGAAAGTACCACTTCCGATTTGAAGAAAACTTGTCAGTAGAGTTCAGGTTGCCTCGCACTTTAAGATAAGTGCTTCAGATTGAATAACCTCAAAACTGCCCGCCTCTGTAGAGTAGATGATAGCGTGTCCACCTCGCTTTCAAGTGGTCCCGAGTTCGAATCTCGGTCAGGGTGAGTTATCTGGATAAGGTTTCTTTCCGGGTTTTTCCCTTATCCTGAAAGATGAATGTCTGGTAACTCTAAGCTCTATGAACCCTGGGCTCATTTGAGCATCACTTCACCAATTTCATTCATCGTCCGATATGACCAAACGTTGGAGGACGTAAATGAAAAAAAAAAAGTGTAATCGATGTGAAATATAATATCTCAGAAGGGAATGCACCAGAAAACTCGAATAAGGTTTGGAGTGCTTTGAAATGTGTAATGTGTAGTCTTAACGGCCGCTTTTACTACATGCGGCACCTCAGGCAGTGACACTGATGATACATGAGATAAGATGGAGCACCGGTGGATTGAGATGGCGGGGAAACTGGAGATGCCAGAGAAATCCCGCCCCAGTGCCGTGTTGTCCATTCCAAATCTCATTTTGCGGTCGCCTGGGATCGAACCGTGTGTAGTTCTGCGAGTCTGGTGTTGAGATTGACGTCCCTAGCCCTTTCACCGATATGGACGTCATATGACGTCCAAGTTAAAATGCCCCAAACCGATATGGACGTGTATAGACGTCCTGCGCATACATGCATTTAATGCTCATTTCACGCCAATTATTTTAATCTTCCTATTTTACAATAAATTTAAATTAGCTCTATAAGGGATGTAAACATACCCTTAAAGGTTTCTTTTTGAATTGTACACCTCCAAACCTGGATAAACACCCAAGGGAACATCTGCACATTCACACCAAATAATATTGGTTTCCTTACGAACTTCTTTTTCGCTACACACAACACATTTTCGAAATGGTTACAACTTTTTTGGTTGTGGGTGGTATCCTTTTAGGAAAGTGTTTTATCTCAAGTATGAGGGGTGAAGTCGTGGTTAATTTCTTACCCCCCCCCCCAGTATAAAGAGGCCTCTGAGTATTATAGTACTCAATTAGATTACGAGCTATTTATACGCACAAGTACAGGTAGATGAATGTCTTGCATGGATTTACAGCTCTGAAAATTACTAAACAATTGTGTATGGTTACATCCAGTGGTATAAAAATACTTTTTCTTACTATTTAACTGTTTTTCGTAAAGAGGGATAGCTAGTAATAGCTGATCCACATCACCCATAATTACTTGAACCGCCATTTCCCCCAAACAATGGAGATTTCCGGATGTGAGTGAGGATTTTTCTCCAACCAAGATGATTTGCCATCTTCCCCAGAGTCTGGAAGTATGAATGTGTGCGTGATATAGATACAGCCCAACGATTACGAGTTAACCCCATCGATATGTACCAAAGGGGAACGGCCGCCGATATGACAACTGCAGTTAAAGGCGGGCTATAAATGGAACTAAAATGTATTATTTAGATGCACATGTTCAAACTATCTACAAATAAAACATGTAAATATGCAGAAATCCGAGCTCTAGTTATTACATTATAATAATTGGTCATAAGATATTCAAATTTCCTATTGCTCTAATTATTACATTATAATAATTGGTTATAAGATATTCAAATTACCTATTGCAGTTATTTTCTTATTTCTTTATAAAGGTCAATCAGATTAAATTACAGTGATTTACCTGCAATATGTTCACAGCATTGAAAATGTCAAAGAAGTGTACATTTAATATTGAGCAAAGATGACACATTACATACAAGCAATTTGGAAAATAAGGCAAGGATATTTAGGTATATATGATACAAAAATACTCCCCTGCACTTCGAAGACTGACAGATGTATGTATAAAATAAAATTCGGTAGTTACATTTCTCCCCCTTTTACTGGTTTTTGCCAGTACGTCTCAAAATTTTATATAGGATTTGAAGTGGACAGATTAGATTGTATATGATATTTCGGTATATTTCTTTCGTTACAATCAAAATTGCATGACTTCACGGACACACTCTACCTGATTTGTTACTATACCTGCATTAGGGAGTGTTATTTCACCTTTAATAGACACTACACCATCGTGTTTCCTAACGAATGAAGAGATTAAGAAAGAGAGCAAGAACCCAAATATGAATGCAGTGCAAAGGAGGGAAGATAATGACTTACGAGCACAGAAGAGAATTTGTTATTCATTTGGGGGCGCGTAAAGTGTAGTTGGTGGGTCTGTAACCGCAGCATGTCTCCAACACATTTGGTTTGCTAAACGCCCTTAGATATTTTTCACTAAGGTAAAACGGTCATGCAAAACTAAACACATGTACTACAAGGGTTCCACGCTTTAAAGTGGATGTACCGGAATACAGGGAGAAGTACAAGTAAACAGGGAAACATTTACAAAGAGGAAAACAACAGAAGGTGCTAAAATAAACATCTGCTAAACAATAGCAGATGCGCTGGCATTCTATAGAAGCTTGGAGAAAGAAACAAGACACTGATTTATTCTTAGGTCTGGAAACCTTTTAGCTGGAGTTTACACTTATGAAGAAAGGTTGGTCGCGTTAATGTCAGAGTGTCTTTTAGAACAATATATAGTAAAAGCATATTGAAATATAAAGAGAAACACCATGTAAACTACGTGAATCCCTAAACTGTCTGACGTTTTGTTCTCATATTAATTCTCTAATCATTCTTGTAGAAACCATTCCTATAAAGGTTATTCTCTATCCATGTGTGCTTGTTGCATATCTTCCTGTAGGTACAAGGGGAATGAGGGAACACCTTTGCTTATAAGTTACACTCCAATTTTTTTAAGAGCTGGCCATTATGCTGGCTTTACGCGGCCAAGAACAAAAATAACAATAACAGTTTTCCATTCAATAAAATAATAAATATTTGAACATTTAAACATTTACTCAGAAGCAGGAATTAAGTGAGCACTGTTCTCATTCTTCAACCAGCTGGATACCACACAACAAATTTTGATGCAGAAGTAACGGCTATTCATGTTTCACTACAACACCTTCTATACAGAATAGTTAAATTCAAAAATGCTGTCATATTTTCTGATTCTAAAGCAGCATTATGTGCAATAAGTTCAAATAAAATGAGGTTAATCCAAATAAAAGAATGTCACAAAATAGTCCAACAACTTCAAAAACTACAGAAAGGAATTATATTACAATGGATAGCTACACATTGTGAAATTGCTGGAAATGAATCAGCTGATTTTCTTGCCAAAAAAGCTGCAAATTTAATTCAGAACAAAAGTAAGAACTTACCCTTTACATCCATAAAAAGATTAATCATAAGCAAATATAAAAACAAACAAATCCAATCATTATCTAACAAAGCCAAAGATAAAAAATGGAACATTTTAATTAAAAATCTATAAATTATTCCAAAAATCCCACGTAAAGCTGTAGTAGCAAATTTTAGATTACTTACGGAACATTATTATTTGGCCAAACAGTTACACAGAATAGGAATTTATACAAGTCCAAATTGCCTCTGTGCAACAAAGAAGAGGAAATGACTGTAGAACATCTTTTAACCTGTGAAGTCTTACCTGCCGGACCCACTACACAGAAATATTGGAGAGCAACAGAGCTAATGGCTTCATTGTCAAAGCCTAGCATTTGAAAACAATAACAACATTTAAACCAATAGCAAGGAATATCTTGTAAGTGTCCAGCTCTTAAAATGATGTGTTTAACAATTGTATGATTTCACAAGATCTGTTTTTATGTAGTCTCTTAGCTTTGCGAAAAATATCTTGTGCTTTTAACTGAATAAACAGCAGTTTAGAGACATTTTCACAATATTAAGAGCCCACCTCTGTAGCCTGGTGGTAGTGTGCCTGCCTCACGTTCAAGAGGTTCAGATTTCGAATCTCAATCACGGTGAGTTATCTGGATACGGCTTCTTCTGGGGTTATCTCCTATCCTGAGAGATGGATGCCGGACAACTATAATCTCTATGAACCCTAGCGTCATTTTAGCACAATTTCATTCACCATCCGATATGAATTACCGATCAGGATGATACAGGCGGTTTCGTCTGTGGCCGCATTCGGGAGCTCCGCGTTCCATTCTCGTGGTCTGACCACCTGACCCATGGTTTTTTTCGGGGTTATCCCAGGTCGTCAGGCGAATGCTGGGCAGGTAATTACATCCCTCGAATTTCCTGTCTCTCCATTTCATCTCAATTATCTTTTCAGATCATTTCTCATCTGGTGGTCTCTTTCCGGGTAGAAGTGTAGGCGGGTTTCTCGGTGCTGCATGACAGGATGATATGCTTCTGATAAACGCTTCTTCCTCCGGTGGGACGTTCTCCGGGCCAGCCTGTTGGGCCGTTTCAGAACCACGTTGGGTTCCCGCTCTCTGCAACTCTCATGGCTGCTTGGGTCGGCCACTCTGTCTCCTCTCGCCTCATCCTTCCTCCCGGGGTAGCCCCACTTGGGACATAGGTACAATAAACCAAGTGCGGAGTCCCACAATAAAATCCTAATCAATCCGATATGACAACATTGAAGGACGTAAAAAAAACACTAAAATATTAATTTTACTCATTATGAACATATTTGGGTATATTAAAATAAGTCGTTAGCACCCTTTTTGACAGAATCGACACTTTCAAAACATTCTACACCTAGGACGTTGTTTCACAAGGGAAATTTTCTTAAAGTTTTATTGGGAAAGTCAGGTTGAGAAGAGGGACAACTTAAATGGGTTTTGTATTTAATTGACTTTATGTTTTTGAGTTATGCTGCTGAAAGACATACGCAAAGATGCACACATTCACGGAAATATATACATACTTCTTTTCTGAAGTCGGAACTCTAAAAATGTTTGTTTCCGCTGAAATTTTGATATTTTTGGGTGGAACTATTAACTGCATCTGAGATGTACTAGGTAAAATACGTAAGTATATGTAACCATGAGACCAATTGCTCTAAACATAATTTATTATTTTCATGACCGTTCTACAAATAATATTGATATAGCAGCAATTTTAGGAAATGATTGTGCGTGCGTGGGCGTGTGCGTGTTTGTGTGTGAGAACAGCAAATACTCACAGCGACCGCGATTATCTACCGCATAGGAATTAAGCCTGAGTCAATCCATCTCACCGTTAACGCAATAATGGTTCGTTCAAAGCCAATCAGTGATGTACACTGCGTCGGGGCCAAGAAGCTTTGATTTAGATAACTGGAGAAAGGCCCACCGTGGCAATAAAATAACAAGTATTCACACATATAAAAAAACTCCCTTACACCAGGCTCCCCATCACATGGAAGGAATATTCATTGAATTTTTGTTTGCTTAAGACCAGTGATGATGATTTTGGTTAAAATGTATTCAAAACATTTGTACTGCAACGTATCTTGAATTTTCTGGCAATAACTTTGAAGATCTTTATTTTAATGAGTTTTATATTGACTTACAGGCTGTAAGAATAGCAACGTTATTATAACAACACATTAACTATTAAATTATAAAGTTGCGTAATTTTATGTTGAATTCTTAAGTTATTATGGACTAAAACATGTTCTTTTTATCAAGACAAACACATTAAAACAACATATCCTATTCAACTTATTTTGTTTCCCTTTTCACTTCACAAGAAATTGAATAATTTAAAAATGTACATTTGTGACTCTGCCAATATTTTTTCTACTCGAAAATTCTGCAATGCAACTGGCGCACTTGTGCTTACTATTTTACCAAAAAAGAATGAGTAATAGAAATGTAAGCAAAGCGGAAATAAATCTAATTAATTTTAGCCACCTCGGTAGCATAGATGTTAGCGTGGCTGCCTCACGTTCAAGACATCCCAATTTCCAATCTCGGTCAGGGTGAGTTGCCTGGGTAAGGTTTTTTCTGGGGGTTTCCATTATCCTTAAAGACGAATGTCGTTAGCTCTAACCTCCACTCATGGCCATCTATTAAGAGGGGAACCGGCCCCTGTGTGTGCTCCGTGTTCAGTACGCCTCACTGTGCGGCACATATTAATCGATTGCCCTCAGTACGCCAGCGTTCGCCAGTCTTTGGGCTTGGGAGCTAACTTGCCCGGTGTTTTAGGTGACGACCCAGTGGCCGTGGATAAGGCACTGCGGTTTGTTTTAGAAATAGGTTTTAATAAACAAGTGTAACTTGTATTTTATATTTATTAATTTTAGAGATTCTAAATTATTAGTTTTTAGATGGTTTTATGTGCTTTTAATGGTTGAGTGTTTTATTTTATTGTACGTTTTTAGCTAAATTTGTGTAGGTTTTAGGTTTTATTATTGACTTCGGGCCCAAATGACCTTGCTGTCGACGGGCCCTAAAACCCCACACACTCACTCACTCACTCTAAGCTCCATGGACCCCGAACTCATTTGAGCATCATTTCACTAATATCATTCATCTTCCGATATTACTTAACGTTGGAGGACGTAAATTACAAATAATAATATTAGTAATAATAATAATAATAATAATAATAAGAATAAGAATAATAATAATAATAATAATAATAATAATAATAATAATAATAATAATAATAATAATAATAATAATAATAATAATAATAATAATAATAATAATAATAATAATAATAATAATAATAATAATAATAATAATAATAATAATAATAATAATAATAATAATAATAATAATAATAATAATAATAATAATAATAATAATAATAATAATAATAATAATAATAATAATAATAATAATAATAATAATAATAATAATAATAATAATAATTAATTTTGCAATTGTTGAACGTGGTGGCTCTGGTAACAATGTCGGCAATATTTATATTACTGGAGAACCGACAACTGGCCCTCTATATCTTAAAAATAACACTAACCTACAGCTCAATTACCCATGTGATTTTCGTTTTTTACTTTCCGCATTCTGCCCTTTTTTTTTTTTTTTGTAATTTACGTTCTCCAACGTTAAGTCATATCGGACGATGAATGGAATGGGTGAAATGATACTCATATGAGCCCGGGTCCATGGAGCTTAGAGTTACCCGACATTCGTCTTCCAGGATAAGGGAAAACCACGGAAAAAACCTTATCCAGGTAACTCAGCCTGACCGAGATTCGAACTCGGGACCTCTTGAACGTGAGGCAGACATGCTACCATGTACGCTACCGAGGCGGGTAAAAGGAATTCTGCTGTGAATCCAATTAATGTATTGCATATTATTTTTTGCAGGATGAGTTTTTACATTAGTTAAATTATATCATTGAAATACCAGCTGAAAACGTCATACGTATTACTAAAGATAGACGTTACATTTTAGAACACTTCCTTGAGAATATATCTGTATGGTTGCATGTTTCCATATCAGAAATCAAGACTACTTCTTCTTCACCTTCCCCCTTTTGCCTTTCAGTGTTGGGCCTAGTTATCTTTCTATATTTCTCTGAATCAAATACATTTAGGGTACGTACTTGATTGGCCCTATGTACCTGAGTCTGGTGTTGGGACTGCCAACTCAAGTGTCTAGACCCACCTCCCTGTTAGTCTGGGGATTTGTGCTGGACATTTCCTTCCAAACATGTTAGATTATGGTTTTCCTGCCAATACTCGGATGGCTGATTGCAGTGGTTTCCCACTGGGCGATCCCCCGAGGGGACTACTTCGGTAGGAACGGGTTTGGCGCACCCGGGGTCCCAAGCCAACAGTCTCCATCGTGTGGGCTCCTGTTCGTGGTTGAGGGAGACGGTCAACAGGCCCACCTACGTGTAGGACGTGCGTGGAGATCCGTGTCGGTGGAAAGGTTTGTCCTGGTGGTTGAGGGATGCGTATCTGAGCTCGTAACAGTGTTCTTCTGAATTCCGGGAGGGTGCGCATTTCTAATACACTACTTTGGCTTCTGCTTCGCCTAAACGGGAGGTTAGGGACTAACCCACCCCTAATCAATCGGCCAGGTTTAGGTATTGTACCGAACTTCAGGGTGAGTGGAACGGTGAGCTCGCTATATTGCCTATGTAAGTGTCCTGTGCAATAAAGGGAATGCTTTGATTATTCTATTGGTTTAATGTATTGTTATCTCCATAAAGAAATGGATGTCATATTTTGTTGGATGAGTAATTGTATAATATTATGTGGAGTAGTAATAGTTCTTAAAATCTTTTCCTCTTTCAACTAAATGTTAGGTGTTTAATGGTGGTGATAAAAAATGTTTTGATGTATGGTGGGGTTAGTTATTAAAATGATTCATGTTGATTTTGTGAGGTTCTTTTCTGTATGCCGTATTCATTGTCCTAAAGCGCTGCTCAATAATAGGACCAAACGAACAAACAGACAAACAAACTAGAAGGTGACTGGCCCATATGTGCTGCTTTGGGGACTTAATATTTCTGAGCAGTGTTGCCCACGTCGCTATTTTATGTTTAAGATTTATATTTATGTTAGAAATTCTATTTATTTTTACTTCATATGGAAAAAGAATCAATGTAATGTGACAATTTACTATCGAACAAATCGAAGCAGAAATATCATTTGGTATATACTTAATCCTGAAAGTATTTAGCAGAAAAAAGTTGTAGATATCTTTTTTACGGTCGAAACTTAAATCGCAAGAAAACCAAGTAACTTGTGCAATCCTTTAATATGTAGTTGTCGTATTTCTTAAAAATAAGGTACAAATTCTTAAGAATTTTTGTCATTGAGCTCTCAATTTCTTTGAAGTTAAATTTTTCCCTTTGTAGAAGAGGGAAAATAAAACAATTATTTTCATTTTAACTTCACAGTTCATTTGAACATTTTAATTTCAATTTTAACAGTGAGTTTGAGAGTGTAATATAGCTTAAGATATAGAGAGATAGAGATTAAAATGGAAAGAGCATGTACTGAGATTAGAGGTTCACAGATTATCTAGTATTCCAAGTATAAGCCAAAAGAGAAGAGGAAAGCCCGCCTCGGTAGCGTGGTGGTAGCATAGTCTGCTTCAAGTTCAAGAGGTCCCGAGTTCGAATCTCGGTCAGTGTGAATTACTTGGATAAGGTTTTTTCCGGGGTTTTCCCTTATCCTGAAAGACGAATGTCAGGTAACTCTAAGTTCTGTGGAACCTGGGCTCATTTGAGCATCATTTCACCCATTCCATTCATCGTCCGATATGACTTAACGTCGGAGGACGTAAATTATAACAGAGAGAGAGAGAGAGAGAGAGAGAGAGAGAGAGAGAGAGAGAGAGAGAGAGAGAGAGAGAGAGAGAGAGAGAGAGAGAGAGAGAGAGAGAGAGAGAGAGAGAGAGAGAGAGAGAGAGAGAGAGAGAGAATAGGAAATTAGAAAATCAGAAAAAAAGATAGACCAATATTTTTTCTTTTTTCTTTGCTATTTTTTTGTTATTTTGTTCTAAATTTTATTTTATATGTTTATTCATCAATGAGAAAGATGTACTGCTTTTTCCAATTAATCAGAAGAACGAATTTCTTTCAAAGAAGTATAAGTGTAAGACCCTTTCGATTGCAATTTTCGAGTATAAAATCTATGATAAAATTAAATGATGAAATTATTACTGGAACATTCAATAACTTGCTGTTTTTCTTGAAAAATAAATATTTTGGACAGTGATCGTTTTACTTGCCGCACTAGTTTTTGCTCACTTCTTTAAACATTTTGATTTCTTTTGTTTTCACAACAAAATTATTGGACGTGACAATGTCAACTTCTTGTCCGCAGTAACAATACTGGTAAGGGCCACAAATTGTAATTAGATCGCGCCTAATATAATGTTAGAAAGGTTGAAATAGATTAAGCACATTAAGCGCCAGTAGGTTAGATGGTTAGCAGTGAATGTATAAAATTATAATTCTAACATGAAAACTTAAACAAGAAATGGATAATATAAGAAAAAAGATATCACTAACATATGAGAGGGCTGTTGGAGATTTTAATGATAAAGTTCACTCATATCTCACACATCCCTCTCTCTCAAGGTCGAGCCACTAATCACGTTACATTGCCCTCGTTATTTCTACTTGTTTACAGGAATCACATTAGAATTTATTATTCGAGATTTTTTCTGGCCCCGACGTTTCAAGCCCAGTGAAACTGATTGATTCTTGTTTGTATCAAACTTACTTAGAGGCTTGATTAGTGTTGAACAGGAATTAGTACGGTCATATAAATATGGGAACAGCAAGTAAGTAAAAAAGAAAACAGTAAAAACACTATTACGATCATGACTCCAGGCCTGTTTCTTTTTTCTGCTCTCGGTTGTGTGAAAATATAAAATGTACCAATTCCATGTCAAAAGAGGTAAGTTGGGTTTATTTGTGTAAGTAGGTAATTTCAAAAGCAGATCATGCGATGTTGACAATTCTTTCATCGTTGAAAACATTTTCCCCTGCTAACCTGATCTGCATAATCTTCTTTATTGAATTTATAAATTAGTAACATGTGAAATATTAGGACACGAAAAGTGGTACATATTTACAAAGAAGTGAAAATGCCACAGATTACCAAGTACTCCTTACTCCATAGAAAATGCATGTAAGATAAAACAAATGACACAGATATTTCATTGCAGCAAATGTTTAAGATTACTTAAAAAAAACCTCGCGCAATGTTTCTTTAACAGCGATTATTATACGCAACAAGGGTGCATAAAAATAAATTATTATAAATTCATTAAATATGTATCCACGTATTTATTTGTTCTAATATTTTTTAAAGAATGCAAATGAGGCTTAACGACCCTATCTCCTGCAATTTCCATAACAAGAAAAAAAAAAGAGAAAACTAACTACACTTTGGTAATTAAATTACTACCGCAACTAAAGTAGTGCACGGTAATATAACTATTATGTATTTCAAATGGGATAATGTTTGTCACTGAGCGCTACTAGGTGAGCAACCAATCGGAGTCCTGCGGTGTTGTATTGCATTCCCCTATGTGGTGTATGACGAGCGGCAAACTAATCAATCTCTAATATATACTATTCTCGTTAAGACAAAAATTCAGATTTTGCAAAAGCTGATCCACGTGGAAAGAGCGAGTAATGTATTTAACATAACCGTAAAATCCCCAAACTTTTAGGTCAAATAGTTTTCCTAATACAAATAAGGCAGATACCATTATATTATAACAATGCACTGCGACGTAAGCACTGTAATGAACATCATTATTGGTTGGCATGTACCTATGTGTGAACTTATATTTGACTTTATTCAGAGCTGAAACGTTAACATTTGAGATGACGTGATAAAAGAAATGTGTACTTTGAATAAGCCAAGGTGTTTGCTAAATTCCATGAGAGGAAACAATACAGTTCCTGCTGGTCTGACAGAACGTGTCTGGTCACACCATATCTTTGTTTATGAATGCTTCGTAATCTCTACTTACCCCAGAGAGTTCAACGCAGTATTATTTAAGTATTCTTCCATGAAAAAGTGTATCAGCTGGATCAATGAGATACGAACCTCTTCCCCCTTACTACTGCCAGAACAATCCAATTGAGTTAATGTGGGCTCAATTATGTTGCAAATAGAAATAATATTTTTAAACTGACTGAGTTGAGCTGCTTATTCACGAAGAAATAACAAGGAACACAACAAGACTGGGAAAACTGCGTGAGACATAAGATAAACTACAAGAAGACGACTTTGGAAAGAAATCGCATGTGGTGAAATTTTGGAACTTATCATCATAAATTTGCAGTACTCAGACGATGAAGACAATGACAATGACAATGACAAATTATCTCATAACGTAACATTCACAGCTATACGGATGCACCGCCGGTATCTTCGTTGGATTAAATTAAATTTTATATTTAAATAATAATATTTAAAAATATTTAAATTGAATATGTAAACCATTTGCGTAATATACGAATATCCACGTTGCAATTGTGATTTCAACAACTACATTATTATAAAACTTTGCAAATTTCAGTTTGCGTTAGCGCCACGAATACTGACAGGTGAGAGAGAGAGAAAGAGAGAGAGAGAGAGAGGGAAATACTAAAAGAGTAGCGGTAACGAGGTGGCAACGTTGACGGCTCTAACGCATCTGATTCGCTAATGGCGAGAACTCTTCCCATTTGAAACACAATACTTTTCCAGTGCACTCTATCTGTACAACGGAAATAGTTTCTAAAAGGTGATTTCGCCCCTCAAAATCCAACCTCTGCGGTCCTCGTCCCGAGGGGTGGGCGACAGGAAGTAGGGGACTGACTGATGGGGTGATGTACGGTGGGGACTTGGTGTACCCCACGCCCGCTACGGCTGCCGAGAAGGCCAATTAGTAACCCCGAAAACTGGCAGAAGAGGCTCTGGTATTTTTCCCCAAGGACCTACTACGGTAGGTACGGGATTGGCGATCCCGGGGTCCCTAGCCACTCACCCCCAATTCATCCCCTTCATCTCCATCAACGCCCCTCAAAATCCAACCTCTGCGGTCCTCGTCCCGAGGGGTGGGCAACAGGAATTAGGGGACTGACTGATGGGGTGATGTACGGTGGGGACTTGGTGTACCCCACGACCGCTACGGCTGCCGAGAAGGCCCATCAGTAACCCCGAAAACTGGCAGAAGAGGCTCTGGTATTTTTCCCCAGGGACCTACTACGGTAGGTACGGGATTGGCGATCCCGGGGTCCCTAGCCACTCACCCTCATTTCATCCCCTTCACCTCCAACAACTGTGCCACGCTCTGCTACTGCTGATCAGTATGCATCACCCTCTTCCCCTTCTAGTTTTTTATTATAATTATTAGCACTTAAGGTCTTAGGTTTATAACTCCTGTCTAACCAGCAGGGATCTCTCCTATCTCCGTGGTTCTGTCCCACGGTTTTCAGCGCGGCTTCCGACATGTGTGCTCTCCGCAGGTCTCAAAAGTGAAGGTTGAGCGGACCCTTCGCACTGCCCCTATGTGTAGCCTTAGGTGCGGAGCCCGTCCACACCGTCAAGTACACCCACGTAGCCCCTCGAGGGCCCGGTCAGTGTTAATCTCCCGACGGCCGTGTTGCCGTTGAGTTAGTATCACGGACCGGACGTGTTACCGCTGACGGAACCCCGGTGTAATCAACCCCAAGTCCCCTGAATCCGCGTGTGCCTATTATACGCAGCGCGGCCTAAAGTGGGGAGCCACAGGCGGTTATTCCTGTGGTAGGGGCATAAAGCCGGGGTGTGCGTGCTGAACGGTTTACCCATACGGACAAGCAGTGGATATTGAAGGGTAGCTTTTCTGAGGTACAAATGAGATCGGACATGGGTGAGCTCCCCATGACGGCACAGACCGGGAAGATTAGGTGTCTATCTTTGTTTAACCACCGGATGGCAGGCTGACGCCGACGGTTCCGGATGGGGGTCCAATTCAATATGTCTCCGCGCAAAACCTCTTTCACTGACCCTTTTCTGATTATGACCTTGGCATGTAATGGCAAAACGTTTAAAGATGTTAGTCCCTTCTATATAAAGCGTGAGCTCGATAAGATCAGTGGCCCTGTCAAAAACGCTACGCGCCTTAGAGACGGCACCTTACTATTGGAGAGCACAAGCGCAGACCAATCTAAAAAGCTACAGAAAGCGACTTTGTTGGGCTCCTACCCTATCCGGGTAGCACCACACAAAACACTTAATACCTGTAGAGGAGTAGTCACCACCTCCAGCTTAGATGGTATTGCGAATCAAGAGATAGTAAGCTGCCTCTCTGATCAGCTTGTTTGTCAGGCGTACCGACTAACACGAAAGCAAGATGGCAAGGAGTACCCTTTACGTACGGTTTTTCTAACTTTTGCTGGGACTAAATTACCCGAATTCATCTATTGTGGCTACGAACGTGCTAGCGTCCGCCAGTATGTCCCGAACCCCATGCGCTGTTTCCAATGTCAGCGGTTCGGACATACTAAGGTCACATGTACCAACCCTGCTCTTTGTGAGCAATGTGGCCTACCGAAACACGACGACCCTAACTGCAGTCGAACACCTTGTTGCGTGAACTGTGGCGGTAGTCATCCCTCCAGCTCGCGAGTGTGCCCTAAATTCATGGACGAAAAAAGTATTCAGGAGCTACGTGTAAAGGAACGCCTGACTTTTCCAGAGGCGCGACGGCGCTTCGAACAACTGAAGCCTGCTACCACTACTACTGGATATGCACTAGCAGCTCACCGTACTCCTAATACCACTGTTGCTGTTCAACACGTCCGTGGCGCCCACGCATCCACACAGACTGACTTTCTAGCCGTTAAACCTACGTCTCAGACTGTTTGTATATCCACCAGCACTACCTCCGTTTCAACCGTACAGACTCCAGACACCAAGCCATCAGCGGGTAACAACAATCCCGTAGTAACTGTGAAAAACCGATCCCGACCACAGCATAGATCACGAAGTCGCTCGCCCTCCATTAGATCCCGGTCTCGTTCTACGAGCCGTAGGAGTTCTGACTCCCGAACATCAGCGGAGTCACAGGACGCTAACGATTTTCGAATCGCAGGGCCCAAGTCAGCCAAGGTTAAGAAAAAGGTTAAAACGGCCCGCTAAAAGCTCTTTATGGAAATAACCCAGTGGAATGTCAATGGTTTTCGAGCTCGTGCTCAAGACCTACAACATTTAGTTTCTCAACGGTCACCATCAATTATTTGTCTCCAGGAAACCCACTTACATCCCAATCACTCGTTACACCTTCACTCTTTATCTGCATTTAGAAGCGACTCTCTTGCAGGTATGCGTGGAAGCGGAGGCGTTGCTACCTTAGTGGCGCCTAACATCTCAGCCGCCAACGTTCCTCTCACCACACCATTGCAAGCTGTGGCTTTTCGGATACAGCTGGAGAGCATCAGTTTTACCATATGCAACATGTACCTGCCGCCGCTCAGTATAGTTCCAGAGCGTGATCTTCAAGCTCTATTGGCTCAGCTCCCCTCACCACTACTCCTTGTGGGAGATTTGAAAGCCAAGCACACGCTCTGGGGATCAGACACTGATGACGCCCGTGGATGCCTCCTCGCAGATGTCTTCGATAAGTCTGACCTGCTTCTGCTAAATACTGGTGACCCGACATTCCTATCATCCGCTTATGGTACATATTCTGTACTAGACCTTTGTTTCTGCAGTCCGTCATTAGTACCACTACTTGAGTGGTCAGTACTTTCCGACCTCTTTGGCAGTGATCATTACGCCGTTAACATTCATTTTTCTGGTCGCCAATGTGTACCTTCTCGACATCCTCGCTGGATTATTTCCAAAGCTAACTGGGGAAAATTCCAATACCTCATACACCTCATCGACGATAGTTTCGACACCATCGATGAAATGGTCGAATATTTTACTTGCTCAATCCTGCTCGCAGCAGAATCCAGCATTCCTCGAGGTTCACCTACACCACGTCATATCCCTGTACCGTGGTGGTCTGAGGAATGTAGTTTGGCTGTCAAAGCACGCAAACGTGCTTTGCGCATTTTTCAGCGGCACCCGACGGAAGGGAACTTCGTCGCCTTCAAACGTTCTCGCGCTAGGGAACGCTTTATACTGCGCATTGCAAAGCGTAAATCTTGGGAAGCATTTGTGTCTTCGCTTTCCCGGCGCAGCTCTACCTAACAAGTATGGTCAACTGTTCGGCGGATGAATGGCAAGTATCGCCGGACGGTAATTCCCGGCCTTGCCATCAACGGTTCCATGTGCACCACCGAGCAGGACATAGCTGAAGCCCTAGCTACCACAATTCTGCAACGAGCAAAACTGCCCGCTATGACGCTCTCTTCCTGCCTATTAAGGAAAAGGCGGAGCGGGTACCACTTAATTTTAGTAGTGACTGCACCGAGCCGTACAACATACCCTTTACCGCAGCCGAACTCGCCCATTCTCTGGCGTTAGCAAAGGATTCTTCTCCAGGTCCCGAGACGTACACCGACAGATGCTGCTGGGGGCGATCGCACGGTAATGTTGAGGCTGTACCGCTCTCTGGTTCGGTCCAAGCTGGACTATGGCAGTTTTATTTATGGCGCAGCGACCGCCTCTAAACTTCGCCTTTTAGACACCGTGCATCACACTGGCATCCGCCTTGCCACAGGAGCTTTCCGCACCAGTCGAGTCGACTGCCTGTATGCAGACTCAGGCGAACCTCCACTCCATATTCGTCGCTCGCTGTTACTGTGCTCATATGTGTCGAAGTTGGCAAGTTATCACAATCATCCTTGTTTCAAACCAGTTCTGTGTCCAGATTTAGTCCACCGTTATATGCGCCCTGGTTCTCGGACACGCCCCGTGGGTATAAGATTTCGGGATCTCCTACACTCCCATGGCCTCCGTATGCCTCGTGTGGAGAGGTCGTCCATCTGCCCTTATCCTGCATGGCAGCTCGATCGTGCGTGGTTCGATCTAACTCTTTCAAACAACCCTACACTCGCTACTCCACATTCGGTGTTCCAACAACTTTTTGCCGAACTATTGGGCCGTTACCCTAACTATGTTCCGGTCTTTACGGACGGTTCCCAATTAGGTGGCGCTACGGGTTGCGCATTCTTCATTAACGGAGAGGCTCATAAATTTCGCCTTCTGGAGTCCACTTCAGTTTTTTCCGCAGAACTGTATGCCGTCTTCTATTTGCTCCTTTTTATTTGCAAGTTAGCTCCTGGCCCTTTTATTGTCTGCACTGATTCTCTGAGTGCTCTTCAGGCCTTGCAACAGCACACTGCCGCTCACACCCCCGTTTTAAAAATACAGGCCCAGATCTCGCAAATGCTCAGGCGCGGGTACAATTTTGTTTTTACTTGGACCCCAGGCCATGTGGGGAATTCCGGAAACGAGGAGGCGGACGCGGCTGCAAAGTCCGCTTGCCGTTTGCACCGGAGTTTAACAACTACGGTGCCATTCCAGGATGTGCAACGTTTTCTCCGTCGCCAGCTCCTATCTGCTTGGCAGCAATCCTGGACAGCCTTACAAGGCACACAACTCCGGGCTATAAAGGAGAACGTACAACCCTGGCCAACTTCCTGCAGGGATAACCGGCGGGCCGAGGTGATACTCACCCGGCTGAGAATTGGGCACACACGAGCCACTCATGGCCATCTATTAAGAGGGGAACCGGCCCCTGTGTGTGCTCCGTGTTCAGTACGCCTCACTGTGCGGCACATATTAATCGATTGCCCTCAGTACGCCAGCGTTCGCCAGTCTTTGGGCTTGGGAGCTAACTTGTTCAGTATTTTAGGGGACGACCCAGTGGCCGTGGATAAGGCACTGCGGTTTGTTTTAGAAATAGGTTTTAATAAACAAGTCTAACTTGTATTTTATATTTAGTAATTTTGGAGATTTTAAATTATTAGTTTTTAGATGGTTTTATGTGCTTTTAATGGTTGAGTGTATTATTTTATTGTCCGTTTTTAGCTAAATTTGTGTAGGTTTTAGGTTTTGTTATTGACTTCGGGCCCAAATGACCTTGCTGTCGACGGGCCCTAAAAGCCCACACTCTCACTCACTCTAAAAGGTGATTTCACAACTTGCAAGGGAGTAATATCAAATATATCATCAGCAACGTAGGGTCACTGAAATATGCCTCTCTATCATTGTCCCAATTTATCAACTTCAAGTTTCTTGTTTTAGTAATCCATTCCTTTTACCAAAAATGATCAGTTCTTTTTCTAGTTAAAAAGTGGCATTAATGGAAAGCTTTCCTTATGAAATAAATTGCAGGAAGTATATGGTCTAATTTTCTGAAGCGTGATCAGTCTATACAAACAGGTGATTCCCGTAACAAACATGATGATACGCTATACAACATTATGTGTATGTAATTTTAGATATTATGAAATACAACGTTTTGTGAGTGCAATAATGATGAACGAATGCAAATATTAATCAAAATAATGAGGATTTTAATGCCCTCTTCTTTGTCCTTGTCACAATATTCAGTCACGTTATATATACACTGGACTCGCCGTGCATGTGCGATAACTTCACGTAAACATCTGACGCCTGCTCGCTTTCCCATGGTGTACGGTGACGCTGTCGTATGTATATATTAGTGTTGTGATAATGCCTCCCGTATTTACAAAGTTAAAAGGAAAGGCTCTTCATAACCAAAGTTGTGAGGTGATTGCTAGTGTATATGAATACCTTAAGGAAGAGACAACGCATAAGTATCGCTACTCTCCTGAGTATAGAGTAATTAAGAAAGTGCAAGAAAAGTTATAATTCACAATGAAAAACTTAGGACTTTCATGAAGAAAGGAATATTCAAAATTATGCTAAATAGCTACATGCAATATACAATCCAAATTTACTTCCTAACTTGGTACTAGGAATGGATAGATAATGCTTCTTAACGAAATACCTACAACTTTAAGTTCTTTAAGAAGAGATATACCTTCTTGGTTACAATATTACATTATCACCTTTGCTGAACATAGCACCAAACAATTACTGTATGGTTTAATTCTAGGCAACAAGCCTACTCAGTATAATTTAAGTTAATTGATGGAAATTATTCATTTCTTCACACTAGGCTAAAGTACTGGATTGATAGAGTCGATGTGTTGAATGGGTAAGAGCGAGTGTACGGAAACCAGTAGATCCGTGGTTCAAATCCCGGCCGTGGCATTGAATTTTTCATGTCGACTCTATCAATCCAATGTCTGTATACGGCTAGTGTGAAGAAATGAATAATTTCCATCAATTAACTTAAATAAGAGTTAAAATGATGAAGCCTAGGACTCAAGTACTTATAATAGTAAGTCGCCACAAACGATGTATTAAGAATGCGAGAGCCCCTAGCGGTTTACCAGGAAATATACGAGTCAATTGGAGAATTTAATGTCATGACGGAAAATTAGCCATGGTAGCTCAATGGGTAAGAGCGACTGGACGGAAACCAGTAGACCCGTGGTTCGAATTCCTGCCGTTGCATTGAATTTTTCATGTCCGCTCTATCATTCCTACTCAGTGTAACGTTTTGATTGACCAAATAGTGTAAGGATATAACCATGCAACCTTAAAGGTTTCTCCGTACCATACTGATCTGAATACTATAGAATTAAATGGGCAAATGTCAAACAATTGATTGCTTGTTTAAATTTAACATTAAAAAAAGAAACAAAAGAACGTTGAAATGTGCCGCCAATGATTTCAGTAAATTGGCAAATAAAATGGATATGCTATCGGGTAAATGATATAGAATAGGAGTAATGGAGAAAAAATGCACTAATGGAAGAAAGAATTGAAAGAACTGTAACTGAAGACAATTGGATGGAAAGCAGTGACGAGGATCACAGTAATGACTGCACAGTGGAGGAGCAGGAGGAGGAAAGAAAGAATGAGAGAGAAAGAGAGAAAGAAAGAAAGAGAGAAAGAAAGAAAGAGAGAAGGAAGTAAATAAGGAAGAAAGGAGGCCGGGAGGGAGGAAGGATGGATGGGAGGAAGGAAGGAAGAAATGAAAGAGAGAAAGAAAGAAGGAAGGAAGGAAGCAAGGCAGGAAGAAAGGAAGCAAGGCAAGAAGGAAGGAAGGAAGGAAGGGTGAGAGGGAGGGAGGCCAGAAGGGAGGAAGGAAAGAAAGAAAGAAGGAAGGCAGGAGGGAAGGAAGAAGGGAAAAAAGGAAAGAAGGAAACAAGGAAGGAAAGAAAGAAGGAAAGAAAGAAGGAAAGAAAGAAGGAAAGAAAGAAGGAAAGAAAGAAGGACAGAAAGAAGGAAAGAAAGAAGGAAAGAAGGACAGAAAGAAAGAAAGAAAGAAGAAAGAAAGAAAGAAAGAGACATATCAGGCATAGAAGAATTAAAATATGATTAAAGGCAAAATTGTTTATTTCCGTGATAAGTTATTGTAAGTGAAAAACCTTTCTGGAGCTATAGTGCTAGAGTACATAGTGACAAGTGAAATTAACAATTCAGTGATACTTGAGAGGGTGAAGTAATCACAAAAGATATCACTGCCAAGAGAGCCAGGGAAACCCGGTAAGAGACTCACATCAAAGCTTTCACTGAAATATTTCAGTGCCCAAGATCACTGCACTGCCTATAACAAACTAAGACACAGGAAATCGAATGAGAATCAATCTATAGGCGAGACACTAATATCAACATAATTGAATAAACCTCTATAACACTTTTGTTCTATTTCCTTTGTGTGTTTTAATAAAAATCAACAGCGGGAAATGTCAAGAAATTGTTTAAAAAGACAAAATAATGCGGAGGTAGCAGTAAAACTCAGTGAACCAAAAGGTATTTTATAATTAACAACTCAGAAAATTATTTGCCGAGCGGTTAGACCGCTTGAGACAAAATAATGCGGAGGCAGCAGTAAAACTCAGTGAACCAAAAGGTATTTTATAATTAACAACTCAGAAAATTATTTGCCGAGCGGTTAGACCGCTTGACTCTCACCACCCAGGCGACCGCAAAGTGAGATATGTAATGGACGACCGGCGCTGGGGCTGGTTTTCTCCGGGATCTTCGGTTTCCCCCGCCATTTTTCCACCAATTGTTCCATTATCATCTTTCCTTTCGTCACCTCGCCCTCATTCCGTTCATCTACTTCCCTCACTCTCATCCGGAGACTGGGATCATCACCCATCACTGGATTTCTCTTTCTGATCCATTGTTCCTCCCTCCCTCGACGCCTAAAATAGCATAAGGGGTAAATGACCATAAATGTAGAGGACAGTGTCCTAGACCAAGAGAAGTAGACGAAATTTATTATCTCTAGTACATACTGAACTAGGAGTACAGAAACAACTGAATTCAACAAAAACTTTGATACCCCAATTTCACCGAACCAAAGAATCTTCCAGGTCATTCGACATTAATTTCAAAAATTTAATGTGATACACTAAAATTATAATTTTACCAATTCTTTAAATTATTCTTACAAATACTTATTCTTCTGTCTCCTTCATATTAATCAACATAAGCACTTCCACTTTTATTGCACATTTCTTTGTAGATAAAACGAGATAAGGGAAATGCATAGGCTTTAAGAGATAGTCAAACCCCAAGAGCTGGTGACTATGAGATCGCTTTGAAATGCTAATCTCGTTACATATCCAAGAGTTGCGAAGAAATAAGGAACAACTTTACAGAACAGTGTAAGTATCTACTGAAGAACTAAAATCCATATCATGGAATACTTGGAACTAGGAACCCAACAAAAAGTTTGTTTGTTTGTTGTTTTTTATGTACACCCTCTGCTTTAAAGAGATACATGTTTTGTGCGGTCTTTCTCTTGCGGCTTACCAGATATGCAAAGGTCATTCAGAATTAAGAGGGCTTTTGAGACAATTTTTGGAAAATAGTAGGCTTACATTTCATTTGTTATGAAAATAATTAAAACATGCAAAACTAAAATTTCACCAAAAATTGTTACATAAAAAGCGTAACTTCGGGTGGAGTATTTGCTTCAAAATTTTCGTGCTGCATTGTTGGAGGATGGAAACTTATATACCAAGTTTTATATTAAACCAACTTTTTTATTTTAAGTTACTCTGCTCACACAGATAGACATATTCAGATATATATACATATATAGGCTTTTATAAAATGTTTTTTCATGGGGGGGGGGGGACTCACGAGTATCAAAAAATATATTTCCGATGAAATCATGGTATTCAATTTTCGTTCGGAGTGAACTTATTGTAAATACCTCCCGCAATCGGAAGGTACGGGTTCGATTCACGTGACTAGTCTAGTTGACCCATAGATTTTACGGGGCTTTCTCCAGGTTGCCAAAAGATAATTGGATATCAAGAATTCCTTGGAAATATATTTTTGATTCTTCTAAATCTACCCTCCCCCCCAAAAAAAAAATATCGGTGACTGTCATCTTCGTCGGTTGCAGTTTCCGGTTGGTTCGAGGAATTGTATGCGAAATTATTAGTTGGAAGGAAGTCCTCCTCCATAAATGTTATGGATAAGGAAGATCCTGCCCTCACTGCCGGAACGACAGTGAAAAGAAGGACAAAACTCCTCAAAGTGTTAGCCCAACCCCCCAAGAAAAGAGGCAAATTGAATCGACCACCGCAGGCTAGGTAGTTTTTTTCTCCCTTTAGGAAAATCCCATATGGCCATCGAAGGGCAGGTATGAAAACTCAAATCATACTTTAACATTAAAAACTATTGGACATTAATGATATTGAAGCTATGAATCTTCAGATTTTACAGACGTTGAATTTGATTCCTAATATAATAAAAAGAAGGAAAAAAGTAATAATCAATTTGAAGTTTTTGTTTTCGTTTTAAGTTACAGAATTAATAAAGACAATTTTTCATTCCTTTTTGCGTTTATTAATTCTTATGTATGGTTTCTCACTGTTTTCTTTCTTCTCATTGGACATTTATTTGTCAGTTTATTTTTATTTCTGTATGTTATAGTCAAATTTAACCCTGCCTATTGCCATGATTGAAATTTTGAAAGGGTGCTGATTACCATGTTGTTGGACGACCTTATATGCACACTTCATCATCGTCATCATCATCATCATCATCATCTACATCATCATCATCATCAAGGTCGCCAGTTGAATTACATAACCCGAATTTCCTTCCCTCCATTTCATCGCCATTGTCATTTCATACCATCTCTCATCGGGTAGCCTCTTCAGGTAGTGTCGGTGGGCGTCTTGGCGCTGCATGGCAGGTTGATGTGCTCTTCGAAAACACTTTCGCCCTCCGGTGGGACAGTCTCCGGTCTGCGAGCCGGCCTAGTGGACTGTTTCAGGGTCACGATAGGAGGGATGCCATTGTGCTGGACTGCAGGGATTTTGAAGCTGGTAAAAAGTAGGGACCCTACCCTCTGCACTGCCATGACTCCTGGGGTTGGCCTACCTCTGTCTCCTCCTGCCTCATCCTTCCTCCCCAGTATCAAATTGAAGCCTATCCTATATTAATATCTGAAAGAAACTAGGAAGAATATAAAAGAAAATAAGTTAGTACTGCCATGACTCCTGGGGTTGGCCTACCTCTGTCTCCTCCTGCCTCATCCTTCCTCCCCAGTATCAAATTGTAGCCTATCCTATATTAATATCTGAAAGAAACTAGGAAGAATATAAAAGAAAATAAGTTAGTACTGCCATGACACCTGGGGTTGGCCTACCTCTCTCTCCTCCTGCCTCATCCTTCCTCCCCAGTATCAAATTGTAGCCTATCCTATATTAATATCTGAAAGAAACTAGGAAGAATATAAAAGAAAATAAGTTACTACTGCCATGACTCCTAGGGTTGGCCTACCTCTGTCTCCTCCTGCCTCATCCTTCCTCCCCAGTATCAAATTGTAGCCTATCCTATATTAATATCTGAAAGAAACTAGGAAGAATATAAAAGAAAATAAGTTAGTACTGCCATGACTCCTGGGGTTGGCCTACCTCTGTCTCCTCCTGCCTCATCCTTCCTCCCCAGTATCAAATTGTAGCCTATCCTATATTAATAACTGAAAGAAACTAGGAAGAATATAAAAGAAAATAAGTTAGTACTGCCATGACTCCTGGGGTTGGCCTACCTCTGTCTCCTCCTGCCTCATCCTTCCTCCCCAGTATCAAATTGTAGCCTATCCTATATTAATAACTGAAAGAAACTAGGAAGAATATAAAAGAAAATAAGTTAGTACTGCCATGACTCCTGGGGTTGGCCTACCTCTGTCTCCTCCTGCCTCATCCTTCCTCCCCAGTATCAAATTGTAGCCTATCCTATATTAATAACTGAAAGAAACTAGGAAGAATATAAAAGAAAATAAGTTAGTACTGCCATGACTCCTGGGGTTGGCCTACCTCTGTCTCCTCCTGCCTCATCCTTCCTCCCCAGTATCAAATTGTAGCCTATCCTATATTAATAACTGAAAGAAACTAGGAAGAATATAAAAGAAAATAAGTTAGTACTGCCATGACTCCTTGGGTTGGCCTACCTCTGTCTCCTCCTGCCTCATCCTTCCTCCCCAGTATCAAATTGTAGCCTATCCTATATTAATATCTGAAAGAAACTAGGAAGAATATAAAAGAAAATAAGTTAGTACTGCCATGACTCCTGGGGTTGGCCTACCTCTGTCTCCTCCTGCCTCATCCTTCCTCCCCCGTATCAAATTGTAGCCTATCCTATATTAATATCTGAAAGAAACTAGGAAGAATATAAAAGAAAATAAGTTAGTACTGCCATGACTCCTGGGGTTGGCCTACCTCTGTCTCCTCCTGCCTCATCCTTCCTCCCCCGTATCAAATTGTAGCCTATCCTATATTAATATCTGATAGAAACTAGGAAGAATATAAAAGAAAATAAGTTACTAATGCCATGACTCCTGGGGTTGGCCTACCTCTGTCTCCTCCTGCCTCATCCTTCCTCCCCCGTATCAAATTGTAGCCTATCCTATATTAATATCTGAAAGAAACTAGGAAGAATATAAAAGAAAATAAGTTAGTACTGCCATGACTCCTGGGGTTGGCCTACCTCTGTCTCCTCCTGCCTCATCCTTCCTCCCCCGTATCAAATTGTAGCCTATCCTATATTAATATCTGAAAGAAACTAGGAAGAATATAAAAGAAAATAAGTTAGTACTGCCATGACACCTGGGGTTGGCCTACCTCTGTCTCCTCCTGCCTCATCCTTCCTCCCCAGTATCAAATTGTAGCCTATCCTATATTAATATCTGAAAGAAACTAGGAAGAATATAAAAGAAAATAAGTTAGTACTGCCATGACACCTGGGGTTGGCCTACCTCTGTCTCCTCCTGCCTCATCCTTCCTCCCCCGTATCAAATTGTAGCCTATCCTATATTAATATCTGAAAGAAACTAGGAAGAATATAAAAGAAAATAAGTTAGTACTGCCATGACACCTGGGGTTGGCCTACCTCTGTCTCCTCCTGCCTCATCCTTCCTCCCCAGTATCAAATTGTAGCCTATCCTATATTAATATCTGAAAGAAACTAGGAAGAATATAAAAGAAAATAAGTTAGTACTGCCATGACACCTGGGGTTGGCCTACCTCTGTCTCCTCCTGCCTCATCCTTCCTCCCCAGTATCAAATTGTAGCCTATCCTATATTAATATCTGAAAGAAACTAGGAAGAATATAAAAGAAAATAAGTTAGTACTGCCATGACACCTGGGGTAGGCCTACCTCTGTCTCCTCCTGCCTCATCCTTCCTCCCCAGTATCAAATTGTAGCCTATCCTATATTAATATCTGAAAGAAACTAGGAAGAATATAAAAGAAAATAAGTTAGTACTGCCATGACTCCTGGGGTTGGCCTACCTCTGTCTCCTCCTGCCTCATCCTTCCTCCCCCGTATCAAATTGTAGCCTATCCTATATTAATATCTGAAAGAAACTAGGAAGAATATAAAAGAAAATAAGTTAGTACTGCCATGACTCCTGGGGTTGGCCTACCTCTGTCTCCTCCTGCCTCATCCTTCCTCCCCCGTATCAAATTGTAGCCTATCCTATATTAATATCTGAAAGAAACTAGGAAGAATATAAAAGAAAATAAGTTAGTACTGCCATGACTCCTGGGGTTGGCCTACCTCTGTCTCCTCCTGCCTCATCCTTCCTCCCCCGTATCAAATTGTAGCCTATCCTATATTAATATCTGAAAGAAACTAGGAAGAATATAAAAGAAAATAAGTTAGTACTGCCAGGACTCCTGGTGTTGGCCTACCTCTGTCTCCTCCTGCCTCATCCTTCCTCCCCAGTATCAAATTGTAGCCTATCCTATATTAATATCTGAAAGAAACTAGGAAGAATATAAAAGAAAATAAGTTAGTACTGCCATGACTCCTGGGGTTGGCCTACCTCTGTCTCCTCCTGCCTCATCCTTCCTCCCCAGTATCAAATTGTAGCCTATCCTATATTAATATCTGAAAGAAACTAGGAAGAATATAAAAGAAAATAAGTTAGTACTGCCATGACTCCTGGGGTTGGCCTACCTCTGTCTCCTCCTGCCTCATCCTTCCTCCCCAGTATCAAATTGTAGCCTATCCTATATTAATAACTGAAAGAAACTAGGAAGAATATAAAAGAAAATAAGTTAGTACTGCCATGACTCCTGGGGTTGGCCTACCTCTGTCTCCTCCTGCCTCATCCTTCCTCCCCAGTATCAAATTGTAGCCTATCCTATATTAATATCTGAAAGAAACTAGGAAGAATATAAAAGAAAATAAGTTAGTACTGCCATGACTCCTGGGGTTGGCCTACCTCTGTCTCCTCCTGCCTCATCCTTCCTCCCCAGTATCAAATTGTAGCCTATCCTATATTAATATCTGAAAGAAACTAGGAAGAATATAAAAGAAAATAAGTTAGTACTGCCATGACTCCTGGGGTTGGCCTACCTCTGTCTCCTCCTGCCTCATCCTTCCTCCCCAGTATCAAATTGTAGCCTATCCTATATTAATATCTGAAAGAAACTAGGAAGAATATAAAAGAAAATAAGTTAGTACTGCCATGACTCCTGGGGTTGGCCTACCTCTGTCTCCTCCTGCCTCATCCTTCCTCCCCAGTATCAAATTGTAGCCTATCCTATATTAATATCTGAAAGAAACTAGGAAGAATATAAAAGAAAATAAGTTAGTACTGCCATGACTCCTGGGGTTGGCCTACCTCTGTCTCCTCCTGCCTCATCCTTCCTCCCCAGTATCAAATTGTAGCCTATCCTATATTAATATCTGAAAGAAACTAGGAAGAATATAAAAGAAAATAAGTTAGTACTGCCATGACTCCTGGGGTTGGCCTACCTCTGTCTCCTCCTGCCTCATCCTTCCTCCCCAGTATCAAATTGTAGCCTATCCTATATTAATATCTGAAAGAAACTAGGAAGAATATAAAAGAAAATAAGTTAGTACTGCCATGACACCTGGGGTTGGCCTACCTCTGTCTCCTCCTGCCTCATCCTTCCTCCCCAGTATCAAATTGTAGCCTATCCTATATTAATATCTGAAAGAAACTAGGAAGAATATAAAAGAAAATAAGTTAGTACTGCCATGACTCCTGGGGTTGGCCTACCTCTGTCTCCTCCTGCCTCATCCTTCCTCCCCCGTATCAAATTGTAGCCTATCCTATATTAATATCTGAAAGAAACTAGGAAGAATATAAAAGAAAATAAGTTAGTACTGCCATGACTCCTGGGGTTGGCCTACCTCTGTCTCCTCCTGCCTCATCCTTCCTCCCCCGTATCAAATTGTAGCCTATCCTATATTAATATCTGAAAGAAACTAGGAAGAATATAAAAGAAAATAAGTTAGTACTGCCATGACTCCTGGGGTTGGCCTACCTCTGTCTCCTCCTGCCTCATCCTTCCTCCCTCGTATCAAATTGTAGCCTATCCTATATTAATATCTGAAAGAAACTAGGAAGAATATAAAAGAAAATAAGTTAGTACTGCCATGACTCCTGGGGTTGGCCTACCTCTGTCTCCTCCTGCCTCATCCTTCCTCCCCCGTATCAAATTGTAGCCTATCCTATATTAATATCTGAAAGAAACTAGGAAGAATATAAAAGAAAATAAGTTAGTACTGCCATGACTCCTGGGGTTGGCCTACCTCTCTCTCCTCCTGCCTCATCCTTCCTCCCCCGTATCAAATTGTAGCCTATCCTATATTAATATCTGAAAGAAACTAGGAAGAATATAAAAGAAAATAAGTTAGTACTGCCATGACTCCTGGGGTTGGCCTACCTCTGTCTCCTCCTGCCTCATCCTTCCTCCCCCGTATCAAATTGTAGCCTATCCTATATTAATATCTGAAAGAAACTAGGAAGAATATAAAAGAAAATAAGTTAGTACTGCCATGACTCCTGGGGTTGGCCTACCTCTGTCTCCTCCTGCCTCATCCTTCCTCCCCCGTATCAAATTGTAGCCTATCCTATATTAATATCTGAAAGAAACTAGGAAGAATATAAAAGAAAATAAGTCAGTACTGCCATGACACCTGGGGTTGGCCTACCTCTGTCTCCTCCTGCCTCATCCTTCCTCCCCAGTATCAAATTGTAGCCTATCCTATATTAATATCTGAAAGAAACTAGGAAGAATATAAAAGAAAATAAGTTAGTACTGCCATGACTCCTGGGGTTGGCCTACCTCTGTTTCCTCCTGCCTCATCCTTCCTCCGCCGTATCAAATTGTAGCCTATCCTATATTAATATCTGAAAGAAACTAGGAAGAATATAAAAGAAAATAAGTCAGTACTGCCATGACTCCTGGGGTTGGCCTACCTCTGTCTCCTCCTGCCTCATCCTTCCTCCCCCGTATCAAATTGTAGCCTATCCTATATTAATATCTGAAAGAAACTAGGAAGAATATAAAAGAAAATAAGTTACTACTGCCATGACTCCTGGGGTTGGCCTACCTCTGTCTCCTCCTGCCTCATCCTTCCTCCCCCGTATCAAATTGTAGCCTATCCTATATTAATATCTGAAAGAAACTAGGAAGAATATAAAAGAAAATAAGTCAGTACTGCCATGACACCTGGGGTTGGCCTACCTCTGTCTCCTCCCGTCTCCTAAGCTTACTCCCCTACCAGCGCTGCCCAATACGGTACACGCATCTCACGCGCCTGACCTGATAACATTATCTCACTAGTTACGCTCGGATAAATACGAGGGCTGTTCAATAAAGAATGATCACAATTTATTTTTGACAACGTACCTATACTCATCCTCATAGTTTTGATGGTCCTTCTCAAAATAGTCTCCCCTGAATGCGATGCACTTGTCCCAGTGTTTCTGCCAGTCTTCAAAGACATGCTGGAAACCATTTTTTGAGAGATCCTTCAAAATCGCCTCCGCAGCCTTCGCCAATGCTTCTGGTGATGGATAATGCCTCCTACGAAGGTTTTCTTCAAGTTAGGGAATAGAAAAAGGTCACATCGGGCTAAACCCGGACTATAGGGAGGGTGAGGGATGTACTTCATGTTGATTTTTGCAAGATATTCAGCAACAACATTGGCAATATGCGGCCGCGCATTATCGTGGCGCAGCATCCAGCCTGCTTCACGGAAATGTGGTCTTTTGCGCCTGATATGAATTTGCAATGTTTTCAGGACATCCCTGTAGTGTTTTCCAGTTACTGATGTGTGTGTAGGTACAACATGCGGATAAACCAGTTCATGAATATCAAAGAATGAGATGACCATAACTTTCCCAGCAGAAGCAACCACTTTTGCTTTTTTGGAGATTGGTGATGAAGGAGATTTCCACACTGAGCTTTGCTGTTTGCTCTCAGGATCAAAATGATGTAGTCAAGTTTCATCAGTAGTGATTATGTTTGAAAGAAACTCCAGAACTTCCTCTAACATTAACTTTAACTGCATGTTACCTCCATTGCAGCGGTAGGCGATACTGAACATATCTGAACTCTCCTGGTTCTCACAGGGAGGAACCACGAGTGCCAACAGTGAAACTACTACGGCGTGTTTGTTTCACATTAAGCTAACAGAATATAATAAGATTGAATTTTAGTGCGAAAAATTGTGACCGTAAAAAAATTATGATCACTCTTTATTGAACAGCCCTCGTATTTAAAAATGGCAGATGCCGATCTCATAATAAGAAATAATTTTATTTAATCATCATGACCGTATAAAAATCTTGTCCCTACAATACTTAGAACGCGAGCGATGCCGTTTTATCTTTCACGTGGTTATGGTTACCCAACATCCATCCATTCAACACCGAGAAGCCTGGAAAACAACATTCGTTCCTGACAATACTTATCTCAAGGATAAATAAACAGTGCACCTACTGCAATTTGAAGCAGACCGAGATAATGTTCAGTTCGTTTTCAGAGTAGTGGTGTGTTATTCCGTTAAGGACAGCTATGACTGAAAATTTGAAATCCTAAACTAATAATGCTAGCTTTTTAGGATTTATATTACGGATGTAACTTAGTGCAAATATGATACAGCCCAAATTTTGTCAAGTTTGCTTTGATACTTTGGAGAATATGGTCAAATTTATTTATTTTTGGTTACGTCGCCTAAAAAGTTTCTTGCGATAAAATAACTTAAATTTTGGTCTAATATGTTAACAACAGGTTCCCAATACATTCAATTTTTGAATTTCCCCTAAGTTTCTCTTTGTCTCAATAACTTTAGGCTCCATAAACCTTTAAAGCTATGAATATGGCTCTTTTCTCAAAATTTGAATTTTTTGTGCTTTGAAGTAATGAAAGTGTGCATCTCACAATAAAACCCAGATCAGTTTCTATTCACTGTATCTCTGAATGTGTGTAGCAGGTTTCATTAGTGTAATACCAAAACTGCGACACAAAGAGCATCTTAAATGATAAAAATGCTGAAATTTTCAATAGCCAGAAAACAAGGATAAAGAAATAGAATTCATATCTAACACTAGCATTCACATAAACTTCAAACTAGATTAGATCATTTAAAATGGCTTGCGGATGCTATCTAAGGATTCTTTGGATCAGGAAGGCTTACACTAATTAAGAGACTAAAAAGAGGAAATAGTGATTTTTTGAAAATGTTCAGGAATTTTCAGCCATACATATCCTTAAAGGGAACGGCATCGTGAAGTCGTGAGTCCAACTCGTGTAGAAATATTGTTAATACTATATTAATTTATTATTATACATATTTTTTTCCACAGTGCTTGTGATCCGAATACGTGAACATGTCCCTCGAAGCTGGGCCAAGTAATTTTTCGGTCAACAAACGTGAAGTTATTCATTTTCTGGCAAGAAAAAAATATATTTAATATGAATTCTACGAAAGCTCTCCAATCCACCATATACGTCAAGTGTAGATTTATAAACTTTGTGGTGTAGGTAGTGTGTATATAGTGTCACGAATGTGTGGTGAAGCAGCCTTATCCTTAGAAAAAGGGAGCGTGCCTATATTTCAATCTCCGGTAAAGACCCACAAAGTTGGAAAGCGCGTTACTGAATTGGAAACCGTGCTTGCTATTGCACTATTGTGACGTGTGTCGAGGTAAGATTTTATTATTTTATGAATATTTAATGTGTTTTTAATTACAGGAAAAATAGGTAGAACCTTTGCTGGCGTGTAAAACGTGCTACGTACAGATCCTTTGCCGGTACACGCACTACACATGGCAACAGCGCTCCGCTTGAGCATTGACCAGCGTTCATATGCCTTTAACTTTTGCCAGAGGTATAATCTGTTTAGCAATAGTTATAACAAAGACTGCATTTCACCAACAAGTGTTAGCTGAACACTCATGTTAAATCTTTTGTTAAACTAACAGGCAATATTACGCTTAAGTCGTTAACAATTGTAGAATTATCAAGATGGCGGGCGTGAACCCAGCTTTTGATGTCGATTTGCTATATTTAGATCATTTAAATGGCATTCGTAATAGAGAATGGCCTATGAGGAAAAATGATATTTAGGACTATCAGAAAAGATTTGCTGCGGAGCTATAGAAATAAGTTTGTTACGGAGGTTACTGAGGAAGTACAAGAGAGATTAGAGCATGCGTCGAATTATGCTGATCTCGCCTTTGCTTCAAGTATTAATAAGTTTGCGATTTTATAATTCGCTGAATCCTGAGGATAATACACTGTCCACCTTCCGTCTTAAAACATTCAAGTCTCTCGTCACTTCTGTCCTTCTTCGCACCTCGTTTTAAATTTACGTAATATTGACGAAGATTCTTCGTACTTCTGGTTGTGACGTTTGCATTCGAACTCATTTCCAGTCTTTTCCCACGTCACATCTTTCTCTTTCACATTTACCGCAACCGCCCTCTTATTTTCCACAATATCGTTATAATTAGTTACTAATTCAACTAACAATTCTTTCTCGATTAATGAGAAATTTGTCCCACGGATTCTCTTCTGATTTTGTTCACCCGCCAGTTTCCCAGCTGCGTGTAAACGAAAATAAAAACAAAAGCGCGTAGCAGTACGTTCAGAAAATAATACAATTCATCTATAGCCTTCCAGACTGTAATATTTACAAGTCTATTGGCGTTAACACGTGTTTCTTAACATTTTCAGAGAACAAGTTGGTGAAATGCAAGAATATTAACACCTTTGTAAACGCTATAACGATTGTTACATTACGTTTGTTAACGTCGATTTTAGCATATGTTGGTAAAATCAGGAATTAAAGTATCAAATTCCATAATGTTTAGTTTCATGAGTCAAAGTTCATGCCATTATTTTATCTGATCCATATACAAGAGGTGTAGAAAGTTTAAGCTTGGCAGTGTTAGCTGTTTCGAAATGTTAAGTCTCAAAAATATGAATAGGTATGAAATATTTCAAAAAAGTCACCCAGTGAATAAGCTCTAAATATTTATACAATGAAAACGAGGATATGTTTAAACTGTCTTCTTCATCATTCAGAATGATTCCACAAATAGATTGCATTATCATTCACTGTTAAACAAAGACACTTAACGTCTCTCTCAAGGCACCATACTTTTGATGTCATTTGTAATATCTTATGAATGTTCTGGCGATAACTAACTTGTGATATTTATACCAGGATATGTGTGGTTAGGTTGACTTAAATTAGCTGATAAATTTATTGGAGCCTAGTAGGTCAGTTAGTTTAAACGATACGTTATGGATGTAGAATTAAACGTTTACTATAATAGACGTACCTATTGAAGTATTAATTCTGCTAACTTCTATAATAAGATTTTTATCTTTTGGTTTTCTCTTTCCTACCGATTTCTCGAAAATTATTCGAACAAACCGGCACTTCAATATCACAAATGCATGGAGTCCTGCTTCTACATCGCTTCTGCAAGGAAACATCTCGTTGTAATGTGACCCATGAGTATTTGTGGGCTTAACACACCCCAAAAAGAAGAGATAAGGTGAAGGGAAACACACAAGCCAGCTGAGAATGAGTTCAGAGACGAAAGAACCTAACAATTCCAGATAATCACCATGATGCCACCTAGGAACACCCGTTAGGTAAATAGCGCAAGCATCAGCACCATTTGTCTACATTTTGCCGAGCTACCAAGCCGACATTGAGACCCCAGAAATGTAAAAAGGAACACAATGAACGGAAGGAAATTAGTCCGTGGATTAAAGAAGCATTCGCGTAGTAACGATGGAAAACTATGGGAAAAAAAGAAAATGTCAGAGAGTTCGGTCGACTGAAATAGAACTTAGGCTGCAGACTTGACCCCCTCTTTGACCACTTGACTTGACGTTTACGATACATTCCCATATTTTGCTTATTTCACCACTGTGAAAGGGTTTAGCAACTGATAAAAGATGATATATGATGGCACCTACCTAACTTTTTCGATGTTGCCTATAGACGAAGATAACGGTAAAGCCGGCCGGAGCAGTAAGAGCGGCGGCGATGGCGGCGAGAGCAGGTACCAGGACGTTGCTGTAACCTGGCCTGAACTTGTAGGCAGGAAGACGTTCTGTATGTTCCAGCACCTCACTAACTCCAGGTGTGGCTACGCTCACGTTTAGCAACTTCAAAAGATCCAGTTCAGCTGAAACCAAAGAACACATTCTCCCTTAGACCATTTATTTCATACATAACAACTTCTTAAAAAGAGATCCGCTTACGTGTGCTCGTATCTCTGTGGCCTTATACCTATGAACAACAGAACGCCCAACAAAAATCGGTTACATACTTTCTATTTAAATTGGGCAGTAACCAAAGTTGCGATAAAAGTGTTTTTAATCAAAGGAAGTTTTCTGCTTACCGAAGGTACCTAACAGAGAAAGTACATGATATATGTATGTAGTGAACATGGCTTGCAAAATCTTTTTCAAGTAAGTAGCATGATGGAAAGTTACCGACAGCGAATTAATGAGTTTTATGTTTGTTTCTCTGACGTTGCAATCGGATTAATGGGCGGGGTTGGTATAATTAAGATAAGAGCTACATGCTTGCAGGCACGCAAGATGTTAAACATTTCTTCCAGGTCATAAACTTTTATATTTTCGATGCTCTAGGCAGGACTGCATAAACATTAGCGCTATGTGATTAAATGTATGCAATGTAATTATGCTGTTGCCTTTCAACTAAAATAACAATCTCTCATGTTAGATGAATTAAAAAGCGGGCTTCTAATATCACACGACCTACTTACTCTCTCTCTCTCTCTCTCTCTCTCTCTCTCTCTCTCTCTCTCTCTCTCTCTCTCTCTCTCTCTCTCTCTCTCTCTCTCTCTCTCTCTCTCTCTCTCTTAACATTTTAGAGATTCCACGAACTTGTGTAAATGTTGTGTTATACTATCCATTTCATAATAATCGTTAGACAGTAATCATTTAGATTTAATAGCTAGAAGTTCTGTTACTAGTACAAGACCAAGACAAGTCACCTGTCCACGTATTAGGTCCACAGCTTAACTATTAGCGAAAGAGAAGCCCTTCGGAAAACTGTAGTGAGAGAGTTAGCTGGCGAAGGCCGATTCATAGCTGTCAACTGATAGCAACTTTTGAAAACCAATTCCTTAAATTTGAGTGAATGAATGAATTATTTATTTTGCATATTCCAAAATATTGCAATTTCTAATTTCCAACTTTAGGCTACATTTATTTGTCTTTACCTTGTTGCTACCTTGGCTTACATGATACCTATGTTTTGCAATGAAGCGTTATCTGTACGACACGTGGTGCTAGTGTTTTTGCCTAGCACACGTCTGTGCAACTGCCGGCCAGCTTTGCAAAAATGCTAGCGGACGATAATCAAGTAGTGGAGAAGGTTTTTAGATTCTTTTCTAGGTTAGACTTTAGGATTTAGTGAACGGAATTTTTGGTAGGTTGGATATATATTTGTTTTTATTTATTTTACTTTTGTTTGTTTTTTGTTATGCACGTGTATTTTTATAAGTTCAGTTACACTTTAATAGATTTTTAGAACGATTTATATCTGGCTTTTGCCATGACTAGTTTTTTAAATGGTCGCTGATAACCTCTGCAATTGAGCGCCCTTATTCTCATCATCATTCATTTATACATGACACCCTGGTCTTCTGCCCTGCCAGGTGACTCTTAACTCCATGCCTCGTTGTTATTTAATTAACCCCATTCTTCCCCCTCATCTTCCTTTCTTATATTCTTTACACTTCTTGCCCATTTTTATTTTCCTTTCTATAATAGCGCACCAATACTTTCTACCTTCTCTTTTTCTCCTTTCCTGTTAACATTTTTACAGCTCCTTTTCTCTACTTTTTCCCATTTATCCTCCCAAACCTTTTTTCTCCATATTGCAACCTCCTCGCATTCTGTTAAATAGTGTTCTATACTTTATTTACCACCACATAATTTACAATAGGATTAGGATTCACTACGGAGGGGATTCGGCACTTAGACCACTTTGTTGCTGGGTCCTTTGTGCCTATGCCTCCAAGTGGGGTACCCCCTGGAGGAAGGATGAGGTGAAAGGAGTAATCGGACGGCCGTCCAAAAGAACCACGACAGTGCAGAGGGCAGGGCCCCTACAATTTACTTAGAGACTTCCCCCGACAGGCCACGGAACGGACACGCTCCCCTACTGCGGGAAGACAACGAGCCCTGCAGCCAAGCCCCAAAGTTTCCTGGCTGAAGGTACCGAAATGGCCCCAGCAAAGAGGCGGAAACCGTCAACCAAACTATCGGAGGCCTTGCACCGCCGAGACACCCGCCGACACTTCTATCCTGAAAGTGACCGCCAGATGAGAGATGATGTGAAATGATAATGGAGATGAAATGGAGGGACAGGAAACTCGGGGGACGTAATTAACCTACACAGCATTCGCTGATATTTTACAACCAAGCCTCTCAAAATCCAACCTCTGTGGTCCTCGTCCCGAGGGGTGGGCAACAGGAAGTAGGGGACCGACTGATAGGGTGATGTACGGTGGGGACTTGGTGTACCCCAGGACCGCTACGGCTGCCGAGAAGGCCCATCAGTAACCCCGAAAACTGGCAGAAGAGGCTCTGGTATTTTCCCCCAGGGACCTACTACAGTAGGTACGGGATTGGCGATCCCGGGGTCCCTAGCCATTCACCCTCAATTCATCCCCTTCATCTCCATCAACTGTGCCACGTGTAGCTACTGCTTGTCAGTAAGCATCACTTTCTTCCTCTTCTAGTTCTTTATTATTCTTATTAGCACGTAAGGTCTTAGGTTTATAACTCGTGTCTCACCAGCAGGGATCTCTCCTATCTCCGTGGTTCTGTCCCACGGTTTTCAGCGCGGCTTCCGACATGTGTGCTCTCCGGAGGTCTCAAAAGTGAAGGTTGAGCGGACCCTTCGCACTGCCCCTATGTGTAGCCTTAGGCGCGGAGCCCGTCCACTCCGTCAAGTACACCCACGGAGCTCCTTGAGGGCCCGGTCTGTGTTAATCTCCCGACGGCCGTGTTGCCGTTGGGTTAGTATCACGGACCGGACGTGTTAGCGCTGACGGAACCCCGGTGTAATCAACCACAAGTCCCCTGAATCCGCGTGTGCCCTTTATGCGCAGCGCGGCCTAAAGTGGGGAGCCACAGGCGGTTATTCCTGTGGTAGGGGCATAAAGCCGGGGTGTGCGTGGTGAACGGTTTACCCATACGGACAAGCAGTGGATTTTGAAGGGTAGATTTACTGAGGTACAAATGAGATCGGTCATGGGTGGGGTCCCCATGACGGCACAGACCGTGAAGATTCGGTGTCTTTCTTTCTTTAACCCCCGGATGGCAGGCTGACGCCGACGGTTCCAGATGGGGGTCTATATCATCATGTCTCCGCGCAAAACTTCCTTCATTGACCCTTATTTATTGATGACCTTGGCATGTGATGGCAAAACGTTTAAGGATATAAGTCCCTTCTACATAAAGCCTGAAATAGACAAAACCAGTGGCCCTGTAAAAAACGCTACACGTCTCCGGGACGGCAGCTTACTGTTAGAGACCTCAACTGCAGACCAGTCTAAAAAACTAAAAAAAGCGTCTTTGTTGGGTTCCTACCCTATCCGGGTAGCCCCACACAAAACGCTGAACACCTGTAGAGGAGTAGTCACCACCTCCAGCTTAGATGGTCTTGCTAATGAAGAGATAGTAAGTTGCCTCTCTGATCAACTTGTTTGTCAGGCGTACCGGCTTACCCGAAAACCAGATGGCAAGGAATACCCCTTACGTACACTGTTTCTAACTTTTGCTGGAACTAAGTTACCCGAATACATATATTGCGGCTATGAACGTGCTAGCGTCCGCCAGTATGTCCCGAACCCCATGCGCTGTTTCCAATGTCAGCGGTTCGGACATACTAAGGTCACGTGTACCAATCCTGCTCTTTGTGAGCAATGTGGCCTACCGAAACACGACGACCCAAACTGCAGTCGAACACCTTGTTGCGTGAACTGTGGCGGTAGTCATCCCTCCAGCTCGCGACAGTGCCCTAGATTCATGGACGAAAAAAGCATTCAGGAGCTACGTGTAAAAGAACGACTGACATTTCCAGAGGCACGACGGCGCTTCGAACAACTGAAGCCTGCTACCACTACTACTTGATATGCATTAGCAGCTCGCCGTACTCCTAATACCACTGTTGCTGTTCAACACGTCCCTGTCGCCCACGCATCCATGCAGACTGACTTTCTAGCCGTTAAACCTACGCCTCAGACAGTTTGTATATACACCAGCACTACATCCGCTTCAACCGTACAGACTCCAGCCACCAAGCCATCAGCGGGTAACAACCATCCCGTGGTAAATGTGAAAAACCGATCCCGACCAAAACATAGATCGCGAAGTCGCTCGCCTTCTATTAGATCCCGGTCTCGTTCTACGAGCCGTAGGAGTTCTGACTCTCGATCATCAGCGGAGTTACAGGAGGCTAACTATTTTCGAATCGTAGGGCCCAAGTCAGCCGAGGTCAAGAAAAAGGTTAAAACGGCCCATCAAAAACTCATTATGGAAATAATCCAGTGGAATGTCAATGGTTTTCGAGCTCGTGCTCAAGACCTACAACATTTAGTTTCTCAACGGTCACCGTCAATAATTTGCCTCCAGGAAACCCACTTACATCCCAATCACTCGTTACACCTTCACTCTTTTTCGGCATTTAGAAGCGATTCTCTTGCAGGTATGCGTGCAAGCGGTGGCGTTGCTACCTTAGTGGCGCCTAACATTTCGACCGCCCACGTTCCTGTCACCACACCATTGCAAGCTGTGGCCGTCCGACTACAGCTGGAGAGCATCAGTTTTACCATCTGTAACATGTACCTGCCGCCGCTCAGTATTGTTCCAGATCGGGATCTTCTAGCTCTATTGGCTCAGCTCCCCTCACCACCCCCCAGGGGCCTACTTCGGTAGGTACGGGTTTGGCGAACCCGGGGTCCCGAGCCAACAGTCTCCCTCGAGTGGGCTCCTCTTCGTGGTTGAGGGAGATGGTCAGCAGGCCCACCCACGTGTAGGCCGTGCGTGGAGACCCGTGTCGGTGGAAAGGTTTGTCCTGGTAGTTGAGGGATGCGTATCTGAGCTCGTAACAGTTATTTTTTCTGAATTCGGGGAGGGTGCGCATTTCTAATACACTACTTTGGCTTCTGCTTCGCCTAAACGGGAGGTTAGGGACTAACCCACCCCTAATCAATCGGCCAGGACTAGGTATTGTACCGACCTCCAGGGTGAGTGGGACGGTGAGCTCGCTATATCCCCTGTGTAGCCCTGTCATCCCAGTGGGATGAGCCCTTGTTGGACTCCGTGGTGGGTGGGGAGCACTGGGGGATGAAATTTAGACTAACTCTTATGGTTAACCTACACCCCCCAAAAAACAATAAACGTGGAAAGGATCTGTTTGAAAACAGTGTTAAACAAGTAGTTGAGTGTGGTCCTCGCTACTTAGTTATTAAACGAACGGAGGAAGGTAGAACGTTTTCTACGGTTAATCCGTTTATTATCCAGAAAGGTCTTGACAATATAGCTGGTGCAGTTAAATCATGTACAAAATCTAGAAATGGCACGCTGCTGGTGGAAGCAACTACAGCATCCCAGGCAGCAAAGATACTGAAAGCCAACATGCTGGGCAGTTATCCAGTCAAAGTGGAGATGCATAGGACCCTGAATTCCTCGCGCGGTGTTGTAAACACTAGCGCGTTGGATGGAATGTCCAACGAGGATATTCAGGAGAACCTCCAGGAACAAGGCGTAACTGCAGTCTATCGTGTCCAAAGGAGAGAACGAGGGGATATGGTTCCTACTCGTACCCTGTTCCTGACCTTTGATCGGGTAGATCTCCCTCAAAGGATCAGGGCAGGATATGAAGTGATTGAGGTTAGACCATACATACCTAACCCTCTGAGATGCTACCAATGTCAGCGGTTCGGTCACACTAGTGCATTCTGTAAAGGCGCACCTACATGTGTCAGCTGCGGAGCCGGCATGCATGAAAATGCATGTACATCACCTCCGGAATGCGTAAATTGTAGCGGTGAACATCCATCAAGTTCACGAGAATGCCCCCGTTATATTGAAGAGCGAGCTATTCAGGAGATCCGGGTTAAAGAAAAGGTATCCTTTTCGGAAGCCCGGAAACTTCTATGTATTCTCAAGCCCTCTTCAACCACTTCCCGTACCTATAGCTCTGTGGCGGCTACTCCGTCACCGAAACGGGAGGTTGGTACCCAAACATCTGATATAAACGGGGCAACAATATCCGAGAAAGTTCTAGTGCCTAGATCGCAACCAAGAGCATCAGTAACAACATCTAAAACTCCGAGAACACAGACTACTGAAAATATCAAGTCAGTGAATTCGCCTGAGAAAGCATCCACTTCTAACAACAGGACGAAATTGCCCATTGTATACCAAGCACCAGAGATCAAGTTCAAGACGCAGTATGATAGAACTGCCTTCCTGAAAGAAAGCACAAAGTCTGCTCCAGAAAAGTCCAAGAAACGTAGCCCTAGAGCGTCTCCGAGATCATCGTCGGAGTCATCTTCTGGGGAGGACCACGACCGGCGACCGTCATCTACGTCGGTCGGAATTTCCAATCGCTTCGAGCCCCTCGAATCGAAAGTTGTAGAAGGAAAACCGTCCTCTTCTATAGAGGATATGGAGCAGGAAACAGCTGAACACGCTGCTACATCTGCAGCAAAGAAGAGGCAGGATAAACCTGCCGAAACTAGCCCTACACCAAAGAAAAAGGGCAAATTGATTCGGCCACCCATGAAGTCGTCTTAATGTAGACTACCTTTACATCTTATATCCCATAGTTCCAATGGCTATCCTACAATGGAACATACGAGGATTAAGAGCGCATCGACCAGAATTGGAACTTTTGCTCAGTAAGCATCACCCCTTAGTGGTATGCTTACAAGAGACTAAGCTACGACCACAAGACAACTTTAAAATCAGACGCTACACACCACTGAGGTGTGATGTTGAAACAGAAGAGGGCATTCCTGCACACGGGGGTACTATGATGCTCCTCAGGGATGACATATTTGTAGATCCGTTACAGCTACAGTCTGACTTACAATCTGTAGCTGTAAGGATTAAGCTGCCACCAATAGAATTTTGCATTTGCACTGTATATCTCCCGCCATCAGATGACCTCTCGTTAGGTGACCTTGAAGATCTGGTTTCCCAACTTTCAACACCATTTCTAATAGTTGGAGACTTTAATGCCCATCACCCACTTTGGGGCTCAAATCGGGCATGTTCGAGAGGCAACCTCATTGCAAAATTCTTGGAGAGCAATAACTTGGTTCTCCTGAACACCGGAGAGCCCACATTCCTCTCAGACGCGTTTAACACCTATTCGCACATCGATTTGGCAGTGTGTTCATCCCAGTTAGCTGTTTCATTACAGTGGAATGTCATCTCTGATTTACATTCCAGCGACCACTTTCCATGTCTTCTTAGTCTCTTAGCACAAGATGTGTCTCCCGCACGTATCCCTAGATGGCGCTTTGATCGTGCCAACTGGAATCTTTACACCCAGTTGGCTGTCTTTGAATACAACGAGCACGATTCTATGAATGATTTAGTCGATCATCTCACAGAGAAAGTTCTTTCCGCTGCAGAACAGTCTATTCCACGTTCGGCTACCCAACCCGGTCGATTGCCTGTCCCATGGTGGACCAACGACTGCCGGAATGCTATTCGTGCTCGTAGACGTGCTCTAAGGGTATTCCAACGACACCCTACGCTAAGTAATCTAATTGAGTATAAGAAAGCGCGTGCAAAATCTAGGCAAATAATTAAGGATAGCAAAAAGACCTCATGGAACAAATTTGTATCATCCTTTAACAGATGTACACCCTCATCTGTTGTATGGGATAAATTAAGGCGCGTGGCCGGAAAATCAACCCACCTGCCAATCGCTGGTCTGAAAACAACTGCAGGAGTTGTTGTTGATCCGTTTGTTGTGGCTAACACCTTCGGCTGTGCTTTCGCTCAGGTGTCTAGCTCATGCAATTATGCTCCTGAGTTTATCTCAATTAAGACTCAGGTAGAATCTCAAGGTTTCGTGTTTAGTTCCAGAAACCTTGAAGACTATAACCGCCTCTTCATCTTGGCAGAGCTAGAACACGCTCTTTCGTCATCGCGACCAACAGCACCAGGACCGGACGGAATCCACGTTCAAATGTTACAACATCTCTCACCTGAAGGTAAGGCATTCCTGCTCGAGGTCTATAACCGTGTTTGGGTTGATGCCACGTTTCCTGAAAAGTGGCGAGAAGCTACCATTATACCTATCTTGAAAGCTGGCAAGGACCGTCACCTCCCTTCTAGCTACCGCCCTATTTCCCTCACCAGTTGCGTATGCAAGGTGATGGAACGCATGATAAATGGGCGGTTGGTATGGTGGCTGGAAACGCACAACCTACTGAATAACATCCAGTGCGGTTTCCGACGACGCCGTTCAACAGTGGATCATCTTGTGTCCATGTCGACACAGATTATGAACGGATTTCTTAAGAACTGTCAAACAGTCGGAATATTTTTTGACCTCGAAAAGGCTTATGATACGTGTTGGCGGGCAGGGTTGCTACGTACTCTGCACACCTGGAATATACGTGGACGCCTACCACTCTTCCTTCAGGAATTCCTGAAAGACCGCGTATTCCGAGTAAGGGTTGGCTCGGTTTTTTCGAACCTTTTTGTTCAAGAGAACGGTGTACCACAGGGATCGGTACTAAGTGTTACGTTGTTTGCTATTGCGATTAATTCTATCTCGAAATGTGTACCTCCAGGTGTCTCGTCATGCCTATTTGTAGACGACTTTGCCGTCTACTGTACATCTCAGCGCACTCCGTTTTTAGAGCGCCGTCTTCAGACCACCTTGGACAACCTTAAGAGTTGGAGCTTAAAAAACGGCTTCCGTTTTTCCGCTGAGAAAACCATCTGTGTAAACTTCTGGCGTCAGCAGAGTCGACTACCTCCAAGGCTCCGGCTAGGCGCTGATCTACTACCTTTTGCAGATGACGCGAGGTTCCTTGGATTGATATTTGATAGAAAACTTAGTTGGTCGTCGCATATAGCACAACTGAAAGCACGATGTGACCGATCTTTGAATATCTTGCGGGTACTAAGTGGGAAATCGTGGGGAGCGGATCGTGCAGTGTTATTGCGAATTTATCGGGCACTCATCCGTTCCAAATTAGACTATGGTAGTATCGTTTATGGCTCAGCACGACCATCTGTGCTGAAGAGATTAGACACAGTCCATAACTGTGGCAAACGTATAGCTGTTGGGGCATTTCCAACGAGCCGAGTTATAAGCCTGTATGCTGAGTCTGCAGAACCTCCTCTGCAGTACAGGCGCAACATGTTATTAGCCAATTATGGCTGTGGACTTAATTGCATGCCCACACATCCATCGTTTACGCCGTTCTTTAATACCTTCATGGACGTGCGTTATAGGAACACTACTATTAAACCAAAGCCACCTGGTTTTCGTTTCCGGGAGCTCCTTAGACATCTTGATACTGACATGCCCAAGATGTATCCTAGGGGGGAGAGGACATACCCTCCTTGGTTGTATAGAGCGTCCCCGGTTGATCTGGGCATGACTAAATATGATAAATCTACCATGTCTATGTCTAGTATCCGCACATGTTTTTTAGAATTTTTATCGCGATATGAGGACCATTTTGTAATTTATACTGATGGCTCCAAGAACTCAAATGGCGTTGGTTGTGCTTACGTGTGTGGAACCGAACCCTATACATTCGGATTCCACACTAGCACCTCCATTTTTACTGCAGAGCTTTATGCAATATACCGGGCCATTTTACACGTACGCCGACGAAAGTTGGGGGACTGCTTAATCCTGAGTGATTCCCTCAGTGCACTTCAAAGCCTACGGCAGCTGTACAACTACCACCCTATTGTGCAGCGTATACAGGATGCCCTCCACGTTTTACACGCTTCTGGCGTTAACGTGGTGTGTGCATGGATCCCTGGTCACGTAGGCTTGCGGGGGAATGAAATGGCGGATTCAGCAGCCAAGACGGCTATCATGAAGTCCAGGGTTAAAATACCATCTGTGACATCGGAAGACTTTAGGGCCGAATTGCGGAGAGCTGTGCAAACCTGCTGGCAGGAAGAGTGGTATGCTCTCCGCAATAATAAACTTAGATCTGTCAAAGAACTTCCGATTCCCTGGGTTACCTCCTGTCGGTCATCTCGTCGCGAGGTGGTGAGTTTGGCTCGGTTACGAATTGGGCACTGCATTTTTACGCATAGTTTTCTTTTTAAAAAGGAGCCTTCTCCACTGTGTCCGTTTTGTAATGAAGCGTTGTCTGTACGACACGTGCTGCTAGAGTGTTTTCACCTAGCAGACCTTAGGACGTCTCTGCAGCTGCTGGTCAGCTTTGCAGACATGCTAGCGGACGATCACGCAGTAGTGGAGAAGGTTTTTAGATTCTTTTCGAGATTAGATTTTAGGATTTGGCAAATAGAATTTATGGTTTTTGGACGGCATTTTTATTTTATTTATTTATTTATTTTTTTTTTCAACGCGTATGTATTTGTTGTCTTTTTTAACATAGTTATACTGTTTTAGAATGATTTATATCTGGCTTTTGCCATGACCAGTTTCTTTTAAAATGGGCGCTGATGACCTCTGTAGTTGAGCGCCCTTATACTCATCATCATCATCACTCCCCTCACCACTACTCCTTTTGGGAGATTTGAATGCCAAGCACTCGCTCTGGGGATCAGACACTGATGACGCCCGTGGATGCCTCCTCGTAGACGTCTTCGATAAGTCTGACCTGCTTCTGCTAAATACTGGTGACCCGACATTCCTATCATCCGCTTATGGTACACAATCCGTACTAGACCTTTCTTTTTGCAGTCCGTCATTAATAACACTACTTGAGTGGTCAGTACTCTCCGACCTCTTTGGCAGTGAAATAGTAACTGCACCGAGCCGTACAATCAACCTTTCACCGCAGCCGAGCTTGCCCATTCTCTGGCGTTAGCAAAGGATTCTTCTCCAGGTCCCGATGACGTACACCGACAGATGCTGCTACATCTTCCATCTGAGGCGCTATGTTTCCTTTTAAACATCTATAACCGCATTTGGCATGAGCGGGTTTTCCCTTCCTCCTGGCGAGAGGGTATCGTCATCCCCATCCCTCGACCCGGAAAGGACCGCACGCTACCATCTAGCTACCGCCCCATTTACCTAACGAGTGTCATCTGTAAGACGTTGGAGCGAATGATAAACGCTCGGTTAAATTGGTGGCTAGAAAAACATAACCATCTGTCCAAATTGCAATGCGGTTTTCGTCACCATCGCTCAAGTGTCGATAATCTAACACACCCTGAGGGGTATATTTCCGATGCCTTTCTACTGAAACAGCACGCCGTGGGCGTGTTCCTCGACCTGGAGAAGGCCAATGACACCACTTGGTGGAACGGCATACTCCGTAACCTTCATGGTTACGGTATGCGTGGTCATCTACCCGAGTTTTTATGCAATTTTTTAAAACTTCGCCGTTTTCGTGTTGTCATAGGAAAAACGATATCCCAGGAGCGGATACACGAGAACGGTGTACCTCAAAGGTCGATTTTGAGCGTCACCCTTTTTGTCGTAGCGATTAACGGCATCACTAGTGCCGTTAGAAGTGGAATTCCATCATCCCTCTATGTTGACGACTTTGCAGTCTATTATAGGTCTGCCAACATAGATCAAATTGAGCGCCAACTGCAGCTGACCATTACCCAGCTAGCAGCTTGGGCGCTTAAACCGGCTTCCGTTTTTCAGCTGCGAAGACGCAGTGTATCCACTTTCACCGCCTACGACGTATTCACCCGCCTCCTGAGCTTTATTTGAACGGCACACCCCTGCCATTTGTCTCGCACCTGAAGTTCTTGGGCCTCTACTTGGACCGACAACTAAATTGGGAGCACCACATTCGTTACCTTCGAGCCTCTTGCGATCGTTCTCTTCGGGTGCTGAAGGTATTATCAGGAGCATCTGGGGAGGGCGATCGCACGGTAATGTTGAGGTTATACCGCTCTCTGGTTCGGTCCAAGCTGGACTATGGCAGTTTTATTTATGTCGCAGCGACCGCCTCTAAACTTCGCCTTTTAGACACCGTGCATCACACTTGCCACAGGAGCTTTCCGCACCAGTCGAGTCGACTGCCTGTATGCAGACTCAGGCGAACCTCCACCCCATATTCGTCGCTCGCTGTTACTGTGCTCATACGTGTCGAAGTTGGCAAGTTATCACAATCATCCTTGTTTCAAACCAGTTCTGTGTCCAGATTTAGTCCACCGTTATATGCGCCCTGGTTCTCGGACACGCCCCGTGGGAATAAGATTTCGGGATCTCCTACATTCCCATGGCCTCCGAATGCCTCGCGTGGAGAGGTCGTCCATCTGCCCTTATCCTGCATGGCAGCTCGATCGTGCGCGGTTCGATCTAACTCTTTCAAACAACCCTAGACTCGCTACTCCACATTCGGTGTTCCAACAACTTTTTGCCGAACTACTGGGCCGTTACCCTAACTATGTTCCGGTCTTTACAGACGGTTCTAAGTTAGGTAGCACTACGGGTTGCGCGTTCTTTATTAACGGTGAGGCTCATAAATTTCGTCTTGTGGACTCCACTTCGGTCTTCTCAGCAGAGCTGTATGCCATCCTCTATTTGCTCCTTTTTATTTGCAAGTTAGCTCCTGGCTCTTTTATTGTCTGCACTGATTCCCTGAGTGCTCTTCAGGCCTTGCAACAGCACACCGCCGCTCACACCCTCGTTTTAAAAATACAGGCCCAGATCTCGCAAATGCTCAGGCGCGGGTACAATTTTGTTTTTACTTGGACCCCAGGCCATGTGGGGATTTCCGGAGACGAGGAGGCGGACGCGGCTGCAAAGTCAGCTTGCCGTTTGCCCCGGAGTTTAACAACTACTGTGCCATACCAGGATGTGCAACGTTTTTTTCGTCGCCAACTCCTCTCTGCTTGGCAGCACTCCTGGACAGCTTTGGAAGGTACACAACTCCGGGCAATTAAAGAGAGCGTACAACCCTGGCTAACCTCCTGCAGGGATAACCGGCGAGACGAGGTGATGCTCACCCGGCTGAGAATTGGGCACACACGAGCTACTCATGGTCATTTGTTGAGAGGGGAACCGGCCCCAGTGTGTCTCCGTGTGCCGTACGCCTCACTGTGCGGCATATTTTACTCGATTGCCCACAGTACGCCCGCGTTCGCCAGTCTTTGGGCTTGGGAGCTAACTTGCTCAGTATTTGAGGTGACGACCCAGTGGCCGTGGATAAGGCACTGCGGTTTATTTTTAAAATCGGTTTTAATAAACAAGTATGACTTGTGTTTTATATCTATTGCTTTTAGAGATTTTAAATTTTTAGTACTGGGACGAGTTTTAATGTGTTTTTAATAGTTGAGTGTTTATATTTTATCTTACTTTTTAACTTGGTGTAGCTTTTAGATTGTAGTGTTGACTTAGGGCCCAAATGACCTTGTTGTCGACGGGCCCTAAAACACCACACACTCACTCACTCTTTGGCAGTGATCATTACCCCATTAGCATTCATTTTTCTGGCCGCCAATGTGTACCTTCTCGGCATCCTCGCTGGATTATTTCCAAAGCTAATTGGGGAAAATTCCATTCCCTGATAAACCTTATCGATGATGGTTTCGACACCATCGATGAAATGGTCGAATATTTTACTTGCTCGATCCTGCTCGCTGCATAATCCAGCATTCCTCGAGGTTCATCTACACCACGTCGTATCCCTGTACCGTGGTGGTCTGAGGAATGCAGTTTGGCTGTCAAAGCACGCAAACGTGCTTTGCGCGTTTTTCAGCGGCACCCGACAGAAGGGAACTTCGTCGCCTTCAAACGTTCTCGCGCTAGGGCACGCTTCATACTGCGCAACGCAAAGCGTAAATCTTGGGAAGCCTATGTCTCTTCCCTTTCCCGGCGTAGTTCTAACCAACAAGTATGGTCAGCTGTTCGGCTGATGTATGGCAAGTATCGCCGGACGGTAATTCCCGGCCTTGCCATCAACGGTTCCATGTGCACCACCGAGCAGGACATAGCTGAAGCCCTAGCTACAAAATTTGCTGCTACTAGCCAAACTGCCCGCTATGACGCTCTCTTCCTGCCTATTAAGGAAAAGGCGGAACGGGTACAACTAAATTTTAATATTGACTGCACCGAGCCGCACAACCAACCTTTTACCGCTGCCGACCTCGCCCATTCTCTAGCGTTAGCAAAGGATTCTTCTCCAGGTCCCGATGACGTACACCGACAGATGCTACTACATCTTCCATCTGAGGCGCTATGTTTCCTATTAAACATCTATAACCGCATTTGGCACGAGAGGGTTTTCCCTTCCTCCTGGCGAGAGGGTATTGTCATCCCCATCCCTCGACCCGGAAAGGACCGCACACTTCCATCTAGCTACCGCCCCATTTGCCTGAAGAGTGTCCTCTGTAAGACCTTCGAGCGAATGATAAACGCTCGGTTAAATTGGTGGCTAGAAAAACATAACCATCTGTCCAACTTGCAATGCGGTTTTCGTCGCCATCGCTCAAGTGTCGATAATCTAACACGCCTTGAGGGGTATATTTCCGATGCCTTTCTACTGAAACAGCACGCCGTGGGCGTGTTCCTCGACCTGGAGAAGGCCTATGACACCACTTGGCGGTACGGCATTATCCGTAACCTTCATAGTTACGGTATGCGTGGTCATCTACCCGAGTTTTTATACAATTTTTTAAAACTTCGCCGTTTTCGTGTGCGCATAGGAAAAACGATATCCCAGGAGCGGATACAGGAGAACGGTGTACCTCAAAGGTCGATTTTGAGCGTCACCCTTTTCGCCGTAGCGATTAACGGCATCACTAGTGCCGTTCGAAGTGGAATTCCATCATCCCTCTATGTCGACGACTTCACAATCTATTATAGGTCTGATAACATAAATCACATTGAGCGCCAACTGCAGCTGACCATTACCCAGCTAGCAGCTTGGGCGCTTCAAACCGGCTTCCGTTTTTCAGCTACGAAGACACAGTGTATCCACTTTCAACGCCTACGAGGTATACACCCGCCTCCTGATCTTTATTTGAACGGCACACCCCTGCCATTTGTCTCGCACCTGAAGTTCTTGGGCCTCTACTTGGACCGACAACTCAATTGGGAGCACCACATTCATCACCTTCGAGCCTCTTGCGATCGTTCTCTTCGGGTGCTGAAGGTATTATCAGGAGCATCTCGGGGGGGGGGGCGATCGCACGGTAATGTTGAGGCTGTACCGCTCTCTGGTTCGGTCCAAGCTGGACTTTGGCAGTTTTATTTATGGCGCAGCGACCGCCTCTAAACTTCGCCTTTTAGACACCGTGCATCACACTGGCATCCGCCTTGCCACAGGAGCTTTCCGCACCAGTCGAGTCGACTGCCTGTATGCAGACTCAGGCAAACCTCCACCCCATATTCGTCGCTCGCTGTTACTGTGCTCATACGTGTCGAAGTTGGCAAGTTATCACAATCATCCTTGTTTCAAACCAGTTCTGTGTCCAGATTTAGTCCGCCGTTATATGCGCCCTGGTTCTCGGACACGCCCAGTGTTAATAAGATTTCGGGATCTCCTACATTCCCATGGCCTCCGAATGCCTCGCGTGGAGAGGTCGTCCATCTGCCCTTATCCTGCATGGCAGCTCGATCGTGCGCGGTTCGATCTAACTCTTTCAAACAACCCTAGACTCGCTACTCCACATTCGGTGTTCCAACAACTTTTTACCAAACTACTGGGCCGTTACCCTAACTATGTTCCGGTCTTTACAGACGGTTCTAAGTTAGGTAGCACTACGGGTTGCGCGTTCTTTATTAACGGTGAGGCTCATAAATTTCGTCTTGTGGACTCCACTTCGGTCTTCTCAGCAGAGCTGTATGCCATCCTCTATTTGCTCCTTTTTATTTGCAAGTTAGCTCCTGGCTCTTTTATTGTCTGCACTGATTCTCTGAGTGCTCTTCAGGCCTTGCAACAGCACACCGCCGCTCACACCCTCGTTTTAAAAATACAGGCCCAGATCTCGCAAATGCTCAGGCGCGGGAACAATTTTGTTTTTACTTGGACCCCAGGCCATGTGGGGATTTCCGGAAACGAGGAGGCGGACGCGGCTGCAAAGTCAGCTTGCCGTTTGCCCCGGAGTTTAACAACTACTGTGCTATACCAGGATGTGCAACGTTTTTTTCGTCGCCAACTCCTCTCTGCTTGGCAGCACTCCTGGACAGCTTTGGAAGGCACACAACTCCGGGCAATTAAAGAGAGCGTACAACCCTGGCTAACCTCCTGCAGGGATAACCGGCGAGACGAGGTGATGCTCACCCGGCTGAGAATTGGGCACACACGAGCTACTCATGGTCATTTGTTGAGAGATTAGATTGATTTGCGTTCAGTAGGTTCACTTGTAGACAGAAAAGGCTGTGAACATTGAACAGGTCCAGAGGTATAAAGTTTAATAGCATATATATGTACAAAAGTTAACATAAGACACATATTATAGTATACAGGCAATATGAAGAACATTATGGAATAAAAAGCAGGGATAATTATATATGATACAAAATCAAACATTTTTTAATCCAGCTTTCACTTGGCTTATGCCAGTACGTCTCAACCTTTTTGCAATGGATACCATTCTTGTTATTTCTTAAATACATATACATTAAAAATAAACTTTCAACATACATCAAAGATTTATTGGTAATGCTTTGTTATTGGAACAGTTAGATACTACTTACAGAGCTACAGAATTATCAGGATAATTTGTCATTCAGATAATCTTGTACAGAATAAAAAGATTTTTAGCAAAGGTAGTCTCTAACAGCATTTTTAAAAGCACTGAAATTATCAATTTTTTCTTTAAGAACATTAGGAAGTGCGCCAAATATTTTGATAGTTTCATAATACACGCCTTTCTGGAAGAAATTTAGCACTGAGATCATGGATATTATACTTTTGTGTAGTGTTTATTCTGTGAATTACATTATTTGTTGCAAATAAGGCACAACTAGATAGCTGATGCTAAAATTAAAGAGGGAGAAGTTGACTGATAATGAAAACAATTTGTTTTTGAAATCAACCTACATGAGAAAGAAGAATTAACACCAATTTCTTAAGATAAGTGACGCCTTTTGTTACTAATGTTTATATTTGTGTAATTAAAGAGGGAGTATTTGTTGGTCCACAAATTAGGAAGTTGATTTCTGATACCTTCTTTGAAGAAACAATGACATAATGAAAAACAGGCATGGGTTGGTTTTAAGAGTGTTATCAAAAACTTTCTGGGAATTTACAAGGATCCAAATTACAAAAAATATTATAGAAAATATGCTTGAGGACTTTCGAAAGCTTGGTACAATATGAGTGTGAAAGTACACTTCCTGCACTCTCATTTTGACTTTTATTTCCCCAGAAAATCTCGGCTGTGTTAGTGAAAAGCAGGGTAAAGATTTCACCAGGACATAAAGGAAATGGAGAGATGCTCCCAGGGAAAGTGGAATGTGAATGTGATAACTGATTATTGCTGGTTACTGAACAGAGGTGTAGCAAATTCTTTCCATAGTAAGAACTCTACAAAACATTCATTTCATTTCAAGGCAGTATGTAAAAAACTGGTTATATATTAAAACTTAAGTGATGACGTGAAACATTAGTTAATTCTGAAAAGTGTTGTGTTTGCAGTTATGGATTTATTAACTTATGTTTAATAATATAACTAAATTCGATAGAGGCTAGCATAAAAGTGCAAGTTTGCTACTTCCTTCTATTGGTATGTGATGGAAAAAAACTAAGTTCATATTCTGATTCAGCAAACTCAAATTAGGGATAATGACATTAAAATAAACACCCCAGAGAAAAGGTTAAATTTTGCATATCAGTGTAATCTGAATGTCAAATTATCTTGATAATGCTTATCTAGCTCTGGGACAGGAATTCTCTTCGTAGTTAATTTCTCTCCATCTTAATCAGCCACACGTTTGCGGCGCAATTTGGTGCCTTATTTCTCTTTGAGATGGGAAGCACGTTGACTGTTTCGAAGACCCACGTCGAGAAGCCAAATATAACAGGGTTAATTCGTTGTATTTTGAGTTGTTTCTGGATGATTGTGTTTGATTAAATAAGAGTAATGAGAATCTAATTTTCAGGCGCGGTTCAGAATAAAGTTTCGGAGAAGTCAAATTTTGTAACTATTTAATTGTATTATTTGGATTACATTTTACTTGAACTTCCTTTCCCAGTCACTTGCAGGTTACTTCCAACATATCGATAAATTCTTACTTTGTTATATTTAAACAGTTCCAACTATTACATAAAAGTTCTTGATCCTCGGCCACTATTCATCACACTCACGATTACAAAACATCTCTACCAAGATTATTGATTTTTCAAAACTATCGTTACTCCTCTCTTAATTTTGTGATTGGCCGATTTAAATCCACGTCACAACATTACGTCATACAATTATTACTACGGCCAATCACAAAATTACATATATTTTTACTTATTTAAATTACTAAATAGATTTATATAATCATTTCTTTATAAATTTATAAACTTTTCATAACTTTTCTAAATATAACTCGAAACTACTGTTACAGCTCTGTAGAATCTAGCTATTTTATAATAACAAATCATTGCCAATTTACGTTTGATGCCTGTTTGTATGTGTATTGAAGAACTGATAATATATGACATTATTGCAAATCCAATATAAAATGTTTAAATGTATGGGCAAAAGCCAAGTGAAACCTAGCACACAAAAGAGTAAAGAATGTGTTTTCATATACACATTTGCTAGTCTTCTAACTGTAGCAGAATGTTTCATTTTGTGCCACATTTAATTATCTCACCTTGATTTTCATGTTGTCTGTGTATACCAATAATATAGAAAATTTTACTTTTTTTCTGTGGTTTTCATTTTAGTATGTCAATATCCCTAATTTGAATAAGGTGAATCAGAATATAACCCTAATTTTTCTCTATCATGTACCAATTTCTCACAGTAGAAGAAATAGTAAAATATGAATTTTTGTACTCAACTCTATTGAATTTATATTATATTATTACATAAATATTAATAAATCCACAACCATCAACAAAATGCTCTTCATAACAAACATATTTCACATCTGTTATAAATAATAGTGTACAGTTGAACATTAAACCAGTTTTTGTTAACACTCATTTTGGAATGGACATATTTCCGCTTGGTTTATGTCTTGGTGAAATCGTTTACTCCAAATGAGAGTGCAGGAAATATACTTTCGCATTTATATTGCAACCCAGCTTTCAACATTACTTTAACATGTCCTTTACAATATTTTTGCAATTTGCATCCTTGTAATTATTCAGAAAGTTTTCCATGATGCTCTCATAACCAATCCATGCCTCTTTTTCAGTATCTGTCATCATTACTTGAAATAACAAATCAGAAATCAAATTCCTTATTTGTAGCCCAACAAATATTCCTTCTTTAACTTTAAAATGACATATTTCAGGGAACTTCTTGCAGATTTATTTCTAGCAGTTCTCATTCTTATTAAAAGCCTTAATAAATTGCTTCATTAAGCCCAATTTTATGTGTTAAGATGGTAAGAGAACATGTTTTTGTAGGCAATCATAAATATTTTTCACTCCTGGCACCAGAATGTCTCTCTGCTTTCAAATTTTCCTTCTCCAGTGCTCAGATCGGACACTAATATCCCACTCACAAATAAAACATGGCATTTTGGTATAGACTGATTGCTGACCTAGTAGCATGCCAGTAACTTTTAAATCTCCACATATCTGCCACTTATTTGGATATTTGATATTTTCCAGAAGTAATTTTAGATTACAATGTGTTTTCCTTGAGGTAAACTGAATGGGCTACTGGAAGTGATGCATATTTATATCCATTAAAACAGATTACACCTTTCCTTCTAATTTTAGTATTGTCTGCTGCACTGGTGTCACTGTTGTGGCACATATTAATTTCAACAAAGAAATTATTAAAATTTCTTAGTTACATGCAGACCTACATTAAATCATTATAGGTATAATTGATAATCTTTAAAAAAAAAATGGTACGTAGTAGAAAAAAAATGATTATAGTTTTGCAATCAGCACATCAAATTTAGTAAATTACACATATTTTGGAGGGAACACCAGAATCACCCATATCAGTGTAATGTATCTTTGGTGTACAATATTCAGGTTAGGTATATCCCATTAAACTGTACACTTCTTTCACATGTTCAGTGTTCAGTCTTTGTGACTATTGGTGAACTTACTGAGTGCAAATCAATCTAAACTAATCTAATTCACTCAGCCAGTTCAATAGATATATGAGTTAACGTTCAAGATTAAATCCCCTGCAAACAACACAAAATTCACATCATAATTTGCATAAAGACTGTATGAAATTTTTCACACTTGTTTCCATCATATTTGGAATGTCATTCACTAAATGTAAAATGACACGAATTTCTACCTATTGGTAGATTCCTTTGATTATGTATGAAGAAATATAAGGTATTTCTAAGAAAAGTAAGATGCAACTATAACATATGCAGTTTAAAATCTATCGACTACAATAAGAAAATCATTACAACTAGTGTAATCATATGCAGACCACTGTGGTGTAGGGCAGCATGTCTGCCCCACATTCAAGAGGTCCAGAGTTTGAGTCTCAGTCAGGATGAGTTACTTTCTTCTCATTTATTTACAGACACTCTTGAAAGTTCAAACCATCTTCATTTAGTGTCTAGGTAACTTTTCATTTTTATTTAAATGAAAATTAGGTTTCCATTTAGTACGTATACAAGTATAACAATTTGTAACTTAAAACTTCACCTTTCTTATAAGAAATTATATTTTTCTTGTAAATTGTCTGGGATTGCGATGTCAGGTAAAACTTTTACACATCCTCAACCGGCGGATGTTTGTTTGCTGCACTGTTGATAGCTTCATATTTTACGTATTTTCATTTAGTACCTTTTATTTGGGATTTTTGTTTATGTGTTACATTTTCATTTTGTATTTTTTAATATGCGGCTGCTTGGCAGATTGGTTTCTATCTATTGTTCAGCAGTTGGCAGTGAAGCTATTTGTTCTCTTGCTCTCCAGTATTTTCGTATTATGTTGGTCTGTTGACTAAAGGTTGGGTAGCAGAGCAGATTATTTCCATCCCTATCTTCTTTAGGTGTACAGAAGGGACACAGAGATCTCACCGTACCAATCCAGAATTAATGGTTATTGAGATATTCCTGGCCTGTTACAAGCCTAAAAGTTGCCACAAAGGAATCTCTTGGTAGTGAATTGACTCTAGTTATGCTGTTACATGAACATTCCCAGAGTTTCCTTTTGTTTGTTATACATGACCTCCTTTAATTTTTTAAATGTTGATATAATTATTCTTTTGATAGAGCGATGACTTATTGGATCAAATTTCTTGGCTAGAATTTCAGCTGCAATGTACTGGTATCCATTTAAATATTAATATTTTATTTAAATTAATTGATTTATGATTTTGTGGTATTCAGAGATATTTAGGTTTTTAGATGTTATTACAGCTATTATGGATATTATAGCTGTTTTAGAGTCAGATAGTAATCTAATTTTTTTTTTCAAATGAATTTATTTGATATCTAAGATAAGACCATTATATATATTGTATTATATCTTATATCTTATATATATATATAAGATATTATATCTTATATATGTAAGTTAAGACCATTGCTTTCTTTTGGAGTACCTATGGTTTAGAGAGAAGAGACAAACCATAGTAATGCTGCTACTTTTGTTGGTGTGATTTGAATTGATAAAAAGCAAATTGTATATCAGCCATTTTACCTGAGACCCAATGTACCAATCCCTGTATGGCCAGAAAATCTTGAACAGTTTTTATCCGAGTCTGATATAGAAGGGGGAGGGGAAATATTGGGGCAGTGACTATATAGAAGAACTATCTGCTACAGAACATAGGTATTTTAATCAGAGTGAATTAAATGACTTAGTGAGGTATCTTACCCTCTCTATAGATTTAGCTGACTTGTTAGGCTCTAGACTCCAAAATAAGAATGTGCTTTGTCCTGAAACATCATTCTATTGATACCAAAAGTCTCAAAGTGATTTTAAACACTTTTATATCCAAAGATAGCTATCTTATATGGTGCAATAATGACAAAGAGCTTATTCTAAAACTTGGACTTAGAAACTATAAACCAAGTGAATAGAGATTATTCATTGATGCTTCAAGGGGAAGTTTAACGGGTGTCTTCCTACATAACGGAAATTCTTTTGGTTCAGTGCCTGTTTCCTATTTGTGATCCTCAAAGAATCATATGCAAATTTTCAACTCAGGTTATTGTGAGTGAATTACATTGAACACAACTAACACAAATTATTATTATGTTGATGGGTCAACCATCTGGGTTTACCAAATTTTGTGGTTTCTTCGCCTATGGGATAACAGGCTGGCCACCTTGAGAAAATTTGGAAGTGCGCTCTAAGAAGATTGTGTTTCAAAGCCTTAAGAGTCCTTCTAAAGTTGTAGTGTCACCTCTCCACATTAAAGAGGTGGGCCCAGAATACTTCCTTGTGGAACACCAGAGAGGATGGGTAAAATATCAAAGTGCACAATCCAGATCGCAACCAATAGTGTATACCTCAGACTTTCCTCAACACGCTCAACTAACTATTGCACATTTTGCTCATGTTGCAATCCTAAGTAAAAGCAGTTATGAATCAGCAGATGAGAAACTTTATGGTTCGGCTTTATGGTTCAGATCTTAATTTACACATCTTATTTTATCAATTTTCCATGATGATGAATGTTCACCTCCAGTTACTTGTTTGAAATAGTTATAATTAAAAGCATTGTTAAAATTGAAGTTAATTTCATATTAAAAGATTTATTGAGTCATGTTTTATGACAATATGAAACTTCATTTACTACAACTATTAAAATCAATAATGTTTTTGGAATTCGTCCCAGTACCATCCTCAGCTCATTGGCAACTGACCACTATCGTCACAATTGGCCATCATGTTGATAACTTGTAACTGGCTCCCTTTCTCAGAATATCTCCTACCTAAGTGCATTAAATCATTCACTGATGCCACATCAATATTTAAAACATATGGAATTTTCTTAACAATTAAAATCTTCTCCCAAGTTGTAAGTTCAAGTTTCATTGTTAATGGTTTCAGTAATTTAATCTCCTCTCTGATATAGTGGTTCTCATTCCAGAAAAGAGAAGCAACTGTTAACTTTTCTATTTCCTTATATTTTATGTTTCTTTAGTGTTCTGTTAATCTAATTTTTAAATTTCTTTTTGTCTATCCAATATAGGATTTGTTATAGTCCTCACCATCTATCCTATGTATGCCTGACTTCTGTCCTAGTGCTATTGTGTTTTAAATATGTGTGTAGTTTGATAGAGTCGACATAAAAATTGAATGCCTCTTTCGGGATCCGAACCACAGGATTCCGACCATGGCATTGAATTTTTCATGTCGACTCTATCAATCCAATACCTTAGCCTGTATATGGCTAGTGTGAGGATATGCTTAATTTCCATTAATTAACTGAAATAATGTGTTTATTGTTTAATGTCTGGTTTTACTACATGTGTCACTGCAAGCTGTGACTGAGACGATGGGGGTAACTGGAGATCTTGGAGAAAATCCGCCTGAGCGCCATGTTGTCCACCACAATTCTCACTTTGCGGTCATCTGGGATTGAACACGGGCCACCATGGTGAGAGTTAAGCGGTCTAACGACTCATCCATGGTGTGGCCATTGACTATTTAACAGCTTCTTGAGTGAGAATCTGTTTTGTGGTGCTAGTTTGCTGTTACATCTTTAAATATTCGTCCAAACTTAAGAAATTCAAATTAATTGAATGTAAAATTTTTGTATTTAAAGTATTTATCTGTCTTTTGAAGAGCAGTGAGCTGTCTTAAATCTAGAGATATGCTGTTAAGTCTATGAATCAAGCTTCTAAGAGTGGTTAATAGATATGAAATAGGATTGAAACTATTGTACTTTATGTAATTATCTGTCTGAGTTGGTTTCCTATAGATTCCAAATGTTATATTATCATATTGTTGCATATTCATTAAGTCCAAGAAAGATAATTGATTCTCTTCCTCTTTTTTCATTGCAAACTTTATGTGATGATCTTATGTATTTAGCAGTTTTAAAGATTCAAGTAAAAACTTTTGCAGGACTACAGAAATATATCATCAATGTATCTGGCCCATAATTTATACAAATATATATATAGACCTTTGTGATATGTGCCTCTAAATTGCACATAAACAGATCTGCTCAAAAAGGTTAAAGTGGATTACCCATGGCTAGGTTTTTTTGTTTACTTACTATATTTTTTCATTGAAATGTGAAGTAATTTTCTTCAACACACAGCATCATTAATGGTATGGTTTGATCTACTTCCATATTGTTGATCTAGATCTTGAAGGACTGTAGCCATGTTTTTAATTAGCTTAGAACTTTATCTGCCGGAATGTTCGTAAAGAATGTTTCAACATCCAATGACACCTGAATATCATTAGTTAGAATGTGTTTATTTTATATATTAAATTTTGAGGTTTAGATACACATAAGCTGTAAAATTTTGTAAAGAAGCTTAATCTTTCTATAATCCATTTAGCTACATGGTACTTTCAACATAAATAAAATAAAATGTGTAGTGTCCAATGCCCACTTTTACTACAAGCAGAATAAAAGACAGTGACACTGACGATACAGGAGATGAAGGTGGAGCACTAGTGGAATGAGATGGGGGTGGAGGGAACTGGAAATCTCGGAGGAGACCTGCCCCAGCGCTGTGTTGTCTACCACAAATTTCACTTTGCGGTCACTTGGGATCCAACTCAGGCTGCCTTGGTGAGAATCGAGCAGTCTAACCACTCGGCCATGGTGTGGCCTTACTTCAACATGGGAGAAAAATTTTTATTGTTAAGAACATTTCCCATATAAATTTGAGTCAAACTAGTTATCAATGCTCCATTTATTGCTAGTATTTACCTAGAACGTGTTTCATTAGGACCTTCCTAACATCATGAGCTGTTCCATTACTACTTAACTGAAAGTACTGAATCCTTCCTATTGTGCTTATTTCCTGTGCTTCCATGCTTCAGTTTTATTTTCCTGTTATTAAGTGAAGTGAAGTTTTAAGTTTTATGAAAATGTGACTGAATAAGTCTTTTAATACAAACCTATTTTTAATGACAGCATTTCAATTAATGACCAAATTTGCAGCATCTTCTAAATTGAAAAGGTCTTTCAGTAAATTCTGAATCCTGGCATGCTGTACCAACTATATATGTGCATCCTATCTGGAAGCATTTTTCCTCTAAACATTGATAGTTTGAGTTTATACAAATTTAACTGTATTATTTTTGACTACTTTTCTTAAGAAACTCTGCACATTTCCATCATTTACATAATTCTCAGAATAGGTGTTGATTTGTTCTTCTGTCAACTATGTGTCGACTCCCTCTGCTATACCTTTTGAATGCAATTGTAGGATGAAATTAAACTTTTAAATTTTTACTTCTCATTGAAATCAGATTGTAAGAAATCATTTACCTCATTAAATTGATTAAAATGTTCCTCAATTTTATTTCTCCCAAAGGGAATAATAGATTTTACCTTAAATTTGTTCTCATACAATATTTTCCCATGCTCATTGGGTGGATTTGCTTTGCATTACCATTGTTACTGTTAGTAACAGTTAGGTATGGTCCTGAGTCGAAATGATATAATATCTTATAATTCATATTACTTGATACATTTTTCAGGATAAAAGTTACTTTCTTCAGTACTCACATCACTGCCTTACTTAACTTACATAGACCTACATGGTTATTCATCATGAACCCTAGAGGGTGGCTTATAACTTTTATAGCTTAGTCAGTTCTTTGAGAAATGGATTTATTTAACCCAGAAAACAAACAAAAATTAATTTAAGGGTGCCATTTAAACTAAATATAAAATATAAAAGGTACATAACTGAATTATACAGCAGGAATTTCTACTAAGAGCACATAAATTATAGTTCCTTCGCTGTCTTTTAGAGTTAGCCAATGCCAACAAATACTTTAGCTCCAATGTGTAAGGACTATGATACAATGAAGCACAAAATTAATGTAATTTTGAGTTGAACTAATACTAAATGCTCCACTTATTGCTAGTACGTGTTTCGTTAGGGAAATCCTAACAAAACACATTCTAGGTAAATACTAGCAATAAGTGGAGCATTGAGTATTAGTCGACTCAAAATTATATCCTAATGAAACGCGTTCTAGGTAAATACTAGCAATAAGTGGAGCACTGAGTATTAGTTTGACTCAAAATTATATTAACTACATTAGTTACCTGGATAAGATTTTTTCTGGAGCTTCCTTATCCTAAAAGATGAATGGTAGGTCTAAGCTCTAAGGACCTTGGCTTAATTACTTCACTCATTTTCATTCATTGCATATCATGTATACTGTAGGTCATTAATTAAAAAAGGAATATATTAATAAAATTTCCAAACAAATGAGGCATGCAGTTTGTGACAGCTGTTGTCATTCTGTTTCCTTTCTCCCTTCGACCTCATGCGTGAGTGTTTGGATTTAAGTGGTTGGTGACAAAGTGTTAATAAAATCTCCTAGGATGGTAGGCAAACCTAAACATACTTAAAAGATGGATTAAACTTATGTTCCCTTCAGTGGCAATTCCAAAATAATTTTTTAGCCTGCACGCTATGCTAATCAGTGGTTGAACTGAATGGCCGAGTATCCTTCATTGATTTTCTCTGAAACAGTAGAGATTTTGTTGTTATTGCATTCTCTTCATAAAATCTACCCTTGCTGAAAATATTTGTTCATATTTTAATTTTACTGGGTACTAATGTGCCAGCTGAAAATGTATTGAAATTTAAAGTAAAAGCTGAATTTCTATGATGATAAATTGTCTATCTTGTATGTTTTCATATATAAAAATACATAAAGTTAAATAAGAAACTGGAGTGCCTCAATGGCTTCTTAAAGAACATTTAAAAATAAATTTACTTTTTGTGTGAATATCTGTAATACAAAAATACTTTCATGATGATGATAATAATGCTGATAATAAAAGAACAAGAAAATGATCATCATCCACCATTGGAATGGAAGAAATAAGACATAAACCAACTTTCTCAAAGTAAACAGTAGTTTGAGCTGGATTATTTTAAAACATCTATATCACATTCTTGGAAAAATAGTAGGCCTTTTATTGCTTTTAATTTTGTTTCTGACTTGTGCTGACAAACTCACGGACAGAAAGGTTACATGATTTGTATTTTTGAGTGAAATACTACATGTGACTGACACTATTATAAAATTTATAACCGCTGTTGGGTATATTACTTTGGTTATTGGAATTTCGTGTAAGTATAGATTTAAACATTAAACGTGGACCTTTTATGGGCATCCTTTTTTAAACAAAGCGTACTGAAATATATAATATATTCAAGCTTTCTAGGGGATTAAACATTTATGTTAATTCCCAAAGATTCACTGAGATCTGTTTTGATAATTTAATATAATAATGTATACAATAAATGACTTTTTAAATACAGATATTAATTTTTATCAGCCAGCTTTTAGTTATAGGCATATTGTGAGATTGGCAGCCATGGAAACGCATTATCTTATTTTACTACGCACATCGACAGGGTCACGTGATTTAGTCCTGATTGGTAGATAATTGCGTAGGTAGTGGTTGGTAGCCAATCAAGGCATGCGTTTGCATGCTGGGTAAGAGTAGCGTGGGTTACGCATTCAGAGATGTCGGAAGTACAGAATGGTCAAGAAGTGTAAGGGTTATGGAAGTTCAAGAAAAGTTTTGTATCAAAGTGTAGTGTGTGCATCAGTAAGTAATAATTGAAAATCGTAAGTTTTTAATGTATAATATTCGATCAGTGGTTAATATTTCATAGGTAATGTTTTAAATATCGGTTTATCGTCTTATTTTTGAATATACAAGTATGGCGAATGGATTTTCTTAGGAAGGGGGTGACGCTAAGTGCCATATCACAATGTATATTGTGAATGCTTGTGTTAATTACTGAAAATCTTATGCGGAATTAGTGTTTAAGGTGTCATCTTCATGTGTGATTATTATTTTATAAAAGATGTTTCAAATATCCGTTCATCGTCGTCATAATTATGTGGCGTAATAGTTATGGCGAGGAAACTGCAGGGACGAAATGGTTTCATATCTTGTTATACGTATCGATATTTTAGTTGGATTCATCAGTTAGAAGCAGTGAGTAGGCGCACAAATACGCAAGAACTCTGTTCCAGTACTTGGACTAGGAGAGCTTTAGAAGTCGTGGTTAAAAAACTACAAATGTTTTAGATGTATTAGCTAGCGGGGCCACAATGGCGAAGAGCTAATAGTGTGACTGCATATTACTTATAAAATGTATTCTAGTTTTGGTTACATTCCGTTTTCATTAGCGAAATTTATTTCGGTTTTATTATTTTATTCTGGATTATTTAAAGGGAAAGCATATTATAGACGTTTTCTTTTTTTTTTAATTTCATTATGTATTGAAGTAGTCATTTCGATAATCACTTTAGTATTTAAATGTGAACATTAAATTATAAACACCACTGGTGATTTGTTTAGCGATAAGTGTATTGTGAGATTGGGAGCCATGACGATTCGTTTGAAATATAGCATATTAATATTTGTGTCTGCAGCCATTACACATTTTAGTGGCCCTGGAGGACGCCGTTTTCACATCGAAAAGCTCAACGTTGAAGGAGCTACATACAGAAGTGCCTAATCGGACATTGTGAATTCGTGTTATTGAAAATCTTATGTGAAATATATGTTTAATGGGTCATCCTCATCTGTGGTTATTTTCTGGAAAATGTTTGAAATATACTTACATCATCTTAGTTTTGAGCACACAGCAGGTAACATGGTTAAATCGTGGTTCAGTATCTTACTATATTTATCAACGTTTGCATTTAGAGGACTTTAGATATTGTGTTGTTAAACTGCTGATATATATTTAGAAGTAAGATTAATGTTATAGTTAGTGGATAGCAAATGCCAAGATTTAGTAATGTTGTGGCATAACAGGTTCAGATAATAGGTCTTCATTACATCTTCAAAAGTCGAAATTTGTCTAAAATATTGCATAATATGCAGATATTTTTTACCATACTCGAAACGTTCAGTCCACGTTGAAGTGTTCGAAGGTAAAGCGATTAATGATTTTCTTGCACGTTTCAAATGCTTTTACCTTATTTCTAAAGAAATATATTTGCCTCTTGTTGAAATGTAATCGTATATATTGAAAAACAAAAATAGAACATTATTAATTTTCAGTATCCAATATTAAGGTATCAATCCTAGAAAGAAATATAGCAGATTAATATTTGTGGCTGCAGGTGTGTAATAAAGGGTGCAACCATATTATTTGGTTAGTTTTAATGTTGAAAATACATGGGCTTTAGAACAGTACACTGTAAATACTTTTTACGTTATTGTATTAGTTTATGTGGCATTCATTAGTGATGCAAGATTGCTTAAACATCAGTCCTTCGTTAACTGCCACTATGCTACGAACATCACAACACATTCCATTAGCATACATATGTTGTATCCACAAAGAGAAAATACTTTTACAATTAAAATAGCTTTTTAACGTGCTTTGAAAAGTTTCAAATGAACTGTATATATTACAAATGATATATGAATTTGTTTGACAGTTCTTTAACTCTTGCAGATTGCAAAGGTTTTGTTAGTGTCAGCAATTTGTTCAGCAGCAGGATAATTCTCTAAATTAAAGCAGTTTTTATTTAGCTCATCATGACTGAAATTATACTTACTGTTTGACTTGTGTTGTATGATGCTTGGCAGATTTGATAATTTTAATACACCTTTGATTATCTGAATGCATTGTTTAAGTTTTGGCTTGATACTGCAAAGTTCTTCAACAAAATTCTTCAAGAACTTTAACTGCTTACAGCAGTGTGCAGAGGCAACATATTCTGCTTCTGCTGAGAATTGTGCCACGATACTTTGCTTACTTGTGCTCCGTTTGACTGGTCCTCCTCAAATCATACTAAAAAAACCAGTTGTACTTTTGCTGTCCATGTCAGCTGCAAAATCTGAGTCACAGTATGATGCTACTTGTAGTTGAGATATGAGAGTTCTTTTGGTATTTATTACACCTGCTTTCTAAGTTCACAGTATAACTCAGATCAGGACGAATCTTACAGGCTAAATATAGGAGACTAGCTGCTTCATAAACAGCAAAAGATAGGGGAAAAGTTGTTATATGTAATTCCCCACTCCTTATTACATAATTTAAAATAATAAACAAAATAAATAAAATTCTAATCTTAACATAATGTTCAGGGAGAATGGTTAGAATCTTGGTTATGGTAATTTCTTCACTTAATTTTTGTTTAAGCGGTAATGCTTAAAAGCTATGTTTTGTATATAATTAATATTAGGGATCATATCGTTTATTTTATCATTTATTTAGTTAAATTTCATTTGCAGTTCAAATCTGTTGAATAGTTTCTTTCTTGTGTATGAATTTAAGGTGTCCCACATTTCCTTAGATGTCTCCCACAAAGAATATAGGCCTTCACATTATGATCGTGTTCTGTGAATTATACAGTGTGCCTTCCATTCTTCCACAGCAGTTTCACTTTCTTTGCTTGATAACAAATCATCACCATTCACTCACCATCTTATGCAAGTTTCTTGCATGAAAAAACACTGATATTTCCAGTTTGCACAATGGATAGGTATCTACATTTTTTAATTTTGGGACTGCTGCAACTTCATTTATAGTTGTTTCCATGCTTTTACTTTTTATTTTTTTGTTTTGGACCATTTTACTCGCATACCACACTTTATTAACAATATAACAGGTTATGGGCCCAGAATGTAAAAGCAAGAACTGAAGTGATAAAAAGCTTATATATATTTAATGCTCACATATGGGCTTACTTTTTATGTTAATTTATTAGTTTATGTGGCATCCATTACATGATCTACACCTCGTGTACGCGTCGCTGGAAAGTTGGGCCGCCCTGTAGGCGGTGCTTTCCTGCTACCGTGCCAGGACTAGGTCCTTTGCTGGTAGAAAGGTGGTGGTTAATAGCAGATGGTGGAAAAATGGTGGGATAGTGTTGGTGGATTTTTATTTATTGGAAGGTAGAGTGTGATAATGAGAAAGGGAATGGTTTGGTAAGTTTTAAAGATGGGGTGATTTCAGTTTGTGAGGAGAAGTCTGGGTTGTTTGTAGCTTTCGCCGGGGTCTATGTCATGCTCTCCGATCCCTCGTATGAGAGTATTGAAGCTTTGCGGGAGAGAGTCAAAGAATTTTTGTGATAGAGAATATAGTCACGTAGAGTGGGCATGGATGTGACACGGTGAATATTCAAGTTGGGAATATACCAGCCAGCATTAACCAATATCCTGAGGAAACGGCTTTGGAGGAGTTATAGTCTTTTGAAGTGAGTTTTTGCAGCAATGCCCCATACTTGACAAGCATAGGTAATGGCGGGACGAAGGACTTGCTTGTAGAGCAAGAGTTTATTGTGCATGGACATGTAGCAATTTCGATGATAGAGGGGATAGAGTACGGCCATCCTACAGAAGATCTTGTTGTGCACATATTCTATGTGCGGTTTCCAGGTAAGCCTGTTGTCGAGAATGACACGGAGATATTTGACTTGTGTTGCCCAGTGAACAGAACTGCCAGCAATGCATAGTTCCAGGACATTGTCTTCCCTTCTCCTGGTGAAGGTGATGGCTTGTGACTTAGTGGGATTGACACTGAGCCGCCAGGTGTTGAACCAGATGGTCAATTGGTCCGCGTATTTTTGTAGTCTATGCACTGCAAGTTCATGGCGTATACAGCTGTTGGCGATCGCAGTGTCATCCACAAACTGTATATGAGAAAAAGAACGGGTCCAAGGACACTGCCTTGGGGTACACCGGCGTGAGTAGGAAAGGTGTCAGAGGTGACTTCCTCAATAGTGACACTGAAGGTTCTGTTATGGAGATAGGTATGGATGACTTTCTCGAAGATCTTGCTCAAGCTGGGGAGCAAGCTTATAGGTTGATAACCTTCCAGAGTGGAGGAATCCTTTCCTAGTTTCGGGAGGCTGATCACCTTGGCAAGTTTCCAGATGGTCGGGAAGTATGCCAGTCGTAGCAGATCATTGAAGAGGTTTACTAAGGCTTACTTCCAGCAGTTTGGTAGTTGTAGTAGCGCCTTGTATGGTTGTTGTCGTAGTCTGCTACTTTGAAAGGTTGGACAGAAGATAGGCATTGCTGCAGTTCAGTCTGGTTTGTAGGTGGGGGTTGTTCGTGATCATGTGGTCGGGAGAGGTATGCCCTAACTGCCTCGTTAGTTTGGTGGATGTGGTCCTGATTGCAGGTGTTAGCTGGATAGAAAGTGGTTTGCAGATAGGTGGCCATGAGTCCCACTTTTTCTCTGGCAGACTGTGCTATGATGTGGCCATGGCGAAGAGTTTTGTCCTGAGCCGGGAGGCGTAAAAGAGCCTTGGACATTCTCCAGAGAGACTGGTCTTCTGTGTTCAGGGTAGAGAGGCGGCGTTCCCAATCTGCATTAGCATGCTCTTGAAGCTCTAGTTTGAGATTATGCCTCAATCTATTGTACTCCCTACGATACAGGGGACAACCTGTGGGCTGTGCTCGAACCTGAGCCTTGTTTTTTGCTGCGATTAGATCGTGCAGGTGGCGAGGGAGCTTCCAGACTGTGCCATGGGTGTTGCGGGTAGGTGGTGTAGCCCTGGTTATGGCATTTGTGATGCTGGATGAAATGTTCATGAGCACAGCGTCAGCGTCATTGGTGGTCTCACATCTATTGAAGGCTGGTGGATTTGCTGCCATTATCTCGCTGAACTCCTCCCAGTTGGTGCGCCGGGGGTTTGGTAAGAGGCGTTTTGCCTTGAAGTTCGGTCGGGATTGAGATAATAGGACTACAGCATAGTGGTCAGAAGATAGTTGGGGAAGGGTGAAAAGCCATGGATGGTATCGGACATTTTTAGCTAAGGCTATATCTAGCCAGTCCGGCAGGCTACGATCACCATGGTGAATTGTAGAAGATGAGGGTGAGAGTACCATGAGGCTTCTGTTGTTGACGTAGTGCTCCAAAGTTACTCCTCGCGCGTTTCGGATGTTGGAATTCCAGGCTGGACTTTTGGCATTATAGTCACCCATGCCCAGGGTGGCAGCAGAGGAAGTGAATAGCTTATCTAGTTCGCCAGCGACAATGGGTTTGCCAGGAGGGATGTAGACGGAATAAAGATGAAGAGGCCCTCTATTTGTGTCCACCTGTACACCTGTAGCTTCCAAGTTGGGCATCTGAGGGGTGACCAATGGGTGATGAGCAATGTTGCGGCACACATAAATGGCAGTTCCACCATAACCATCTGCTCTGTCAGTGCGATAACATGTCATGCCAGGTATTCGGGCTTTGATATTGGCAGACAAATGTGTTTCCTGCACAAGTAAAATATGCACCCCTTTGTCTGCTATAAAGTTGGAGGTTTCATGCAACTTCTGCCTAAGTCCATTAGCGTTCCAGTAGCAAACTTTGAGGGATAGAAGTTCTGTAGTATTGCCCCCTCTAACAGCCATTATTACATGATCTAGATGCTAAAACAACAGTCTTTTGTTCACTGCCAACACAGCTACAACCAATAGCTACATGCTATTGACATGATTATTACATGCTCAATTTCTTCTTGGGCAGCAAGCCAGGTGAACGTTTCTGAGTGTATCGCTCCCATCATCAGGATATTTGTTAAATGTTATAACACAAATGAAACACTGAATATAACACAAATATAAACAATAATATATATAATATAATATAATAAAATAATTACACTTGAATGAACATCTGTTAGATTCCTTTAATGTGTTGAAGAAGAAGCATTCTATTCTAGTTTGTAGTAGTTATATTATTACAACCATTGCAATTTGTAGTACTCATTGGAGGCACATTTTTCTTTTATCAGAAGTTGCTTGATTTGCTGGTATCTAATGTTAAGTAGTTGGCAATGAAGCCATTTATTCTCTTGCACTCCAGTATTTTGATGTTATGTTGGTATGTGGACTAAAAGTTGGGCAGCAAAGCAGGTGGCTTACAGCCATATGTTATTTAAGTGTACAGAAAGGACACTGAGATTTCAATATACCAATCCTGAATAAATGTTTATTGTGACAGTCATGGCCCTTTAAAATTCAAAGTTTCTACAGAAGATTTTCTTGGTGGTGTATTGATTCCAGTCGTGTTGTAACATACATTTTCTCATAGCTTTCCTTTTATTTGTAATATATTCTTCTTGAATTTTTTAGGTATATGTTGCTACAATTCTTCTAATAGAGTGATAACCTAGTGGCTCAAATGAGTTTGACATAATTTTACTGCCTTTTTTGGCTAGAAAGTTACGAAGCAGTTTGATGTGGAAAACTGTAGACGACAACGTTCTGTGTGGTCCATGTTGTGGCAATCGCCTTGCAGCAGTTTAATAGGTTGAAGGTGGATACTAGTGTATTTCTGGCCTTTGGTGACGATCTAGAAGTTTCCCCTGCAACTCTTGGTGTCAGTGGGCGCATCAGTAATTCTCCTAGTAGAGGAATGTAATATTGCTGCTACTGAAGCATGGAAAAATAATTATTTTCTTTTTCAAACATGAAGATTTAATACTTCCAAAACATTTTTGATTTATGATACAAATTTAAATAATATTATGGTTCTTTAACAAACGATGACTGGTGTAACGATTAACTATTACTTTCTTACACACACTTTATGCATCTTAAATACACACTTAAAAATAATTCTGCACAACCTCGGAGAGACAGAAATGTGTCTTTCTCTAACGGCATTCTTAAGCAGAAGAACAAAATCTTTTTAAACATTTAACAACTTCCTCTCATTTGAGGTTGTCATGGTTACGCCATTACCTACCTTACATTATATCTATTTTATTAAACATTACATATTTTAATTCCTTTAACTACTTTTTTTTACAAGACATCTAAAATAACTGCTTCAGTTAGCTGCTTCATTACCATATATTTCACAATGTGCTGATTTCCATTGAAGTATTACTCTTTCATTTACATTGATTAACTGTTTTATGGTTTTGTGACATTCTGCATTATTTAGGTTTTTAGCTGTTATTTCAGATGTTATGGATATTACAGCTGCTTTAGAATCAGATGATAAAACTTTTTCAAACTTATTTGTGATATGGGTCCTGTAGGGATAGAAGGATTGCCGAAATTTCTCAATCAAAATTTGTATGATTTACTAGAAGTATTGTCTTTCATAACTTGGTCCACTGAATTAGCCAAAATTGCAAAATATAAGTCGTTACCTTATCATGAGTTTTCGAAAGCCTACATTGCTCTCTCTATATGTATCATTTCCACAGTAAATAAAGTTAAATATACTAAATATACAATAAATGCTAAATTGCTCTGATCCTGGTTGAAAATATTGTAGAAAACATATTACAATATTACGTTTAGTAATGAGCCACTTGTTACTAAACGTCTAATTTTGTAACCTGTTTTCTAAATAACTGCAATTTGCTTGACTTCATTGGATTTCGAGGATGATATCATTTTTTTCTTTCCTTAAGAGTTAAAGCAAGTGGTTTATTGTGTTTCTCGAATGCTGTAGAATAAACTTGAACACAATGTTATATGTTTGTAGTTCTGTACATAGCATAGATAATACATTCAAGCCACCTGTAAAAAACAGATCAATTCAATATCAAAACATTTAATATCTCCCTGCGTTAGGCTTGTGTTTGTCAGCTGAACAAATATCTTACTCATTGTGCTTAAGTGCACAAGTGATGTAAGCGACACCACTTACGGAAGCTAAGAGTTTACTAATCTTACAATTCACAATTAGTATTTTAAATTAATCAAAAGCTTCGAACAATGTTCAATGAACATATTTCCTGAAAAGATAAGGCTAGTTGCATATGTTTTAGGGCACTAAAATTTGCTTTAGACTCGTAATGATGGACCCACATTTCATCTCATCTCATCTGATTTTAAAACGATAAGTAAAGGCCATTTGCTGTAATGCTGCCAAGAAGCAGATAGTAAATTACGCAAACCCCTCTGTTTACTCCCTCAATACTTGAAACATGTACCCAAGCGTTAGAGTTCATCTCACCTTAACGATAACGTGTACATTTAAACTGTATTAGCCTACTTTTTTTTTCTGTTTTTTAATTTTAATCATATGTCCTGCAGCAGTTCCCTAATTTGATGCAAACGCGCTGATTTCGATAATGTTAATTTTTTCGCGAAATACGTACCATTTTGATGAGATTTGATTACTTTTCCTATTTTGTGCACTATAAGTTCAGTATTTCCTAAATTTATTTTGCGAGAAAATTGTGCGTGATAGGAAAAAGCGGAAAGCACAATTCAATTAAATATATCCAAGTTAATGACCTCTCAGATCGCAAATTTGTATTCTGTATAGTATAATGCGGGTGTTTTTTTTTTACACCAAACAGTATTTTCAAAATGTATTTTTTATAAGAAAATCTTGCATGTTAAAATGTAAAGCATCATTCAATTTAGCCCGTCAAAATCCAACCTCTGCGGTCCTCGTCCCGAGAGGTGGGCAACAGGAAGTAGGGGACTGACTGATGGGGTGATGTACGGTGGGGACTTGGTGTACCCAACGACTGCTACGGCTGCCGAGAAGGCCCATCAGTAACCCCGAAAACTGGCAGAAGAGGCTCTGTTGTTTTTCCCCAGGGACCTACTACGGTAGGTACGGGAATGGAGATCCCGGGGTCCCTAGCCACTCACCCTCATTTCATCCGCTTCACCTCCATCAACTGTGTCACGCTCTGCTACTGCTGATCAGTATGCATCACCTTCTTCCCCTTCTAGTTTTTTATTATAATTATTAGCACTTAAGGTCTTAGGGTTATAACTCCTGTCTCACCAGCAGGGATCTCTGTCTTCGTGGTTCTGTCCCACGGTTTTCAGCGCGGCTTCCGACATGTGTGCTCTCCGGAGGTCTCAAAAGTGAAGGTTGAGCGGACCCTTCGCACTGCCCCCATGTGTAGCCTTAGGTGCGGAGCCCGTCCACACCGTCAAGTACACCCACGTAGCTCCTTGAGGACCCGGTCTGTGTTAATCTCCCGACGGCCATGTGCCGTTGGGTTAGTATCACGGACCGGACGTGTTACCGCTGTGTAATCAACCACAAGTCCCCTGAATCCGCGTGTGCCTATTAAACGCAGCGCGGCCTAAAGTGGGGAGCCACAGGCGGTTATTCCTGTGGTAGGGGCATAAAGCCGGGGTGTGCGTGGTGAACGGTTTACCCATACGGACAAGCAGTGGATATTGAAGGGTGGCTTTTCTGAGGTACAAATGAGATCGGTCATGGGTGGGGTTCCCATGACGGCACAGACCGTGAAGATTCGGTGTCTTTCTTTCTTTAACCCCCGGATGGCAGGCTGACGCCGACGGTTCCGGATGGGGATCTATATCATCATGTCTCCGCGCAAAACCTCCTTCATTGACCCTTACTTATTGATGACCTTGGCATGTGATGGCAAAACGTTTAAGGATTTTAGTCCATTTTACATAAAGCTTGAAATAGATAAGATCAGTGGCCCTGTCAAAAACGCTATGCGTCTCCGAGACGGTAGCTTACTGTTAGAGACCTCAACTTCAGACCAGTCTAAAAAACTGCAAAAAGCCTCTTTGTTGGGCTCCTACCCTATCCGGGTAGTCCCACACAAAACGCTGAACACCTGTAGAGGAGTAGTCACCACCTCCAGCTTAGATGGTCTTGCGAATGAAGAGATAGTAAGTTACCTCTTTGATCAGCTTGTTTGTCAGGCGTACCGGCTTACACGAAAACAAGATAGCAAGGAGTTAAAAAAAAGGCTGAGGTCTTGCTTGTTAGCAAGACCTCAGCCTTTTAACATTGGGAATCTGATTCCTATTTTAAACACCAGATTGTGTTCCCCTCTTTATTGATTTTTCTATACATTTCCTTTCACAATTTTTAGATATGCTTAGAATTATTACTTAACTACTAACTTATTATTACTTAACTACTAAATTTATTTACAAAGTACTTATAACTAGGTTTAATGGAAGGTACTTATAGCTAGGTTTAATTTATGTCTTCTGTCAGTGCTTTTGTTGATGTCTTGATCCGTGGTCATTGTGGTCGTCGTCTGTTCCTCATATATTGTGTCCGGGCCTTCGTTTAAGAATTGATTGGCTAACTTGTCCATCCAGGTCGATAAACTTCTGTTTCCTGTTGTATCCCTTACGTACAGTCTTTCTAACTTTTGCTGGGACTAAGTTACCTGAATTCATCTATTGCGGCTATGAACGTGCTAGCGTCCGCCAGTATGTCCCGAACCCCATGCGCTGTTTCCAATGTCAGCGGTTCGGACATACTAAAGTCACGTGTACCAATCCTGCTCTTTGTGAGCAATGTGACCTGCCAAAACACGACGATCCAAACTGCAGTCGAACACCTTGTTGAGTGAACTGTAGCGGCAATCATCCCTCCAGTTCGCGACAGTGCCCTAGATTTATGGACGAAAAAAGTATTCAGGAGCTACGTGTAAAGGAACGCCTGACTTTTCCAGAGGCACGACGGCGCTTTGAGCAACTGAAGCCTGCTACCACTACTACTGGATATACATCAATAGCTCGCCGTACTCCTAATACCACTGTTGCTGTTCAACACCTCCCTGTCGCCCACGCCTCCACACAGATTGACTTTCTAGCCGTTAAACCCACGTCTCAGACTGTTTGTATATCCACCAGCACAACCTCCGCTTCAACCGTACAGACTCCAACCACCAAGCCATCAGCGGGTAACAACCATCCCGTAGTAAATGCGAAAAACCGATCCCGACCACAGCATAGATCGCGAAGTCGCTCGCCTTCTACTAGATCCCGGTCTCGTTCTACGAGCCGTAGGAGTTCTGACTCCCGATCATCAGCGGAGTCACAGGAGGCTAACGATTTTCGAATTGTAGGGCCCAAGTCAGACATGGTCAAGGAAAAGTTTAAAACGACCCGTTAAATATTCATTATGGAAATAATCCAGTGGAATGTCAATGGTTTTCGAGCTCGTGCTCAAGACCTACAACATTTAGTTTCTCAACGGCCACCGTCAATTATTTGCCTCCAGGAAACCCACTTACATCACAATTACTCGTTACACCTTCCCTCTTTTTCGGCATTTAGAAGCGACTCTCTAGCAGGTAGGCGTGCAAGCGGTGGCGTTGCTACCTTAGTGGTGCCTAAAATCTCCGCCGCCAACGTACCTCTCACCACACCATTGCAAGCTGTGGCCATTCGGATACAGCTGGAGAGCATCAGTTTTAGCATCTGTAACATGTACCTGCAGCCGCTCAGTATAGTTCCAGAGCGTGATCTTCTAGCTCTATTGGCTCAGCACCCCTCACCACTACTCCTTGTGGGAGATGCCAAGCACACGCTCTGGGGATCAGACACAGATGACGCCCGTGGATGCCTCCTCGCAGACGTCTTCGATAAGTCTGACCTGATTCTGCTAAATACTGGTGACCCGACATTCCTATCATCCGCATATGGTACTCATACCGTACTAGACCTTTGTTTCTGCAGTCTATCATTAGTACCACTACTTGAGTGGTCAGTACTTTCCGACCTCTTTGGCAGTGATCATTACCCCATTAACATTCATTTTTCTGGCCGCCAATGTGTACCTTCTCGACATACTCGCTGGATTATTTCCAAAGCTAACTGGGGAAAACTCCAATCCCTCATACACCTCATCGACGATGGTTTCGAAACATCGATGAAATGGTCGAATATTTTACTGGATCCTGCTCGCAGCAGAATCCAGCATTCCTCGAGGTTCATCTACATAGTGTCGTATCTCTGTACCGTGGTGGTCTGAGGAATGCAGTTTGGCTGTCAAGGCACGCAAACGTGCTTTGCGCGTTTTTCAGCGGCACCCGACGGAGGGGAACTTCGTCGCCTACAAAAGTTCTCGCGCTAGGGCACGCTTTATACTGCGCAACGCAAAGCGTAAGTCTTGGAAAGCCTATGTGTCTTTGCTTTCCCGGCGCAGCTCTACCCAACAAGTATGGTCAGCTGTTCGGTGGATGTATGGCAAGTATTGCCGGACGGTAATTCCCGGCCTTGCCATCAACGGTTCCATGTGCACCACCGAGCAGGACATAGCCTGGCGAGAAGGTATTGTCATCCCCACTCCTCGACCTGGAGAGGACCGCACACTTCCATCTAGCTACCGCCCCATTTGCCTGACGAGTGTCATCTGTAAGACGTTCGAGCGAATGATAAACGCTCGGTTAAATTGGTGGCTAGAAAAACAACCATCTGTCCAGCTTGCAATGCAGTTTTCGTCGCCATCGCTCAAGTGTCGATAATCTAACTCGCCTTGAGGGGTATATTTCCGATGCCTTTCTACTTAAGCAGCATGCCGTGGGCGTGTTCCTTGACCTGGAGAATCCCTAAGACACCACCTGGAGGTACGGCATACTCCGTAACCTACATGGTTATGGAATGCGTGGTCATCTACCCGAATTCCTATGCAACTTTTCAAAACTTCGCCGTTTTCGGGTCCTCGTAGGAAACAAGATATCACGGGAGCGGATACAGGAGAACGGCGTACCTCAAGGGTCGATTTTGAGCGTCACCCTTTTTGCCGTAGCGATTAACGGCATCACTAGTGCCTTTCGAAGAGGAATTCCATCATCCCTCTTTGTTGACGACTTCGCAGTTTATTATAGGTCTGCCAACATAGATCACATTGAGCGCCAACTGCAGCTGACCATTACCAAGCTAGCAGCTTGGGCGCTTCAAACCGGCTTCCGTTTTTCAGCTGTGAAGACGCAGTGTATCCACTTTCACCGCCTACGAGGTATTCACCCGCCTCCTGATCTTCATTTGAACGGCACACCCCTGCCATTTGTCTCGCACCTGAAGTTCTTGGGCCTCTACTTGGACCGACAACTAAATTGGGAGCACCACATTCTTCACCTTCGAGCCTCTTGCGATCGTTCTCTGCGGTTGCTGAAGGTATTATCTGGTGCATCTTGGGGCGGCGATCGCACGGTAATGTTGAGGCTGTGCCGCTCTCTGGTTCGGTCCAAGCTGGACTATGGCAGTTTTATTTATGGCGCAGCGACCGGCTCTAAAATTCGCCTTTTAGACACCGTGCATCATATTGGAATCCGCCTTGCCACAGGAGCTTTCCGCACCAGTCGAGTCGACTGCCTGTATGCAGATTCAGGCGAACCTCCACTCCATATTTGTCGCTCGCTGTTACTCTGCTCGTACGTCTCGAAGTTGGCAAGTTATCCCAATCATCCTTGATTTAAACCAGTGTCCAGATTTAGTCCTCCGTTATATCCGCCCTTGTTCTCGGACACGCCCCATGGGAATAAGATTTCGGATTCTCCTACATTCCCATGGCCTCCGAATGCCTCGCGTGGAGAGGTCGTCCATATGCCTTTATCCTGCATGGCAGCTCGATCGTGCGCTGTTCGATCTCGCTCTTTCAAGCAACTCTAGACTCGCTACTCCACATTCGGTGTTCCAACAACTTTTTGCCTAACTATTACGCCGTTACCCTATGTTCCGGTCTTTACAGACGGTTCTCAGTTAGGTAGCACTACGGGTTGCGCATTCTTCATTAACGGTGAGGCTCATAAATTTCGCCTTCTGGACTCCACTTCAGTTTTTTTCCGCAGAGCTGTATGCCATCTTCTATTTGCTCCTTTTTATTTGCAAGTTAGCTCGTGGCTCTTTTATTGTCTGCACTGACTCTCTGAGTGCTCTTCAAGCCTTGCAACAGCACACTGCCGCTCACACCCTCGTTTTAAAAATACAGGCCCGGATTTCGCAAATGCTCAGGCGCGGGTACAATTTTGTTTTTGCTTGGACCCCAAGCCATGTGGGGATTTCCGAGAACGATTAGGCGGACGCGGCTGCAAAATACGATTGCCGTTTGCCCCGGAGTGTAACAACTACTGTGCCATACCAGGATGTGCAACGTTTTTTCCGTCGCCAACTCCTCTCTGCTTGGCAGCACGCCTGGACAGCTTTGGAAGGCACACAACTCCGGGCAATAAAGGAGAGCGTACCACCCTGGCTAACTTCCTGCAGGGATAACCGGCGAGCCGAGGTGATACTCACCCGGCTGAGAATTGGGTACATACGAGCGACTCATGGTCATTTGTTAAGAGGGGAACCGGCACCAGTATTCTACCTTTTTAGCTTAATAGTGTAGCTTTTAGGTTTTTAATTTTGACTTCGGGCCCAAATGACCTTGTTGTCGACGGGCCCTAAAACCCCACACACTCACCCTTAAGCTACCATGGCCAACATGCCGACGCGACATTAAACTCTCCAGTGGGCTCAGTGTTGAGGTACATGGTAGCTCAGACGCTGACTGGTCACAGGTGACTACAATTGTCTTCTCCTTTCCTAACAAATACTGCATAATCAAATGTCAGCCAACGTGCCTGCTTAAGGGGGTTATATTCGCTGGTATTATTGAAGCTTGTTTGGCATTTTGCTCGCGCTCTGGAAATTCCAATTAGACCATTTTTGAGCGAGGATTTGGTTATTATTGGAGCTGCACACCAAAATTGCCAAGTAATGCATGTAAAACTGCACTGAGAGTAAACCGACATACATAGTTTAAAGGTAGTGCATCCCATGGGATTGGCAAAGCGCGATCTGTTTAATGAGCGAACTTGGCTCGCACAGACCATTGTCCATTATAAAGGCTAATGTCCATTGCGTGGGTGACTTGCCCCCTCTTCAAGCTGATTTGCATATCCGTCCCCAGTCATTCCATCGTGAAAAGAATTGCATTCAAACTTGAATGTATACCTTCTGTGGTAGCTCCCACGAGTATTATGATTTGGAAATGAAAAATAGAAAAACTTTAACTTCCACTTCTTGCTGTTTCTAATGCTCAATATAATGAGGAAATCGCACAATATGCATTGATGCTAGTAATATGTATTCCATATACTCTTAGTCCTGACGATCTGATATTTCTTATGATTCACCTCTGTTTCACTTCCACTTTGTCACAGCAACAGAATTTTCTAATAGACAGTTCCCTTTTAACTTCTACTGCGGTAGGTACGGAAACTGGCGATCCCGGGGTCCCGAGCCAGCCTGACACCCTCGATGTGGGTTCCTCTCAGTGGTGAGGGGTCAGAAAAATTCCCAACCACGTGTAGGCCGTGCGTGGAGACACGTGTCGGTGGAAAGGTTTGTCCTTTTGGATGAGGGATGCGCATCTGAGCTCTATCTAGTCTTCTGAATTCGGTGAAGGTGCGCTTTTCCAATACACTACTTTGTCTTCTGTTTCGCCTAAACGGAAGGTTACGGACTAGCCCGCCCCTAATCAATCGGCAGGGACTAGGTACTGTACCGAACTGCAGGGTGAGTTGGACAGCGAGCCCGCAATTTCCTCTGTGCAGCCCTGTCAGCCCACTGTGATGACCCCTTGTTGGGCTCCGTGTGGATCATCTTGTGTCCATGTCGACACAGATTATGAACGGATTTCTTAAAAACGGTCAAACAGCCGGAATATTTTTTGACCTCGAAAAGGCTTATGTTACGTGTTGACGCAACATGCTATTAGCAAATTATGGCTGTGGACTTAATTGCATGCCCACACATCCAACGTTTACGCCGTTCTTTAATACCTTAATGGACGTGCGCTATAGGAACACTTCTATTAAACCAAAGCCACCTGGATTTCGTTTCCGGGAGCTCCTTAGACATCTGGATACTGAAATGCCCAAGATGTATCCTAGGGGGGAGAGGATATACCCTCCTTGGTTGCGCAGAGCGTTCCACGTTGATCTGGGCATGACCACACATGATAAATCTGCCATGTCTGTCTAGTATCCACACATGTTTTTTAGAATTTTTATCGCGATATCAGGACCATGTTATATTTTATACTGATTGGGTCCAAGAACTCAAATAGTGTTGGTTGTGCTTACGTGTGTGGAACCGAACCCAATACATTGGGATTCCACACTAGCACTTCCATTTTTACTGCAGAGCTCTGCAATATACCGGGCCATTTTACACGTACGTCGACGAAAGTTGGTGGACTGCTTAATCCTGAGTGATTCCCTCAGAGCACTTCAAAGCCTACGGCAGCTGTACAACTACCACCCAAATGTGCAGCGGATACAGAATGCCTCCATGTTTTACACGCTCCTGGCGTTAGCGTGGTGTGAGATGGATCCCTGGTCACCTAGGCTTGCGGGGGAATGAAATGGTGAATTCGGCAGCCAAGACGGCTACCATGAATCCCAGGGTTCGAGTACCATCTGTGACTTCAGAAGATTTTAGGGCCGTACTGCGGAGAGCTGTGCAAAAGTGCTGGCAGGAAGAGTGGTCCGCTCTCCGCAATAATAAACTTAGATCTGTCAAAGAACTTCCGATTCCCTGGGTTACCTCTTGTCGGTCGTCTCTTCGCGAGCTGAATTTGGCTCGGTTGCGTATTGAGCACTGCTTTTTTACTCACTATTTAAAAAGGAGCCTTCTCCATTATGTCCGTTTTGCCAAGAAGCGTTCTGTACGACACGTGCTGTTAGAGTGTTTTCACCTAGAAGACTTTAGGACGTCTCTGCAGCTGCCTGTCAGCTTTGCAGAAATGCTAGCGGACGATAACGCAGTAGTGGAGGTTTTTAGATTCTTTTCGAGATTAGATTTTAGGATTTAGCAAATAGAATTTATGGCTTTTTAGATGACATTTCTATTGTTTTTATTTATTATTTTAACGCGTATGTATTTTTGTCATTCTATTGACATATTTATAGTGTTTTAGAGGAATTTATATCTGGCTTTTGCCATGACCAGTTTCTTTTAAAAAGGACGCTGATGACCTCTGCAGTTGAGCGCCCTTATACTCATCATCATCATCATCATCATCGCTGCGGGTGAAAGAGCGTATTTCTTTCACTGAGGCCCGCAAACACCATCTTGCTCGGCAGCCTCCTCCTAAAATTTGGCACATTCAGTTCGGTGGTTTCTACCCCAGTACCTAAGCGGGACATCGGCATTCAAAATTGCTCGACTTCCTCTCTTGCCGCTCCAGTCAAACCAGCTAGCTGCCCTTCCGGGTCTAGCAGTCCAAAGAAAATTACTGTGAATACCGAACCTCGACAATTCAAGACCCAGCCCAAACGTTCGGACTTCTTGAAGCACCCTCCTACTTCATGTCAGCCGCTAGTATCGAAGGCGTCATCTCCCATTCCACTTTCGGAGATCACGGTCCCAGGAGAGCAGGGGCCGTGTTCGGTTTCCGGTGACACCGCCCCTCCTCCCACCGCTAAGCCAATGGAGGAGGATTCCACGACACCTAAGAGTCCCAGTCCCATGCGTACGACTAAAGGCAAAATAAAGCGTCAGCCTCTGGCCAAGTAAAACACTTGATCCTCTATTCGGTTCCCAATGTCCATTATTTAGTGGCATTCGCACCCCCAGAACCGATTTACAAATGCTCACAGACTCGCTGTCCCCCATTATTTTGTGTCTGCAGGAGACAAAGCTTCACAGCCAGGATACTTTTACCTTTCCTGGCTACTCATCGGTGCGCTTTGATCTCCCACCGACTCCTGGTGCTCCTGCCCATGGGGGTGTTATGATGCTCCTTTGTGACATTTATTATCAAGCTCTTCGTCTCACAACCCACCTGCAAGCTGTTGCTGCCATCGTCCGCTTTCCTGGTTTTTCGTTTACACTTTGTTCTGTTTATATTCCACCTTCTCCTCTCCCTCTTGCTGATCCCGCGGCTTTAGTAGCGCAGCTCCCGACGCTCTGTCTTCTGTTGGGAGACTTCAATGCCCACCACCCCCTATGGGGATCTCCACGAGCTTGCGCAAGGGGGAACGACCTCGCTGAATTTTTTTCTCAGTACAATCTTTCCGTTCTAAACACCGGCCAACCAACCTTTCTTTCCGATTCCAGCGGCAGGTTCTCTCACCTCGACCTAGCTGTCTGCTCCCAACAGCTTACACATCGCCTACAGTGGAACGTCATCTCTGACAGCTTTGGCAGCGATCATTTTCCGTGTTACACGCCTACTTTCACACAATGTTCCATCGTCACGTGTACCCCACTGGCAATTCGTCAGAGCGCAGTGGCTCCTTTACTAAAACTTGGCAGTCTTCGAAGACCGCCTCTTTAACAACGTCGACGACATGGTGGATCACCTTACCTCCGTCATTACTTCTGCCGAACAAGCAATACCCAGGTCGTCATCCCATCCGAAATGCCTGCCAGTCCCTTGGTGGACCCACCACTGCCGGGTGGCGATCCAAGCACGGAGCCACCCTACTCTTGAAAAATTCCGAGAAATTTCGAGAGGGTGGAAAGGAGGCTGATGGATCGGTAGCTCGAGGGATGAATCGGATCTTTCCCAGGTTTCAATATGCAAACCACACGGGCCTCTCTCCACTCTCGTGAAAAGTGCCCAAGGTTGAGGCACATGATGAAAATCCTAGTTAGGAATAGAACCGCGTTGAAGGGGAGATGGCGGAGCATTAGGGGGTCAGCCCGTCCGGCCTCGCCGCCTTTTTTGTTTTGAGACGCTGAAGTACGCACTGGACTTCGCTGGGACGAATGTTTGGGAGACGAACCGCGTCCTCAGGAGCTTATGCCATCTACTATTTGCTCTTTTTTATTTGAAGTTAGCGCCTGGCTCTTTTATTGTTTGCACTGACTCTCTAAGTGCTCTTCAGGCCTTGCAACAGCACACTCCCGCTCACTCCCTTGTTTTAAAAATACAGGCGCAGATCTCGCAAATTCTCGGTCGAGGATACCATTTTGTTTTTACTTGGACCCCAGGCCATGTTGGCATTTCCGGGAACGAGGAGGTGGACGCGGCTGTTAAGTCCGCTTGCCGTTTGCCCCGGAGTTTAACAACTACAGTGCCATACCAGGATGTGTAACGTTTTTTTCCGACGCGAGCTCCTATCTGCTAGGCAGCAATCCTGGACAGCTTTAGAAGGAACACAACTCCGGGCTATAAAGGAGAGCGTACAACCCTGGCCAAATTCCTGCAGGGATAACCTGGGGGCCGAGGTGATACTCACCCGGCTGAGAATTGGGCACACACGAGCGACTCATGGCCACCTGCTAAGAGCGGAACCGGCCACTGTGTGTGCTCCGTGTGCAGTACGCCTCACGGTGCGGCACGTATTGCTTGATTGCCCGCAGTACGCCCGCGTTCGCCAGTCAATAAGCTTGGGGACTAACTTGCTGGCAGTTTTAGGGGACGACCCAGTGGCCGTGGTAAAGGCACTGCAGTTTGTTGCCAAAATAGGTTTTTATAAACATATATGAGCGATAATTTAAATTTGTTAATTTTAAAGATTTTAAATTATTAGTCTTGGGATGGGCTTTTTATGTATTTTTAATAGTGGAAGGATTTTATTTTACATTTTTAGCCTAATTTGTGTAGCTTTTAGCTTTTAGTCTTGATTTTGGGCCCAAATGACTTTGCTGTTGACGGACCCTAAAACACCACACACTCTCCTGAATTATCAGTTTAAACCGACATAGTTTAAAATCTCGATACAATTTTGAGTCCAGAGAGTTCATCATTTATAGAGGTTACTAAGTAGTTGTTCTATATATTATATATTATATTATATATATTATCAATACTCAAAACAGTTATCCTGATACTTAGCACCTGAAGTTCTTGGACCTCTACATGGACCGACAACTCAATTGGGAGCACCACATTCGTCACCTTCGAGCCTCTTGCGATCGTTCTCTGCGGGTGCTGAAGGCATTATCTGGAGAATCTTGGGGGGGGGGGGGCGATCGCACGGTAATGTTGAGGCTGTACCGCTCTCTGGTTCGGTCCAAGCTGGACTCTGGCAGTTTCGTTTATGTCGCAGCGACCACCTCTAAACTACGCCTGTTAGACACCGTGCATTATACTGGTATCCGCCTTGCCACAGGAGCTTTCCGCACCACTCGAGTCGACTGCCTGTATGCAGACTCAGGCGAACCTCCACTCCATATTCGTCACTCGCTGTTACTCTGATCCTAAGTCTCGAGGTTGGCAAGTTATCCCAATCATGCTTGTTTTAAACCAATTCTGTGTCCAGATTTAGTCCACCGTTATATGCGCCCTACTTCTCGGACACGCCCCATGGGCACTAGATTTCGGGATCTCCTACATTCCAAGGGCCTCCGAATGCCTCGCGTGGAGAGGTCGTCCATCTGTCCTTATCCTGCATGGCAGCTCGAAACGTGCGCTGTTCGATCTCGCTCTTCCAAGCAACTCTAGACTCGCTACTCCATTTTCGGTGTTCCAACAACTTTTTGCCTAACTATTACGCCGTTACCCTATGTTCCGGTCTTTACAGACGGTTCTCAGTTAGCTAGTACTACGGGTTGCGCGTTCTTCATTAACGGTGGAGCTCATAAATTTCGACTTCTGGACTCCACTTCGGTCTTCTCAGCAGAGCTGTATGCCATCTACTATTTGCTCCATTTTATTTGCAAGTTAGCCCCTGGCTCTTTTAATGTTTGCACTAAGTTCTCTTCAGGCCTTGCAACAGCTTACTGCCGCGCACTCCCTTGTTTTAAAAATGCAGGGCAAGATCTCGCAAATGCTCGGTCGAGGATACCATTTTGTTTTTACTTGGACCCCCGGCCATGTGGGCATTTCCGGGAACGAGGAATGGACGCGGCTGCTAAGTCCGCTTGCCGTTTGCCCCGGAGTTTAACAACTACGGTGCCAACCAGGATGTGCAACGTTTTTTCCGTCGCCAGCTCCTATCTGCTTGGCAGCAATCCTGGACAGCTATAGAAGGCACACAACTCCGGGCTATAAAGGAGGGCGTACAGCCCTGGCCAACTTCCTGCAGGGATAACCGGCGGACCGAGGTGATACTCACCCGGCTGAGAATTGGGTACACACGAGCGACTCATGGTCATTTGATAAGAGGGGAACCTGCCCCAGTGTGTACTCCATGTGCAGTACGCCTCACTGTGCGGCAGGTATTACTCGAGAGCCCGCAGTACGCCCGCGTTCGCCAGTTAGGCTTGGGGACTAACTTGCTGCGTGTTTTAGGGGACGAACCAGTGGCCGTGGTTAAGGCACTGCGGTTTGTCGCCCAAACCGGTTTTTTTAAACAAGTCTAACTTGCATTTTATATTTCTTAATTTTAGAGATTTTAAATCAGTAGTCTATAGATGGTTTTTAATGTACTTTTAACAGTTGAATCTTTTTAATATATTTCAATTTTTTAGATAATTATTTATAGCTTTTAGGTTTTAGTGTTGACTTCGGTTCCAAATGAGCTTGTTGTCGACGGGCCCTAAAACACCACACACTCACTTACTCACACGTGCGCGGTCCGATCTCGCTCTTTCCAGCAACTCTAGACTCGCTACTCCACGTTCGGTGTTCCAACAACTTTTTGCCGAACTACTGGGCCGTTACCCTATTTTCCGGTCTTTACGGACGGTTCTCAGGTAGCACTACGGGTTGCGCTTTCTTCATTAACGGTGAGGCTCATAAATTTCGACTTCTGGACTCCACTTCGGTCTTCTCAGCAGAGCTGTATGCCATCTACTATTCGCTCCTTTTTATTTGCAAGTTAGCCCTGGTTCTTTTATTGTTTGCACTGACCTTCCAAGTGCCCTTCAGGCCTTGCAACAGCACACTGTCGCTCACTCCCTTGTTTTAGAAATACAGACACAGATCTCGCAAATGCTCAGTCGAGGATACCATATTGTTCTTACTTGGAACCCAGGCCATGTGGGCATTTCCGGGAACGAGGAGGCGGACACGGCTGCTAAGTCCGCTTGCCGTTTGTCCCGGAGTTTAAAAACTACGGTGCCTTACCAGGATGTGCAACGTTTTTTCCGTCGCCAACTCCTATCTGCTTGGCAGCACTCCTGGACAGCTTTGGAAGGCACACAACTCCGGGCAATAAAGGAGAGCGTACAACCCTGGCCAACGTCCTGCAGGAATAACCTGGGGGCCGAGGTGATAACCGGCTGAGAATTGGGCACACACGAGCGACTCATGGCTACCTGCTAAGAGGGGAACCGGCCCCTGTGTGTGCTCCGTGTGCAGTACGCCTCACGGTGCGGCACGTATTGCTTGATTGCCCGCAGTACGCCCGCGTTCGCCAGTCAATAAGCTTGGGGACTAATTGCTGGCAGTTTTAGGGGACGACCCAGTGGCCGTGATAAGGGCACTGCGGTTTGTTGCCAAAATAGGTTTTTATAAACATATATGACCTATATTTTAAATTGTTAGTCTTGGGATGGGCTTTTTTATGTATTTTTAATAGTAGAGGGATTTTATTTTATTTTACCTTTTTAGCCTAATTTGCGTAGCTTTTAAGTTTAAGTCTTGATTTCCGGCCCAAATGACCTTGCTGTCGACGGACCCTAAAACACCACACACTCACTCCTGAATTATCAGTTTAAACCGACATAGTTCAAAATTTCGATACAATTTTGAGTCCAGAAAGTTCACCATTTAAAAAGGTTACTAAGTAGTTGCTCAATATATTATATATTATATTATACATTATATTATATTATATATATTATCAATACTCAAAACAGTTATACCAATCCTTAGCACCTGAAGTTCTTGGGCCTCTACTTGGACCGACAACTAAATTGGGAGCACCACATTCGTCACCTTCGAGCCTCTTGCGATCGTTCTCTGCGGGTGCTGAAGGTATTATCTGGAGCATCTTGGGGGGGGGGGCGATCGCACGGTAATGTTGAGGCAGTACCTCTCTCTGGTTCGGTCCAAGCTGGACTATGGCAGTTTTATTTATGGCGCAGCGACCGCCTCTAACCTTCGCCTGTTAGACACCGTGCATCATACTGGTATCCGCCTTGCCACAGGAGCTTTCCGCACCACTCGATTCGACTGCCTGTATGCAGACTCAGGCGAACCTCCACTCCTTATTCGTCGCTCACTGTTACTCTGCTCCTATGTCTCGAAGTTGGCAAGTTATCCCAATCATCCTTGTTTTAAACCAGTTCTGTGTCCAGATTTAGTCCACCGTTATATGCGCCCTGGTTCTCGGAGACGCCCCTTGGGCCTAAGATTTCGGGATCTCCTACATTCGAAGGGCCTCCGAATGCCTCGCGTGGAGAGGTCGTCCATCTGCCCTTATCCTGCATGGCAGCTCAATCGTGCGCGGTTCGATCTCCCTCTTTCAAGCAACTCTGGACTCGCTACTCCACATTGGCTGTTCCAACAACTTTTTGCCGAACTACTGGGCCGTTACCCTATGTTCCGGTCTTTACAGACGGTTCTCAGTTAGGTAGCACTACGGGTTGCGCGTTCTTCATTAACGGTGAGGCTCATAGATTTCGCCTTCTGGAGTCCACTTCAGTTTTCTCCGCAGAGCTGTATGCCATCCTCTATTTGCTCCTTTTTATTTGCAAGTTAGCTCCTGGCTCTTTTATCGTCTGCACTGACTCTCTAAGTGCGCTTCAGGCCTTGCAACAGCACGCTGCCGCTGACACGCTTGTTTTAAAAATACAGACCCAGATCTCGCAAATGCTAAGTCGGGGATACAATTTTGTTTTTACTTGTACCCCAGGACATGTGAGCATTTCCGGGAACGAGGAGGCGACGCGGCTGCTAAGTCCGCTTGCCGTTTGCCCCGGAGTTTAACAACTACGGTGCCATACCAGGATGTGCAACGTTTTTTGCGTCTCCAACTCCTATCTGCTTGGCAGCACTCCTGGACAGCTTTGGAAGGCACACAACTCCGGGCAATAAAGGAGAGCGTACAACCCTGGCCAACTTCCTGCAGGGATAACCGGCGAGCCGAGGTTATACTCACCGGCTGAGAATTGGGCACACACGAGCGACTCATTTTCATTTGATAAGAGGGGAGCCGGTCCCAGTGTGTGCTCCATGTGCAGTACGCCTCACTTTGCGGCAGGAATTACTCGAGTGCCCGCAGTACGCCCGCGTTCGCCAGTTAGGCTTGGGGACTAACTTGCTGCGTGTTTTAGGGGACGACCGAGTGGCCGTGGTTAAGGCACTGCGGTTTGTCGCCCAAATCGGTTTTATTAAACAAGTCTAACTTGCATCTTATATTTCTTAATTTTAGAGATTTTAAATTAGTAGTCTTTAGATGGTTTTTTATGTCCTTTTAACAGTTGAATCTTTTTAATATATTTCAATTTTTTAGCTAATTTTTTATAGCTTTTAGGTTTTAGTGTTGACTTCGGGCCCAAATGAGCTTGTTGTCGACGGGCCCTAAAACACCACACACTCACTCACTCACTCACTCGTGCGCGGTTCGATCTCACTCTTTCCAGCAACTCTAGACTCGTTACTCCACATTCGGTGTTCCAACAACTTTTTGCCGAACTACTGGGCCGTTACCCTATTTTCCGGTCTTTACGGACGGTTCCCAGTTAGGTAGCAGCACTACGGGTTGCGCGTTCTTCATTAACGGTGATGCTCATAAATTTCGACTTCTGGACTCCACTTCGGTTTTCTCTGCAGAGCTGTATGCCATCTACTGTTTGCTCCTTTTTATTTGCAAGTGAGCCCCTGGCTCTTTTATTGTTTGCACTGACTGTCTAAGTGCCCTTTAGGCCTTGCAACAGCACACTGCCGCTCACTCCCTTGTTTTAAAAATACAGGCCCAGATCTCGCAAATGCTCGGTCGAGGATACCGTTTTGATTTTACTTGGACCGCAGGGCATGTGGGCATTTCCGGGAACGAGGAGGCGGACGCGGCTGCTAAGTCCGCTTGCCGTTTGCCCCGGAGTTTAACTACGGTGCCCTACCAGGATGTGCAACATTTTTTCCGTCGCCAGCTCCTATCTGCTTGGCAGCACTACTGGACAGCTTTAGAAGGCACACAACTCCGGGCTATAAAGGAGAGCGTACAACCCTGGGAACTTCCTGCAGGGATAACTTGCGTGCCGAGGTGATACTCACCCGGCTGAGAATTGGGCACACACGAGCGACTCATGGCCACCTGCTAAGAAGGGAACCGGCCCTTGTGTGTGCTGCGTGTGCAGTACGCCTCACGGTGCGGCACGTATTGCTTGATTGCCCGCAGTACGCCCGCGTTCGCCAGTCAATAAGCTTGGGGATGTAAACGTACCCTTAAAGGTTTATTTCTGAATTGTACACCTCCAAACCTGGATAAACACCCAAGGGCACATCTGCAGATTTTTTTTTTAATTTATCCAGATTTATTGAGCCCTATTTTACACAGTGTTATATTAGGGTTAGGGTTGATACATAAAAATATACAATTTTAACAGAAATATTTTAAATACTAGAAGGAAGAAATTATGTTTTAAACTGATGCATATTAATTTAAACCATTTCAGACGTTTAAACACTGAGTTTATAAACAGCATGAAGTACTTATACTGTTGTGACTTCATTAGCAAAGATGTGAGCGGAGCAGAAAATTCAGTTCCTAGAGAGTCTAGCTTGTCTTTCTCTCCAGAAAATGGGAAACAGAAGAGGAGACGAACCACAGTTTGAAATTCTTCACCACACATGCACTCGGCGTTGGATGTTAAGTGAAAGCGTGATAAGTATTCACCAAAATTACCATGTGCACTTAAAAATTGTGTCAAAACAAAATTTGGTACGAGTTTCATATTTTCCTCTGTCATATACACTAGGAAAAAATGTTTTTGTTAAATTTCCATTTGGAGTTGTTAGCCATTGTTGGTTCCATTCTTCAAGAATATGTTGATGTATTATTCTCCTTACAGTAGAAATAGGACATAAAGAGTATGTCACAAGAAGATATTCTCCAGCCTCTTAGCCAAGCAATCTGCAGATTCACACCAAATAATATTGGTTTCCTTGCGAACTACTTTTTTGCAACACACTAGACATTTTTGAAATGGTTGCAACTTTTTCTGGTTGTGGGTTGTATCCTTTAAGGAAAGTGTTTTCTCTCAAGTATGAGGGGTGATGTAGTGAATTTCTTACCCCCCAGTATAAAGAGGCCTCTGAGTATTATAATACTCAATTAGGTTACGAGCTATTTATATGCACAAGTACAGGTAGGTGAATGTCTTGCATGCATTTATGGCTCTGAAAATTACTAAACAATTGTGCATGGTTACATCCAGTGGTATAAAAATACTTCTTTTTTACCATTTAACTGTTTTTCGAAAAGAGCGACAGCTAGTAATAGCTGATCCACATCACACATATTTGACCCGCCATTTCCCCCAAACAATGGAGTAGCTAACATTCCATCTGTAGACCAGTACACGTCACTGGTACCTATATCCTAAACATCTCCTTCATAATCGCACAACAAACCTTCCAGATTTTCTACAGTAATATCAGAAGCCTGTATACATCATACACAAGCTAATTTATTTGCTACATTACGGGGATAAGCCATGGTTAACATTGAAATTTAACAATTTCAAATGTGCCATTCATTTAGCTCTTGATAGCTATAAGAAATCACTCTGAACACAGAGAGAGTATAAAGAACTAAAATACTGAGCGAAAACAGCTGCATAAGGCTACCAGAAACTTTGTAATAACAGATCTGTAGTAAGAGATGGTGATAGGGAGTTTTTTTTTCCAGCGTGTTTGTGTAACGCAACATATACTCGTATGATTATCGCTTGGTATAGCATAAATAAACTAAAACCTAAAACCTTGAGAAGTGGCTTGCGTAGCTATACAATCATATATTCGTTCGTATACACATAAAACAAAATGATTCAAATATTAGGCGCGTTTGGCACAAAGAATGGCTTTTGCTTTTACTATGCAGTCATACACTCTCATTTATGCTATGGGGTGGTATTATGGGGAAATGTACAGAAAAAAGCAATGGTAAGAATATTAAGACTCCAGAAATATGCCATAAGAATAATTTGTAGATTAAAAGAGGATTCTTGTAGAAATGTCTATAAAACATTAAATGTATTAACATTTACAGCATTGTATATATATGAGTGCATTAAATACGTAACAAAATCTTCTAGCAACCAAAATAAAAACATGTACATACATACACATGACACAAGAACAAAACAAAATTATTTCTTAAACAGATTAACAGGAACATTAAGTATCAAAAATATAGAAAATAAATCTAAAGAATTGTACAATCATTTACCGAATCAAATAAAACAGATAACAGAAGAAAAATTTAAACTTAAAGCAATTAAAAAGTACCTCGTAGAAAACCCAGTCTACTCTATAGATGAGTATAAATGGTTAAATAAAGCTTAAATAGTAAAGGTACCCCCTGCTTATTTTATTATATTTTATTATATTTTATTATTTTAATATTGTTATGTACAGATTGCATTTATTAAACCTGTTGACGTATCCTATGTAATTGGATCATATGGATGAAAATGAAATTTCAACGATTTATTAATGTAGTCTCTACTTTTTTGTTACTGTAGATGTATAGTGCTTTTAATGGGTTTTAAACCAGATTTTGTCTTGTTTAAATAACTTAATAAATACGGAAGATATGGAATTTATTTATAATGCATTTTTACAGCATTTAACAATTTAAATGTCTTGTTCTGTTTTTTGGGTATCCGTTTCTGGCCCCTGAAGGGTTTAAATGGTCATCAGTGAAGCGGTTAAATGTTCTCAGTATTACAATATATATAAGCAATATTACAGTAAAATAGTATTTTGTACTACCACGTAGCCATGCTGTCATTTCATCACAATATTAGCACACAGCACAGTGGTGTCGTTGAAGGGAATCCTCCTCCGCAAAGGAGGGTCCTTCGACTAGTGCCACACCGGGACTAGGTCCCTTATTGGCATTAAGAGGGTTTTTAAAGAATGATGGTGGGTTGATGGTGGTTATTTAGTTTAGGATAGGTGATAAACAGTCAGGGATTGAAGAATTGTTGAAGAAGTAGCTTGGAACTAAGGAGGTCCTAGGATAAATCTTGGCCTCTTATATGACTCTCCAGGGTCTAGGTCATATTCTCCAAGTCCTCGGATGAGGCTGTTGAAACTGGTTGGTAATTTTGAGTAGAAAGAGTGGGACAGTTGTAGGATGTAATCGAAAAGTTTTGGAAATGATAGGTCTAAATGGATGTTGGGATTTGGAATGTACCATTCGGCTGCAACTGCAGTCCGAAGGAAGCGATTTTGGAGGACTTGGAGTTTGGAAAGGTTGGTTTTGGCTGCTGCACCCCAGACTTGGCAGGCGTATGTAATTGCCGGCCTCAATACCTGCTTGTAGAGCAGAAGCTTGTTGCGAAGAGCCATTGGCGACTTTCGGTTATATAGTGGTTATAGCATGGCCATCCTTCTACTAACTTTGTTAGCTACTGCTGCTATATGGTCCTTCCATGTGAGGCGCATGTCTAGGAGCATGTGGTCCCCCCAGGGGCCTACTTCGGTAGGTACGGGTTTGGCGAACCCGGGGTCCCGAGCCAACAGTCTCCCTCGAGTGGGCTCCTCTTAGTGGTTGAGGGAGATGGTCAACAGGCCCACCCACGTGTAGGCCGTGCGTGGAGACCCGTGTCGGTGGAAAGGTTTGTCCTGGTGGTTGAGGGATGCGTATCTGAGCTCGTAACAGTTATTTTTTCTGAATTCGGGGAGGGTGCGCATTTCTAATACACTACTTTGGCTTCTGCTTCGCCTAAACGGGAGGTTAGGGACTAACCCACCCCTAATCAATCGGCCAGGACTAGGTATTGTACCGACCTCCAGGGTGAGTGGGACGGCGAGCTCGCTATATCCCCTGTGTAGCCCTGTCATCCCAGTGGGGTGACCCCTTGTTGGACTCCGTGGTGGGTGGGGAGCACTGGGGGATGAAATTTAGACCTAATATTATGGTTAACCTACACCCCCCAAAAAACAATAAACGTGGAAAGGATCTGTTTGAAAACAGTGTTAAACAAGTAGTTGAGTGTGGTCCTCGCTACTTAGTTATTAAACGAACAGAGGAAGGTAGAACTTTTTCTACGGTTAATCCGTTTATTATACAGAAAGGTCTTGACAATATAGCTGGTGCAGTTAAATCATGTACAAAATCTAGAAATGGCACGCTGCTGGTGGAAGCAACTACAGCATCCCAGGCAGCAAAGATACTGAAAGCCAACATGCTGGGCAGTTATCCAGTCAAAGTGGAGATGCATAGGACCCTGAATTCCTCGCGCGGTGTTGTAAACACTAGCGCGTTGGATGGAATGTCCAACGAGGATATTCAGGAGAACCTCCAGGAACAAGGCGTAACTGCAGTCTATCGTGTCCAAAGGAGAGAACGAGGGGATATGGTTCCTACTCGTACCCTGTTCCTGACCTTTGATCGGGTAGATCTCCCTCAAAGGATCAGGGCAGGATATGAAGTGATTGAGGTTAGACCATACATACCTAACCCTCTGAGATGCTACCAATGTCAGCGGTTCGGTCACACTAGTGCATTCTGTAAAGGCGCACCTACATGTGTCAGCTGTGGAGCCGGCATGCATGAAAATGCATGTACATCACCTCCGGAATGCGTAAATTGTAGCGGTGAACATCCATCAAGTTCACGAGATTGCCCCCGTTATATTGAAGAGCGAGCTATTCAGGAGATCCGGGTTAAGGAAAAGGTTTCCTTTTCGGAAGCCCGGAAACTTCTATGTATCCTCAAGCCCTCTTCAACCACCTCCCGTACCTATAGCTCTGTGGCGGCTACTCCGTCACCGAAACGGGAGGCTGGTACCCAAACATCTGATATAAACGGGGCAACAATATCCGAGAAAGTTCTAGTGCCTAGATCGCAACCAACAGCATCAGTAACAACATCTAAAACTCCGAGAACACAGACTACCGAAAATATCAAGTCAGTGAAGTCGCCTGAGAAAGCATCCACTTCTAACAACAGGACGAAATTGCCCATTGTATACCAAGCACCAGAGATCAAGTTCAAGACGCAGTATGATAGAAATGCCTTCCTGAAAGAAAGCACAAAGTCTGCTCCAGAAAAGTCCAAGAAACGTAGCCCTAGAGCGTCTCCGAGATCATCGACGGAGTCATCTTCTGGGGAGGACCACGACCGGCGACCGTCATCTATGTCGGTCGGAATTTCCAATCGCTTCGAGCCCCTCGAATCGAAAGTTGTAGAAGGAAAACCGTCCTCTTCCATAGAGGATATGGAGCAGGAAACAGCTGACCACGCTGCTACATCTGCAGCAAAGAAGAGGCAGGATAAACCTGCCGAAACTAGCCCTACACCAAAGAAAAAGGGCAAATTGATTCGGCCACCCATGAAGTCGTCTTAATGTAGACTACCTTTACATCTTATATCCCATAGTTCCAATGGCTATCCTACAATGGAACATACGAGGATTAAGAGCGCATCGACCAGAATTGGAACTTTTGCTCAGTAAGCATCACCCCTTAGTGGTATGCTTACAAGAGACTAAGCTACGACCACAAGACAACTTTAAAATCAGACGCTACACACCACTGAGGTGTGATGTTGAAACAGAAGAGGGCATTCCTGCACACGGGGGTACTATGATGCTCCTCAGGGATGACATATTTGTAGATCCGTTACAGCTACAGTCTGATTTACAATCTGTAGCTGTAAGGATTAAGCTGCCATCAATAGAATTTTGCATTTGCACTGTATATCTCCCGCCATCAGATGACCTCTCGTTAGTTGACCTTGAAGATCTGGTTTCCCAACTTTCAACACCATTTCTAATAGTTGGAGACTTTAATGCCCATCACCCACTTTGGGGCTCAAATCGGGCATGTTCGAGAGGCAACCTCATTGCAAAATTCCTGGAGAGCAATAACTTGGTTCTCCTGAACACCGGAGAGCCCACATTCCTCTCAGACGCGTTTAACACCTATTCGCACATCGATTTGGCAGTGTGTTCATCCCAGTTAGCTGTTTCATTACAGTGGAATGTCATCTCTGATTTACATTCCAGCGACCACTTTCCATGTCTTCTTAGTCTCTTAGCACAAGATGTGTCTCCCTCACGTACCCCTAGATGGCGCTTTGATCGTGCCAACTGGAATCTTTACACCCAGTTGGCTGTCTTTGAATACAACGAGCACGATTCTGTGAATGATTTAGTCGATCATCTCACAGAGAAAATTCTTTCCGCTGCAGAACAGTCTATTCCACGTTCGGCTACCCAACCCGGTCGATTTCCTGTCCCATGGTGGACCAACGACTGCCGGAATGCTATTCGTCTTCGTAGACGTGCTCTAAGGGTATTCCAACGACACCCTACGCTAAGTAATCTAATTGAGTATAAGAAAGCGCGTGCAAAATCTAGGCAAATAATTAAGGATAGCAAAAAGACCTCATGGAACAAATTTGTATCATCTTTTAACAGATGTACACCCTCATCTGTTGTATGGGATAAATTAAGGCGCGTAGCCGGAAAATCAACCCACCTGCCAATCGCTGGTCTGAAAACAACTGCAGGAGTTGTTGTTGATCCGTTTGTTGTGGCTAACACCTTCGGCTGTGCTTTCGCTCAGGTGTCTAGCTCATGCAATTATGCTCCTGAGTTTATCTCAATTAAGACTCAGGTAGAATCTCAAGGTTTCGTGTTTAGTTCCAGAAACCTTGAAGACTATAACCGCCTCTTCATCTTGGCAGAGCTAGAACACGCTCTTTCGTCATCGCGACTGACAGCACCAGGACCGGACGGAATCCACGTTCAAATGTTACAACATCTCTCACCTGAAGGTAAGGCATTCCTGCTCGAGGTCTATAACCGTGTTTGGGTTGATGCCACGTTTCCTGAAAAGTGGCGAGAAGCTACCATTATACCTATCTTGAAAGCTGGCAAGGACCGTCACCTCCCTTCTAGCTACCGCCCTATTTCCCTCACCAGTTGCGTATGCAAGGTGATGGAACGCATGATAAATGGGCGGTTGGTATGGTGGCTGGAAACGCACAACCTACTGAATAACATCCAGTGCGGTTTCCGACGACGCCGTTCAACAGTGGATCATCTTGTGTCCATGTCGACACAGATTATGAACGGATTTCTTAAGAACTGTCAAACAGTCGGAATATTTTTTGACCTCGAAAAGGCTTATGATACGTGTTGGCGGGCAGGGTTGCTACGTACTCTGCACACCTGGAATATACGTGGACGCCTACCACTCTTCCTTCAGGAATTCCTGAAAGACCGCGTATTCCGAGTAAGGGTTGGCTCGGTTTTTTCGAACCTTTTTGTTCAAGAGAACGGTGTACCACAGGGATCGGTACTAAGTGTTACGTTGTTTGCTATTGCGATTAATTCTATCTCGAAATGTGTACCTCCAGGTGTCTCGTCATGCCTATTTGTAGACGACTTTGCCGTCTACTGTACATCTCAGCGCACTCCGTTTTTAGAGCGCCGTCTTCAGACCACCTTGGACAACCTTAAGAGTTGGAGTTTAAAAAACGGCTTCCGATTTTCCACTGAGAAAACCATCTGTGTAAACTTCTGGCGTCAGCAGAGTCGACTACCCCCAAGGCTCCGGCTAGGCGCTGATCTACTACCTTTTGCAGATGAGACGAGGTTCCTTGGATTGATATTTGATAGAAAACTTAGTTGGTCGTCGCATATAGCACAACTGAAGGCACGATGTGACCGATCTTTGAATATCTTGCGGGTACTAAGTGGTAAATCGTGGGGAGCGGATCGTGCAGTGTTATTGCGACTTTATCGGGCACTCATCCGTTCCAAATTAGACTATGGTAGTATCGTTTATGGCTCAGCACGACCATCTGTGCTGAAGAGATTAGACACAGTCCATAACTGTGGCATACGTATAGCTGTTGGGGCATTTCCAACGAGCCGAGTTATAAGCCTGTATGCTGAGTCTGCAGAACCTCCTCTGCAGTACAGGCGCAACATGTTATTAGCCAATTATGGCTGTGGACTTAATTGCATGCCCACACATCCATCGTTTACGCCGTTCTTTAATACCTTCATGGACGTGCGTTATAGAAACACTACTATTAAACCAAAGCCACCTGGTTTTCGTTTCCGGGAGCTCCTTAGACATCTTGATACTGACATGCCCAAGATGTATCCTAGGGGGGAGAGGACATACCCTCCTTGGTTGTGCAGAGCGTCCCCGGTTGATCTGGGCATGACTAAATATGATAAATCTACCATGTCTATGTCTAGTATCCGCACATGTTTTTTAGAATTTTTATCGCGATATGAGGACCATTTTGTAATTTATACTGATGGCTCCAAGAACTCAAATGGCGTTGGTTGTGCTTACGTGTGTGGAACCGAACCCTATACATTCGGATTCCACACTAGCACTTCCATTTTTACTGCAGAGCTTTATGCAATATACCGGGCCATTTTACACGTACGCCGACGAAAGTTGGGGGACTGCTTAATCCTGAGTGATTCCCTCAGTGCACTTCAAAGCCTACGGCAGCTGTACAGCTACCACCCTATTGTGCAGCGTATACAGGATGCCCTCCACGTTTTACACGCTTCTGGTGTTAACGTGGTGTGTGCATGGATTCCTGGTCACGTAGGCTTGCGGGGGAATGAAATGGCGGATTCAGCAGCCAAGACGGCTATCATGAAGCCCAGGGTTCGAATACCATCTGTGACATCGGAAGACTTTAGGGCCGTATTGCGGAGAGCTGTGCAAACCTGCTGGCAGGAAGAGTGGTCTGCTCTCCGCAATAATAAACTTAGATCTGTCAAAGAACTTCCTATTCCCTGGGTTACCTCCTGTCGGTCATCTCGTCGCGAGGAGGTGAGTTTGGCTCGGTTACGAATTGGACACTGCATTTTTACTCATAGTTTTCTTTTTAAAAAGGAGCCTTCTCCACTATGTCCTTTTTGTAATGAAGCGTTGTCTGTACGACACGTGCTGCTAGAGTGTTTTCACCTAGCAGACCTTAGGACGTCTCTGCAGCTGCCGGTCAGCTTTGCAGATATTCTAGCGGACGATCACGCAGTAGTGGAGAGGGTTTTTAGATTCTTTTCGAGATTAGATTTTAGGATTTAGCAAATAGAATTTATGGTTTTTGGACGACATTTTTATTTTATTTATTTATTTATTTTTTCAAGGCGTATGTATTTTTTGTATTTTTTAACATATACTGTTTTAGAATGATTTATATCTGGCTTTTGCCATGACCAGTTTCATTTAAAAAGGGCGCTGATGACCTCTGTAGTTGAGCGCCCTTATACTCATCATCACTCACTCACTCACTGTTCCAAATTAGACTATGGTAGTATCGTTTATGGCTCAGCACGACCATCTGTGCTGAAGAGATTAGACACAGTCCATAACTGTGGTATACGTATAGCTGTTGGGGCATTTCCAACGAGCCGAGTTATAAGCCTGTATGCTGAGTCTGCAGAACCTCCTCTGCAGTACAGGCGCAACATGTTATTAGCCAATTATGGCTGTGGACTTAATTGCATGCCCACACATCCATCGTTTACGCCGTTCTTTAATACTGTGACTTTGTGGGTTCGTGAAATGAAAAGTCCAATTTCACCACTCAAAAATGTTCTTTATTTCCACCGACTTACAGTTAAACACTTGCCAATTACACAAAATTACGTAATGCACACAATTACAATTCACCAGTTCGTCCGTTATCGTTCCGATGCACGTACACGGCGCTACTTCACTAGCACGTCAAACACTAACTAACTGTCTCTCTGAAACCCTTTTTATGTGAATGTCAGTGTTTTTCTAGAAGTCTCTAATCACCGAACATTCCAGACCACCGGAGAAGGGGAGAGAAACGCCCAGGGTCAAGTGACATTTTCCTAACGACCCCTCAGTTAGTGACAGAGACTAATGGGAGGCGTGGCACGGCTGCACTTTGGTTTCCTCTCAGCTGTTGCCCTCATGCCTACCGCTAATTGGGTGACACTGCTCCCTCCTCAAAGCTGGTCGTCCCGAACAGCACCATCGTAGCGGGCTAGTCGATCCAGGTGTACCACCAACATCTTTCCTCGGGGAACCTTCTGGATGCGGTAGACCACGTCGTTGATCCTCTTCACAACCCGGTACGGTCCTTGCCATGGCTGCTGGAGCTTCGGGCAGCGTCCCTTGGTCCGGGTAGGACGGTACAACCAGACCAGGTCACCTTGCTGGAACCCTTGGCTGTTGGCTTGCCTGTCATACCTGGTCTTCATGCGGTCGCTCGCCTTCTGGATGTTCTGGCGAGCCATCTCGTGCATGTTGTGGAGATGGTCCACCAAGTTCTCCATATACTCGGTCGCTGGCTGTTTCGCTTCCGGAGGGCTTCCAAAAGCCAGGTCACAAGGGAGGCGTAACTCTCGGCCGAACATTAAGCTGGCTGGCGTCATCCCAGTTGTGTCGTGTGTAGACGAGCGATAGGCCAGCAAGAACAGTGGCACCTTGACGTCCCAGTCTCGCTGATGGCTGGCCACGACTTTCCTCAGGTGTTCCTCTAAGGTCTTGATGTACCTTTCGACCATGCCGTCCGATTGGGGATGTAAAGGCGTAGTGCGAGTCTTGTTCACCCCAAGCCTTTGCAATGCCTCCTTCATTAGGTTGGACTCAAAGTTGGTACCCTGGTCACTGTGTAGCTCTAACGGCACCCCAAATCGACAGAACACTTGCTCCACGAGGCAGTCTGTGATTGTCTTTGCCTCTTGGTTTGGGATGGCATACACCCCCGGCCACTTGGTGAAGTAGTCCACGACCACCATTAGGTACTTGTTGCCTCGGTCGGAAACTGGGAACGGTCCAGCAATGTCAACGGCGAGCCGTTCGAATGGCGCTCCGACGTTGTACTGCTGCATGCGACCCCGGCTCCTAGTCTGGGGGCCGCGACTCGCCGCGCACACGTGGCACTGACGGCACCATCTCTCAGCATCTGCTCGGAGCCTCAGCCAGTAGTAGCGCTGCCGTAGTTTGTCAATCGTTCGGTTCGCTCCCAGGTGTCCTCCCGAAGTACCGGCGTGTACTTCCTCCAGGACTTCCGGGACCTTACTCCGGGGAAGTACCAACTGCTCTCTCTGCGTCTTCCCATCGGGTGATTCCCATACCCGGAACAGCACGCCCTCTCTGGTCTTCAACGAGTCCCATTGGGCCCAGTACGACTTGTAGGTGGCGCTCCTCGGTGCGATGTCCTCCCAGGTTGGTCTCATCCCTGCCTCCACTTCCCTCAAGAGTGGCCCCAAGTCTGCGTCCGCCAGCTGCTCCCTCCTCAGGCCTGCGCTATCCCAGCCTTCAGCAGGCACTGCCACAACTACTCGGACTTCTGCGGCACGCTCCTTCTCTTCCACCCTTGTGCACTGGCCGCACTCTTCTGGACAGGGTCTTCGGGACATGGCGTCTGCGTTACCGTGGCTCTTCCCTCTACGATGTTCCGAGGTGAAGTCGTACTCCTGCAGCCTCTGGACCCAACGTGCTGTCTGGCCTTCCAGGTTCTTAAAGCTCAATAGCCAGGTTAGGGCGGAATGGTCAGTCCTCAGGTGGAATGGCTGACCGTACAGGTACTTGTGGAAGTGCTCCAATGTCTTTACTACCGCCAGTAATTCCCGTCGGGTGACGCAGTAGTTCTTCTCTGCCTTGGATAGCGTCTTGCTGTAGTAGGCTATCACCCGCTCATGGCCGTCCTGGATCTGCGATAGGACACCTCCAATGCAATGGTCGCTGGCGTCGGTGTCCACAATGAAGGCGCCAGCCGGTTGTGGGAAACCCAAAATTGGAGCACTGCACAGGGTCTTCTTCAGGTGCTGGAAAGCGTTTTCGGCGTCCTCCGTCCACACATAAGGCCGGTGTTCCTCTGTCAGGCGGGTGAGGGGTTTAGCGATGCTGGAGAACCCCTTTATGAAGCGGCGGTAATAGCTGCACAGCCCCAGGAAACTGCGCAACTCTTTCTTATCCCTTGGACGAGGCCAATCTCTCACGGCCTTTGTCTTCTCCGGGTCTGTGGCCACTCCGGTTGCTGAGACTATGTGGCCCAAGTAGTTAACTTCCTTGCGGAAGAGCTGGCACTTCTTCGCGTTCAGCTTCAAGTTGGTCGCTTGCAGTCTCTGTAGCACCTTACTCAGATTCTCGAGGTGATCTTCAAAAGTCTTCCCGACGATGATGATGTCGTCCAGGTATAGCAGGCAGGCATCGTAAGTCAGCCCTCTCATCACTGACTCCATAAGGCGCTGGAAGGTAGCTGGTGCGTTGCAGAGGCCAAAGGGCATAACCGTGAACTGCCAGAGCCCTTGGCCTGTCGAGAATACGGTCTTCTCCTTGTCTCTTGGGTCTAGAGCTACCTGCCAGTAGCCCGACTTCAGGTCCAGGGTCGAGAACCACTGTGCACCAGCTAGCGTGTCCAGGGTGTCGTCAATTCGGGGTAAGGGAAAGCAGTCCTTCCGGGTGACAGCGTTCAGCTTTCTGTAGTCTACGCAGAAGCGCAGCTCGCCGTTCTTCTTCGTCACCAAGACTACAGGAGAACACCAAGGGCTGTCAGACTCTTCAATCACTCCCCTGGATCTCATGTCCTCCAGCATGTCTCGTACCGCCCCTTGCTTCGCCAGCGGAACGCGTCTATGTGGTTGCCGAATAGGCCGGGCGTCTCCGGTGTCGATGCGGTGAAGCACTTTGTCCGTGCGGCCGTAGTCACTATCGCCTTGGCTGAAGACGCGCTCGTATCGCCTCAGTAGTTGTCGAACCTTCTCCAGCTGTTCTGCGGTCAGGTGGTCGGCCGCCCTCTCCAGTAAGCCTTCTAGCCGGGGCCCCAGGTGTTGCTTCGGCGCCGGCTCCTGTGTCTTGTCGGTTGCTGTTACGCTCACTACGGGCTCGCACGTTCCCAACTCCGTCCCGGCCTGGACGTCGTGATCGGTGTCCGTTGGATTTAGCAGTCTCACTGGCACCTCCTCTCGGCACGGCAGCAATGTCCTGGCTACACACAGTCCGTGTACAGGCGTCTTCTGGTCCAGCATCATGTTCCTGGTTCTCTGGCCCTCCAGTCGCGCCGTCACCACCACCTCGCTCCTCGCGGGAACAACCACGTCTTCGTCCAAGACGACCCTGCAAATTCCAAGGCGCTCTTCGGGTTGACGAAGTATAACCTCTTCTCCGTTAAGCCGCAGGACCTTCTTGCCGACGTCGACCGTCGCCTCATGGCTCCTGAGGGCATCCAGTCCCAGGATCACCTCCTCAGCCACCTTCGCGACGAACACCCACAGACGCACGGCACTCCGTCCCAAGTTCAGCTCCAGCAGGGCCTCCTTCTCCACAGGCAAGGTGTCGCCCGACGCCGTGACAAGCTGGTATGGCCGGCTTGGCTTCCTTGTCGGCAAACCCTTCGCCACGTCAGGTCTGATGATGGTCACGGCCGCCCCGGTGTCCACCAGCACGCGGCACGGCTTTCCTCTTATCCAACCGTCCGCGATGAGGCTGTCATCCATACGCCGGCTGACGGCGCGCAGTGTCACTCGAGGGGATGGTGGTGATGGCGCCGACGTGCCCCTCCCCACGACGGCCCTTACTCGTTTTCCGGCTGCTCTTCCTGGTGTGGGCAGTCTCTCTGCAGGTGTCCGGGCTGTCCACACCCCCAACACAGGCCACTAGGTGTTCGCCGGCGTCCTTCAGCTGGTCTTCCGTCTCCGGCGTAGCGGACACTCCTCGTTCTCGACGTCGGGATGGATGTTATTTTGGCCGCCTCCATCCTTAATGCCGCTGTCAGCGCCTCGTGGATGGTTTTATATTCCCCGAGCATTAGGCGCTGACGAATCTCCGTGTCCCGTACTCCGTCGACAAAATTGTAGGCGGCTTCCCGGGATACGAACTCCAGTGGCAGGTCAACCAAGGCCTTGCTAGCCAGCTGCTCGATCGCAATGGCGAACTCCTGCAGCGTCTCCCCCGGCTGCTGTGACCTTGCCTTTAGCTGGCTGCGGTATGCTGCGGCTAAGCGGTGGTTCCCGAAGCGATCCTCCAGGGCTTCCCAGATGTCCTTGGGCGCCGCCGTCGTCTGCACCGCGTTTAGGACTTCCGCGGCTCTTCCCTGGAGGCTGGCTATTAACTGTGTGGCCTCCTCCTCCAGCGACCATCCGTTGTGCCTGGCCACTGTGTCGAACTGGCGGCGGAAGACCTCAAACGTTGACGCGCCGTCATACTTGGGAGGTTTGACGCGCGCAGATGTTGTGTCGCGTCCCGGCGCGTCGGCCTTTAAATCCTTCAGCTTCCTGCCGACGACGTCCTCAACCATGGCGTTCAGGGACTTGACGCTGCTGTCGGCTTTCCCTTCCAGGTCGTTAACGCGGCTCGCCAGGTCCTCGACGCGCTCGTCCACTTGGCCCATCCGCTTGCCCAGCTCCGTCACGTCATCCCGCACGCCGGCCAACTGTTCTTCAAATTTGGCGGCGAGAGCCTCGTTCGCCACCTTCATTTCCGTGGTCAGTTCGGCCATCTTTGAGGTCATTGTCGTGGCCAAGTTGTTGTTAGCCGTTTCCGTCTTCGCTGTTAATTCGGCCTTCATTTCTTCCGTCTTCGCTGTTAATTCGGCCTTCATTTCTTCCATCTTCCCGGTAATGTTGTCGTTGGCCGTCTTCATTTGTTTCAACTCTGCGGCCAGGTTGTTATTTGTAGTCTCCAGCTTCGCGGCTAGGCTGTTATTTGCCGCTTCCGTTTTTGCAGCGAGGTTTTCACTTGCCGTCTTCATTTCTTTCAGTTCCGCTAAAATCATTTCTAATGCTGCCTCCATTGTGTTATGTCGCACTTCTGACACCAATTGTGACTTTGTGGGTTCGTGAAATGAAAAGTCCAATTTCACCACTCAAAAATGTTCTTTATTTCCACCGACTTACAGTTAAACACTTGCCAATTACACAAAATTACGTAATGCACACAATTACAATTCACCAGTTCGTCCGTTATCGTTCCGATGCACGTACACGGCGCTACTTCACTAGCACGTCAAACACTAACTAACTGTCTCTCTGAAACCCTTTTTATGTGAATGTCAGTGTTTTTCTAGAAGTCTCTAATCACCGAACATTCCAGACCACCGGAGAAGGGGAGAGAAACGCCCAGGGTCAAGTGACATTTTCCTAACGACCCCTCAGTTAGTGACAGAGACTAATGGGAGGCGTGGCACGGCTGCAATTTGGTTTCCTCTCAGCTGTTGCCCTCATGCCTACCGCTAATTGGGTGACAATACCTTCATGGACGTGCGTTATAGGAACACTACTATTAAACCAAAGCCACCTGGTTTTCGTTTCCGGGAGCTCCTTAGACATCTTGATACTGACATGCCCAAGATGTATCCTAGGGGGGAGAGGACATACCCTCCTTGGTTGTGCAGAGCGTCCCCGGTTGATCTGGGCATGACTAAATATGATAAATCTACCATGTCTATGTCTAGTATCCGCACATGTTTTTTAGAATTTTTATCGCGATATGAGGACCATTTTGTAATTTATACTGATGGCTCCAAGAACTCAAATGGCGTTGGTTGTGCTTACGTGTGTGGAACCGAACCCTATACATTCGGATTCCACACTAGCACTTCCATTTTTACTGCAGAGCTTTATGCAATATACCGGGCCATTTTACACGTACGCCGACGAAAGTTGGGGGACTGCTTAATCCTGAGTGATTCCCTCAGTGCTCTTCAAAGCCTACGGCAGCTGTACAACTACCACCCTATTGTGCAGGGTATACAGGATGCCCTCCACGTTTTACACGCTTCTGGCGTTAACGTGGTGTGTGCATGGATCCCTGGTCACGTAGGCTTGCGGGGTATGAAATGGCGGATTCAGCAGCCAAGACGGCTATCATGAAGCCCAGGGTTCGAATACCATCTGTGACATCGGAAGACTTTAGGGCCGAATTGCGGAGAGCTGTGCAAACCTGCTGGCAGGAAGAGTGGTCTGCTCTCCGCAATAATAAACTTAGATCTGTCAAAGAACTTCCGATTCCCTGGGTTACCTCCTGTCGGTCATCTCGTCGCGAGGAGGTGAGTTTGGCTCGGTTACGAATTGGGCACTGCACTTTTACTCATAGTTTTCTTTTTAAAAAGGAGCCTTCTCCACTATGTCCGTTTTGCAGTGAAGCGTTGTCTGTACGACACGTGCTGCTAGAGTGTTTTCACCTAGCAGACCTTAGGACGTCTCTGCAGCTGCCGGTCAGCTTTGCAGAAATGCTAGCGGACGATCACGCAGTAGTGGAGAAGGTTTTTAGATTCTTTTCGAGATTAGATTTTAGGATTTAGCAAATAGAATTTATGGTTTTTGGATGACATTTTTATTTTATTTTTTTTTTCAAGACGTATGTATTTTTTGTCTTTTTTAACATATACTGTTTTAGAATAATTTATATCTGGCTTTTGCCATGACCAGTTTCATTTAAAAAGGGCGCTGATGACCTCTGTAGTTGAGCGCCCTTATACTCATCATCACTCACTCACTCACTCGTACCCTGCTTCTTACCTTTGATCGGGTAGTCCCGAAAAGGATTAAGGCAGGGTATGAAGCTATTGAAGTGAGGCAGCATATACCTAATACACTGAGGTGTTATCAATGCCAGCGCTTTGGCCACACAAGTGATTGATGTAATGGAGTTCCCACTTGCGTTGACTTCGGGGAAGTCAAGCATAACAATGTATGCACTTCACCCGCAAAGTGTATTAACTGCAGTGGTAATCACTCAGCAAACTCCAGAGAATGACCTCGTTTTATGGAGGAGAAGGCGATCCAAGAGATCCGGGTAAGAGAGACGGTGTCCTTCGTGGAAGCCTGGAAACTCCTGCGTATTCGCCAGCCTTCTGTATCTAAGAGCGTTACTTATATTGCAGTTGCAGCTAAGCCGATACTTAGACGTAAAATCGTAACACAAACCTGTGAAATAAACGGGGAAGTAGTATCCGAAAGATCAGTTACACCTAGGTCACAGCCAAAGCAACAAACACCAACACGAACAACAGTGAGCGCGCCGACCAAGTCCAGTCCTAAGAAGAAGGTTTCAGCCAAGTCACCGCCGAAAGCATCTACTTCAAGAACAAGTGAACCGGTAGTATATAATGTATCGCCAAGGAAATTTAAGACCACCTATGATAGAACGGACTTTCTCAAGGTAAATACTAAGACCAGTGAAAGGAGAGCTAGCCAGCACAAAATTCCGCGAACATCTCCGTCCACAAAATCTCAGGACTCATCTGGAGAGGACGCCGATCGGCGACTTTCATCTTCACCGATCGCAGTTTCCAATCCTGTCGAGAGACTGGATTCGAAGTCACCAGTGCGTAAGCCGTCCTCTTCCATTGACGATGTGGAGCGGGTGGATCCTGTCCTCACTGCCCAAACGACAGTGAGGAAAATGCAGGAAAAACCTGCTAATAGCCCTAGTCCTGCCCCAAAGAAAAGGGACAATTTGGTTCGACCACCACTGGGCAGGTAGCTTTTGTCTTTGCAAGATGATATTGAAAATAGTAATTTTTATGCATTTTGGCATTTTTTGGTATTTATAGTTTTAATTGTTTTTTATCCAGTTGGGCTTATTTATTTTGTTGTTATTTTTTTTTTAAATTTTGAATAATTTATATCTAGCTATTGCCATGAATTACTTTTTTGTAAGGGCACTGATGACCGCTGGAGTTGAGCGCCCTTATACACTTATCGTTTTTATACGTTTGAGGTTTGCTCTTATCCTGAAGGAAAATGTCTTGTAAACCTAAGCTGTATGGACCGTGCACTCTTGTGAGCATTATTTCATTCATCATAAGATATGACTTAAATTGGAAGTTTTGCGTTAACCTGAAAAATGGATACCTGGTAACTTTGTGCTCTATATACCCTGTACACATTTGAACATAATTTCGTTCATTGTCGGATACGACATGACGTTGGAGGTTTTGTCATAACCTGAAATATGAATGTCGGGTAACTCGAAGCTCTATGTATGCTGTACTTATTTGAACCGCATTTCATTCATTGTCACATATGACTTAACTTAGGAGATGTTCTCTTATCCTGAAAGATGAAGGTTCTACGTAACCCTGCACTCATTTCAGCATAATTGCATTCATCGTCCAATATGGCAACTGCAGGTTTTCTGTTATGCTGAAAGATGAACATCTGGTAGTTTCGAGCTCCATGGACGCTGTACTCATTTCAACATTTCATTCATCGCCCGACAGCAGTTGACTTTTGGGGCTTTACATTATCTTGAAACATTAATTCAGTGCAACTTTAAACTCCATTGACCCTGTACTCATTTGAACATCGTTTCATTCATCGCACGACCTGGCTTGACGTTGGAGATTTTCCCTTATCGGGAAAGAGGAGTTTCGGTTTACTCTTACCTCTATGTACCATGGACTCATATGAGCTTAATTATATTCAATGTCGGATATGACTTTACGTTGGAGGTTTTCCGTTTTCCTGAAACATAAATGTCAGGTAACTCTAAGCTCTATGTGCTATGTACTGATTTGAACATCATTTCATTTATCGTCCGATATGACAACGTTGGAGGTTTACCCTTAAGCTGAAAGATGAATGTCGGGTAGCTCTAAGCTCTATGTATCCTGTACTCATTTCAACATCATTTCGTTCCTTGTTCGATATGAGTTGACGTTGGAGGCTTTAGCTTATACTGAAACTTGAATTTTGTGTAACTCTAAGCTCTATGGACCCTGTACTCATTCGAACATCATTTCATTCATCGCTCGATATGACTTAGCGTTGGAGATTTCCCCTTATTCTGAAGGATTGATTTCTGGTTACTCTTAGCTCTATTGTCCCTGGACTCATTTGAGCAACATGCATTCATTGTCGGATATGAGCTAACGTTCCAGGTTTTCCTTCATTCTGAAAGATGTATGTCGGCCAACTCAAACCTCTATAGAATCCGTGCTTAATTATCACTGTAGCTATTTAATTCGTCGTTATGTAATATATGATCACCATTATACTGTTATTCATTAACCAGACAGTCTAATAAACTTTAAATGAACACCACGCTCTATTACGAATATATATATGAACTTAACGTATTTATGCCCGATTTCACCAACAAATGTTAAGACTTATCACGAGTTTAGCAATAGTTAAAACAAAAATTGCATTTCCCCAACAAGTGTTAGCGTAACACTCGTGTTAAATCTCATGTTAAACTAACACGCCGAATTTGTGATGTTAAGCCCTTAACAATTGTAAATAGTCAAGATAGCGAGCATGAACTCAGCTGTTGATATCGATTTGCTACATTTAAGACCGTCTAAATGGCATTCATAATACAGTACGGCCTATGAGGAGAAATGATTTTAAGAAACTATCCGAAGAAAATTGTTTTACGGAGGCATAGACTGTCGAAACATGTTGCTATGAAGGTTACTGCGGAAGTACAAGAGAGGTTTGAACATGCATCAAAAGGAATATGACTATCTTGCCTTAGCTTCAAGTATTAGTAACCTTGCGATTTTATAATTCTCTGAATTGTTTGGATAATACACTGTCCAACTGCCGTCTTGAAACGTTCAAGTCACTTGCCCTTCGCACCTCGTTTTAAATTTACGTAATAATGAGTTAGAATATACATCGAAAGAAATATGCCGATCTCGCCTTTGCTTCAAGTATTAATAATTTTGCTATTTTGTAATTTACTGAATTATGTGGATAATACATTGTTCACCTCCCGTCTTGAAACGTTTAAGGCACTTGTTATTCGCACCTCGTTTTAAATTTACGTAATACTGACAAGTTGTTTGGTGCTTGTAGTAGTGACACATGCATTTGAATTGAATTCGTTTGCAATATTTTCCCGGCGACATCTTTCTCTTCTACATTTACTGCATCCGTGACCTTATTTTCCACGATATCCTTACACTTCGTCACCATTTCAATTAACAGTTCTTTCTCCGTCGAGACGGTCAACAGGCCCACCCACGTGTAGGCCGTGCGTGGGGACCCGTGTCGGTGGAAAAAATTGTCCTGGTGGTTGAGAGATGCGTATCTGAGCTCGTAACAGTGTTTTTTTCTGAATTCGGGGAGGGTGCGCATTTCTAATACACTACTTTGGCTTCTGCTTCGCCTAAACGGGAGGTTAGGGAATAACCCACCCCTAATCAATCGGCCAGGACTAGGTATTGTACCGACCTCCAGGGTGAGTGGGACGGCGAGCTCGCTATATCCCCTGTGTAGCCCTGTCATCCCAGTGGGATGACCCCATGTTGGACTCCGTGGTGGGTGGGGAGCACTGGGGGATGAAATTTAGACCAACTATTATGGTCAACTTACACCCCCCAAAAAACATTAAACGTGGAAAATATTTGTTTGCTAACAGTGTTAAACAAGTAGTTGAGTGTGGTCCTCGCTACTTAGTTATTAAACGAACAGTGGAAGGTAGAACTTTTTCTACGATTAATCCGTTTATTATACAGAAAGGTCTTGAAAAAATAGCTGGTGCTGTTAAATCATGTACAAAACCTAGAAACGGCACGCTGCTGGTGGAAGCAACTACAGCATCCCAGGCAGCTAAGATACTGAAAGCCAACATGCTGGGCAGTTATCCAGTCAGAGTGCAGTTGCATAGGACCCTGAATTCCTCGCGCGGTGTTGTAAATACTAGCGCGTTGGATGGAATGTCCAACGAGGATATTCAGGAGAACCTACAGGATCAAGGCGTAACTGCAGTCTATCGTGTCCAAAGGAGCGAACGGGGGGATATGGTTCCTACTCGTACCCTGTTCCTGACCTTTGACGGGTAGATCTCCCTCAAAGAATCAAAAAGTCCAAGAAACGTAGCCCTAGAGCATCTCTGAGATCATCGTCGGAGTCGTTTTCTGGAGAGGACTCCGACCGGCGACCGTCATCTACGTCGGTCGGAATTTCCAATCGCTTCGAGCCCCTCGAAGCGAAAGTTGTAGAAGAAAAACCGTCCTCTTCCATAGAGGATATGGAGCACGAAATATCTGACCACGCTGCTGCATCTGCAGCAAAGAAGAGGCAGGATAAACCTGCAGAAACTAGCCCTACACCAAAGAAAAAGGGCAAATTGAACGACCACCGCTGAAACCTACGTAATGTGCGTACTTATTTGACATATCCCATTACTATCGCCATGGCTATCCTTCAATGGAACATACGAGGCTTAAGAGCACATCGAACAGAACTGGAACTTTTGCTCAGTAAGCATAACCCCTTGTTGGTATGCTTACAAGAGACTAAGCTACGACCACAAGACAACTTTAAAATCAGACGCTACACGCCACTGAGGTGTGATGTTGAAACAGAAGAGGGCATTCCTGCTCACAGGGGTACTATGATGCTCCTTAGGGATGACATATTTGTAGATCCGTTACAGCTACAGTCTGATATACATTCCGTAGCTGTAAGGATAAGGCTGCCAACAATCGAATTTTGCATTTGCAATGTATATGTACCGCCATCAGATGACCTCTCGCTAATTGACCTTGAAGATCTGGTTTCCCAACTCTCAACACCATTTCTCATGGTGGGAGACTTTAATGCCCATCACCCACTTTGGGGCTCAAATCGGGCATGTTCGAGAGGCAACCTCATTGCAAAATTCCTGGAGAGCAATAACTTGGTTCTCCTGAACACCGGAGAGCCCACATTCCTCTCAGACGCGTTTAACACCTATTCGCACATCGATTTGGCAGTGTGTTCATCCCAGTTAGCTGTTTCATTACAGTGGAATGTCATCTCTGATTTACATTCCAGCGACCACTTTCCATGTCTTCTTAGTCTCTTAGCACGAGATGTGTCTCCTTCACGTATCTCTAGATGGCGCTTTGATCGTGCCAACTGGAACCTTTACACCCAGTTGGCTGTCTTTGAATACAGCGAGCACGATTCTGTGAATGATCTAGTTGATCATCTCACAGAGAAAATTCTTTCCGCTGCAGAACAGTCTATTCCACGTTCGGCTACCCAACCCGGTCGATTTCCTGTCCCATGGTGGACCAACGACTGCCGGAATGCTATTCGTGCTCGTAGACGTGCTCTAAGGGTATTCCAACGACACCCTACACTAGTTAACCTAATTGAGTACAAGAAAGCGCGTGCAAAATCTAGTTAAATAATTAAGGATAGCAAAAAGACCTCATGGAACAAATTTGTATCATCTTTTAACAGATGTACACCCTCATCTGTTGTATGGGATAAATTAAGGCGCGTGGCCGGAAAATCAACCCACCTACCAATCGCTGGTCTGAAAACAACTGCAGGAGTTGTTGATCCGTTTGTTGTGGTTAACACCTTCGGCTGTGCTTTCGCTCAGGTGTCTAGCTCAAGCAATTATGCTCCTGAGTTTATCTCAAGACTCAGGTAGAATCTCAAGGTTTCGTTTTTAGTTCCAGAAACCTTGAAGACTATAACCGCCTCTTCACCTTGGCAGAGTTAGAACACGCTCTTTCGTCATCGCGACTGACAGCAAAAGGACCGGACGGAAACCACGTTCAAATGTTACAACATCTCTCACCTGAAGGTAAGGCATTCCTGCTCGAGGTCTATAACCGTGTTTGGGTTGATGCCACGTTTCCTGAAAAGTGGCGAGAAGCTACCATTATACCTATCTTGAAAGCTGGCAAGGACCGTCACCTCCCTTCTAGCTACCGTCCTATTTCCCTCACCAGTTGCGTATGCATGATAAATGGGCGGTTGGTAAGGTGGCTGGAAACGCACAACCTACTGAATAACATCCAGTGCGGTTTTAGACGACGCCAATCAACAGTGGATCATCTTGTGTCCATGTCGACACAGATTATGAACGGATTTCTTAAGAACTGTCAAACAGTCGGAATATTTTTTGACCTCGAAAAGGCTTATGATACGTGTTGGCGGGCAGGGTTGCTACGTACTCTGCACACCTGGAATATACGTGGACGCCTACCACTCTTCCTTCAGGAATTTTTGAAAGACCGCGTATTCCGAGTAAGGGTTGGCTCGGTTTTTTCGAACCTTTTTGTTCAAGAGAACGGTGTACCACAGGGAGGGGTAGTGAGTGTTACGTTGTTTGCTATTGCAATTAATTCTATCTCGAAATGTGTACCTCCGGGTGTCTGGTCATGCCTATTTGTAGACGACTTTGCCGTCTACTGTACATCTCAGCGCACTCCGTTTTTAGAGCGCCGTCTTCAGACCACCTTGGACAACCATTAGATTTGGAGTTTAAAAACGGCTTCCGATTCTCCGCTGAGAAAACCATCTGTGTTAACTTCTGGCGTCAGCAGAGTCGACTACCTCCAAGGCTCCGGCTAGGCGCTGATCTACTACCTTTTGCAGATGAGACGAGGTTCCTTGGATTGATATTTGATAGAAAACTTAGTTGGTCGTCGCATTTAGCACAACTGAAAGCACGATGTGACCGATATTTAAATATCTTGCGGGTACTAAGTGAAAATCGTGGGGAGCGGATCGTAGAGTGTTATTGCGACTTTATCGGGCACTCATCCGTTCCAAATTAGATTATGGTAGTATCGTTTATGGCTCAGCACGACCATCTGTGCTGAAGAGATTAGACACACTCCCTAATTGTGGCATACGTATAGCACTTGGGGCATTTCCAAAGAGCCGAGTTATAAGCCTGTATGCTGAGTCTGCAGAACCTACTCTGCAGTTCAGGCGCAACATGTTATTAGCCAACTATGGCTGTGGACTTAATTGCATGTCCACACATCCATTATTTACGCCGTTCTTTAATACCTTCATGGACGTGCGTTATAGGAACGCTTCTATTAAACCAAAGCCACCTGGTTTTTGTTTTCGGGAGCTCCTTAGACATCTTGATACAGACATGCCCAAGATGTATCCCAGGGGGGAGAGGACATACCCTCCTTGGTTGTGCAGATCGTCCCCGGTTGATCTGGGCATGACTAAATATGATAAATCTACCATGTCTATGTCCAGTATCCGCACATGTTTTTTAGAATTTTTATCGCGATATAAGGACCATTTTGTAATTTATAGCGATGGCTCCAACAACTGAAATGGTGTTGGTTGTGTTTATGTGTGTGGAAACGAACCGTATACATTCGGATTCCACACTAGCACTTCCATTTTTACTGAAGAGCTTTATGCAATATACCGGGCCATTTTACACGTACATTGACGAAAGTTTGGGGACTGCTTAATCCTGAGTGATTCCCTCAGTCCACTTCAAAGCCTACGGCAGCTGTACAACTACCACCCTATTGTGCAGCGTATACAGGATGCCCTCCACGTTTTGCACGCTTCTGGCGTTAACGTGGTGTGTGCATGGATCCCTGGCACGTAGACTTGCGGGGGAATGAAATGGCGGATTCAGCAGCCAAGACGGCTATCATGAAGCCCAGGGTTCGAGTACCATCTGTGAAATCAGAAGACTTTAGGGCCGTATTGCGGAGAGCTGTGCACACCTGCTGGCAGGAAGAGTGGTCCGCTCTCCGCAATAATAAACTTAGATCTGTCAAAGATCTTCCGATTCCCTGGGTTACCTCCTGTCGGTCATCTCGTCGCGAGGAGGTGAGTTTGGCTCGGTTACGAATTGGGCACCTCTTTTTTACTCATAGTTTTCCTTTTAAAAAGGAGCCTTCTCCACTGTGTCCGTTTTGCAATGAAGCATTGTCTGTACGGCACGTGCTGCTAGAGTGCTTTCACCTAGCAGACCTTAGGACGTCTCTGCAGCTGCCGGTCAGCTTGCAGAAATGCTAGCGGACGATAACGCAGTAGTGAAGAAGGTTTTTAGATTATTTTCGAGATTAGATTTTAGGATTTAGCAAATAGAATTTATGGCTTTTAGATGACATTTCTTTTGTTTTTTTTAATGCGTATGTATTTTTTTGTCATTCTATTGACATATTTATAGTGTTTTAGAATAATTCACATCTGGCTTTTGCCATGACGAGTTTCTTTTAAAAAGGGCGCTGATGACCTCTGCAGTTCAGCGCCCTTATACCCATCATCATCATCATCATCATCATCATCATCATCATCATCATCATCATCATCATCGTCGTCATCATAATTTCTCCGTCGATCAGAAATTTGTCTCACGGCTTTATTTATGATTTTGTTCATCCGCCATTTGTGTAGACAAAAATGAAAACAGAACCGCATCCTGAGCGCATCGGAGTGCGTTCAGAGAATCATCCATAGCCTTCTATAGCTGTGATATTTACAAGTTTCTTGGCGTTAACACAGGTTTGTTAACATTTTAAGAAAACATATTGGTGAAATGCAAGAAATTTAACATTAGTGTTAGCGCTGGGAAAATTATTACGTTACATTTGTTAACGTCGATTTTAACATCTGTTGATGAAATCGGGCATTAGAATGATACATGATCATTGTGGTTTCACATTTTTATGAGAATTAATTCCTATGTGATCTTTTTACCCTAAGCGAAAACTTACTGTTTCCTGTGACCTAAGTCACTCTTTGTTCCACTACATCGGGATTAAGAAATGTTTAATCAATAAAGGAACAAAAGGTTTGCAGGGTATCGGGGCTCTGTTCCTTGTTCATGACTGACCCCTCACAAAGAAAGTTACACGCTGCTGCCCCCAAGGATCTGCGTGTAGTCCAGGTTTTTGGGTTATACTGTATGATGGTATGTTACAGTAACAACTGCCGTCAGATTGTAGTGTTTTTGCTTATGCAGATGATGCTTTACTACTTGTTAAATCAAATGATGCTAAAATCCTTGAAGAAAGAACTAATGAAGCACTTAACATCATACACTCATTCGGAATTAAAAATAAACTTATGTTTAATCCCTACAAAACCTTGGCGATGATTGTCACCAGAAGAAGAAAAATGGAGCCCATTACTCTTACCATGAATAACGTCAACTTGAAGGTGGTATCTACGGTAAAATACCTTGGCGTTATACTGGATTGTAAATTAACATTTCGATCACACTTTGAATACATTGCTGAAAGAGCCAGCGAGCTCCTTGGTGCGCTCGCAACAACAACAAGACCAACCTGGGGTCTGAATTCTAGTATTCTTAAAATTATATAACAAGGTGCTGTAGTGCCCCTAATTTTGTATGGTGTATCTGCATTCCAGGATGTTCTTAATAAAAAATGGGCAGTTAAAAAACTTGCACAAATTCAAAGGGGATTCCTTCTTCGCATAATTCGAGGATATCATACAATCTCCACTGATGCAGCTCAGATTAGAGCTAACATCGAACCTTTGGCTTTCACTGGTTTATCAACAGCAACTATTATGAATTTAAGACATAAACGTAAATGTGCATCTTATCTGTCTCACTTAAAACTACAAATCCCAGAGCATCCTACCACAGCAGGACACCCATCAAGTTTTGTAACCTGTTTAAAGGAAATATGTAATTTTCATGATTATTACATATATACAGATGGTTCGCGTTACCAATTTGAAGATAATATATCTGCAGTAGGATGTGCTTTTGTTGTTTATGAAAACCAAACGGAACTAACTCACTCCATGTTTAAATTGTCACCTGAATGTTCTGTATTCCAGTCAGAGCTCTTAGCAATTAAAGAAGCTATAAAATGGTGTACTGTTAATGGAAACAGTGCCCGTATTCTTAGTGATTCACAATCAGCTCTACTCGCTATTAATGATAAATACAACTTAAATTCATTAGCACGTGAAATCAGAAACTTGCTTCAAAACCATCCAGGACATATTTGCATGGGATGGGTTAAAGGACACAGTGGAATTTTAGGTAACGAGAGAGCTGATTGCTTGGCTAAGAAGGCTGCAGAATCCAATCTTCCTGTGACATACTCTTTATGTCCTATTTCTATTGTAAGGAGAATAATACATCAACATATTCTTAAAGAATGGAACCAGCAATGGCTAACAACTCCAAATGGAAGTTTAACAAAAACATTATTTTTCCTTAGTGTATATGACAGGAAAATGTGAAACTCTTGTACCAAATTTTGTTTTGACACAATTTTTAAGTGGACATGGTAAATTTGGTGAATACTTATCACGTTTTCACTTAACATCTAACCCCAAGAGCATGTGTGGTGAAGAATTTCAAACTGTGGTTCATCTCCTTTTCTGTTGTCCCATTTTCTGGAGAGAAAGACAAGAATTTATATTCAAGCTAGACTCTCTAGGAACTGAATTTTCTGCTCCACTCACATCTTTGCTAATGAAGCCACAACAGTATAAGTACTTCATGATGTTTATAAACTCAGTGTTTAAACGTCCGAAATAGTTAAAATTAATATGCATCAGATTATAACATATTTTCTTCCTTCTAGTATTTAAAATATTTTTGTTAAAATTGTGTATTTTTATGTATCAACTCTAACCCTAATATACCACTTTCAGGATTTTTATAAACTCAGTGTTTAAACATCTGAAATAGTTTAAATTAATATGCATCAGATTATAACATATTTTTTTCCTTCTAGTATTTAAAATATTTTTGTTAAAATTGTCTATTTTTATGTATCAACTCTAACCCTTATATACCACTGTGTAAAATAGGATTCATAAATCTGGATAAATAAAAAAAAAAAAAAATCCAAAAATCAATAAACTGCAATTTTGCAAATAAATATTTCCTTTTCCATTGTGTTCGTTATTAAACTGACTTGTTCATATAGATTTTCAATATATTTTCTTTTTCACATTTTATAAATATGTAATTTTAAAGTATTAAAAAATTTGTATGTTTCTCTTAGCTTCCATTTGTTGGACACTGTTGATTTGGTTAAGTTATATTTCACAATAATAAAGTGTTACCTTTGGTTTGTATAAATGAATTAAAAGCTGAGCACCAATACACATTATCCATTCCACCTTGTTTGACTCATACATTTCTTTTATACTTTAAAAATGTATTTATCTTATATAACAGAAACTATATGTATTCACACATAAAACTGTATATTATGTTTTTTTAAGCTTTTTTCATTATATTTCAATGAATATATGATCCCATTTATATACAGAGTATTGTTGTTCCACGTAAATTGCTAAGTTTTCTCATATCATAAAAGTTGATGAATTGATGAAATACACAAAATATTCAGGAGTTCTTCTCCTAACTCCTTATACGAATAATTGCTTCTTCAAATTTCAGAAAATTTCCAATAAATTAAATTCTTTATAAATTTTAATTACATCACTCAAGCTTCCTTGGGGTTTACATTTTATTTCAAATATCAAAGTTGTCAGAATATGCATTATTAGTTTCACCAGCAATGAATCCTTTTTCTAACAAGTTCATCTGACTTTTACAGACAACCTCCATTTATAGAATAACGTAAATACATCAAAGCAAAAATTTCCATTTTAGCATCCAATTAAACAGGAATCATTTAATTTGAGCATTTGTCTAGGAGCAGTGTCTCTCTTTACAAACTGCAGATATTGATGACATTTATCTATAACAGTACTCCAGAAATTCTTTTGTGATGTGAAGATCTGACAGTTAACCAACTCTTAAACTTGCAACAATAATATATCTCACAGCCACCAGTACCTTTAACGTTGAAAATAAATATATTTTTTTTTTTGTTTTTTTTTCCCTCATACGCATGAAAAATGTTACATAAATGCACACGTGTTTTAAAACATACAGCACCATCTCCATAAAAAAAAATTGTGAAAACTAAACATCAAACTGAAGATTTACTTGGATTCTACCTAAAGAAATTGGAATGCAAGATCAGTAAGCAATATTGTTGTGCTTTGGAAAAGTTGTTTGAGAGCTACAATGACAATACTGCTATATTGTCTACATTCAGCATGCAGCATTTTTACTGCAATTCTTGACTTTAAAAAGTGTGCCAAAAGAGAATGTTTAAAATTGAGAGCAATATTTAGAAGAGAATGTTCAAAATCGAGAGCAAGTATTTAGATTTTTTATATTTGTAAGCAAAGCCAAATTAACAAACTTATTGGTCAAGAGTTCCACAAATGCTGCTTACAATCCTTAAATGCTTTAAACATTAACAAATTATGGGAACTATGCAAATAATTGACATATTGGAAATAAGATTTCATTGCAGAATTTGAAAATATACCATCAATATCACAGAAAATGAAATAAAATTTACTAATTGCTTATATACATTTGTACACACACACACACACACACACACACACACACACACACACACACTCACACACACACACACACACACACACACACACACACACACACACACACACACACACACACACACACACACACACACACACACATATATATATATAAACTTAAGCTTATAAAATGAGCCATGTAGAAATCCAGCATATATTAGAGATGCCTACACTTTTGTTAAAATACAGTCAATCAATTTAATAAGTTCCTTTGTAGTGAAACACGTGGCCAGCAGCTACCTTGGTGGTTCCATGGGCTTTTCACTGCTATGAATAACAGAGTCTCTTTTGGAACGCTTTGAACTTCGAGATCTTGATTCAGAACCACTATTTCTCTTTTTCCGTGATGTTTTTTGGACCTTTTCTTTGGACGTTTGCTTTGAAAGATCCAGTACTTGTTGCCTGGTAACTGTCTCAGTTTCATTATTTACATTCTGTGGAATGTCAGACATATTCTGTGACGGTAATGAGTAATGAGAACTGCTTGAGGCTGAAAACTTTCTCATAATCACATCCTTAGGCAATGGCATAAGTGGAATTACTGGGTTCATATTAATATTAACTAAATTACTTTCTTTACTGGTAGGAACCATTTCTTTTAACTGTGCTGGAGTTTTGAACTATCTTCCTGTATGCCCTAAGATATTTGTGTTTCCAGAAATATTCTGTGGAATCACTTGTGGCTTTTCATGTGCTGGATATCTCTCACTGAAATCTGGTGTTCTGTTAGGATCTTCAGTACCAGCTAGTAAGTTGGATAATGCTACATCACTTAAAATAGACAGTCTAGCTCTGCCATAACTATACATTCCAACGCTTTCTTCGGTCTTACAAGTAACAGTTTCTCTTGCTGTAGGAGATGGATTATAGCAAGTAGATGATATACTTTCACATAGGCGTTTAATTGAAGCATCCCTACTTGGCCATTGTTGAAAAAGTTTGTAGGCCCTCTATACTGCAGATACAAATGCTCACTAATCATTGTCCTCCTAACAGATCCTGGTACTTCTCTTTGTAATCTACAAAGGGCACTACCACCCCATGCTACTTCTGCTACACTTATCATCGGCCTTGATGAGTATGATGGGAAACATTCAGCCTGTGTAGTTCTTGGTAATTCAGGTACTTCATTTTTAATTTTTGGTTTTTCAATGCATGCTAATGTTTTTAATCTCTTCTTCAGAGGTAACGAAGAATGCAAATCTGGTTTGTACTTAATATCCATCTGGAGATCATCCTTGGAGTCCTCTTCTACTTTATATTTGGGATCTAAACTCTCCTCAATTTCCTTTAATACAGCTTGGTAGTCGCTCCTGTCAATTTCACTGTATTGAGACACTGCGCTGGGTGTACTTGGTTGCTGAGTTGTTGATGTAGAATCATCCTGCTGTGCCAAACCATTCAAATGAAGCTTATAACAATCTGAACACGTGCAGATTTTGTAACGTCCAAATGGCACAAGGACAGAATTTGAAAAAGGAAAAAGAGGAAATGGAATTGTAGGGGCTGCCGATATTGGATATCCTGGTACATTTGGGTAACGCTTTGAAGACTTACCATTATCCATGTCACTAAGTAACGTACCTCGAGTTGTTTTGTGTGAACCAACCGGTGTAGAAGCTCCTTTATCTTGTTTCTCTGATGACTTATGAGCATCAAGAACTACATCTGGAAAGCCGCCTGCAGGTGAACTTTTCTGCTGATTATAGCTTTCCTTAGTATTGCTTGTTTCTGTTTCATTCTTACCAGCATCATTTGCAAGCAACCGTGAGGGTCTTTTGGGGGCTTCCTGTTTGTCACTTGCAGCAAGTGAAGGTGTATAATACCGCAAAGTATTGACATCAGAAAATCGCTTTGTTGGTGTTGCAGATTGTGAAGAAACAGTAGATACCACAGGTGTGCTGACAGGAGTATGAGAGACTGTGGGTGTTCCTGAAGAGAATGGCGACATCCTAGATAGACCAGGAGCAGGTATTTTCTGACCTGTCCTTGGTCTTTCCTGTGGGCTTTGGTCAGCTGTGGATATAAAAGATGATTCTCTACTTTCTACACATGTGCTATTTAGTACTGCTGATTCAACACTGCTTGCAGGTGAAACATTTGGCAAATCCTTGTCATTAAGTGCAGAAGTATAGTTATGAAAGCCGACTTTTCCTCCTCCCATTCTTAGTCGTCCAGATGAACCACTTGAGTTGTAACTCTCTTCAAAACAACTTCCATCATCTGAATCATCCTCCATGAACCTATCATCTGCTAATGCTGTATTATGACTAAGACCATATCGTGAAATACTATTTTCTGAGATTAATGTGTCCTGGTAAAGCAAGAGCTTGTCTTCTTGCCCAAACTGGTCCTGCCTTTTCCTTTCATATGAATTTAATAAGTTATAAGAGGAGCTTCCTTTAATTAAATTATGCATCATCATACTCATTGACAGTTTATCCTCTTCATTAAACCTTTCAACAGGTGGTGATTCCAGTTCTGTTCCTTCATCATCACAAAGGGAGGGGCTTTGAAGACCACTTATATCACTTTCACATCGTACAGTTCTGCTTTCAATTTCCACAGCAGGATAGAGCCCTCCAAGAACCTCAGTTACAAGTGCTTCATTCTCTGTTGCATAAGAATAAAAACTAACAGATACAGGATCCAACAAAAGTCTAAAGTAGAAAAAGCAAGTAAATATAAACTATATAAAGACCATAGAGAAATGCTATATATAAATAATTGTTCTCAAATGTGGACTAATTAACATTTAAAAACTCATTTACACAATAAAATGAATGTTGCAGTAAAAAGAGTTTTACTCTCTTTTTAAAATGTATAAGGCTCTTCATTTGTTTAATATTTTCTGCTAGTCTGTTGTATAATCTTATCTGGTTAATCTTATCTGTGTTGTTGCTGCTAGGCAGATTTTTAATGTTGTAATTGTTTTTCGGTGCCAGTGCTATATTAAATTCCTTTGAATATTTTATGGGTGGTATGTAAATTTAGAAAATCTGATTTCCTGTTTCATTGGTGAAAGAGCTGTGATCTGTTCTAATCTTTTTTGAACTTTGAAAGATTTTATTTTTTATCTACAAGGCTTTTTCCATGTCTATTTTTAGTTGCAGTTTTTAAGATTTGATGGTCCTCTTTGTGATATTCTTGCTGGCTGAGGTGTAGATTATATAATATATAGTTCCCAAAACATGTTCTCAATATAGGTACGTAAATGAAGCTTATGTGTAAAAAATATTTCTTCCAAATTTCTTCCAAATTTTAATGTGTTATACCAATACAAAAAATCGGTTTAATTCATATTTTATATGTAACAGTCTTTTTGTATTACTGTCCTGTGAGTTGATGTGTAACTGATAGGACAATGTGCCTCATTTTAACTGACAAAAGGGAAAATACTAACCATAGAAGTGTTAACATTTATTCATATTTGTATGCTCCCAGTAATAGGTGGAGCTAACTGAACAATAATATCTTTGATTTCTTTAAAATGAAAGGAACAATTAAAAAGCTGCTATTTTTAACTAAAACAACTTATTTAAACTCATTTTAAATATAAAATTCTACAATTAAATTACTGAAAATTAGTGTTCACTGCACTATATATGGAGGAAAAAAGTTTCTTCCATGATAGCTTCTTTTCCAGTGACTTCTTTGGTTTAAAATCTTGCTCTTTCCATTGCTAAATATGTAACACTAGTAGCCAACCTCTGCAAAAATGCTCCAGACATCTGTGCAACACCGGTGCAGAAAGATATGTGGATGCATTTAGCGCAGGCCAGTTTTGGAAAATACTGACCCTGTTTCCTCTCAGGTTTTATTGCTTTACAAAAGTAGGCTTGCTGTCCAGCAGAATTACCTATTGTACTGTTAGAAGAGAATGTTCTTTGTTCTGTGCGTTCTTTGAATATTTAAGATTTATTCAGTAGGTACATTGTTGAAAATTGGGAAATAGCTCAACAAAGTAGTAGAAGGGACTTGTCCTTCTATTTTAATAATAAAAGTAATGCCTGCCTTAAATTATTGTTTGACGAGGGTCTGCTGAGGACATGGATGTTGTATTCTGACCTTCTTCACATCGGAACTCGCAAAATTCTCCGCCCGCCTGGATCGAATGGAGGATCCCATCAACAAACTTTCAGAAGCAGAAGACAAGTACCATAACCTAGAGCCACTCTTCAAGCAAACACACCAATCTGCCACCATGGACATCCCATCTACACTTCAGACCTTAGCTAACGGACTGGACAACAGCAAGATCGACCTGCACAGGATCGTTCGAACACTCCAAGCCCACCACGACTCATACGACCACAAACACACCATCGGCGAACAAATTAGAGCTATCAACCTAACAGTTAACCCATACTTGGGCCATCTACGCCGACTGAACGCTTAGTACCGAGCACAACTCCACAAAATCCACCCTGACTCCCCAGTTTGGCTTCCAGGGCGCAAGCCATGCCTGCCATCCTGGCCATATACTTACGCCAGGCAGCAAGATAGATGCTGCTAGAAATATACAATAATTACCAGAGTGCTTACGCGACATCTGCATAAACCTACCCACACTTTCCCTCACCTAACCCCGCTTCCACATAAGAAGCGATGATCCTTGTTTTTGTTTCAATAAAGCTTGAAAAAAAAAATGGTTCTGTCTTGGTCAAAGGCAGACCACAAGCGATGAGAGAAGATATATGTTGGTTCATATAAACGTGAAGAACGAATTAAGTTTTATCGAGTAATAAACATTTCATAAACAGTAACTCTAAACAGTGATATTGGTAACCCTTGGTCGGCAACTTCAAGTTTGGCGTTCTGATAAAAGAAGAAGCAGTCAGTAAACCAGTATGATGATATGTTACAGTAACAACTGCCGTCAGATTGTAGTGTTTTTGCTTATGCAGATGATGCTTTACTACTTGTTAAATCAAATGATGCTAAAATCCTTGAAGAAAGAACTAATGAAGCACTTAACATAATACACTCATTCGGAATTAAAAATAAACTTATGTTTAATCCCTACAAAACCTTGGCGATGATTGTCACCAGAAGAAGAAAAATGGAGCCCATTACTCTTACCATGAATAACATCAACTTGAAGGTGGTATCTACGGTAAAATACCTTGGCGTTATACTGGATTGTAAATTAACATTTCGATCACACTTTGAATACATTGCTGAAAGAGCCAGCGAGCTCCTTGGTGCGCTCGCAACAACAAGACCAACCTGGGGTCTGAATTCTAGTATTCTTAAAATTATATATCAAGGTGCTGTAGTGCCCCTAATTTTGTATGGTGTATCTGCATTCCAGGATGTTCTTAATAAAAAATGGGCAGTTAAAAAACTTGCACAAATTCAAAGGGGATTCCTTCTTCGCATAATTCGAGGATATCGTACAATCTCCACTGATGCAGCTCAGATTAGAGCTAACATCGAACCTTTGGCTTTCACTGGTTTATCAACAGCAACTATTATGAATTTAAGACATAAACGTAAATGTGCATCTTATCTGTCTCACTTAAAACTACAAATCCCAGAGCATCCTACCACAGCAGGACACCCATCAAGTTTTGTAACCTGTTTAAAGGAAATATGTAATTTTCATGATTATTACATATATACAGATGGTTCGCGTTACCAATTTGAAGATAATATATCTGCAGTAGGATGTGCTTTTGTTGTTTATGAAAACCAAACGGAACTAACTCACTCCATGTTTAAATTGTCACCTGAATGTTCTGTATTCCAGTCAGAGCTCTTAGCAATTAAAGAAGCTATAAAATGGTGTACTGTTAATGGAAACAGTGCCCGTATTCTTAGTGATTCACAATCAGCTCTACTCGCTATTAATGATAAATACAACTTAAATTCATTAGCACGTGAAATCAGAAACTTGCTTCAAAACCATCCAGGACATATTTGCATGGGATGGGTTAAAGGACACAGTGGAATTTTAGGTAACGAGAGAGCTGATTGCTTGGCTAAGAAGGCTGCAGAATCCAATCTTCCTGTGACATACTCTTTATGTCCTATTCCTATTGTAAGGGGAATAATACATCAACATATTCTTGAAGAATGGAACCAGCAATGGCTAACAACTCCAAATGGAAGTTTAACAAAAACATTATTTTTCCTTAGTGTATATGACAGGAAAATGTGAAACTCTTGTACCAAATTTTGTTTTGACACAATTTTTAAGTGGACATGGTAAATTTGGTGAATGCTTATCACGTTTTCACTTAACATCTAACCACAAGAGCATGTGTGGTGAAGAATTTCAAACTGTGGTTCATCTCCTTTTCTGTTGTCCCATTTTCTGGAGAGAAATACAAGAATTTATATTCAAGCTAGACTCTCTAGGACCTGAATTTTCTGCTCCACTCACATCTTTGCTAATGAAGCCACAACAGTATAAGTACTTCATGATGTTTATAAACTCAGTGTTTAAACGTCTGAAATAGTTTAAATTAATATGCATCAGATTATAACATATTTTCTTCCTTCTAGTATTTAAAATATTTTTGTTAAAATTGTGTATTTTTATGTATCAACTCTAACCCTAATATACCACTGTGTAAAATAGGATTCATAAATCTGGATATATAAAAAAAAAAAAAAAATCCAGAAATCAATAAACTGCAATTTTGCAAATAAATATTTCCTTTTCCATTGTGTTCGTTATTAAACTGACTTGTTCATATAGATTTTCAATATATTTTCTTTTTCACATTTTATAAATATGTAATTTTAAAGTATTAAAAAATTTGTATGTTTCTCTTAGCTTCCATTTGTTGGACACTGTTGATTTGGTTAAGTTATATTTCACAATAATAAAGTGTTACCTTTGGTTTGTATAAATGAATTAAAAGCTGAGCACCAATACACATTATCCATTCCACCTTGTTTGACTCATACATTTCTTTTATACTCTAAAAATGTATTTATCTTATATAACAGAAACTATATGTGTTCACACATAAAACTGTATATTATGTTTTTTTAAGCTTTTTTCATTATATTTCAATGAATATATGTTCCCATTTATATACAGAGTATTGTTGTTCCACGTAAATTGCTAAGTTTTATCATATCATAAAAGTTGATGAATTGATGAAATACACAAAATATTCATGTTCTCCTAACTCCTTATACGAATAATTGCTTCTTCAAATTTCAGAAAAATTCCAATAAATTAAATTCTTTATAAATTTTAATTGCATCACTCAAGCTTCCTTGGGGTTTACATTTTATTTCAAATATCAAAGTTGTCAGAATATGCATTATTAGTTTCACCAGCAATGAATCCTTTTTCTAACAAGTTCATCTGACTTTTACAGACAACCTCCGTTTATAGAATGACGTAAATACATCAAAGCAAAAATTTCCATTTTAGCATCCAATTAAACAGGAATCATTTAATTTGAGCATTTGTCTAGGAGCAGTGTCTCTCTTTACGAACTGCAGATATTGATGACATTTATCTATAACAGTACTCCAGAAATTCTTTTGTGATGTGAAGATCTGACATTTAACCAACTCTTAAACTTGCATCAATAATATATCTCACAGCCACCAGTTCTTTTAACATTGAAAATAAATATATTTTTTTATTGGTTCTTTTTTCCTTCATATGCATGAAAAATGTTACATAAATGCACACGTGTTTTAAAACATCCTATGCTTTGATTCTCCAATGGACACAACATCAAAGCAAATATACAGCCCATGGATGCCACTGTCAAACATAACATTTAGAGGAATTGAAGTTTCAGGCAGGCACACAGTAGCTGCCAGCCACAATAAATACACTGGTTTCTACACAACACTTACAGCACCATCTCCATAAAAAAAAATTGTGAAAACTAAACATCAAACTGAAGATTTACTTGGATTCTACCTAAAGAAATTGGAATGCAAGATCAGTAAGCAATATTGTTGTGCTTTGGAAAAGTTGTTTGAGAGCTACAATGACAATACTGCTATATTGTCTACATTCAGCATGCAGAATTTTTACTGCAATTCTTGACTTTAAAAAGTGTGCCAAAAGAGAATGTTTAAAATTGAGAGCAAGTATTTAGAAGAGAATGTTCAAAATCGAGAGCAAGTATTTAGATTTTTTATATTTGTAAGCAAAGCCAAATTAACAAACTTATTGGTCAAGAGTTCCACAAATGCTGCTTACAATCCTTAAATGCTTTAAACATTAAGAAATTATGGGAACTATGCAAATAATTGACATATTGGAAATAAGATTCCAATGCAGAATTTGAAAATATACCATCAATATCACAGAAAATGTAATAAAATTTACTAATTGCTTATATACATTTGCACACACACACACACACACACACACACACACACACACACACACACACACACACACACACACACACACACACACACACACACACACACACACACACACACACACACACACACATATATATATATATATATATATATATATATATATATATATATATAAACTTAAGCTTATAAAATGAGCCATGTAGAAATCCAGCATATTTTACAGATGCCTACACTTTTGTTAAAATACAGTCAATCAATTTAATAAGTTCCTTTGTAGTGAAACACGTGGCCAGCAGCTACCTTGGTGGTTCCATGGGCTTTTCACTGCTGTGAATAACAGAGTCTCTTTTGGAATGCTTTGAACTTCGAGATCTTGATTCAGAACCACTATTTCTCTTTTTCCGTGATGTTTTTTGGACCTTTTCTTTGGACGTTTGCTTTGAAAGATCCAGTACTTGTTGCCTGGTAACTGTCTCAGTTTCATTATTTACATTCTGTGGAATGTCAGACATATTCTGTGACGGTAATGAGTAATGAGAACTGCTTGAGGCTGAAAACTTTCTCATTATCACATCCTTAGGCAATGGCATAAGTGGAATTACTGGGTTCATATTAATATTAACTAAATTACTTTCTTTACTGGTAGGAACCATTTCTTTTAACTGTGCTGGAGTTTTGAACTATCTTCCTGTATGCTCTAAGATATTTGTGTTTCCAGAAATATTCTGTGGAATCACTTGTGGCTTTTCATGTGCTGGATATCTCTCACTGAAATCTGGTGTTCTGTTAGGATCTTCAGTACCAGCTTGTAAGTTGAATAATGCTACATCACTTAAAATAGACAGTCTAGCTCTGCCACAACTATACATTCCAACGCTTTCTTCGGTCTTACAAGTAACAGTTTCTCTTGCTGTAGGAGATGGATTATAGCAAGTAGATGATATACTTTCACATAGGCGTTTAATTGAAGCATCCCTACTTTGGCCATTGTTGAAAAAGTTTGTAGGCCCTCTATACTGCGGATACAAATGCTCACTAATCATTGTCCTCCTAACAGATCCTGGTACTTCTCTTTGTAATCTACAAAGGGCACTACCACCCCATGCTACTTCTGCTACACTTATCATCGGCCTTGATGAGTATGATGGGAAACATTCAGCCTGTGTAGTTCTTGGTAATTCAGGTACTTCATTTTTAATTTTTGGTTTTTCAATGCATGCTAATGTTTTTAATCTCTTCTTCAGAGGTAACGAAGAATGCAAATCTGGTTTGTACTTAATATCCATCTGGAGATCATCCTTGGAGTCCTCTTCTACTTTATATTTGGGATCTAAACTCTCCTCAATTTCCTTTAATACAGCTTGGTAGTCGCTCCTGTCAATTTTACTGTTTTGAGACACTGGGCTGAGTGTACTTGGTTGCTGAGTTGTTGATGTAGAATCATCCTGCTGTGCCAAACCATTCAAATGATGCTTATAACAATCTGAACACGTGCAGATTTTGTAACGTCCAAATGGCACAAGGACAGAATTTGAAAAAGGAAAAAGAGGAAATGGAATTGTAGGGGCTGCCGATATTGGATATCCTGGTACATTTGGGTAACGCTTTGAAGACTTACCATTATCCATGTCACTAAGTAACGTACCTCGAGTTGTTTTGTGTGAACCAACCGGTGTAGAAGCTCCTTTATCTTGTTTCTCTGATGACTTATGAGCATCAAGAACTACATCTGGAAAGCCGCCTGCAGGTGAACTTTTCTGCTGATTATAGCTTTCCTTAGTATTGCTTGTTTCTGTTTCATTCTTACCAGCATCATTTGCAAGCAACCGTGAGGGTCTTTTGGGGGCTTCCTGTTTGTCACTTGCAGCAAGTGAAGGTGTATAATACCGCAAAGTATTGACATCAGAAAATCGCTTTGTTGGTGTTGCAGATTGTGAAGAAACAGTAGATACCACAGGTGTGCTGACAGGAGTATGAGAGACTGTGGGTGTTCCTGAAGAGAATGGCGACATCCTAGATAGACCAGGAGCAGGTATTTTCTGACCTGTCCTTGGTCTTTCCTGTGGGCTTTGGTCAGCTGTGGATATAAAAGATGATTCTCTACTTTCTACACATGTGCTATTTAGTACTGCTGATTCAACACTGCTTGCAGGTGAAACATTTGGCAAATCCTTGTCATTAAGTGCAGAAGTATAGTTATGAAAGCCGACTTTTCCTCCTCCCATTCTTAGTCGTCCAGATGAACCACTTGAGTTGTAACTCTCTTCAAAACAACTTCCATCATCTGAATCATCCTCCATGAACCTATCATCTGCTAATGCTGTATTATGACTAAGACCATATCGTGAAATACTATTTTCTGAGATTAATGTGTCCTGGTAAAGCAAGAGCTTGTCTTCTTGCCCAAACTGGTCCTGCCTTTTCCTTTCATATGAATTTAATAAGTTATAAGAGGAGCTTCCTTTAATTAAATTATGCATCATCATACTCATTGACAGTTTATCCTCTTCATTAAACCTTTCAACAGGTGGTGATTCCAGTTCTGTTCCTTCATCATCACAAAGGGAGGGGCTTTGAAGACCACTTATATCACTTTCACATCGTACAGTTCTGCTTTCAATTTCCACAGCAGGATAGAGCCCTCCAAGAACCTCAGTTACAAGTGCTTCATTCTCTGTTGCATAAGAATAAAAACTAACAGATACAGGATCCAACAAAAGTCTAAAGTAGAAAAAGCAAATAAATATAAAATATATAAAGACCATAGAGAAATGCTATATATAAATAATTGTTCTCAAATGTGGACTAATTAACATTTAAAAACTCATTTACACAATAAAATGAATGTTGCAGTAAAAAGAGTTTTACTCTCTTTTTAAAATGTATAAGGCTCTTCATTTGTTTAATATTTTCTGCTAGTCTGTTGTATAATCTTATCTGGTTAATCTTATCTGTGTTGTTGCTGCTAGGCAGATTTTTAGTGTTGTAATTGTTTTTCGGTGCCAGTGCTATATTAAATTCCTTTGAATATTTTTAGGTGGTATGTAAATTTAGAAAATCTAATTTCCTGTTTCATTGGTGAAAGAGCTGTGATCTGTTCTAATCTTTTTTGAACTTTGAAAGATTTTATTTTTTATCTACAAGGCTTTTTCCATGTCTATTTTTAGTTGCAGTTTTTAAGATTTGATGGTCCTCTTTGTGATATTCTTGCTGGCTGAGGTGTAGATTATATAATATATAGTTCCCAAAACATGTTCTCAATATAGGTACGTAAATGAAGCTTATGTGTAAAAAATATTTCTTCCAAATTTCTTCCAAATTTTAATGTGTTATACCAATACAAAAAATCGGTTTAATTCATATTTTATATGTAACAGTCTTTTTGTATTACTGTCCTGTGAGTTGATGTGAAACTGATAGGACAATGTGCCTCATTTTAACTGACAAAAGGGAAAATACTAACCATAGAAGTGTTAACATTTATTCATATTTGTATGCTCCCAGTAATAGGTGGAGCTAACTGAACAATAATATCTTTGATTTCTTTAAAATGAAAGGAACAATTAAAAAGCTGCTATTTTTAACTAAAACAACTTATTTAAACTCATTTTAAATATAAAATTCTACAATTAAATTACTGAAAATTAGTGTTCACTGCACTATATATGGAGGAAAAAAGTTTCTTCCATGATAGCTTCTTTTCCAGTGACTTCTTTGGTTTAAAATCTTGCTCTTTCCATTGCTAAATATGTAACACTAGTAGCCAACCTCTGCAAGAATGCTCCAGACATCTGTGCAACACCGGTGCAGAAAGATATGTGGATGCATTTAGCGCAGGCCAGTTTTGGAAAATACTGACCCTGTTTCCTCTCAGGTTTTATTGCTTTACAAAAGTAGGCTTGCTGTCCAGCAGAATTACCTATTGTACTGTTAGAAGAGAATGTTCTTCGTTCTGTGCGTTCTTTGAATATTTAAGATTTATTCAGTAGGTACATTGTTGAAAATTGGGAAATAGCTCAACAAAGTAGTAAAAGGGACTTGTCCTTCTATTTTAATAATAGAAGTAATGCCTGCCTTAAATTATTGTTTGACGAGGGTCTGCTGAAGACATGGATGTTGTATTTGAATGCAATGCTGCCTTTAGTGTAATTAACTAGTTAGTGTAAATTAATGACTTATGTGTGTTTACTGTAATTAGTTAGCTAGGTAGTGCAATTTAGGTACTTTGTAGTTAGTTTGCTATAATCTGTCTAATCCTAGTTTAATCCTGCTGTAAACATCTGTGTGGGAAGAGAGACAGAGACAAAACGGTTAAGCTGTTTATTGGTTTAGCCAGTTAATGGGCAATTTCTTTTATTTGCATGTGTACTATAAACCCCTTCTTTAAGTACAGTACTGTACGTAGTTTTCTGATCATGCTCTGCAAGAGCTAATTTCCGAGAGAGAAAAGTATGCTAATACTTTGATTCTTATTATAAACGTAATAGTCCAATAATTCATCCTTCTGCTTCACATACCACATAGATGCGTTCTGTATAATATATACAGATTAGACAGAAGGCAGGTGAAATTATGTACACTATTAACTTTTTATGTTAAATTAATCTGCATTTTATTTAACAATTACTAAAGGACTCTTGCATTCCTATACCAGGCAGCTCTCTTGCAACGACATCTGTATCGAGTTGAATGCTGATTAAGATGTTTCTGTTTATAGTGTGCAGTTGACACTGTATTTCCTGTACATCTCGTGTACCTCACAAGCCCAACAACACTGATGTATATGCAATTTAAATTCAGTACGATTTTCATCATGGAGCAGGCCGGTGCTTCAGCCGAAATTAAACACAATCGAGGCAAACCTTTGAAAAATGACAAAACGCAAATGATCGCATATTGTTTCGCAGTGCTTAAAGAAAGAAACCCGGAATCATCTATAAAAACATTGAGAAAGAAACTGGCAATCTTCTTGGTGTTACCGCAAGTAGTGTACATAGTGCTAGAATGGAACAGCAAGCATCCGGAACTCTAATAACACTGGGAAAATCGTGTAAATGCAAACAGCACGTGAAGAAATACAACAATTTTACGAAAAGTGCTATATGCAATAAAGTTCATGATAATTTTTTCAGAAATGAACCAACTAATAGATTTTGGAAATAATTGGAAAATAACATAACAAAGAAACATTATACAGGTACTAGGTGTATAACAGAGATCTTTAATATTAATTTAATAATAAAATAAAATATCTTTCTTTTTGTTCTATTCAGATGAAAATCCACATTAAATATAACCTAACATATAAGTAATGAAATGAAAATAGAGCTTTGCTTTTTTTCTTTGCAGTATACATTATTATGAGCATTATGAAAAGTATTTGCCTTAAAAGTAAAATAAACTCATTTTAACCAAAACTTCATATTCTTTTTTTATCTATAACAATACGATAAATCTGATAACATTGGAAACACAGTTTCTTACATTAATACAGGTACTGCATAAGCAGTAGATAAGCTTTTACCTTACATTCGTAATAGTAATAGTAATTTATTTCCTTTTACATCAACAAATGGAAATACAAAATCAAGATTAAAAATTATAAAATCCATATCTGAATGTGCAGATGATGAAGATTATAGTAAATTCTTCTGAGCCAGACGAACAGATCTTCGTACGTTGTTATGAAGAACTGTACTAGACAAATCAGAGCTGTCTTGGTGAAGAGACTGCATGCAAAAGAATGTTATTATAAGTTAGGGTACACTGGATTTATTAAGAATAATTAATATGATAACGATAAATACAGTATATATATTTTTTTTTTTATTTATTTATTTGTGTACTAAGCTATTAAAATATTTGAGCTGATCACCAGTATTTGGCCCAGGCCACTACAGTATATATAATTTAATAAATATAATTGTGGAATACACATTTAGGCAACTTAATAACATATATGAACTTGCCATTTGGTATGCATTCTGTAAAGTTGAGAGATTTTCCTTCGTAGATTCATCCTCTTGGATGCGGAGTGTTCTTTGAAGTTCAGAACGTACTAGACCATAAATCTCATTAATTAATTCTTTCCTTACTTCTTCAACATGTTTCCTTATAACAGGGCTGTAAAATAATTCAATCAAAAAATAAAAATTTAAGCACAGGATATATTTTTAATGCCACCTGCAATGTACAACACAGAACTGTTAAGGAATAATCCAGTTCAAAAATGCTTATAGACTTAAATGAAATGATAACTAAATTGACATTAAATTCACAAAGTGTCTCACTGATATTGAAGTCACATTCATTATGATGAAAATGTCAGTCACAATCAGTATTTACTGTACCAATTTTAGGTGCCCATAGTGATAATTATAGATATGTGTAAGCCCTCTAGACAGAGGTGTGATAATGGATATGACAGCAAACACAGTTGTAACATAATGGAAATTAATTCACACTAGCCGTGTGTAGCCAATGATTTGAATACGTAGAGTCAGATTGAAAAATTCAATATCATAGCTGGGATTTGAACCATGGATCTCCCGGTTTCTGTTCAGTTGATCTTACCACTGAGCTACTAAGGCCAAAATGCCAGCATGACATTAAATGCTCCAAATAACTTGTATTTTCCCGGTATTATGGTGGATATGAATCATAGTTATGGAAGGGGCACGATCAGCTGATCGCTACATGTGTACAGATGGGTGAATAAACAACCACAGCATGACAATGCCATTAACTAAGAAACATATGCTGTCTCCTGTTTACATATTTTCCATTACCTTATGCAATATGTGCGGTGCAAACAATGTACACTACAGACATATTGTATTCAATATTTATTTTATACTTACAATATTTATTATATGATTTTGTTACAATATGAAGACAATTATCATTTTAAAATATAATACATTAATACATTTTAGTTAATTGATGGAAATCAATCATTTCTTCACACTAGCGCATGTAGGCTAAGGTCTCTGATAGATAGAGCCAATCTACTCACACAGATAATTACATAAAATGCAACAGTTTCAATCCTCCGTCACATAAATTAGCAGCTCTTAGAAGTTTGATCCATAGACTGAACAGCATACCTTTAGTTCAAAAACAATATAATGAGGAATTTACATGTCTTTTAAACACAGCACAAAAAATTTTTTCAATCCAAACTCAACCAAAAAAATGATCAAGTGGGACTACAAGCAACATAAATTAAAACAGATCACTACTCTTCAAAACATAAATAAAAACTAGAAATACAAAAAAATTCACTTTCCACCCTTGGGCATTTCCAAAGTTTGAACGAATATTTAAAGATTATAACATCAAACTAGCACCATAAAGCAGATTCTCACTCAAGAAATTGTTAAATAATCCCTTAAAAAACACGATCCCACCAAAACAAAAATCAGGCATATATTGGATAGATTGTGAAGACTATGACATATTTTACTTTGGGATGACAAAGAGAAATTTAAAAACTAGATGAACAGAAAACCGTAGGAACATAAAATATTGTCGCAAACCCGTATCTATGATCGTGCGGCTTGTTTTTTACTATTATTTATTTATTTATTTAGCATTTAATTTCTGTACAGAAATATTTGCTTTTTCAAGATACAGTACAAACAATACAAACTGGAAATTCAAAAAATACAGAATTAATTCTGCACGCAATAATCAGATGAAATTGTATCAATGTCAACAAATACAGAAAACTTACATGAATTGTCAACCATTAGTATCAAAAATTATTCTCATGTAATCATTTACTCTACTTAATCTGGTGTCTAAAATATTCAAAGAACCCTTTAGTACTATAGAAGCACTGATTTATTAAAAATGATTTCACATCTCTTCTGAATCTTTTCTTATCATTGTTTTTGATTTTCTTTAAGATTAAATTGTACATGTGAACCCCTTTATGAAGTACTGAGTTAAGTTTTTTATTTGATCTTGATCCCAGTATATGTAATTTAGTATTATTCCTAGTATAATGTTCATGAATAGTGTTATTTGTTTGAAAATATTGTATGTTATTGTTTATAAAGCATACGGTTTCTAAGATATACAGACATGGCAGAGTTAGTATATTATTTTCCTTAAAATATTTCATACAATGAGTCCCTTTACTTCTTCTTATTATTTTCTTTTGTGTTACAAATAAATCTTTTATTTCGGTAGCTGATCCCCAGATAAAGATACCATATGCAAGATAAGACTGCACATATGAATAGTAAATCAGCTTTAATGTTTGTGTATTACAAATTTTCCTTAGCACTGATATTATGTAGTGGGCTTTATTAATTTTTGCAGTAATATACTGAATATGCGGCTTCCAGCTTAAAAATTTGTCAATAATTACCTCCAAAAATTTTGTTTCATTGGTATATTGTATTACCTCATTGCCAAAAGTGTTTACACAAAAGGAACTGATAGGCGGGCAGTGTGAAAACAAAGACTTGGCAGACAGAGATAGCATGCCGATAAGGGTCTGCCGAGGCAAACAAACTGAGATAAATGGAAATTTCTGGACTGATAGAGATTGTTCGGGTTCTGGTTTATTTTCAAATCATCTAGAAATTATCAGCGACGTATTTAAGAGATTGTGACATGCCAGTGGTTGTTGTAAAGTTGTTCAATAGTCACAAATAGTCATAAATAGTCACAATTGGTGTCAGGAACCCAGGATAGCTGTCCAGAGATGGACATCCTACCTTGCAGAACACACAGCTGGGCTGGATTCTTTATGGACACATACCCCAGAATTCAGTGCAAGTACCCAAGAATACACTAACTTCACTTTTGACTGTTACAGACCAACTACATTCTCAAGTGGAACGATTTTGGGAACAAGAAGAGTTGACAAATCAGCAGTACTCGAAGGAAGAAACCTTGTGTGAAGAACATTTTCGAGAATATCTTACGCGAAATGAATCTGGCAGGTTCAAGGTAAGCTTGCCCTTGCATGGACGCAAAGAGGACCTTGGAGACTCATTTGAAATGGCCAAGAGAAATTTTGGGTACATCGAGAGAAGGTTAGAGAAGCAAAGGGACCTAAAAAGTGAATATGTAAAGTTCATGGATGAGTACCTTCAGCTTGGGCATATGGAAAGGGTGTGTTCCACAAATGGTTCTAATTGAAGCGGGAAATACACCGGTGCCGGTCCTTTGGATCGGTAGATCTCGTAAACTCTCGGTTTGTTACATGTGCCGTAATATGCATAAAACCATTAAAGGCTTTAACTTTAACAAACTTAAGTAAGGTAAAAATTCTAACAAAAATATTCATGACTAAATTTTAATTTCTATTTGCTTATTTTTATTGCTGAATTGTTTCATTTTTCGTGCCTATAAGATCACCGGCAGGGCCACATAATGCTGTACCCTTTAATTTTGAATTTAAGGTATGCATGATAGCTGTTTAGCACATATAGGAATAAAACAGCACCTACTAGTCCACAAAATAATAGATCCGTTCAATACAATACACTCATTCATTCCGGCATGGAATGAATTTGTGACAGTTGGCAGCCCTGAAGCGCATGTCGCAAAATGTGTAGGATTTTGTGTATGGCATCAGTCTGATGGAGCAGCGCTTGGTGAGTGCATCGCTGACTGAGGTGCAGCTTAATTAGAAGAATGCATAGCTGTGTATGTTTATACAAAGCCTCGGTATGAATATAATATCGGCAGAAAAGTATTCTTTATTTGGATAGAACTGTTTCAGTTTGTGCATAAAAAGTGTTTTATATATGTTTGGAGAAAAAGTGAATTTGTGTGTTGTGCCATTTTGAAAAATTGAGGTGAGTAGTCGTAAACGTTTCACTCTGTTTAATATTATGTTTGAAATACCTTATTAGTGTCATTAAGTTCATTGTTTGTAAATCTGCATATCTGTAAACAGACCACTTGTATGAATATCGGTTATTGCTTCGGTATTTTAACGAACTCTGCCAGGATCTTTGCCCGTGAATGCAAGATAATGCAATTTAAGTATGAACGCGTTTGCATCCAGCAATACGAATTTAAGTTATAATGTAGTTTGCAAAGTACTCTCTATCACAAATATTGAATAAGTTGGCCGCATAAACTGCGTTCATGGCGTATGTGTCTTGAGAGTTACCAATAGTAGAAACATGGATTCGCTGAAAATACCAACACTACGTAACCAAACCAGCGATACCGTATATTACGTATAAAATGTAGCGATAATGTAAAGTGTAAGGAAACTGGCCACACTAGCGGATAATAATGATACGCCAAACAACAAAGGTTCAATACAATGAAAAAAGCTTCAATAATAATTCATCTATTATTTATTGGTATATTATCCAAGGAATTCATACAGAATTATACACATTGTCAAAATATTTAGAAAAGTATTACACAATATTTACAATATGCTTTTATAACCTTATTCGTAATCTCAAGATTACCACTAACTTTCACAAATTACTGTCTACACTTGGAAGTGTTAATTCATTGTGTACAATCATATATCACTACTTACTTATTCAGACACTGATACTAGTATCCCACTTAAAGTAATTTTCAAGGTGTTGATTAATATTGAATTCTTGATGATATGAAACAAGAATACATTAGTTTAGTGAATTGCACGCAGCTGATATATTGACACTTTACCTGAATTATATTAAAAATGTATCCCAACTGAGTAGAACTGATTTTTCATAAAGAGCTTTTGAAGTTCTCCCTTAAAACTATTTACACGTCTTTTAATTCACTTGGCAATTCTATATATAATTTTATACACATATCTTTAACAGAAGTATCAAACAGCTGAGTTTTATTATTATATGTGTGCAATTTGTGTTTCTTACATGTGGTATGAGAGTGTGTTTCAGCATTTGTGGCATAAATTGCATTATTAGCATCCATATAAATTAACAATTTTTTCATATATAAACTTGATAGGGTCAAGATATTCAAATCACTGAAATGATTTCTGCAGCTTTCTGTTTTTGGAATACCAACCATCATTCTTAATGACTTCTTTTTTTAGCTTAAATATTATCTTACTGTTACTAGCATTTCCACACAGTGTTAGACCGAATGATAATAGAAAATGAAAGTAAGCAAAGTAACATGTTCTGAAAAACTTAAATGTCACTCGAGTTCTCAGCTGATAAAGAGGTAAGCAAGTTAGGCCTTGCTTCACTGCTAAATTTTCAATATCTTCCCCCAGCTTAAATTTTTGTTTACCCATAAACCTAGGAATTTAGTTTCATGTTCAAAATTTACCTACTTGGAACCAATTGAAGTTGTTGTTTCTTACTTCTAAAGGAGAAAATGTTGCAAAAAACTTTTTAAACTGTATAATAATTAAATTTTCAGCATAATTAATTTCACAAATTTCTTACAAAACAAATTCTTATAGTACTTTCATATTATTAGCATATGTTTAAATTTGCTGTAGTTTAAGCATAACAGTGGTTTAGTAAATATATCAGCCCAGTTGACTGTGATACAATATCTCTTTTCAAATTCTCCATTCTTGAATTTCTCACTTAAATAATGGAATTTCACCTCAATGTGCCTTGTTCCTGTCAAACTTAACTGGCCTGATTTGATTAATTTTTTTAACTTTGATTGTCCACATACAAAATTACTTTCACAGTTGTTCCTGTCAGCTCTTCAGTCAATGTCCTCAAATGTGCGAACTCCGTACAGCATTGTGCTGCAGCAATGTACTCTGCCTCATTTGTTGAATTTGCTACCGAGCTCTGTGTTCTTGAGTGCCATGAAATCGGGCTTCCAGCACTCATTATTACTTAGCTTGCAGTACTTTTTCTTCTTTATCACCAGCATATTCGGCATCACAGCATGCTATCAATGTAATTGGTTCATGTTGTTAAAGTCTACTCTGATCTAGTTTCCTTTTATACCATTTCTCTGCTGGTGTGGTGTTTGAGCCTTTAGTAGGACTTCGATTTGTAAGATTAGCAGCTGTCAGGACTGCTTTGCCCCACATCTCTTTGTTACGTTTTCCATCAAACATTATTACTTTGCTTTGTTCATCAATGTGAGATTCAGTCGTTCACACTTTCCATTCGACTGTGGAGTATGAGATATAATAAAATCGAGAACAATACCTCTCTCTTTACACCAGTTAAAAAATTGTACATTTTTATGTTCTTCACCATTATCACATTTGTATTTACTAAGCCTTTGGTTTATTAATACCAGACAGTAATCATATACAATAATATATATAATCCGGTAAGGGCGATGCAAAACAACTTTTACAGCTTGATAAGTTCAGTTGTTATTGCCTTTATTTAATTCTTGTCTACCAGTGCAACACAGCATAAGTCGTCGTTACTTGGCTGTTTTAGAAACGTATGGATCTATAAGTTGAAGAAACTTCAGTTGAAAATCATGTTTGTTGGAGGCATTTAGTTTTCTCACTTTAGGAATCTGAGAAAAGAAAAACATTTCATCTGGATCCGAATGAGTGCCTGCGTGAAAAGGACACCTTTTTCTAGAGACACTCGGGATACTCTCATACACTTCTTGGTCAGTATCTTCAGATACTGGTGCTTCAATTTCTTGCTCTGAAATGTCCAAAGTTGCGATTTTACGGGGACTTTTAAGCTTTGAAGGGGAATTTAAAAATGACAATTGTTTAGAACGGATATAAGATCTTCTGCATTTTGCAGGTATCTTGGATGTTTCTTCTTTTCCCTTTAAGGGACTCACATAGCTGTCCCTAATAGTCCTCCAGCGTTTCTGAACTTCTTTACCGAAATGATTCTTTTCTGCCCATTTCATTTGATCCCATCTTTCACCAACGATGGCTTTCACTACTGATATCCACGCAGTCTTTTTCAACTCCCGGTCTCTAAACTCAGAGCATGTGATGCCATAGATACAAGGGTGTTTCTTAATTTCTTGAATCAAAAATCCATTGCTAAAAGTATCCATTGCTACATCATAGTTCATTTGCACTAAAACATGGTAACGTTCCAAAGATTTGTCATGTCAGCCAATGTGGCAGGTAAAATACGGTATCTTCATAACTTTGGGTTAAGGCACTCAAAAATTGTTTATCCTTGATAAATAGCTAAAACGAATAATCAAACAATCGAGAATGTCCCAAAGACGACGTATCTGGAAGAGTGTAGGAATGCAAAACGGAATGTTTTGAAGATACTGATGCTATTAAAACTTCACAGAAATTGTATATTTTAAAGAGCTCTTTCTAATTGCTGTAACATACTTTTGCAGGTCTTCTACGATTTCCAAATTATACCAAATTATCATAATATATATGTTGGTGACACTTGACCGAGTAAATCATTCCACGATTGCAAACATTTTGCAATGACTTGTTAACTGTCTTGTGGACAGAGGGGCATGGTGTGGCAGTGCATTTTTATTTCTCAGAGATGCTGCTGCACATATTGTTAAAGCAGAAGCTGGATTAAAAGTCTTGACGTGTCTTGCTCACAGTTTACATCATGTTGCTGAAATGTTAGGAGTCAAAGTAAAGACGCAGATCTTCTTGTCCATAGTGAAAAGAAAATGTTTGTAAAGTCGACCATTGCCTCTACCTCCTCAGTTAGTTTTCATATTCATATTTATTGCAACTTAATACAGTGTTTGAACACAATACATACATAATAATCAAATAATACATACAATAACGGATACTCGATTAGAACCATTAGAAATAAAAAAGTAAGGGAGAGATAAAATTTAATTTACAAGCTAGTCATAATATGCTTAGTGGTATAGAATTTAAGAATAAATATAATTTGCTAAAAATAAGTATAATATGTCAAAATCAGCAATAAAACCTAGTTATTTTCACAGTGATACATAAATTCATCAATGGTATAAAAGACATTATCTATTAGAAAGGCTTTCAAATGTGTTTCAAATGTATTTAAATTATTACAGGTTCTAATTGAAGCGGGAAATACATTATAGAATTTTATTCCTGTATAACTAGGCAGCTTCTCATACTCGATTGAAGGCTTTAACTTTAGTAAGGTTACGTAAGTTGAGAATTTTAATTTGCTAATTTTCGGTGCCGGTCCTTTGGATCGGTAGATTTCGTAAACTCTCGGTTTGTTATATATGCCGTAATATGCATAAAACCATTAAAGGCTTTAACTCTAACAAGCTTACGTAAGGTAAAAATTCTAACACAAATATTTATGACTAAATTTTAATTTCTATTTGCTTATTTTTATTGCTAATTTGTTTCATTTTTCGTGCCTATAAGATCAAAGGCAGAATGCGCTAGCTCTTGGCTTTACTTCCGCAGCTGTTGCCAATTCCTCGATCGGGGCTACATGATGCTGTACCCCTTAATTTTGAATTTAAGGTATGCATGATAGCTGTTTAGCACACAAACGAATAAAACAGCACCTCCTAGTCCACAAAATAATAGATCCGTTCAATACAATACACTCATTCATTCCGACATGGAAATCTCAAGATATTGTGACAGCTGGTAAAGTCTGTTTAGCGAACGTGTGTGCAGTTCCCAGTCAAAGGGACCTCAAAGAACCTGAACTTTCCGCCCACTAAAGACCCTCATAAATCTACCTCCACACTTCAGAAATGGAACACTGACGTTGGGGACCAATAGTAACCACTATTTTCTGAAAATGACAGTTGCATGTCTACTCCGCGTGGAGTCTCAGTTGCCAAAGTTCCAACTTCCAGTTGTTCTGTTTTATTAGGTGCAAGACGGTGATGTTAAAATGTTGCAACCTTGTAGAGGGGACCGTCAGGAGGAGGGTCCATATTGTAAAACGATTATGAGGGTTCGTCAAAGAAAGCGGCCGCCGTGCACTTGCGTTGAGTAGACAGACTTTAGCCCAGAAGCGGATGTCGCAAGATGCGTAGCATTTAGTGTATGGCGTCATTCTGTTGGAGCTGCGCTTGGTGAGTGCATCGCACACTGAGGTGGACTTTCATTAGAAGAATGCATAGTTGTTGCTTTTATACAAAGCCTCGGTATGAAGATAATATCGGCAGAAAAGTATTCTTTATTAGGATAGAACTGTTTCAGTTTGTGCGTAAAAAGTGTTTTATATATGTTTGGAGAAAAAGTGAATTTGTGTGTTGCGCCATTTTGAAATATTGAGGTGGGTAGTCGTAAACGTTTCACTCTGTTTATTATTATGTTTGAAATACTTTGTTAGTGTCATTAAGTTCATTGTTTGTAAATCTGCATATCTGTAAACAGACCACTCGGGTAAGTGTTCGGCTATTGGGTGAAAGAGCTGACTGTCGATTTGCGTTGAGCTTTGTCAATGAGGGAGCGGTGCGTGGACGGGCGGGATGTATGCAGTGGCGTTGCACAAATTTTATTAATTCCTTGGTAATATTTCGTAGCTATTCACCGTGATTCCTTATAAGTTAAGAATAAAGAACCACTTATTAGTAATATTTCGTAATTAACAATATAATGAAGAAGCAATTATTAGTAATATTTCGTAATAAACAATAATAATAGTGCCTACACCCTCTTTGCCCTCATTCCCCTGGGACTTTCTTTGTTGTGGCGAACAGTACAACCCACTGTACGGAAACCTTTTGATGTCCCTAAGAAGGGCCGTTTAATTACTGGTGCGTGACCGATGAAAGAGGCTCTTTAGGCCTTATTTTTGGACAAATGTTGATTTTATTACAGACACTCATGACACTGACAGTTGTCAATGTCAGCGGTCATGGGTGCTTTTCCCACACCTGGATAAGCCCTTGCTATATCCCGCAGGAATCTTTCCAGTCGCTTCGTTTCCGAGGGTATAGTTTTGAGAACATTCTCTCTGTACATCCATTCGCCTACGCGGCTGTGAGCGTTGGTGATGCTGGTACAGGAAGACAGAATCTTCTTCAACCCCTTCCACGAATTTTCCATCCGTTGGGTATGGTACCGCAACGGTTCCAATCCCGGAGCTGGAGGGGGTGCAATCCATTGCTGGGCGAGGCACTGGGCGTTGTAGGTGCCAGCTGGAACCCACAAGGGATCCATATTTCAGGGTGGACTAACAAATTTGCGCCGGTGTACCACCACTCCATGGCCTCTAAAAGAATTCTCGCAGCCCCAATAACCCCTTGTGTCATCGGTCACTAATAGACTACCCTGGTCCACGTAGAGCTGCAAGATAGGCCGCAGCGTTTCTCTGCTGCGATTTGGGACCAGGAGCCCAAAACGTTGTTTTGTGGTGCGGCTGATGGCACCAACCAGCCAGTGATGACGCCACATGACTCGCCGTCCCACATGGTACTTACGCTTAAATAGATGCGTTTCGTCGACCTCGACGATGTCGCCGTCGCCACCAAGGACTTGGAAGTCGTGCCAAGCGATTTTATTCGCAACGTCCCTAAAATAGGAACTCTACGCTATGGCAGTTTCATGCGCCATCTCTAGGTGGCTTTGGATGGTGATGCAGGGTATCTTCATCAACCACAGACTGGCAAACTTCAGGACCCTGTCTGTACCTAGTTCACCGTTGAGGCGCACACGCTGGAAGAAGGTATTACTTGTTGCCTCAAGTCGGTGATAATCTGGGCAGATATAGCGCCACCAAATTCCTCTATTTGTCGAGGTCACCGTCCCCATGACTTCTCCACACCGAGGACACTCTCGGACGCCAATATTTGCCCTTTCTGGAAGCACGCCATATAGTTTGAGAATATCAATACCCCGAAGATTAGCTATTCTTCTTCGCTCTGGGGTAAAACAGTACACAAAATGGGCACACAGAGAAGAGAAGTTCACCCTTCCGGTAGGCATAAATGCACGAGCGTCCATCTTGAAGGATGTTAAACTTCACAATGAGCACTCGAACTGCTGAAAAATATCAGTATTATTGTGGGGAGAGGCCGTGATTTGCTGCTGTTTCCGCCAGTAGAGCTTCGGATTGGCTGTTATAACAACGCTGCTGATTGGCCAACAAACATCACCAGCTATCAAACAGCACAACCTGTGTTACCTTGTGCTTCTTGTCCGCTAAATATTACCAGCAATGGCGACCACAAAACCATAGCCAACGCCTTTTAGGCGAAAATAAAGAGGCACGCCTAAGTGTTCGGTCCCCTGTAGTCACGCAGATTGCAGCCAGCGCCGGCAGGTTGGTATATAGCTTAAGATTAGCTGTGCACTGCACTTCGGTCCAGGGCAACATGCCCACAACAAAACGTCTTTTCCCTCCCCCATCCAATTAAGGATGCAAAATGTAACACCAGCACTGGTGTAACCCACCCTGTAATCAGGGGCCCCGTACCCATGCCCCTCTATCTGGTGATAGTGGAGAGGGCCAGATCCCAGAAGTTAAGCTAGATGGTATCAGTGCCATTTGCTGCCTTGATATTCCTTTAATATCCCACTGAAGCAGGCAACAAAGGGGACAGTGGAATACATATAATATATAAGTGTATTATATATTGTAAATGTTATATATAACTGATGAATGAAATGCTGTTCAAATGAGTACAGGGTACATAGAGCTCAGAGTTTCCAAATATTCATCTTTCAGGATAAGAGAAAACCCCTGAAGTAACCTTATCCAAATAACCCACATTGACTGAACTTCGAACTCGGAACCTCTTGAAAAAAAATACTTTGAACACATTTTTTTCTGCGTGAGGCAGACAAGCTACCACCTACGTTACAGGCGCGGGCAGCAGACTATTATGGAAAATGAGAAAATTTCACTCTCATAATTAGAAAGAAGCGTAAACAACTTCAAGAGCAAAGTGAACATTCTGTTTTATTATGTACACCGAGGGTAAAAGTAATATACCGAAAAGCAATCGAAAAGTGTTTGTGGGTGAATTTCATAAGTGTATTATCGGGGAAGTTGTTCAGCAATGCTGCAAAATACAGGAAATAATTAAGAAAGCAAATAAACTCCATCCGATTGTTAAGCACAGGATACATTTTGCTTGGGTCAGGATATCTTTGAGAACAGTTTTAAAAGCCATTGACTTCAAGTGTAGAAACTGTGGAAGAAAACAGGTTCGAAGTGGAAAAAAAAAAAATCCGAGGACTAAACATATGCATTTTATTATGACAGTATCGTAAACATGTACTTTAATCAAAATTGTTGGAGTCATTTAAAAAAAAAAAATGAAACTTTTCAAAGAATTTCCCGTGCATAGATTGGTCTGGAGTGATGCATTTTCTTGAACATCTGGTGCTCCATGCTTAAAGCAATTTTTCGTTTTTGCACAGGTACACGCACACTCTGTGGGGTAAATACTGATTCCCTCTTCAAAACGTGCAATTCTAATAATAGCTCAGTATACAATTTTTGGTTCGAATGCAGTACTTCTGCCGAAGTACCCTTAGCTGCGTAACAGACGAAGTAAACATGCATCTAACAGAAATATATATATTTGAAAATTCAAACACAATAATAAATAAAATCTTCGATATGGTTCACTCCCCCCAAAAAGAAAAAATGTATTTGTTATAAATTGATTTAACGAGCTTTATACTTGTGTATTAAAGACTTGAGCTATCTCTTACGGCTTAAGATTTACACAAATGTCATGCAGAATGAAGAGGACATGCCCCAGAAATTTAAAAGAAACATTTTATATGTCAGTGAACTATCTCAGTCATTAGTATTTTAATCAAAGTCCTTAGAGCAATCTTGGAGAAAGTGAAAGTTGTTTCAAAATTTTCAATGTAAACGTCAGATTGACCTGCGGTAATTTGCTACAGCAGTTTGTAAGTTCTTTACATACTCATGCTTCAATTCTTTGTAATTGTTTTTATCATAATCTAGTGATGAACTCTTATACAGTACATAGGTGACAAGATGGAGCCTGATTTTTGACGACAAACTCTAGCACTGGTGTTGATATTATATGTGAAATAGAGTCAACCATTTTTCAGGTACTGTAAGTATTTGCTTCTGTGATCTGCATCATTAACGACCTCCAGCATGACACTTTGATGGGCCTGTGATAAATATTCTGTTAACTCAGTTTTAGAACTGAACGGCGACTTGCAAAGCTGAACATAAAAGTCTTATTTCTGTGTACTTTGAAGTGAGCCATTAAATTCCGTTGTCATGTGAACCTTCGGTCACACAAGTAGCAAAATGACATCGCATATGATCTGTACAGCTCTTCTTATACTGCCCCCCAAGGCCTACTACGGTAGGTACGGCTTTAGCGCACCCGGGGTCCGTATCCAAGAGTCTCCCTCGTGTGGGCTCCTCTTAAGTGGTTGAGTGTACAGTCAGGTTCTGAAATTCCTGCACGTAGGTCTGTATTTGACTACATGATTTTGCTACCCAACTGTTTAAGTTTGTCCATAATTACTTCTTTTTGTATTATTGGACGCACGCTAGTGAGTATTATTCCTTTGTTTTCAGTTATTAATGGGCGTAAATCAAGAGCTCCAGACAGCTTCTCTAAAACCTATAGGTTCATAAGTGCATTAACAATGTCAGTTTCAATGCCAAAACGTATAAAAATAAGTAAAACATGGTATTTAGTTTTTAAAGAAGCACTCTTTCATTTGAAAGATCCCAGGCCTATTATCAGGGATTGTACACCCACCATAGTTGAACTCTGAAATCTAAGTTTTGCATTTCATAAAGTATGGATATATAAAAGAAGCTGTGTAAAGTAGACGTGTCCTACCTAAAATTGTTGTAATAATACTTAATTAATATGTATCTAAAGTTATCATTTTTACTCCTCATTCCTGTGGTATACATCGTAAATATTCATAATAACCATAAATCATAAATGATATTTTATTGTCAGGTGTAGCTTGTTATTTTTACCTAAAATGCGGTGTGTAAATCCACAAACGGTCTATTTTCACTTTATTTTGTTCCATATTCCTTTACGACACCAAAATGTGTTCTGGAATTGGCAGTATTATTTTTGAGCACGATTTATGGACTTTATTTCTGTATCGGCTCGGCAAATGCAACTCGAATCACGACAGTAAATCACGTCGAAGTATTACTCTTTTTATTTGGCTGTTCAAAGTCGGCATTCTGGAAAAGTTCCTTTCCGCGGTCTCAGGTCAGAGAAATGTTAACGGGCGATGTAATCATAAGTAAGAAATAGAGTAGGTCATGAAATAGCTATTCTATTCGTAGTAGGAATTTGTTTATTTTTACCCATTACACCTTCATGAAACCCTTCCATGATTCGACCTGGTAATAAGTCATATTCAGCGTCTTTATGTTAAATGAAATTACAGTGCTGAATTGCAAATGTGATAGTTTACTCCCAAAAATTGCTATGTAACTACTGGATATTCTACAGTTGAATTATCAGCTGGTTTAAAATGATTGCGGAAGCAATATAGCATCTGAGGTATGCTACACTAGAACAGGAAGTAAATATAGTTACAGAAAATGTTAGCAGTATCCAATTCTGATTTTACCTTTTTTATGTATTTCCCCTTTTGATGTGCTATATCTGCTAAATGTTTTCTGCCCACCAGGTAGGAGTGAATTAGATCAAGGGGAAGGCCCCTTATGTCGTAGCCCTCAAGTTTGCTAATTAAAATATGGTGGTCAGCACTGTCGAACTCTTTAGACTAATCAAAAAAAAAGTGCTAACTTTCTCATTGTTTTCCAGTTTCCAATTGTTTCATGTATGCATTGATTAATGTCTGAAAACGTAGATCGGCCCTTCCTAAGACCATGTTGAAAGTTTTTAGTACATTATATTTGGTTAAATATTTGTCTAATTTATAAACTTCTTTCAAACAGTTTAGCTACTTCAGATAACAAAGTTTATGGTCTATAATTAATTATGTGGTGTTCATTCCATTTTATGAATATTGGCCTAATAATCCCTAATTTCAATTGTTCTGGAAATTTGCCCTGTTCTATAGAGTAATTAATTAAGAGAGCGAGTGGCTTTACTATAACATTTTTACAACGTTTTAATAGTAAAGGACTGATTTCATCCCACCCACTGGTTGTTTTACATGGTAAGTTGTTGATTCATTTAATTATTTCGTCTTCAGATGTTGGCCCAAGAAAAAAAGTTGAGTTAATCAAGGTGTCTGTGTTGGAATGATTTGTTGTTGGTATATGCATTGGTCCTTTTATGAAAAAACTATTAAATGTTTAATTAATGATGACGGAGTATTATTCCTTTGTTTTCAGTTATTAATGGTCGTAAATCAAGAGCAATACAATTGATTTTTATTTGCTTGTGTTTGCTAGTTAGTTCTTCAGCTGCTTTCTTGTTGCTTAAAAAGATTCATATTCCAATTTCAGAGATGCGTCACGCAAACTGAAGTTTAGCTGGTGGCGTTATTTTGCCAACAGCTCAAAGGTAATCTTTTAAGGTTAAGTCACCATGAGCGTCTATGGTGACGTCTATGTCTGTGATGGCGTCTATGTCTGTTCTTTATTAGGGGTAGACTGAGTCAGGGATGCATAACTTTACCGTTCATGACTGCTAACATTAGTTTTCATTGAGTTTTCATGAGTTTTCATTTTCCTGGAGTTCGAGGACTCCTGTACTCAGCAGTCCCCAGTTTATTTACCTGCAATGCAGATGAGACGAGGTTTCTTGGATTGATATTTGATAGAAAACTTAGGTGGTCGTTGCATATAGCATAAATGAAAGCACGATGTGAGCAATCTTTAAATATCTTGCGGGTACTAATAGGAAAACCGTGGGGAACGGATCGTTCAGTGTTATTGCGACTTTATCGCGCACTCATCCGTGCCAAATTAGATAATGGTAGTATCGTTTCTGGCTCAGCACGACCATCTGTGCTGAAGAGATTAGACACAGTCCATTATTGCGGTATACGTATACATTTTATTTTAATTTGTATAGCTTTTAGGTTTTACTGTTGACTTCGGGCCCAAATGACCTTGTTGTCGACGGGCCCTAAAACACCACACACTCACTCACTCACTCACTCACTCACTCACTCACTCACTCACTCACTCACTCACTCACTCACTCACTCACTCACTCACTCACTTCTATTAAACCAAAGCCACCTGGTTTTCGTTTCCGGGAGCTCCTTAGACATCTTGATACTGAAATGCCCAAGATGTATCTTAGGGGGGAGAGGACATACCTTCCATGGTTGTGCCGAGCGTCCCACGTAAGTAAATATGATAAATCTACCATGTCTATGTCTAGTATCCGCACGTGTTTTTTTAGAATTTTTATCGCGATATGAGGACCAGTTTGTAATTTATACTGATGGCTCCAAGAACTCAAATGGTGTTGGTTGTGCTTACCCGTGTACTTGTTTTTATCATGATAGTGATGAACTCTTGTACAGTACATAGGTGACAAGATGGAGCCTGATTTTTGATGACAAACTTTAGCACTAATGTTGCTATTTTATGTGAAATAGAGTCAACCAGTTTTCAGGTACTGTAAGCATTTGCTTCTGTGATGCATCATTAACGACCTCCAGCATGACACCTCGAAGGGCCTGTGATAAATATTCTGTTAACTCAGTTTTAGAACTGAACGGCGACTTGCAAAGCTGCACATAAAAGTCTTATTTCTGTGTACTTTGAGGTGAGCCATCAAATTCCGTTATCGTGTGAACCTTCGGTCACACAACTAGCAAAATGGCATCTCATATGATTTGTAAAGCTCTTCTTATACTGCCCCCCAGGAGCCTACGACGGTAGGTACGGCTTTAGCGCACCCGGGCCCTGAGCCAACAGTCACCCTCGTGTGGGCTTCTCTTAGTGGTTGAGGGAGACAGGTTGTGAAATTCCTGCACGTAAGTCTGTATTTGACTACATGATTTTGCTACTCAACTGTTTTAGTTTGTCCGCAATTACTTGGTTGGTTATTATTGGACGCACGTTAGGGAGTATTATTTCTTTGTTTTCAGTTATTAATATAATAATGTATACAATAAATGACTTTTTAAATACAGATATTAATTTTTATTAGTCAGCTTTTAGTTATAGGCATATTGTGAGATTGGCAGCCATGGAAACGCATTATCTTATTTTACTACGCACATCGACAGGGTCACGTGATTTAGTCCTGATTTGTAGATAATTGCGTAGGTAGCGGTTGGTAGCCAATCAAGGCATGCGTTTGCATGCTGGGTAAGAGTAGCGTGGGTTACGCATTCAGAGAAGTCGGAAGTACAGAATGGTCAAGAAGTGTAAGGGTTATGGAAGTTCAAGAAAAGTTTTGTATCAAAGTGTAGTGTGTGCATCAGTAAGTAATAATTGAAAATCGTAAGTTTTTAATGTATAATATTCGATCAGTGGTTAATATTTCATAGGTAATGTTTTAAATATCGGTTTATCGTCTTATTTTTGAATTTACAAGTATGGCGAATGGATTTTCTTTGGAAGGGGGTGACGCTAAGTGCCATATCACAATGTATATTGTGAATGCTTGTGTTAATTACTGAAAATCTTATGCGGAATTAGTGTTTAAGGTGTCATCTTCATGTGTGATTATTATTTTATAAAAGATGTTTCAAATATCCGTTCATCGTCGTCACAATTATGTGGCGTAATAGTTATGGCGAGGAAACTGCAGGGACGAAATGGTTTCATATCTTGTTATACGTATCGATATTTTAGTTGGATTCATCAGTTAGAAGCAGTGAGTAGGCGCACAAATACGCAAGAACTCTGTTCCAGTACTTGGACTAGGAGAGCTTTAGAAGTCGTGGTTAAAAAACTACAAATGTTTTAGATGTATTAGCTAGCGGGGCCACAATGGCGAAGAGCTAATAGTGTGACTGCATATTACTTATAAAATGTATTCTAGTTTTGGTTACATTCCGTTTTCATTAGCGAAATTTATTTCGGTTTTATTATTTTATTCTGGTTTATTTAAAGGGAAATCATATTATAGACGTTTTCTTTTTTTTAATTTCATTATGTATTGAAGGAGTCATTTCGATAATCACTTTAGTATTAAAATGTGAACATTAAATTACAAACACCACTGGTGATTTTCTTTAGCGATAAGTGTATTGTGAGATTGGGAGCCATGACGATTCGTTTGAAATAAAGCATATTAATATTTGTGGCTGCAGCCATGACACATTTTAGTGGCCCTGGAGGACGCCGTTTTCACATCGAAAAGCTCAACGTTGAAGGAGCTACATACAGAAGTGCCTAATCGGACATTGTGAATTCGTGTTATTGAAAATCTTATGTGAAATATATGTTTAATGGGTCATCCTCATCTGTGGTTATTTTCTGGAAAATGTTTGAAATATACTTACATCATCTTAGTTTTGAGCACACAGCAGGTAACATGGTTAAATCGAGGTTCAGTATCTTACTAAATTTATCAACGTTTGCATTTAGGGGACTTTAGATATTGTGTTGTTAAACTGCTGATATATATTTAGAAGTAACATTAATGTTATAGTTAGTGGATAGCAAATGCCAAGATTTAGTAATGTTGTGGCATAACAGGTTCAGATAATAGGTCTTCATTACATCTTCAAAAGTCAAAATTTGTCTAAAATATTGCATAATATGCAGATGTTTTTCACCATACTCGAAACGTTCAGTCCACGTTGAAGTGTTCGAAGGTAAAGCGATTAATGATTTTCTTGCACGTTTCAAATGCTTTTATCTTATTTCTAAAGAAATATATTTGCCTCTTGTTTGAAATGTAATCGTATATATTGAAAAACAAAAATAGAACATCATTAATTTTCAGTATCCAATATTAAGATATCAATCCTAGAAAGAAATAGAGCAGATTAATATTTGTGGCTGCAGGGGTGTAATAAAGGGTGCAACCATATTATTTGGTTAGTTTTAATGTTGAAAATACATGGGCTTTAGAACAGTACACTGTAAATACTTTTTACGTTAATTTATTAGTTTATGTGGCATTCATTAATGATGCAAGATTGCTTAAACATCAGTCCTTCGTTAACTACGAACATGCTACGAACATCACAACACATTCCATTAGCATACATATGTTGTATCCACAAAGAGAAAATACTTTGACATTAAAATAACTTTTTAACGTGCTTTGAAAAGTTTCAAATGAACTGTATATATTACAAATGATATATGAATTTGTTTGTCGGTTCTTTAACTCTTGCAGATTGCAAAGGTTTTGTTAGTGTCAGCAATTTGTTCAGCAGTAGGATAATTCTCTAAATTAAAGCAGTTTTTATTTAGCTCATCATGACTGAAATTATACTTACTGTTTGACTTGTGTTGTATGATGCTTGGCAGATTTGATAATTTTAATACACCTTTGATTATCTGAATGCATTGTTTAAGTTTTGGCTTGATACTGCGAAGTTCTTCAACAAAATTCTTCAAGAACTTTAACTGCTTACAGCAGTGTGCAGAGGCAACATATTCTGCTTCTGCTGAGAATTGTGCCACGATACTTTGCTTACTTGTGCTCCGTTTGACTGGTCCTCCTCAAATCATACTAATGAAACCAGTTGTACTTTTGCTGTCCATGTCAGCTGCAAAATCTGAGTCACAGTATGATGCTACTTGTAGTTGAGATATGAGAGTTCTTTTGGTATTTATTACACCTGCTTTCTAAGTTCACAGTATAACTCAGATCAGGACGAATCTTACAGGCTAAATATAGGAGACTAGCTGCTTCATAAACAGCAAAAGATAGGGGAAAAGTTGTTATATGTAATTCCCCACTCATTATTACATAATTTAAAATAATAAACAAAATTCTAATCTTAACATAAAGTGCTAACGCTCCTCCTTCAGCGATCTCATGACCATTATGTTTGCATCCAAAACCTTTTAAAGTTTGTTTACCGTCAAGCTTTAGTGCTTTAAATTCTACACTTGTTTCTTCTGCTGATGACTATGCAATTTTGTTCTTGCTTAGTCTGGCTTTGAGGTTATTCTGCTGTCGAATCACAAGCACTAGCAAAATGCTTATAATGTTCAGGGAGAATGGTTAGAATCTTGGTTATGGTAATTTCTTTACTTAATTTTTGTTTAAGCGATAATGCTTAAAAGCTATGTTTTGTATATGATTAATATTAGGGATCATATCGTTTATTTTATCATATATTTAGTTGAATTTCATTTGCAGTTCAACTTTGTTGAATAGTTTCTTTCTTGTGTATGAATTTAAGGTGTCCCACATTTCCTTAGATGTCTCGCACAAAGAATATAGGCCTTCACATTATGATCGTGTTCTGTGAATTATACACTGTGCCTTCCATTCTTCCACAGCAGTTTCACTTTCTTTGCTTGATAACAAATCATCACCATTCACTCACCATCTTATGCTAAGTTCTTGCATGAAAAATCACTGATATTTCCAGTTTGCACAATGGATAGGTATCTACATTTTTTAATTTTGGGACTGCTGCAACTTCATTTATAGTTGTTTCCATGCTTTTACTTTTTATTTTTTTGTTTTGGACCATTTTACTCGCATACCACACTTTATTAACAATATAACAGGTTATGGGCCCAGAATGTAAAAGCAAGAACTGAAGTGATAAAAAGCTTATATATATTTAATGTTCACATATGGGCTTACTTTTTATGTTAATTTATTACTTTATGTGGCATCCATTACATGATCTACACCTCGTGTACGCGTCGCTGGAAAGTTGGGCCGCCTTGTAGGCGGTGCTTTCCTGACTGTTACCGTGCCAGGACTAGGTCCTTTGCTGGTAGAAAGGTGGTGGTTAATAGCAGATGGTGGAAAAATGGTGGGATAGTGTTGGTGGATTTTTATTTATTGGAAGGTAGAGTGTGATAATGAGAAAGGGGATGGTTTGGTAAGTTTTAAAGATGGGGTGATTTCAGTTTGTGAGGAGAAGTCTGGGTCGTTTGTAGCTTTCGCCAGGGTCTATGTCATGCTCTCCGAGACCTCGTATGAGAGTATTGAAGCTTTGCGGGAGAGAGTCAAAGAATTTTTGTGATAGAGAATATAGTCACGTAGAGTGGGCATGGATGTGACACGGTGAATATTCAAGTTGGGAATATACCAGCCAGCATTAACCAATATCCTGAGGAAATGGCTTTGGAGGAGTTGTAGTCTTTTGAAGTGAGTTTGTGCAGCAAGGCCCCATACTTGACAAGCATAGGTAATGGCGGGACGAAGGACTTGCTTGTAGAGCAAGAGTTTATTGTGCATGGACATGTAGGAATTTCGATGATAGAGGGGATAGAGTACGGCCATCCTACAGAAGATCTTGTGCACATATTCTATGTGCAGTTTCCAAGTAAGCCTGTTGTCGAGAATGACACAGAGATATTTGACTTGTGTTGCCCAGTGAACAGAACTGCCAGCAATGCATAGTTCCGGGACATTGTCTTCCCTTCTCCTGGTGAAGGTGATGGCTTGTGACTTAGTGGGATTGACACCTGAGCCGCCAGGTGTTGAACCAGATGGTCAATTGGTCCGCATATTTTTGTAGTCTATGCACTGCAAGTACATGGCGTATACAGCTGGTAGCGATCGCAGTGTCATCCACAAACTGTATATGAGAAAAAGAACGGGTCCAAGGACACTGCCTTGGGGTACACCGGCGTGAATAGGAAGGGTGTCAGAGGTGACTTCCTCAATAGTGACACTGAAGGTTCTGTTATGGAGATAGGTATTGATAAGATGAATAAGGTAAGAAGGAATGTTGTATTGTATAAGGCGATAGAGGAGGCCTGCATGCCAGACAGAGTCGAAGGCATGAGTTAGATCAAGAAGCAGGGCTACGACGAAGTGGCGGTTGTTGAATCCAGTGATTATGTGATCCACTAGGTGGAGAAGTTGGTGGACTGTGGAATGTTGCCTCCTAAAACCAAACTGCTCTGGTCTTAGAACCTCAAGTGTCTCCAATGATTCATTGAGACGAGATTGGATGACTTTCTCGAAGATCTTGCTCAAGCTGGGGAGCAAGCTTATAGGTCGATAACCTTCCAGAGTGGAGGAATCCTTTCCTAGTTTCGGGAGGGTGATCACCTTGGCATGTTTCCAGATGGTCAGGAAGTATGCCAGTCGTAGCAGATCATTGAAGAGGTTTACTAAGGCTTTCTTCCAGCAGTCTGGTAGTTGTTGTAGCGCCTTGTATGGAATGTTGTCGTAGCCTGCTACTTTGAAAGGTTGGACAGAAGATACGCATTGCTGCAGTTCAGTCTGGTTTGTAGGTGGGGGTTCTTCGTGATCTTGTGGTTGGGAGAGGTATGCCCTAACTGCCTCGTTAGTTTGGTGGATGTGGTCGTGATTGCAGGTGTTAGCTGGATAGAAAGTGGTTTGCAGATAGGTGGCCATGAGTCCCACTTTTTCTCTGGCAGACTGTGCTATGATGTGGCCATGGCGAAGAGTTTTGTCCTGAGCCGGGAGGCGTAAAAGAGCCTTGGACATTCTCCAGAGAGACTGGTCTTCTGTGTCCAGGGTAGAGAGGCGGCGTTCCCAATCTGCATTAGCATGCTCTTGAAGCTCTAGTTTGAGATTACGCCTCAATCTATTGTACTCCCTAGTATACAGGGGACAACCTGTGTGCTGTGCTCGAACCCGAGCCTTGTTTTTTGCTGCGATTAGATTGTGCAGGTGGCGAGGGAGCCTCCAGACTGTGCCATGGGTGTTGCGGGTAGGTGGTGTAGCCCTGGTTATGGCATTTGTGATGCTGGATGAAATGTTCATGAGCACAGCGTCAGCGTCATTGGTGGTCTCACATCTATTGAAGGCTGGTGGATTTGCTGCCATTATCTCGCTGAACTCCTCCCAGTTGGTGCGCCGGGGGTTTGGTAAGAGGCGTTTGCCTTGAAGTTTGGTCGGGATTGAGATAATAAGACTACAGCATAGTGGTCAGAAGATAGTTGGGGAAGGGTGAAAAGCCATGGATGGTATCGGACATTTTTAGCTAAGGCTATATCTAGCCAGTCCGGCGGGCTACGATCACCATGGAGAATTGTAGAAGATGAGGGTGAGAGTACCATGAGGCTTCTGTTGTTGACGTAGTGCTCCAAAGTTACTCCTCGCGCGTTTCGGATGTTGGAATTCCAGGCTGGACTTTTGGCATTATAGTCACCCATGCCCAGGGTGGCAGCAGAGGAAGTGAATAGCTTATCTAGTTTGCCAGCGACAATGGGTTTGCCAGGAGGGATGTAGACGGAGTAAAGATGAAGAGGCCCTCTATTTGTGTCCACCTGTACACCTGTAGCTTCCAAGTTGGGCATCTGAGGGGTGACCAATGGGTGATGAGCAATGTTGCGGCACACATAAATGGCAGTGCCACCATAACCATCTGCTCTGTCAGTGCGATAACATGTCATGCCAGGTATTCGGGCTTTGATATTGGCAGACAAATGTGTTTGCTGCACAAGTAAAATATGCACCCCTTTGTCTGCTATAAAGTTGGAGGTTTCATGCAACTTCTGCCTAAGTCCATTAGCGTTCCAGTAGCAAACTTTGAGGGATAGAAGATCTGTAGTATTGCCCCCTCTAACAGCCATTATTACATGATCTAGATGCTAAAACAACAGTCTTTTGTTCACTGCCAACACAGCTACATTTACATGCTATTGACATGATTATTACATGCTCAATTTCTTCTTGGGCAGCAAGCCAGGTGAACGTTTCTGAGTTTATCGCTCCCATCATCAGGATATTTATTAAATGTTATAACACAAATGAAACACTGAATAAAACACAAATATAAACAATAATATATATAATATAATAAAATAATTACACTTGAATGATCATCTGTTAGATTCCTTTAATGTGTTGAAGAAAAAGCATTCTATTCTAGTTAGTAGTAGTTATATTATTACAACCATTGCAATTTGTAGTACTCATTGGAGGCACATTTTTCTTTTATCAGAAGTTGCTTGATTTGCTGGTATCTAATGTTAAGTAGTTGGCAATGAAGCCATTTATTCTCTTGCACTCCAGTATTTTGATGTTATGTTGGTATGTGGACTAAAAGTTGGGCAGCAAAGCAGGTGGCTTACAGCCATATGTTATTTAAGTGTACAGAAAGGACACTGAGATTTCAATATACCAATCCTGAATAAATGTTTATTGTGGCAGTCATGGCCCCTTAAAATTCAAAGTTGCTACAGAAGATTTTCTTGGTGGTATACTGATTCCAGTCGTGTTGTAACATACATTTTCTCATAGCTTTCCTTTTATTTGTAATATATTCTTCTTGAATATTTTAGGTATATGTTGCTACAATTCTTCTAATAGAGTGATAACCTAGTGGCTCAAATGAGTTTGACATAATTTTACTGCCTTTTTTGGCTAGAAAGTTACGAAGCAGTTTGATGTGGAAAACTGTAGACGACAACGTTCTGTATGGTCCATGTTGTGGCAATCGCCTTGCAGCAGTTTAATAGGTTGAAGGTGGATACTAGTGTATTTCTGGCCTTTGGTGACGATCTAGAAGTTTCCCCTGCAACTCTTGGTGTCGGTGGGCGCATCAGTAATTCTCCTAGTAGAGGAATGTAATATTGCTGTTACTGAAGCATGGAAAAATAATTATTTTCTTTTTCAAACATGAAGATTTAATACTTCCAAAACATTTTTGATTTATGATACAAATTTAACTAATATTATTCTTCTTTAACAAACGATGACTGGTGTATCGATTAACTATTACTTTCTTACACACGCTTTATGCATCTTAAATACACACTTAAAAATAATTCTGCACAACCTCGGAGAGACAGAAATGTGTCTTTCTCCTACGACATTCTTAAGCAGAAGAACAAAATCTTTTTAAACATTTAACAACTTCCTCTCATTTGAGGTTGTCATGGTTACGCCATTACCTACCTTACATTATATCTATTTTATTAAACATTACATATTTTAATTCCTTTAACTACTTTTTTTTTACAAGACATCTAAAATAATGCTTCAGTTAGCTGCTTCATCACCATATATTTCACATTGTGCTGATTTCCATTGCAGTATTATCTTTCATTTACATTGATTAACTGTTTTATGGTTTTGTGACATTCTGCATTATTTAGGTTTTTAGCTGTTATTTCAGATGTTATGGATATTACAGCTCCTTTAGAATCAGATGATAAAACTTTTTCAAACTTATTTGTGATATGGGTCCTGTAGGGTTTGAAGGATTGCCGAAATTTCTCAATCAAAATTTGTATGATTTACTGGAAGTATTGTCTTTCATAACTTGGTCCACTGAATTAGCCAAAATTGCAAAATATAAGTTGTTACTTTATCATGAGTTTTCCAAAGCCTACATTGCTCTCTCTATATTTCCACAGTAAATAAAGTTAAATATACTAAATATACAATAAATGCTAAATTGCTCTGATCCTGGTTGAAAATATTGTAGAAAACATATTACAATATTACGTTTAGTAATGAGCCACTTGTTACTAAACGTGTAATTTTGTAACCTGTTTTCTAAATAACTGCAATTTGCTTGACTTCATTGGATTTCGAGGATGATATTATTTTTTTCTTTCCTTAAGAGTTAAAGCAAGTGGTTTATTGTGTTTCTCGAATGCTGTAGAATAAACTTAAACACAATGTTATATGTTTGTAGTTCTGTACATAGCACAGATAATACATTCAAGCCAGCTGTAAAAAACAGATCAATTCAATATCAAAACATTTAAATATCTCCCTGCGTTAGGCTTGTGTTTGTCAGCTGAACAAATATCTTACTCATTGTGCTTAAGTGCACAAGTGATGTAAGCGACACCACTTACGGAAGCTAAAAGTTTACTAATCTTACAATTCACAATTAGTAATTTAAATTAATCAAAAGCTTCGAACAATGTTCAATGAACATATTTCCTGAAAAGATAAAGCTAGTTGCATATGTTTTAAGGCACTAAAATTTGCTTTAGGCTCGTAATGATGGACCCACATTTCATCTCATCTCATCTGATTTTAAAACGATAAGTAAAGGCCATTTGCTGTAATGCTGCCAAGAAGCAGATAGTAAATTACGCAAACCCCTCTGTTTACTCCCTCAATACTTGAAACATATACCCAAGCGTTAGAGTTCATCTCACCTTAACGATAACGTGTACATTTAAACTGTATTAGCCTACTTTTTTTCTGTTTTTTAATTTTAATCATATGTCCTGCAGCAATTTCCTAATTTGATGCAAACGCGCTGATTTCGATAATGTTAATGACTGCTTAATCCTGAGTGATTCCCTCAGTGCACTTCAAAGCCTACGGCAGCTGTACAACTACCACCCTATTGTGCAGCGTATACAGGATGCCCTCCACGTTTTACACGCTTCTGGCGTTAACGTGGTGTGTGCATGGATCCCTGGTCACGTAGGCTTGCGGGGGAATGAAATGGCGGATTCAGCAGCCAAGACGGCTATCATGAAGCCCAGGGTTAAAATACCATCTGTGACATCGGAAGACTTTAGGGCCGAATTGCGGAGAGCTGTGCAAACCTGCTGGCAGCAAGAGTGGTATGCTCTCCGCAATAATAAACTTAGATCTGTCAAAGAACTTCCGATTCCCTGGGTTACCTCCTGTCGGTCATCTCGTCGCGAGGAGGTGAGTTTGGCTCGGTTACGAATTGGGCACTGCATTTTTACTCATAGTTTTCTTTTTAAAAAGGAGCCTTCTCCACTATGTCCGTTTTGTAATGAAGCGTTGTCTGTACGACACGTGCTGCTAGAGTGTTTTCACCTAGCAGACCTTAGGACGTCTCTGCAGCTGCCGGTCAGCTTTGCAGAAATCCTAGCGGACGATAACGCAGTAGTGAAGAAGGTTTTTAGGTTCTTTTCGAGATTAGATTTTAGGATTTAGCAAATAGAATTTGTGGTTTTTGGATGCCTTTTTTTTTCTATTTTTTTTTTTCTCCAACGCGTATGTATTTGTTGTCTTTTTTAACATAGTTATACTGTTTTAGAATAATTTATATCTGGCTTTTGCCATGACCAGTTTCTTTTAAAAAGGGCGCTGATGACCTCTGTAGTTGAGCGCCCTTATACTCATCATCACTCACTCACTCGATAATGTTAATTTTTTTCGCGAAATACGTACCATTTTGATGAGATTTGATTACTTTTCCTATTTTGTGCACTATAAGTTCAGTATTTCCAAAATTTATTTTGCGAGAAAATTGTGCGTGATAGGAAAAAGCGGAAAGCACAATTCAGTTAAATATATCCCAGTTAATGACCTCTCAGATCGCAAATTTGTATTCTGTATAATATAATGCAGGTGTTTTTTTACACTAATACAGTATTTTCAAAATTGATTTTGTAAGAACATTTTGCGTAATAGAAAAAAGCGGAAAGCACAATTCAATTAAATATATCCAAGTTAATTACCTCTCAAATCGCAAATTTGTATTCTGTATAGTATAATGCGGGTGTTTTTTTACACCAAACAGTATTTTCAAAATGTATTTTTTTAAAAAAAATCTTGCATGTTAAAATGTAAAGCATCATTCAATTTAGCCCGTCAAAATCCAACCTCTGCGGTCCTCGTCCCGAGGGGTGGGCAACAGGAAGTAGGGGACTGACTGATGGGGTGATGTACGGTGGGGACTTGGTGTACCCAAAGACTGCTATGGCTGCCGAGAAGGCCCATCAGTAACCCCGAAAACTGGCAGAAGAGGCTCTGGTGTTTTTCCCCAGGGACCTACTACGGTAGGTACGCGATTGGGGATCCCGGGGTCCCTAGCCACTCACCCTCATTTCATCCCCTTCACCTCCATCAACTGTGCCACGTTTAGCTACTGCTGGTCAGTAAGCATCATGTTCTTCCTCTTCTAGTATTTATTATTATTATTAGCACGTAAGGTCTTAGGTTTATAACTCCTGTCTCACCAGCAGGGATCTCTGTCTTCGTGGTTCTGTCCCACGGTTTTCAGCGCGGCTTCCGACATGTGTGCTCTCCGGAGGTCTCAAAAGTGAAGGTTGAGCGGACCCTTCGCACTGCCCCCATGTGTAGCCTTAGGTGCGGAGCCCGTCCACACCGTCAAGTACACCCACGTAGCTCCTTGAGGACCCGGTCTGTGTTAATCTCCCGATGGCCGTGTGCCGTTGGGTTAGTATCACGGACCGGACGTGTTACCGCTGACGGTACCCCGGTGTAATCAACCACAAGTCCCCTGAATCCGCGTGTGCCTATTAAACGCAGTGCGGCCTAAAGTGGGGAGCCACAAGCGGTTATCCTTGTGGTAGGGGCATAAAGCCGGGGTGTGCGTAGTGAACGGTTTACCCATACGCACAAGCAGTGGATATTGAAGTGTTGCTTTTCCGAGGTACAAATGAGATCGGTCATGGGTGGGGTTCCCATGACGGCACAGACCGTGAAGATTCGGTGTCTTTCTTTCTTTAACCCCCGGATGGCAGGCTGACGCCGACGGTTCCGGATGGGGGTCTATATCATCATGTCTCCGGGCAAAACCTCCTTCATTGACCCTTACTTATTGATGACCTTGGCATGTGATGGCAAAACGTTTAAGGATATTAGTCCATTTTACATAAAGCTTGAAATAGATAAGATCAGTGGCCCTGTCAAAAACGCTACGCGTCTCCGAGACGGTAGCTTACTGTTAGAGACCTCAACTTCAGACCAGTCTAAAAAACTGCAAAACGCGTCTTTGTTGGGCTCTTACCCTATCGGGTAGTCCCACACAAAACGCTGAACACCTGTGGAGGAGTAGTCACCACCTCCAGCTTAGATGGTCTTGCGAATGAAGAGATAGTAAGTTACCTCTCTGATCAACTTGTTTGTCAGGCGTACCGGCTTACACGAAAACAAGATGGCAAGGAGTTAAAAAAAAGGCTGAGATCTTGCTTGTTAGCAAGACCTCAGCCTTTTAATATTGGGAATCTGATTCCTGTTTTAAACACCAGATTGTGTTCCCCTCTTTATTGATTTTTCTATACATTTCCTTTTACAATTTTTAGATATGCTTAGAATTATTACTTAACTACTAACTTATTATTACTTAACTACTAAATTTATTTACAAAGTACTTATAACTAGGTTTAATGGAAGGTACTTATAGCTAGGTTTAATTTATGTCTTCTGTCGGTGCTTTTGTAGATGTCTTGATCCGTGGTCATTGTGGTCGTCGTCTGTTCCTCATATATTGTGTCCGGGCCTTCGTTGAGAATTGATTGGTTAACTTGTCCATCCAAGTCCATAATCTTCTGTTTCCTGTTGTACCCCTTACGTACAGTCTTTCTAACTTTTGCTGGGACTAAGTTACCTGAATTCATCTATTGCGGCTATGAACGTGCTAGCGTCCGCCAGTATGTCGCGAACCTGAGACAGAAACCACAGTTCGGGTCAGAAACCGCAGTTGGGGGAAAAAATCCATTAACTTAAGGAATGTGTCAAGGGGCGAGCAAGAAAACACTCCCCTAAGGAATGTGAGAAGAAGTCTGAATATTTCTTCACATGACCCCGAAGGTCAAAAAGGAGGGACAGAGGGGTGAGAGCCTAGTAAGAGTAAAGAAATAGGAAAACGAACCTCCAATAAAAATGGTTATGCATCACGTGATACGGGCGGAATAGTCACGGAAATAGGAAAGGGGCGTGCTAGATAGTCTGCGGTAGGAAAAGACGCTGAGAACGGAGAAAAGAGGCGACACTTCATCGTAGATCGTTTTCGGGGAAGGTAACGTTGTAACGAGCAAGTTGTTTGGGAGCAAAATTGTAATCTAAATGTTATATAAATAAACTGGTGGGAAAATCAAGGAAGCAAAGTGTATTTTTATTTGATCGCTGGACCCTGAAACGGAGTCGCTCTACCATACTGATCACTAGTCCGGAGCAAAAATCGGTCTTTCGGTGTAGAATCCTTTATATCCACCGATTACCGCCTCAAATGGCACCCAACGTGTTTTAACCACCCAGCGAGCTTCCACAACCACCAACATCTACTTCGAGACCATCACTCCGAGGACGAGATTACCGTCCGGAGACAACACCCAGAGCAACAGACGCCGAGAACGAGATTACCGTCCGGAGACAACACCCAGAGCAACAGACACCGAGAACGTGACGACCGCCCGGAGACAACACCCAGAGCAACAGCAGATCACACCACGACATCGTAGACGGACACCGCGGACAAGGTCGCTGAGCACGACGACAACAGGACAGCAACAACCACCACTTCCGACGGAGGTAAACACCAACAACATAACGAGTAAGTACCCTTTCCAAAGTCTTTCCACAAGGGGCACTCACTGTGTAGGACAAGTCTGGCAGTGACATTACAGACTGTGTAAAATTTGTATGATCCTGAGAAGTGGCAGGATAATTAGCGCAGACATGGAGGAACAAATCCAAGGGCAGCCCGGAGATATCGCTGTGCAAGAAATTAGTCCTGAGGCAACACTCAGCCTCACGGCTATGATGCAACAGATGCTCCAGCAGCTCCAAAGCAACCTAGAGACTAAGATTTCCGAACAAAGTCAACAAATAGAAAATAGAATGTCAGAACATAGTCAGCAAATAGCAGCAAGAAACAGCATGTTAGAAAATAATTTAGAAGAAAAGATTGCAGAATACACAAACACGTTGAAAAGACAATTAGAAAGTAAAACAGAAGAACAGAATAAGCAATTAGCAGAAATTAGGTTAGGGCAGGCCACTATAGAGGCAGAATTTTTGAATATGCGCACAGAGGTGCACGATACACAAAAGGACATGGAAACCACCAGAGAGCAACTTACACAGATTTCACAGCATTATGATAATGTGCATGCCCAGTTGAGGGAGGAGATGCGAAACACCTGTGTCATAATACAAAATAGGCAGAAAGAAGCAGAAAATTCCACTCATAATGAATTGATAGCAATTAAAGCAACCCTGACACAGGCAGACGCAACTCAACGCTCAACTGATAAAAGAATTGAACACCATGCACGAGAAATGGCATCACTCAAAGAGGCTCTTAATGAGTAATGACCAACCTCAGAGTAATGACATTTCAAGTGTACCAACAAGACAGGGACCGATGAACACGTGCCAAAACACGTCTTCAACAGTACCTATGGAAACATGTAATAGTGTTAGCCAAGGGAGCATATACAATAACTGTATAAACACCGGGTACCCTAACCATTTTCACTTGTTAAATGAAATAACCGTGCCAACATTTGATGACGTGAGAGACAACGCGAAGCGTTACATAATGGACCTAGAATATTACTTTCAGCTCAAGAACATTCCAGATGATTTTAAGATGATAATAGTTAAACGAGGCTTGCAGGGACGGTCACTGACTTGGTTTAGGCTAGCAGTAGGTGACCACACTAGTTACACAGACTTCAAACAACACTTTTTAACAAAATATTGGAATGGCGCAACACAATATGCGGTCCGAACGAACATAAATACAGGAAAATATCCACACAGAGGACGATCCATGGTGGATTACTTTCTAGACTTAGCGCAACAAAGTAAAATGTTGGACCCTCCCATGGAACCTCAGGAATTTATTAGTTTAGTTACGCGTCACTACCCAGAACAGATAAAAAATCATTTAATTGTCGCACGACCCAGTACAATTAGCGAGACAATCGAACTTTTGACGGCACTAGAACCACCCAGGACTGAACTGAACCCAGGACTACGAGATGACAGGACGTCGCAACATGCCCAAAACTTTAGTGGGACGAGGGCATACAACACTGGAAATGCCAGACATAATGACCAGACACACTCCAGAGACCGGTACAGAGACCAGGTACCCGCGTATGACCACAGAAGACACAATTCCCGATATCACCAAAGACAACCCCGAGAAAATCCTCAACATCCCCAGCGAACACATTACATAAATTTCATGCGCACACAACGAAAATATTCAAGACGACACGCCAATGACAGCCATATTATCGGAGAGAGACGGTATGATGTTTTTCAAAGACCATACAAAAATGACTTACCCAGGGAAAATCCTGCAGGACGCCGATGGACCAATAATGGTCATGACCATGATAATCGACCACACACGACGGACCAGCGAGCAGAACAAGCACCTCATGAGAACCATGAGTCAACAAGCAAAGAAACAATTAGGAGTAGGTCCCCAACGACAAATTACAATGGTGCAAGGCCCAAACAAAAATGGTTTGCGAACCAGACATTTCTCCCAACCACCCCCACACATCCCTAAACGGTGCAAGTGCGATACACAATACGGAAAACTAAATTCGGGTAGGAGACCGTTTCCTTTCTCTGCCTCGAGGTATGTTAAGAAGAATGGAAATACTAAAAATACGATGGCGCAACAACAGATACAAGATGAGGATAAAGACTTGACAGTCGGAAACGATGCTGGAAACATGAACTCAGATACAATACAGCAAGACATAGCAGAAACGCCACAAATAGAGATCACCATAGCAGATGAAACTTTCCTGGCAACGCTAGACACTGGAGCGACAGCATCTGTCTGTAGTCTAAAATTCTTTAACCACTTGGAAGCGAAAGGCATACACCTACAAACGTTACCCACCAAAAATGTGTACGTACTAATGGCCATAGGAAGACAGAAACAACGTATACAAAAACAAGTTATGATTCCATTCACTTTAGGCCAAAATCATGTGGAAATCATTTTTTTGATAATACCGCATTTGGCTGTACAAGTTATTCTAGGAAGCGATTTCTTCCAAGCATTTCACGCAAAGATTAATTACGCAGCCAGAATTTTAAACATACGAGGCAACAACGAAGAGTTTCCAATTCCTTTTTCCCAGCAGGCAGTTCCCAACATGCAATTAACAGAAGCCGAAAACCAATTGGAGGAGGAACAATTTTTTGTTCAATGCATTAATATAAGCAAAGATATTTACCTTGCGATTTTAACGACTGAGGAAATTGTTAGCACACATGAGAGTTGTAAAAGTTTTGACTTGATTAATGGCGAGGCAACTGACCTATTCGGCAGGGACGAAAAAGCAAGGTTTTCCCCTGTCACGATAGTAATAAATGGCTCCATGAGAGTGGGTGTGAGTGACAGACCCAAACAGCTGGAGGGAAAGCCACCCTTAGAAACCGCATGTCCGTTCCTTGCCCCAAATTTACAAATGCATTCCAAATTAGGGGAGAAAGTGAATGGACTCACACACTTGGACGAAAGACAAAAAGAATCTCTTTTTTCTGTTCTGTGGAAGAACAGAGCTGCTTTTACGGAAAAAACAGCTGTGATCATTGCTCAATTCGGTGACCGTTCTTTTGATTTAGAAGATGTTAAGACAAATAAAAAATTAGGCAGGTATAATTTATCTTTATTGAGACCCTTTAGAGAATTGGCCATTGCCAACGACAAGCCATAATTTGACGCATCCCGAAGTCACTGACCTCATTAACTGTAAGGAAAAAAAAATATTGTAAAGCTAACTGTTTGACGCAAATAGGATTGAAGTATAGAGATAGAGCGAAATTTTTGGGAAGTAAGAACCCGAGCTTAAACCAAATGCTACCCTTGTCTACACAAAAAGAATAAAGACACAATTGTAACAAAAAAAAAATTATATTTCCTGATATCCGAGTTATATGTTTGTGATTCAAAATAACAAGAGTGTGATAGTGCACGAAGAAAGAAATCTGTGCTAGATATGCACAAGTGAGACGCGTGTGATAGTGTACGGAGTGTTAATTACCCACAATATTGTAATGAAAGTACAGAGCTCAAAAGACAAAAATGCACCAACCAAATATGTCAATAAAAAAGTGAAGGCAAATCAATTGTTCTGTATGCCAAAAGAAAGTGTAGACTTGCACAAGAAATGTAAAATACAAATAAACAGAAATATTTAAGGGCTCATATATGTAACAATGTATTTCAGGTTATTGCTAGGTAACAATGTATTTAAGGATATGTGTATATCTATGTATGTATACATTTTGTCTCTTGTTCAGTGTATATGTAACAGCTCAAAAAAAAAAACTCCTTGCTCGTTCGCGCGTTGATGGAGCGAAGGCCGATAGGAAGTAACTTAGGAGTAATCCAGTTCACATCATTTTTGTTGATTACTGTTTAGTGGGACTTTCGAAGGAATTTACAATTTTCCCAATTAAAAAAAAATAAGTAAATAAAAGAAAATTGCAATATTCCTCCGAAGGGCATTTTGAGACAGAAACCACAGTTCGAGTCAGAAACCGCAGTTGGGGGAAAAAATCCATTAACTTAAGGAATGTGTCAAGGGGCGAGCAAGAAAACACTCCCCTAAGGAATGTGAGAAGAAGTCTGAATATTTCTTCACATGACCCCGAAGGTCAAAAAGGAGGGACAGAGGGGTGAGAGCCTAGTAAGAGTAAAGAAATAGGAAAACGAACCTCCAATAAAAATGGTTATGCATCACGTGATACGGGCGGAATAGTCACGGAAATAGGAAAGGGGCGTGCTAGATAGTCTGCGGTAGGAAAAGACGCTGAGAACGGAGAAAAGAGGCGACACTTCATCGTAGATCGTTTTCGGGGAAAGTAACGTTGTAACGAGCAAGTTGTTTGGGAGCAAAATTGTAATCTAAATGTTATATAAATAAACTGGTGGGAAAATTAAGGAAGCAAAGTGTATTTTTATTTGATCGCTGGACCCTGAAACGGAGTCGCTCTACCATACTGATCACTAGTCCGGAGCAAAAATCGGTCTTTCGGTGTAGAATCCTTTATATCCACCGATTACCGCCTCAAACCCCATGCGCTGTTTCCAATGTCAGCGGTTCGGACATACTAAAGTCACGTGTACCAATCCTGCTCTTTGTGAGCAATGTGGCCTGCCAAAACACGACGATCCAAACTGCAGTCGAACACCTTGTTGAGTGAACTGTAGCGGCAATCATCCCTCCAGTTCGCAACAGTGCCCTAGATTTATGGACGAAAAAAGTATTCAGGAGCTACGTGTAAAGGAACGCCTGACTTTTCCAGAGGCACGACGGCGCTTTGAGCAACTGAAGCCTGCCACTACTACTGGATATGCATCAGCAGCTCGCCGTACTCCTAACACCACTGTTGCTGTTCAACACGTCCCTGTCGCCCACGGATCAACGCAGACTGACTTTCTAGCCGTTAAACCCACGTCTCAGACTGTTTGTATATCCACCAGCACAGCCTCCGCTTCAACCGTACAGACTCCAACCACCAAGCCATCAGCGGGTAACAACCATCCCGTAGTAAATGCGAAAAACCGATCCCGACCACAGCATAGATCTCGAAGTCGCTCGCCTTCTTCTAGATCCCGGTCTCGTTCTACGAGCCGTAAGAGTTCTGACTCCCGATCATCAGCGGAGTCACAGGAGGCCAACGATTTTCGAATCGGAGGGCCCAAGTCAGACAATGTCAAGAAAAAGTTTAAAACGACCCGTTAAAAAATCATTATGGAACTAATCCAGTGGAACGTCAATGGTTTTCGAGCTCGTGCTCAAGACCTACAACATTTAGTTTCTCAACGGCCACCGTCAATAATTTGCCTCCAGGAAACCCACTTACATCACAATCACTCGTTACACCTTCCCTCTTTTTCGGCATTTAGAAGCGATTCTCTTGCAGGTAAGCGTGCAAGCGGTGGCGTTGCTACCTTAGTGGTGCCTAAAATCTCCGCCGCCAACGTACCTCTCACCACACCATTGCAAGCTGTGGCCATTCGGATACAGCTGGAGAGCATCAGTTTTACCATCTGTAACATGTACCTGCCGCTGCTCAGTATAGTTCCAGAGCGTGATCTTCTAGCTCTATTGGCTCAGCTCCCCTCACCATTGCTCCTTGTGGGAGATTTGAACGCCAAGCACACGCTCTGGGGATCAGACACAGATGACGCCCGTGGATGCCTCCTCGCAGACGTCTTCGATAAGTCTGGCCTGATTCTGCTAAATACTGGTGAACCGACATTCCTATCATCCGCATATGGTACTCATACCGTACTAGACCTTTCTTTCTGCAGTCCATCATTAGTACCACTACTTGAGTGGTCAGTACTTTCCGACCTCTTTGGCAGTGATCATTACCCCATTAACATTCATTTTTCTGGCCGCCAATGTGTACCTTCTCGACATCCTTGCTGGATTATTTCCAAAGCTAACTGGGGAAAACTTCAATCCCTCATACACCTCATCGACGATGGTTTCGAAACATCGATGAAATGGTCGAATATTTTACCTGCTCGATCCTGCTCGCAGCAGAATCCAGCATTCCTCGAGGTTCATCTACACCAAGTCGTATCTCTGTACCGTGGTGGTCTGAGGAATGCAGTTTGGCTGTCACAGCACGCAAACGTGCTTTGCGCGTTTTTCAGCGGCACCCGACGGAGGGGAACTTCATCGCCTTCAAACGTTCTCGCGCTAGGGCACGCTTTATACTGCGCAACGCAAAGCGAAAATCTTGGGAAGCCTATCTGTCTTCGCTCTCCCGGCGCAGCTCTACCCAACAAGTATGGTCAGCTCTTCGGTGGATGTATGGCAAGTATCGCCGGACGGTAATTCCCGGCCTTGCCATCAACGGTTCCATGTGCACCACCGAGCAGGACATAGCTGAAGCCCTAGCTACCACATTTGCTGCTACTAGCCAAACTGCCCGCTATGACGCTCTCATCCTGCCTATTAAGGAAAAGGCGAAGCGGGTACCACTTAATTTTAATAGTGACTGCACCGAGCCGTACAACCAACCTTTTACCACAGCCGAGCTCGCCCATTCTCTGGCGTTAGCAAAGGATCCTTCTCCAGGTCCCGATTACGTACACCGACAGATGCTGCTACATCTTCCATCTGAGGCGCTATGTTTCCTTTTAAACATCTATAACCGCATTTGACATGAGCGTGTTTTCCCTTACTCCTGGCGAGAAGGTATTGTCATCCCCACCCCTCGACCCGGAAAGGACCGTACACTTCCATCTAGCTACCGCCCCATTTGCCTGACGAGTGTCATCTGTAAGACGTTCGAACGAATGATAAACGCTCGGTTAAATTGGTGGCTAGAAAAGCAACCATCTGTCCAACTTGCAATGCAGTTTTCGTCGCCATCGCTCAAGTGTCGATAATTTAACACGCCTTGAGGGGTATATTTCCGATGCCTTTCTACTTAAGCAGCATGCCGTGGGCGTGTTCCTTGACCTGGAGAAGACCTATGACACCACTTGGCGGTACGGCATACTCCGTAACCTACACGGTTACGGTATGCGTAGTCATCTACCCGAATTCCTATGCAACTTTATAAAACTTCGCCGTTTTCTGGTCCGCATAGGAAACAAGATATCACGGGAGCGGATACAGGAGAACGGCGTACCTCAAGGGTCGATTTTGAGCGTCACCCTTTTTGCCGTAGCGATTAACGGCATCATTAGTGCCTTTCGAAGTGGAATTCCATCATCCCTCTTTGTTGACGACTTCGCAGTTTATTATAGGTCTTCCAACATAGATCACATTGAGCGCCAACTGCAGCTGACCATTACCAAGCTAGCACCTTGGGCGCTTCAAACCGGCTTCCGTTTTTCAGCTGCGAAGCCGCAGTGTATCCACTTTCACCGCCTACGAGGTATTCACCCGCCTCCTGATCTTCATTTGAACGGCACACCCCTGCCATTTGTCTCGCACCTGAAGTTCTTGGGCCTCTACTTGGACCGACAACTAAATTGGGAGCACCACATTCGTCACCTTCGAGCCTCTTGCGATCGTTCTCTTCGGGTGCTGAAGGTATTATCTGGTGCATCTTGGGGCGGCGATCGCACGGTAATGTTGAGGCTGTACCGCTCTCTGGTTCGGTCCAAGCTGGACTATGGCAGTTTTATTTATGGCGCAGCGACCGCGTCTAAACTTCGCCTTTTAGACTGTTTCACTCCACTTTGTCACAGCAACAGAATTTTCTAATAGACAGTTCCCTTTTAACTTCTACTGCGGTAGGTACGGGAACTGGCGATCCCGGGGTCCCGAGCCAGCCTGACACCCTCGATGTGGGTTCCTCTCAGTGGTGAGGGGTCAGACAAAATACCGAACCACGTGTAGGCCGTGCGTGGAGACACGTGTCGGTGGAAAGGTTTGTCCTTTTGGATGAGGGATGCGCATCTGAGCTCTATCTAGTCTTCTGAATTCGGGGAAGGTGCGCATTTCCAATACACTACTTTGTCTTCTGCTTCGCCTAAACGGGAGGTTACGGACTAGCCCGCCCCTAATCAATCGGCAAGGACTAGGTGCTGTACCGATTTGCAGGGTGAGTTGGACAGCGAGCCCGCTATTTCCTCTGTGTAGCCCTGTCAGCCCACTGTGATGACCCCTTGTTGGGCTCCGTGTGGATCATCTTGTGTCCATGTCGACACAGATTATGAACGGATTTCTTAAAAACGGTCAAACAGCCGGAATATTTTTTGACCTCGAAAAGGCTTATGTTACGTGTTGGCGCAACATGCTATTAGCAAATTATGGCTGTGGACTTAATTGCATGCCCACACATCCAACGTTTACGCCGTTCTTTAATACCTTAATGGACGTGCGCTATAGGAACACTTCTATTAAACCAAAGCCACCTGGATTTCGTTTCCGGGAGCTCCTTAGACATCTGGATACTGAAATGCCCAAGATGTATCCTAGGGGGGAGAGGACATACCCTCCTTGGTTGTGCAGAGCGTCCCCGGTTGATCTGGGCATGACTAAATATGATAAATCTACCATGTCTATGTCTAGTATCCGCACATGTTTTTTAGAATTTTTATCGCGATATGAGGACCATTTTGTAATTTATACTGATGGCTCCAAGAACTCAAATGGCGTTGGTTGTGCTTACGTGTGTGGAACCGAACCCTATACATTCGGATTCCACACTAGCACTTCCATTTTTACTGCAGAGCTTTATGCAATATACCGGGCCATTTTACACGTACGCCGACTAAAGTTGGGGGACTGCTTAATCCTGAGTGATTCCCTCAGTGCTCTTCAAAGCCTACGGCAGCTGTACAACTACCACCCTATTGTGCAGCGTATACAGGATGCCCTCCACGTTTTACACGCTTCTGGCGTTAACGTGGTGTGTGCATGGATCCCTGGTCACGTAGGCTTGCGGGGGAATGAAATGGCGGATTCAGCAGCCAAGACGGCTATCATAAAGCCCAGGGTTCGAATACCATCTGTGACATCGGAAGACTTTAGGGCCGAATTGCGGAGAGCTGTGCAAACCTGCTGGCAGGAAGAGTGGTCTGCTCTCCGCAATAATAAACTTAGATCTGTCAAAGAACTTCCGATTCCCTGGGTTACCTCCTGTCGGTCATCTCGTCGCGAGGAGGTGAGTTTGGCTCGGTTACGAATTGGGCACTGCATTTTTACTCATAGTTTTCTTTTTAAAAAGGAGCCTTCTCCACTATGTCCGTTTTGTAATGAAGCGTTGTCTGTACGACACGTGCTGCTAGAGTGTTTTCACCTAGCAGACCTTAGGACGTCTCTGCAGCTGCCGGTCAGCTTTGCAGAAATATTAGCGGACGATAACGCAGTAGTGAAGAAGGTTTTTAGGTTCTTTTCGAGATTAGATTTTAGGATTTAGCAAATAGAATTTATGGTTTTTGGATGACATTTTTTTTTTTTTTTTTTTTTCCGACGTGTATGCATTTTTTGTCTTTTTTTAACACATTTATGGTGTTTTAGAATAATTTATATCTGGCTTTTGCCATGACCAGTTTCCTTTAAAAAGGGCGCTGATGACCTCTGTAGTTGAGCGCCCTTATACTCATCATCATCATCATCATCATCATCATCATTCCTCTCTTGCCGCTCCAGCCAAACCAGCTAGCTGCCCTTCCGGGTCTCGCAGTCCAAAGAAAATTACTGTGAATACCGAACCTCGACAATTCAAGACCCAGCCCAAACGTTCGGACTTCTTGAAGCACCCTAATACTTCATGTCAGCCGCTAGTATCGAAGGCGTCATCTCCCATTCCACTTTCGGAGATCACGGTCCCCGGAGAGCAGGGGCCGTGTTCGGTTTCCGGTGACACCGCCCCTCCTCCCACCGCCAAGCCAATGGAGGAGGATTCCACGACTCCTAAGGGTCCCAGTCCTATGCGTACGACTAAAGGCAAACTAAAGCGTCAGCCTCTGGCCAAGTAAAACACTTGATCCTCTATTCGGTTCCCAATGTCCATTATTTAGTGGCATTCGCACCCCCAGAACCGATTTACAAATGCTCACAGACTCGCTGTCCCCCATTATTTTGTGTCTGCAGGAGACAAAGCTTCACAGCCAGGATACTTTTACCTTTCCTGGCTACTCATCGGTGCGCTTTGATCTCCCACCGACTCCTGGTGCTCCTGCCCATGGGGGTGTTATGATGCTCCTTTGTGACATTTATTATCAAGCTCTTCGTCTCACAACCCACCTGCAAGCTGTTGCTGCCATCGTCCGCTTTCCTGGTTTTTCGTTTACACTTTGTTCTGTTTATATTCCACCTTCTCCTCTCCCTCTTGCTGATCCCGCGGCTTTAGTAGCGCAGCTCCCGACGCTCTGTCTTCTGTTGGGAGACTTCAATGCCCACCACCCCCTATGGGGATCTCCACGAGCTTGCGCAAGGGGGAACGACCTCGCTGAATTTTTTTCTCAGTACAATCTTTCCGTTCTAAACACCGGCCAACCAACCTTTCTTTCCGATTCCAGCGGCAGGTTCTCTCACCTCGACCTAGCTGTCTGCTCCCAACAGCTTACACATCGCCTACAGTGGAACGTCATCTCTGACAGCTTTGGCAGCGATCATTTTCCGTGTTACACGCCTACTTTCACACAATGTTCCATCGTCACGTGTACCCCACTGGCAATTCGTCAGAGCGCAGTGGCTCCTTTACTAAAACTTGGCAGTCTTCGAGGACCGCCTCTTTAACAACGTCGACGACATGGTGGATCACCTTACCTCCGTCATTACTTCTGCCGAACAAGCACTACCCAGGACGTCATCCCATCCGAAATGCCTGCCAGTCCCTTGGTGGACCAACCACTGCCGGGTGGCGATCCAAGCACGGAGGAAGGCACTTCGAGTATTTCGGCGCCACCCTTCTCTTGAAAAATTCCGAGAAATTTCGAGAGGGTGGAAAGGAGGCTGATGGATCGGTAGCTCGAGGGATGAATCGGATCTTTCCCAGGTTTCAATATGCACATCACACGGGCCTCTCTCCACTCTCATGAAAAGTACCCAAGGTTGAGGCACATGATGAAAATCCTAGTTAGGAATAGAACCGCGTTGAAGGGGAGATGGCGGAGCATTAGGGGGTCAGCCCGTCCGGCCCCGCAGCCTTTTTTGTTTTGAGACGCTGAAGTACGCACTGGACTTCGCTGGGACGAATGGTTGGGAGACGAACCGCGTCCTCAGGAGGGTATGCTTTCTACTATTTGCTCTTTTTTATTTGAAGTTAGCGCCTGGCTCTTTTATTGTTTGCACTGACTCTCTAAGTTCTCTTCAGGCCTTGCAACAGCACACTCCCGCTCACCCCCTTGTTTTAAAAATACAGGCGAAGATCTCGCAAATGCTCGGTCGAGGATACCATTTTGTTTTTTCTTGGACCCCAGGCCATGTGGGCATTTCCGGGAACGAGGAGGCGGACGCGGCTGCTAAGTCCGCTTGCCGTTTGCCCCGGAGTTTAACAACTACGGTGCCATACCAGGATGTGCAACGTTTTTTCCGACGCCAGCTCCTATCTGCTTGGCAGTAATCCTGGACAGCTTTAGAAGGCGCACAACTCCGCGGTATAAAGGAGAGCGTACAACCCTGGCCAAATTCCTGCAGGGATAACCTGGGGGCCGAGGTGATACTCACCCGGCTGAGAATTGGGCACACACGAGCGACTCATGGCCACCTGCTAAGAGGGGAACCGGCCCCTGTGTGTGCTCCGTGTGCAGTAGGCCTCACGGTGCGGCACGTATTGCTTGATTGCCCGCAGTACGCCCGCGTTCGCCAGTCAATAAGCTTGGGGACTAACTTGCTGGCAGTTTTAGGGGATGCCCAGTGGCCGTGGTAAGGGCACTGCGGTTTGTTGCCAAAATAGGTTTTTATAAATATATATGACCTATATTTTAAATTTGTTAATTTTAGAGACTTTAAATTGTTAGTCTTGGGATGGGCTTTTTTATGTATTTTTAATAGTGGAGGGATTTTATTTTATTTTACCTTTTTAGTCTAATTTGTGTAGCTTTTAGGTTATAGTCTTGACTTCGGGCCCAAATGACCTTGCTGTCGACGGACCCTAAAACACCACACACTCACACCTGAATTATCAGTTTAAACCGACATAGTTCAAAATTTCGATACGATTTTGAGTCCAGAAAGTTCACCAATTAAAAAGGTTACTAAGTAGTTGCTCTATATATTATATTATATTATATTATATTATATTATATTATATTATATTATATTATATTATATTATATTATATTATATTATATTATATTATATTATATTATATTATATTATATTATATTATATTATATTATATATATTATCAATACGAAAAACAGTTACCCTAATACTTAGCACCTGACGTTCTTGGACCTCTACTTGGACCGACAACTCAATTGAGAGCACCACATTCGTCACCTTCGAGCCTCTTGCGATCGTTCTCTGCGGGTGCTGAAGGTATTATCTGGAGAATCTTGGGTGGGGGCGATCGCACGGTAGTGTTGAGGCAGTACCGCTCTCTGGTTCGCTCCAAGCTGGACTAAGGCAGTTTTATTTATGGCGCAGCGACCGCCTCTAAACTTCGCCTGTTAGACACCGTGCATCATACTGGTATCCGCCTTGCCACAGGAGCTTTCCCCACCACTCGAGTCGACTGCCTGTATGCAGACTCAGGTGAACCTCCACTCCATTTTCGTCACTCGCTGTTACTCTGCTCCTAAGTCTCGAAGTTGGCAAGTTATCCCAATCATTCTTGATTTAAACCGGTTCTGTGTCCAGATGTCCACCGTAATATGCGCCCTAGTTCTCGGACACGCCCCATGGGCACTAGATTTCGGGATCTCCTACATTCCAAGGGCCTCCGAATGCCTCGCGTGGAGAGGTCGTCCATCTGCCCTTATCCTGCATGGCAGCTCAATCGTGCGCTGTTCGATATCGCTCTTTCAAGCAGCTCTAGACTCGCTACTCCACATTCGGTGTTCCAACAACTTTTTGCCTAACTATTAAGCCGTTACCCTATGTTCCGGTCTTTACAGACGGTTCTCAGTTAGCTAGCACTACGGGTTGCGCGTTCTTCATTAACGGTGGGGCTCATAAATTTCGACTTCTGGACTCCACTTCGGTCTTCTCAGCAGAGCTGAATGCCATCTACTATTTGCTCCTTTTTAGTTGCAAGTTAGCCTTTGGCTCTTTTAATGTTTGTACTGACTCTCTAAGTGCGCTTCAGGCCTTGCAACAGCTTACTGCCGCTCACTCCCTTGTTTTAAAAATACAGGCCAAGATCTCGCAAATGCTCGGTCGAGGATACCATTTTGTTTTTACTTGGACCCCAGGCCATGTGGGCATTTCCGGGAACGAGAATGGACGCGGCTGCTAAGTCCGCTTGCCGTTTGCCCCGGAGTTTAACAACTACGGTGCCATACCAGGATGTGCAACGTTTTTTCCGTCACCAGCTCCTATCTGCTTGGCAGCACTCCTGGAAGGCTTTGGAAGGCACACAATTCCGGGCAATAAAGGAGAGCGTACAACCCTGGCTAACTTCCTGCAGGGATAACCGGCGAGCCGAGGTTATACTCACCCGGCTGAGAATTGGGCACACACGAGCGACTCATGGCCACCTGCTAAGAGAGGAACCGGCCCCTGTGTGTGCTCAGTGTGCAGTAGGCCTCACGTTGCGGCACGTATGGCTTGATTGCCCGCAGTACGCCCGCTTTCGCCAGTCAATAAGCTTGGGGACTAACTTGCTGGCATTTTTAAGGGACGACCCAGTGGCCGTGGTAAAGGCACTGCGGTTTGTTGCCAAAATAGGTTTTTATAAACATATATGACCTATATATTAAATTTCTTAATTTTAGAGATTTTGAATTGTTAGTCTTGGGGTGGGCTTTTTTATGTATTTTTAATAGTGCAGTGATTTTATTTTATTTTACCTTTGTAGCCTAATTTGTGTAGCTTTTAGGTTTTAGTCTTGACTTCGGGCCCAAATGACCTTGCTGTCGACGGGCCTTAAAGCACCACGCACTCACTCACTCCTGAATTATCAGTTTAGACCGACATAGTTCAAAATTTCGATACGATTTTGAGTCCAGAAAGTTCACCATTTAAAAAGGTTACTAAGTAGTTTCTCAGTATATTATACATTATATTATACATTATATTATATATATTATCAATACTCAAAACAGTTATCCCAATCCTTAGCACCTGAAGTTCTTGGGCCTCTACTTGGACCGACAACTAAATTGGGAGCACTACATTCGTCACCTTCGAGCTTCTTGTGATCGTTCTCTGCGGGTGCTGAAGGTATTATCTGGAGCATCTTGGGGTGGGCGTCGCACGGTAATGTTGAGGCTGTACCGCTCTCTGGTTCGGTCCAAGATGGACTATGGAAGTTTTATTTATGGCGCAGTGACCGCCTCTAACCTTCGCCTGTTTTACACCGTGCATCATACTGGTATCCGCCTTGCCTCAGGAGCTTTCCGCACCACTCTAGTCGACTGCCTGTATGCTGACTCAGGCGAACCTCCACTCCATATTCGTCACTCGCTGTTACTCTGATCCTAAGTCTCGAAGTTGGTAAGTTTTCCCAATCATCCTTGTTTTAAATCAATTCTGTGTCCAGATTTCGTCCACCGTTATATGCGCCCTAGTTCTCGGGCACGCCCCATAGGCACTAGATTTCGGGATCTCCTACATTCCAAGGGCCTTCGAATGCCTCGCGTGGAGAGGTCGTCCATCTGTCCTTATCCTGCATGGCAGCTCGATCGTGCGCTGTTCGATCTCGCTCTTTCAAGCAACTCTAGACTCGCTACTCCACATTCGGTGTTCCAACAACTTTTTGCCTAACTATTACGCCGTTACCCTATGTTCCGGTCTTTACAGACGGTTCTCAGTTAGCTAGCACTACGGGTTGCGCGTTCTTCATTAACGGTGGGGCTCATAAATTTCGACTTCTGGACTCCACTTCGGTCTTCTCAGCAGAGCTGTATGCCATCTACTATTTGCTCCTTTTTATTTGCAAGTTAGCCCCTGGCTCTTTTAATGTTTGCACTGACTGTCTAAGTTCTCTTCAGGCCTTGCAACAGCTTACTGCCGCTCACTCCTTGTTTTAAAAATACAGGCCAAGATCTCGCAAATGCTCGGTCGAGGATACCATTTTGTTTTTACTTGGACCCCAGGCCATGTGGGCATTTCCGGAAACGAGGAATGGACGCGGCTGCTAAGTCCGTTTGCCGTTTGCCCCGGAGTTTAACAACTACGGTGCCATACCAGGATGTGCAACGTATTTTCCGTCGCCAGCTCCTATCTGCTTGGCAGAAATCCTGGACAGCTATAGAAGGCACACAACTCCGGGCTATAAAGGAGAGCGTACAGCCCTGGCCAACTTCCTGCAGGGATAACCAGCGGGCCGAGGTGATACTCACCCGGCTGAGAATTGGGTACACACGAGCGACTCATGGTCATTTGATAAGAGGGGAACCTGCCCCAGTGTGTACTCCATGTGCAGTACGCCTCACTGTGCGGCAGGAATTACTCGAGTGCCCGCAGTACGCCCGCGTTCGCCAGTTAGGCTTGGGGACTAACTTGCTGCGTGTTTTAGGGGACGACCCAGTGGCCGTGGTTAAGGCACTGCGGTTTGTCGCCCAAATCGGTTTTATTAAACAAGTCTAACTTGCATTTCATATTTCTTAATTTTAGAGATTTTAAATTAGTAGTCTATAGATGGTTTTTTATGTCCTTTTAACAGTTGAATCTTTTTAATATATTTCAATTATTTAGCTAATTTTTTTATAGCTTTTAGTTTTTAGTGTTGACTTCGGGCCCAAATGAGCTTGTTGTCGACGGGCCCTAAAACACCACACACTCACTTACTCACACGTGCGCGGTTCGATCTCGCTCTTTCCAGCAACTCTAGACTCGTTACTCCACATTCAGTGTTCCAACAACTTTTAGCCGAACTACTGCGCCGTTACCCTATTTTCCGGTCTTTACGGACGGTTCTCAGGTAGCACTACGGATTGCGCTTTCTTCATTAACGGTGAAGCTCATAAATTTTGACTTCTGGACTCCACTTCGGTCTTCTCAGAAGAGCTGTATGCCATCTACAATTCGCTCCTTTTTATTTGCAAGTTAGCCCCTGGTTCTTTTATTGTTTGCACTGACTCTCCAAGTGCTCTTCAGGCCTTCCAACAGCACACTGCCGCTCACTCCCTTGGTTTAAAAATACAGACACAGATCTCGCAAATGCTCGGTCGAGAATACCATATTGTTTTGACTTGGAACCCAGGCCATGTGGGCATTTCCGGGAACGAGGAGGCGGACGCGGCTGCTAAGTCCGCTTGCCGTTTGTCCCGGAGTTTAAAAACTACGTTGCTATACCAGGATGTGCAACTTTTTTTCAGACGCCAGCTCCTATCAGCTTGGCAGCATCCTCTCTGTAAAATCTTTGTCGACCATTCTGTGGAGCAACTATGTTGGCGAGCAGCGAGTTCTACGTTGGCGATACAGTTTGAAGAAATGGTGTTTAGCTCAGGGTAAAGCAATGAGGTTTTCACAGGGTATGCGTGGATTTGTGTGTGAAGGATGGTTTAATGATAATGGAATGCCCTTTTCAAACTGATTTATTAACTGCTTCTTTTTCTCAGAACATCCAACTTGAAGTTCCCGACCAAGGATTACCACTAGATCACTGTTCAGAGAGACTGAAGGTGGAATGCTTATTACTCGATAAACTTAATTCGTTCTTCACGTACATATGAACCGACAATTATCTTCTCTCACCTCTTATGGTCTGTCCTCAACCAAGACAAAAGAAGTGGACCGTCCTAATCGGTCTAACGCCGTGGACTCACTGAATGACCACAGATGCGCGTGGGTGCATCACTTTCACTTTCTGCAAGCCCCTTATTTAACCAAAGAATTCCTTTGTGGCTACTTTGCCATGTCATTATGAATGGTACGAAGAATACCCTATTCAACAAGTCATGTGCTATCCTTTAGAAATCTGCTAAGGACACTGTTTTTTACGTTTCTTTTGTTAAAACAACTTACTCACCCAAACTGCTATTCGACTCAACTGCCCTTGCACGTGTTGTAACAAAGAACCAACATTTCTTTGAAATCCATCATGATTCTTTATACATTGCAATCCTTTATTTTCTGTATCAGCTGAGAAGTCTAGTGTAAACAATTCTGCTATTACCTCCAGCATTAGTTCAATGGGCATATTTATAAGAGTTTTGCTATCTAAACTCTTTTAGCCACATACGAAGTGGCTGTTTTAGACACTTGTCCTCTCCTAAAATTTATGACCTTCGTTTTTCGTGTATTTATGTCTAAGCCATTTCTTCTTGATTATAAGCGCTCCCTTGAAAATTAAGGATATCATTCTGAAACTCTCCCCTTGGAAAGACGAATTGTAGTGCTGTAAATGCACTTCTCACATTTTATAGAGTGCAGTTTGGTACTGAGTTGTGACAATAGATGTTACTTCCATTAAAAGTATCATTGCACGATTTTTAATGTGTTTGCTATTTGTCTAATAAAACTCAGCAATAACTTAGCCATTAGACAAAACATGTAGATTACTTCTTTCCTTTGCCAGATAAACTAAAATATATTGATTACAAATGCAACCTCATAGTGAGCTCTCGGCCAATGTAAAGTATCGCGCGTTTTACCTCTCAGTTTCAAGAGCAGGTAGAAGTTGGTTCTGTTAAAATCATAGTTGCATATATTTCCTGTTGTCTTGGATATGCTCCAATGCGTACGAGCAAGACAGAATTAGAACACGCTCTCTCAAGTTCACGACTATCATGCACCGGGACCGGATGGAATCCACTTTCAAATGTTACATCTCTCACCTGAAGGTTAATTAATCCTGCTTCAGGTCTATAACCTTGCTGGTTTGAAGCCACTTTTCCTGGTAAGTGGCGAGAAGCCGCAATTATACCTATTTTGAAATCTGGAATGGACCGTCGTCTCCCTTCTAACTACTAAATGCTCATCCTAAAGTTTGGAAGCTGGTCTGTCAAGAAATCTTTTTATCACTTTCAAAGAGCCACTTGTATATAGCATCCCAGGAATTATAACCGCTGTGCCATTTCTTCTGCCAGCAATTGAAAGGGCGGTCTGTCCAATAAGGTATGTGTGAACACACAACTTGAACATCTACTCTGTTTCCTGTAAGTTCCAAAAGTTATGATACTCCCCCCCCCGGGGGGGGGCTACTACGGTAGGCACGGGAATTGGCGAACCCGGGGTCCCGAGCCAACAGTCTCCCTCGTGTGGGCTCCTCTTCGTGGTTGAGGGAGATGGTCAACAGGCCCACCCACGTGTAGGCCGTGCGTGGAGACCCGTGTCGGTGGAAAGGTTTGTCCTGGTGGTTGAGGGATGCGTATCTGAGCTCGTAACAGTTTTTTCTGAATTCGGGGAGGGTGCGCATTTCTAATACACTACTTTGGCTTCTGCTTCGCCTAAACGGGAGGTTAGGGACTAACCCACCCCTAATCAATCGGCCAGGACTAGGTATTGTACCGACCTCCAGGGTGAGTGGGACGGCGAGCTCGCTATATCCCCTGTGTAGCCCTGTCATCCCAGTGGGGTGACCCCTTGTTGGACTCCGTGGTGGGTGGGGAGCACTGGGGGATGAAATTTAGACCTAATATTATGGTTAACCTACACCCCCCAAAAAACAATAAACGAGGAAAAGATTTATTTGAAAACAGTGTTAAACAAGTAGTTGAGTGTGGTCCTCGCTACTTAGTTATTAAACGAACGGAGGAAGGTAGAACTTTTTCTACGGTTAATCCGTTTATTATACAGAAAGGTCTTGACAAAATAGCTGGTGCTGTTAAATCATGTACAAAATCTAGAAATGGCACGCTGCTGGTGGAAGCAACTACAGCATCCCAGGCAGCAAAGATACTGAAAGCCAACATGCTGGGCAGTTATCCAGTCAAAGTGGAGATGCATAGGACCCTGAATTCCTCGCGGGGTGTTGTAAACACTAGCGCGTTGGATGGAATGTCCAACGAGGATATTCAGGAGAACCTCCAGGAACAAGGCGTAACTGCAGTCTATCGTGTCCAAAGGAGAGAACGAGGGGATATGGTTCCTACTCGTACCCTGTTCCTGACCTTTGATCGGGTAGATCTCCCTCAAAGGATCAGGGCAGGCTATGAAGTGATTGAGGTTAGACCATACATACCTAACCCTCTGAGATGCTACCAATGTCAGCGGTTCGGTCACACTAGTGCATTCTGTAAAGGCGCACCTACATGTGTCAGCTGTGGAGCCGGCATGCATGAAAATGCATGTACATCACCTCCGGAATGCGTAAATTGTAGCGGTGAACATCCATCAAGTTCACGAGAATGCCCCCGTTATATTGAAGAGCGAGCTATTCAGGAGATCCGGGTTAAAGAAAAGGTATCCTTTTCGGAAGCCCGGAAACTTCTATGTATTCTCAAGCCCTCTTCAACCACCTCCCGTACCTATAGCTCTGTGGCGGCTACTCCGTCACCGAAACGGGAGGCTGGTACCCAAAATGTGTACCTCCAGGTGTCTCGTCATGCCTATTTGTAGACGACTTTGCCGTCTACTGTACATCTCAGCGCACTCCGTTTTTAGAGCGCCGTCTTCAGACCACCTTGGACAACCTTAAGAGTTGGAGTTTAAAAAACGGCTTCCGTTTTTCCGCTGAGAAAACCATCTGTGTAAACTTCTGGCGTCAGCAGAGTCGACTACCTCCAAGGCTCCGGCTAGGCGCTGATCTACTACCTTTTGCAGATGAGACGAGGTTCCTTGGATTGATATTTGATAGAAAACTTAGTTGGTCGTCGCATATAGCACAACTGAAAGCACGATGTGACCGATCTTTGAATATCTTGCGGGTACTAAGTGGAAAATCGTGGGGAGCGGATCGTGCAGTGTTATTGCGACTTTATCGGGCACTCATCCGTTCCAAATTAGACTATGGTAGTATCGTTTATGGCTCAGCACGACCATCTGTGCTGAAGAGATTAGACACAGTCCATAACTGTGGCATACGTATAGCTGTTGGGGCATTTCCAACGAGCCGAGTTATAAGCCTGTATGCTGAGTCTGCAGAACCTCCTTTGCACTACAGGCGCAACATGTTATTAGCCAATTATGGCTGTGGACTTAATTGCATGCCCACACATCCATCGTTTACGCCGTTCTTTAATACCTTCATGGACGTGCGTTATAGGAACACTACTATTAAACCAAAGCCACCTGGTTTTCGTTTCCGGGAGCTCCTTAGACATCTTGATACTGACATGCCCAAGATGTATCCTAGGGGGGAGAGGACATACCCTCCTTGGTTGTGCAGAGCGTCCCCGGTTGATCTGGGCATGACTAAATATGATAAATCTACCATGTCTATGTCTAGTATCCGCACATGTTTTTTAGAATTTTTATCGCGATATGAGGACCATTTTGTAATTTATACTGATGGCTCCAAGAACTCAAATGGCGTTGGTTGTGCTTACGTGTGTGGAACCGAACCCTATACATTCGGATTCCACACTAGCACTTCCATTTTTACTGCAGAGCTTTATGCAATATACCGGGCCATTTTACACGTACGCCGACGAAAGTTGGGGGACTGCTTAATCCTGAGTGATTCCCTCAGTGCTCTTCAAAGCCTACGGCAGCTGTACAACTACCACCCTATTGTGCAGCGTATACAGGATGCCCTCCACGTTTTACACGCTTCTGGCGTTAACGTGGTGTGTGCATGGATCCCTGGTCACGTAGGCTTGCGGGGGAATGAAATGGCGGATTCAGCAGCCAAGACGGCTATCATGAAGCCCAGGGTTCGAATACCATCTGTGACATCGGAAGACTTTAGGGCCGAATTGCGGAGAGCTGTGCAAACCTGCTGGCAGGAAGAGTGGTCTGCTCTCCGCAATAATAAACTTAGATCTGTCAAAGAACTTCCGATTCCCTGGGTTACCTCCTGTCGGTCATCTCGTCGCGAGGAGGTGAGTTTGGCTCGGTTACGAATTGGGCACTGCATTTTTACTCATAGTTTTCTTTTTAAAAAGGAGCCTTCTCCACTATGTCCGTTTTGTAATGAAGCGTTGTCTGTACGACACGTGCTGCTAGAGTGTTTTCACCTAGCAGACCTTAGGACGTCTCTGCAGCTGCCGGTCAGCTTTGCAGAAATATTAGCGGACGATAACGCAGTAGTGAAGAAGGTTTTTAGGTTCTTTTCCAGATTAGATTTTAGGATTTAGCAAATAGAATTTATGGTTTTTGGATGACATTTTTTTTTTTTTTTTTTTTTTTTTTTTTTTTTTTTTTTTTTTTTCTTTTTTCCCAACGTGTATGCATTTTTTGTCTTTTTTTTAACACATTTATGGTGTTTTAGAATAATTTATATCTGGCTTTTGCCATGACCAGTTTCCTTTAAAAAGGGCGCTGATGACCAATGTAGTTGAGCGCCCTTGTACTCATCATCATCATCATCATCATCATCATCCATGTCTTCTTAGTCTCTTAGCACAAGATGTGTCTCCCTCACGTATCCCTAGATGGCGCTTTGATCGTGCCAACTGGAATCTTTACACCCAGTTGGCTGTCTTTGAATACAACGAGCACGATTCTGTGAATGATTTAGTCGATCATCTCACAGAGAAAATTCTTTCCGCTGCAGAACAGTCTATTCCACGTTCGGCTACCCAACTCGGTCGATTTCCTGTCCCATGGTGGACCAACGACTGCCGGAATGCTATTCGTGCTCGTAGACGTGCTCTAAGGGTATTCCAACGACACCCTACGCTAAGTAATCTAATTGAGTATAAGAAAGCGCGTGCAAAATCTAGGCAAATAATTAAGGATAGCAAAAAGACCTCATGGAACAAATTTGTATCATCTTTTAACAGATGTACACCCTCATCTGTTGTATGGGATAAATTAAGGCGCGTGGCCGGAAAATCAACCCACCTGCCAATCGCTGGTCTGAAAACAACTGCAGGAGTTGTTGTTGATCCGTTTGTTGTGGCTAACACCTTCGGCTGTGCTTTCGCTCAGGTGTCTAGCTCATGCAATTATGCTCCTGAGTTTATCTCAATTAAGATTCAGGTAGAATCTCAAGGTTTCGTGTTTAGTTCCAGAAACCTTGAAGACTATAACCGCCTCTTCATCTTGGCAGAGCTAGAACACGCTCTTTCGTCATCGCGACTGACAGCACCAGGACCGGATGGAATCCACGTTCAAATGTTACAACATCTCTCACCTGAAGGTAAGGCATTCCTGCTCGAGGTCTATAACCGTGTTTGGGTTGATGCCACGTTTCCTGAAAAGTGGCGAGAAGCTACCATTATACCTATCTTGAAAGCTGGCAAGGACCGTCACCTCCCATCTAGCTACCGCCCTATTTCCCTCACCAGTTGCGTATGCAAGGTGATGGAACGCATGATAAATGGGCGGTTGGTATGGTGGCTGGAAACGCACAACCTACTGAATAACATCCAGTGCGGTTTCCGACGACGCCGTTCAACAGTGGATCATCTTGTGTCCATGTCGACACAGATTATGAACGGATTTCTTAAGAACTGTCAAACAGTCGGAATATTTTTTGACCTCGAAAAGGCTTATGATACGTGTTGGCGGGCAGGGTTGCTACGTACTCTGCACACCTGGAATATACGTGGACGCCTACCACTCTTCCTTCAGGAATTCCTGAAAGACCGCGTATTCCGAGTAAGGGTTGGCTCGGTTTTTTCGAACCTTTTTGTTCAAGAGAACGGTGTACCACAGGGATCGGTATTAAGTGTTACGTTGTTTGCTATTGCGATTAACTCTATCTCGAAATGTGTACCTCCAGGTGTCTTGTCATGCCTATTTGTAGACGACTTTGCCGTCTACTGTACATCTCAGCGCACTCCGTTTTTAGAGCGCCGTCTTCAGACCACCTTGGACAACCTTAAGAGTTGGAGTTTAAAAAACGGCTTCCGATTTTCCGCTGAGAAAACCATCTGTGTAAACTTCTGGCGTCAGCAGAGTCGACTACCTCCAAGGCTCCGGCTAGGCGCTGATCTACTACCTTTTGCAGATGAGGCGAGGTTCCTTGGATTGATATTTGATAGAAAACTTAGTTGGTCGTCGCATATAGCACAACTGAAGGCACGATGTGACCGATCTTTGAATATCTTGCGGGTACTAAGTGGAAAATCGTGGGGAGCGGATCGTGCAGTGTTATTGCGACTTTATCGGGCACTCATCCGTTCCAAATTAGACTATGGTAGTATCGTTTATGGCTCAGCACGACCATCTGTGCTGAAGAGATTAGACACAGTCCATAACTGTGGCATACGTATAGCTGTTGGGGCATTTCCAACGAGCCGAGTTATAAGCCTGTATGCTGAGTCTGCAGAACCTCCTCTGCAGTACAGGCGCAACATGTTATTAGCCAATTATGGCTGTGGACTTAATTGCATGCCCACACATCCATCGTTTACGCCGTTCTTTAATACCTTCATGGACGTGCGTTATAGGAACACTACTATTAAACCAAAGCCACCTGGTTTTCGTTTCCGGGAGCTCCTTAGACATCTTGATACTGACATGCCCAAGATGTATCCTAGGGGGGAGAGGACATACCCTCCTTGGTTGTGCAGAGCGTCCCCGGTTGATCTGGGCATGACTAAATATGATAAATCTACCATGTCTATGTCTAGTATCCGCACATGTTTTTTAGAATTTCTATCGCGATATGAGGACCATTTTGTAATTTATACTGATGGCTCCAAGAACTCAAATGGCGTTGGTTGTGCTTTCGTGTGTGGAACCGAACCCTATACATTCGGATTCCACACTAGCACTTCCATTTTTACTGCAGAGCTTTATGCAGTATACCGGGCCATTTTACACGTACGCCGACGAATGTTGGGGGACTGCTTAATCCTGAGTGATTCCCTCAGTGCACTTCAAAGCCTACGGCAGCTGTACAGCTACCACCCTATTGTGCAGCGTATACAGGATGCCCTCCACGTTTTACACGCTTCTGGTGTTAACATGGTGTGTGCATGGATTCCTGGTCACGTAGGCTTGCGGGGGAATGAAATGGCGGATTCAGCAGCCAAGACGGCTATCATGAAGCCCAGGGTTCGAATACCATCTGTGACATCGGAAGACTTTAGGGCCGAATTGCGGAGAGCTGTGCAAACCTGCTGGCAGGAAGAGTGGTCTGCTCTCCGCAATAATAAACTTAGATCTGTCAAAGAACTTCCTATTCCCTGGGTTACCTCCTGTCGGTCATCTCGTCGCGAGGAGGTGAGTTTGGCTCGGTTACGAATTGGACACTGCATCTTTACTCATAGTTTTCTTTTTAAAAAGGAGCCTTCTCCACTATGTCCGTTTTGTAATGAAGCGTTGTCTGTACGACACGTGCTGCTAGAGTGTTTTCACCTAGCAGACCTTAGGACGTCTCTGCAGCTGCCGGTCAGCTTTGCAGAAATTCTAGCGGACGATCACGCAGTAGTGGAGAAGGTTTTTAGATTCTTTTCGAGATTAGATTTTAGGATTTAGCAAATAGAATTTATGGTTTTTGGATGACATTTTTATTTTATTTATTTTTTTTTTTTCAAGGCGTATGTATTTTTTGTCCTTTTAACATATACTGTTTTAGAATAATTTATATCTGGCTTTTGCCATGACCAGTTTCATTTAAAAAGGGCGCTGATGACCTCTGTAGTTGAGCGCCCTTATACTCATCATCACTCACTCACTCCTACTACGGTATGTACGGGAATTGGTGATCCCGGGTTCCCGAGCCAAACTGGCACCCTCCATGTGGGTTCCTTTTAGTGGTGAGGGGATGCGCATTTGAACCGCGTTCTTTTGAATTCGGGGAGGCTGCACATTTCCAATACACTACTTAGGTTTCTGCTTCACCTAAACAGGAGGTTTAGGGACTAACCCACCCCTAATCAATCGGCCAGGACTATTTATTGTACCGAACTGCAGGGTGAGCGGGACAGCGAGCTCGCTATATCCCCTGTGTAGCCTTGTCACCCGTCACCGTAATTCATTTTAGGTATATCTAGGCACTCCTATTTTAATTGTTTTATCTGTTTTAGCGCCTTTTGTGATTTCAGTGGTTAAGGAATTTTTAGTCTATTGTGACGCAGACGGCGAACTCGCGTTGCCGATCGATAATGCGGACTGGCTGTGGCGGCGGGGGGGGGGACGCAAGGGGTGGCACCTTCTCCTACCGCGCGAATGTGCACGAAGGCTCCAGAATGATTTCCCCCTCCATAATGGATGAATCGAGAGGTTTCGGGGCGATCGATACAAGCGAGGCGACGGTTAGTTGAGAGGAGGACGTCGTGGCGTGCGGACGTGTAGTAAGTTGAGTGAGTGACCGTGAGCCGGGTGGACGTGTAGTTGAGTTGAGCGGACGGGTAAAGACGAACTGGCAAGGTTGAATGGTGTAAATTAAATTGTAATTGTGTACATTAAACTGTAATTGGAATAAGGTGGAAATAAAGAACATTTTTGAGTGGTGAAATTGGACTTTTCATTTCACGAGCCCACAAAGTCACACTGGTGTCAGGAAGCGGGACGATAACCACCGAATATTACGGCCATGGAATCGGCATTCAAAATGCTTTTGGCGAGGATGAACGAGTTAACAACAAAAACGAAAGCGGCAAATAACAGCCTGGCCGCGAAGCTGGAGACTACAAATAACTACCTTACCGCCGAGTTGAAGGAAATGAAGACGGAAAATGAAAACCTCGCTGCGAAGACGGAAACGGAAAACAACAACTTGGCCACGACAATGACAGCAAGGACTGCCGAACTGACAACGGAGAAGAGGGAGGCGAACGAGGTCCTCGGCGCCAAGTTTGAGGAACGGTTGCCCGGCGTTAGGGATGACGTCACGAATCTGGGCAAGCGGATGGGTCAAGTAGACGACCGCCTTAATGATTTAGAGGAAAAGGCCGACAACATCGCCAAACCGCTCACCCGCCTGACAGAGGAACACCGACCTTATGTGTGGACGGAGGACGCCAAAGACGCTTTACAGCACCTGAAGGAAACCCTGCGCAGTGCTCCAAATTTTGGGTCTCCCACAACCAGGTGGCGCCTTCATTGTGAACACCGACGCTAGCGACCATTGCATTGAAGATGTCCTATCGCAGATCCAGGACGGCCATGAGCGGGTGATAGCGTACTACAGCAAGACGCTATCCAAGGGAGAGAACTACTGCGTCACCCGACGGGAGTTACTGGCGGTAGTAAAGACATTGGAGCACTTCCACAAGTACCTGTATGGTCAGCCATTCCACCTGAGGACTGACCATTCCGCCCTAACCTGGCTATTGAGCTTTAAGAACCTGGAAGGCCAGACAGCACGTTGGGCCCAGAGGCTGCAGGAGTACGACTTCACCTCGGAACATCGTAGAGGGGAGAGCCACGGTAACGCTGACGCCATGTCCCGAAGACCCTGTCCAGAAGAGTGCGTCCAGTGTACAAGAGTGGAAGAGAAGGAGCGTGCCGCAGCAGTTCGAGTAGTTGTGGCAGTGCCTGCTGAAGGCTGGGATAGCGCAGGCCTGAGGAGGGAGCAGCTGGCGGACGCAGACTTGGGGCCACTCTTAAGGGAAGTGGAGGCAGGGACGAGACCTACCTGGGAGGACATCGCACCGAGGAGCGCCACCTACAAGTCGTACTGGGCCCAATGGGACTCGTTGAAGACCAGCGAGGGCGTGCTCTTCCGGGAATCGGAATCACCCGATGGGAAGACCCAGAGAAAACAGTTGGTACTTCCCCGGAATAAGGTACCGGAAGTCTTGGAAGAGGTGCACGCTGGTACTTCAGGAGGACACCTGGGAGCGAACCGAACGATTGACAAACTTCGGCAGCGCTACTACTGGCTGAGACTCCGAGCAGATGCTGGTGGTGCACCTGGACCGTATAGCCCGCTACGATGGTGCTGTTCGGGACGACCAGCCTTGAGGAGGGCGCAGTGTGACGCAGACGGCGAACTCGCGTTGCCGATCGATAATGCGGACTGGCGGTGGTGGCGGGGGGGACGCAAGGGGTGGCACCTCCTCCTACCGCGCGAAGGTGCACGAAGGCTCCAGAATGATTTCCCCCTCCATAATGGAAGAATCGATAGGTTTCGGGGCGATCGATACAAGCGAGGCGACGGTTAGTTGAGTGGAGGACGTCGCGGCGTGCGGACGTGTAGTTAGTTGAGTGAGTGACCGTAAGCCGGGTGGACGTGTAGTTGAGTTGAGCGGACGGGTAAAGACGAACTGGCAAGGTTGAATGGTGTAAATTAAATTGTAAATGTGTACATTAAACTGTAATTGGAATAAGGTGGAAATAAAGAACATTTTTGAGTGGTGAAATTGGACTTTTCATTTCACGAGCCAACAAAGTCACACTATTTAAGTGCTTTTTAATGGATCTTAGTGGTTTTAATGGTTTTAGCGTGTGAGTTTCAGCTGTAGTCATTTCGTAGTTTAAGCTCAGGCGCTAATGACCTCAGCTGTTTTGCGCCCCTAAACCCCACTACTTCTACTACTACTACTACTAGTACTACTACTACTACAACTACTACTACTACTACTAGGTTAAGGTGCCCACTTTTTATATGTACTTAATGTATTGCCCTTAATTTTGATTTATAAATCTGATAACTGATAAAACAATTCCTAGCTAACTTAGGAATATAGTATTCAAAACACAAATCAGACAGTCTGTAATGTTAATCGCCCATCAAAATCCAACCTCTGTGGTCCTCGTCCCGAGGGGTGAGAACAGGAAGTAGGGGACTGACTGATGGGGTGATGTACGGTGGGGACTTGGTGTACCCCACGACTGCTACGGCTGCCGAGAAGGCCCATCAGTAACCCCGAAAACTGGCAGAAGAGGCTCTGGTATTTTTCCCCAGGGACCTACTACGGTAGGTACGGGATTGGCGATCCCGGGGTCCCTACCCACTCACCCTCATTTCATCCCCTTCACCTCCATCAACTGTGCCACGTTTAGCTACTGCTGGTCAGTAAGCATCATGTTCTTCCTCTTCTAGTTTTTATTATTATTAGCACGTAAGGTCTTAGGTTTATAACTCCTGTCTCACCAGCAGGGATCTCTCCTATCTCCGTGGTTCTGTCCCACGGTTTTCAGCGCGGCTTCCGACATGTGTGCTCTCCGGAGGTCTCGAAAGTGAAGGTTGAGCGGACCCTTCGCACTGCCCCTATGTGTAGCCTTAGGTGCGGAGCCCGTCCACACCGTCAAGGACACCCACGTAGCTCCTTGAGGGCTCGGTCTGTGTTAATCTCCCGACGGCCGTGTTGCCGTTGGGTTAGTATCACGGACCGGACGTGTTACCGCTGACGGAACCCCGGTGTAATCAACCACAAGTCCCCTGAATCCGCGTGTGCCTATTATACGCAGCGCGGCCTAAAGTGGGGAGCCACAGGCGGTTATTCCTGTGGTAGGGGCATAAAGCCGGGGTGTGCGTGGTGAACGGTTTACCCATACGGACAAGCAGTGGATATTGAAGGGTAGCTTTTCTGAGGTACAAATGAGATCGGTCATGGGTGGGGTCCCCATGACGGCACAGACCGTGAAGATTCGGTGTCTTTCTTTCTTTAACCCCCAGATGGCAGGCTGACGCCGACGGTTCCGGATCGGGGTCTATATCATGTCTCCGCGCAAAACCTCCTTCATTGACCCTTATTTATTGATGGCCTTGGCATGTGATGGCAAAAGGTTTAAGGATATTAGCCCATTTTATATAAAGCGAGAAATAGATAAGATCAGTGGCCCTGTCAAAAACGCTACAAGTCTCCGAGACGGCAACCTACTATTAGAGACCACAACTGCAGAGCAATCTAAAAAACTGCAAAAGGCGACTTTGTTGGGCTCCTACCCGATCCGGGTAGCCCCACACAAAACTCTTAACACCTGCAGAGGAGTAGTCACCACCTCCAGCTTAGATGGTCTTGCTAATGAAGAGATAGTAAGTTGCCTCTCTGATCAACTTGTTTGTCAGGCGTACCGCTTAACACGGAAACAAGATGGCAAGGAGTACCCACTACGTACGGTATTTCTAACTTTTGCTGGGACGAAGTTACCAGAATACATATATTGCGGCTACGAACGTGCTAGCGTCCGCCAGTATGTCCCGAACCCCATGCGCTGTTTCCAATGTCAGCGGTTCGGACATACGGAGGTCACATGTACCAATCCTGCTCTTTGTGAGCAATGTGGCCTACCGAAACACGACGATCCTAACTGCAGTCGAACACCTTGTTGCGTGAACTGTGGCGGTAGTCATCCCTCCAGCTCGCGACAGTGCCCTAGATTCATGGACGAAAAAAGCATACAGGAGCTACGTGTAAAGGAACGCCTGACTTTTTCAGAGGCACGACGACGCTTTGAACAACTGAAGCCTGCGACCACTGGATATGCATCAGCAGCTCGCCGTACTCCTAATACCACTGTTGCTGTTCAACACGTCCCTGTCGCCCACGCATCCACGCAGACTGACTTTCTAGCCGTTAAACCCACGTCTCAGGCTGTTTGTATATCCACCAGCACAGCCCCCCCCCCCCAGGGGCCTACTACGGTAGGTACGGGTTTGGCGAACCCGGGGTCCCGAGCCAACAGTCTCCCTCGTGTGGGCTCCTCTTCGTGGTTGAGGGAGACGGTCAACAGGCCCACCCACGTGTAGGCCGTGCGTGGAGACCCGTGTCGGTGGAAAGGTTTGTCCTGGTGGTTGAGGGATGCGTATCTGAGCTCGTAACAGTTATTTTTTCTGAATTCGGGGAGGGTGCGCATTTCTAATACACTACTTTGGCTTCTGCTTCGCCTAAACGGGAGGTTAGGGACTAACCCACCCCTAATCAATCGGCCAGGACTAGGTATTGTACCGACCTCCAGGGTGAGTGGGACGGCGAGCTCGCTATATCCCCTGTGTAGCCCTGTCATCCCAGTGGGATGACCCCTTGTTGGACTCCGTGGTGGGTGGGGAGCACTGGGGGATGAAATTTAGACCAACATTTATGGCTAAACTACACCCCCCAAAACACAATAAACGTGGAAAAGATTTATTTGAAAACAGTGATAAACAAGTAGTTGAGTGTGGTCCTCGCTACTTAGTTATTAAACGAACGGAGGAAGGTAGAACGTTTTCTACGGTTAATCCGTTTATTATACAGAAAGGTCTTGACAAAATAGCTGGTGCTGTTAAATCATGTACAAAATCCAGAAATGGCACGCTGCTGGTGGAAGCAACTACAGCATCTCAAGCAGCAAAGATACTGAAAGCCAACATGCTGGGCAGTTATCCAGTCAAAGTGGAGATGCATAGGACCCTGAATACCTCGCGCGGTGTTGTAAACACTAGCGCGTTGGATGGAATGTCCAACGAGGATATTCAGGAGAACCTCCAGGAACAAGGCGTAACTGCAGTCTATCGTGTCCAAAGGAGAGAACGAGGGGATATGGTTCCCACTCGTACCCTGTTCCTGACCTTTGATCGGGTAGATGTCCCTCAAAGGATCAGGGCAGGATATGAAGTGATTGAGGTTAGACCATACATACCTAACCCTCTGAGATGCTACCAATGTCAGCGGTTCGGTCACACTAGTGCATTCTGTAAAGGCGCACCTACATGTGTCAGCTGTGGAGCCGGCATGCATGAAAATGCATGTACATCACCTCCGGAATGCGTAAATTGTACCGGTGAACATCCATCAAGTTCACGAGAATGCCCCCGTTATATTGAAGAGCGAGCTATTAAGGAGATCCGGGTTAAAGAAAAGGTATCCTTTTCGGAAGCCCGGAAACTTCTATGTATTCTCAAGCCCTCTTCAACCACCTCCCGTACCTATAGCTCTGTGGCGGCTACTCCGTCACCGAAACGGGAGGCTGGTACCCAAACATCTGATATAAACGGGGCAACAATATCCGAGAAAGTTCTAGTGCCTAGATCGCAAGCAAGAGCATCAGTAACAACATCTAAAACTCCGAGAACACAGACTACTGAAAATATCAAGTCAGTGAAGTCGCCTGAGAAAGCATCCACTTCTAACAACAGGACGAAATTGCCCATTGTATACCAAGCACCAGAGATCAAGTTCAAGACGCAGTATGATAGAACTGCCTTCCTGAAAGAAAGCACAAAGTCTGCTCCAGAAAAGTCCAAGAAACGTAGCCCTAGAGCGTCTCCGAGATCATCGTCGGAGTCATCTTCTGGGGAGGACCACGACCGGCAACCGTCATCTACGTCGGTCGGAATCTCCAATCGCTTCGAGCCCCTCGAATCGAAAGTTGTAGAAGGAAAACCGTCCTCTTCCATAGAGGATATGGAGCAGGAAACAGCTGACCACGCTGCTACATCTGCAGCAAAGAAGAGGCAGGATAAACCTGCCGAAACTAGCCCTACACCAAAGAAAAAGGGCAAATTGATTCGGCCACCCATGAAGTCGTCTTAATGTAGACTACCTTTACATCTTATATCCCATAGTTCCAATGGCTATCCTACAATGGAACATACGAGGATTAAGAGCGCATCGACCAGAATTGGAACTTTTGCTCAGTAAGCATCACCCCTTAGTGATATGCTTACAAGAGACTAAGCTACGACCACAAGACAACTTTAAAATCAAACGCTACACACCACTGAGGTGTGATGTTGAAACAGAAGAGGGCATTCCTGCACACGGGGGTACTATGATGCTCCTCAGGGATGACATATTTTTAGATCCGTTACAGCTACAGTCTGATTTACAATCTGTAGCTGTAAGGATTAAGCTGCCATCAATAGAATTTTGCATTTGCACTGTATATCTCCCGCCATCAGATGACCTCTCGTTAGTTGACCTTGAAGATCTGGTTTCCCAACTTTCAACACCATTTCTAATAGTTGGAGACTTTAATGCCCATCACCCCCTTTGGGGCTCAAATCGGGCATGTTCGAGAGGCAACCTCATTGCAAAATTCCTGGAGAGCAATAACTTGGTTCTCCTGAACACCGGAGAGCCCACATTCCTCTCAGACGCGTTTAACACCTATTCGCACATCGATTTGGCAGTGTGTTCATCCCAGTTAGCTGTTTCATTACAGTGGAATGTCATCTCTGATTTACATTCCAGCGACCACTTTCCATGTCTTCTTAGTCTCTTAGCACAAGATGTGTCTCCCTCACGTATCCCTAGATGGCGCTTTGATCGTGCCAACTGGAATCTTTACACCCAGTTGGCTGTCTTTGAATACAACGAGCACGATTCTGTGAATGATTTAGTCGATCATCTCACAGAGAAAATTCTTTCCGCTGCAGAACAGTCTATTCCACGTTCGGCTACCCAACCCGGTCGATTTCCTGTCCCATGGTGGACCAACGACTGCCGGAATGCTATTCGTGCTCGTAGACGTGCTCTAAGGGTATTCCAACGGCACCCTACGCTAAGTAATCTAATTGAGTATAAGAAAGCGCGTGCAAAATCTAGGCAAATAATTAAGGATAGCAAAAAGACCTCATGGAACAAATTTGTATCATCTTTTAACAGATGTACACCCTCATCTGTTGTATGGGATAAATTAAGGCGCGTGGCCGGAAAATCAACCCACCTGCCAATCGCTGGTCTGAAAACAACTGCAGGAGTTGTTGTTGATCCGTTTGTTGTGGCTAACACCTTCGGCTGTGCTTTCGCTCAGGTGTCTAGCTCATGCAATTATGCTCCTGAGTTTATCTCAATTAAGACTCAGGTAGAATCTCAAGGTTTTGTGTTTAGTTCCAGAAACCTTGAAGACTATAACCGCCTCTTCATCTTGACAGAGCTAGAACACGCTCTTTCGTCATCGCGACTGACAGCACCAGGACCGGACGGAATCCACGTTCAAATGTTACAACATCTCTCACCTGAAGGTAAGGCATTCCTGCTCGAGGTCTACAACCGTGTTTGGCTTGATGCGACGTTTCCTGAAAAGTGGCGAGAAGCTACCATTATACCTATCTTGAAAGCTGGCAAGGACCGTCACCTCCCTTCTAGCTACCGCCCTATTTCCCTCACCAGTTGCGTATGCAAGGTGATGGAACGCATGATAAATGGGCGGTTGGTATGGTGGCTGGAAACGCACAACCTGCTGAATAACATCCAGTGCGGTTTCCGACGACGCCGCTCAACAGTGGATCATCTTGTGTCCATGTCGACACAGATTATGAACGGATTTCTTAAGAACTATCAAACAGTCGGAATATTTTTTGACCTCGAAAAGGCTTATGATACGTGTTGGCGGGCAGGGTTGCTACGTACTCTGCACACCTGGAATATACGTGGACGCCTACCACTCTTCCTTCAGGAATTCCTGAAAGACCGCGTATTCCGAGTAAGGGTTGGCTCGGTGTTTTCGAACCTTTTTGTTCAAGAGAACGGTGTACCACAGGGATCGGTACTAAGTGTTACGTTGTTTGCTATTGCGATTAATTCTATCTCGAAATGTGTACCTCCAGGTGTCTCGTCATGCCTATTTGTAGACGACTTTGCCGTGTACTGTACATCTCAGCGCACTCCGTTTTTAGAGCGCCGTCTTCAGACCACCTTGGACAACCTTAAGAGTTGGAGTTTAAAAAACGGCTTCCGATTTTCCGCTGAGAAAACCATCTGTGTAAACTTCTGGCGTCAGCAGAGTCGACTACCTCCAAGGCTCCGGCTAGGCGCTGATCTACTACCTTTTGCAGATGAGGCGAGGTTCCTTGGATTGATATTTGATAGAAAACTTAGTTGGTCGTCGCATATAGCACAACTGAAGGCACGATGTGACCGATCTTTGAATATCTTGCGGGTACTAAGTGGAAAATCGTGGGGAGCGGATCGTGCAGTGTTATTGCGACTTTATCGGGCACTCATCCGTTCCAAATTAGACTATGGTAGTATCGTTTATGGCTCAGCACGACCATCTGTGCTGAAGAGATTAGACACAGTCCATAACTGTGGCATACGTATAGCTGTTGGGGTATTTCCAACGAGCCGAGTTATAAGCCTGTATGCTGAGTCTGCAGAACCTCCTCTGCAGTACAGGCGCAACATGTTATTAGCCAGTTATGGCTGTGGACTTAATTGCATGCCCACACATCCATCGTTTACGCCGTTCTTTAACACCTTCATGGACGTGCGTTATAGGAACACTACTATGAAACCAAAGCCACCTGGTTTTCGTTTCCGGGAGCTCCTTAGACATCTTGATACTGACATGCCCAAGATGTATCCTAGGGGGGAGAGGACATACCCTCCTTGGTTGTGCAGAGCGTCCCCGGTTGATCTGGGCATGACTAAATATGATAAATCTACCATGTCTATGTCTAGTATCCGCACATGTTTTTTAGAATTTTTATCGCGATATGAGGACCATTTTGTAATTTATACTGATGGCTCCAAGAACTCAAATGGCGTTGGTTGTGCTTACGTGTGTGGAACCGAACCCTATACATTCGGATTCCACACTAGCACTTCCATTTTTACTGCAGAGCTTTATGCAATATACCGGGCCATTTTACACGTACGCCGACGAAAGTTGGGGGACTGCTTAATCCTGAGTGATTCCCTCAGTGCTCTTCAAAGCCTACGGCAGCTGTACAACTACCACCCTATTGTGCAGCGTATACAGGATGCCCTCCACGTTTTACACGCTTCTGGCGTTAACGTGGTGTGTGCATGGATCCCTGGTCACGTAGGCTTGCGGGGGAATGAAATGGCGGATTCAGCAGCCAAGACGGCTATCATGAAGCCCAGGGTTCGAATACCATCTGTGACATCGGAAGACTTTAGGGCCGAATTGCGGAGAGCTGTGCAAACCTGCTGGCAGGAAGAGTGGTCTGCTCTCCGCAATAATAAACTTAGATCTGTCAAAGAACTTCCGATTCCCTGGGTTACCTCCTGTCGGTCATCTCGTCGCGAGGAGGTGAGTTTGGCTCGGTTACGAATTGGGCACTGCATTTTTACTCATAGTTTTCTTTTTAAAAAGGAGCCTTCTCCACTATGTCCGTTTTGTAATGAAGCGTTGTCTGTACGACACGTGCTGCTAGAGTGTTTTCACCTAGCAGACCTTAGGACGTCTCTGCAGCTGCCGGTCAGCTTTGCAGAAATATTAGCGGACGATAACGCAGTAGTGAAGAAGGTTTTTAGGTTCTTTTCGAGATTAGATTTTAGGATTTAGCAAATAGAATTTATGGTTTTTGGATGACATTTTTATTTTATTTTTTTTTTTTTTCAAGGCGTATGTATTTTTTGTCTTTTTTAACATATACTGTTTTTAGAATAATTTATATCTGGCTTTTGCCATGACCAGTTTCATTTAAAAAGGGCGCTGATGACCTCTGTAGTTGAGCGCCCTTATACTCATCATCACTCACTCACTGCATGGATCCCTGGTCACGTAGGCTTGCGGGGGAATGAAATGGCGGATTCAGCAGCCAAGACGGCTATCATGAAGTCCAGGGTTCGAATACCATCTGTGACATGGGAAGACTTTAGGGGCGAATTGCGGAGAGCTGTGCAAACCTGCTGGCAGGAAGAGTGGTCTGCTCTCCGCAATAACAAACTTAGATCTGTCAAAGAACTTCCGATTCCCTGGGTTACCTCCTGTCGGTCATCTCGTCGCGAGGAGGTGAGTTTGGCTCGGATACGAATTGGGCACTGCTTTTTTACTCATAGTTTTCTTTTTAAAAAGGAGCCTTCTCCACTATGTCCGTTTTGCAATGAAGCGTTGTCTGTACGACACGTGCTGCTAGAGTGTTTTCACCTAGCAGACCTTAGGACGTCTCTGCAGCTGCCGGTCAGCTTTGCAGATATGCTAGCGGACGATCACGCAGTAGTGGAGAAGGTTTTTAGATTCTTTTCGAGATTAGATTTTAGGATTTAGCAAATAGAATTTATGGTTTTTGGATGACATTTTTATTTTATTTATTTTTTTTTCAAGGCGTATGTATTTTTTGTCTTTTTTAACATATACTGTTTTTAGAATAATTTATATCTGGCTTTTGCCATGACCAGTTTCATTTAAAAAGGGCGCTGATGACCTCTGTAGTTGAGCGCCCTTATACTCATCATCACTCAATCACCAGCACAGCCTCCGCTTCAACCGTACAGACTCCAGCCACCAAGCCATCAGCGGGTAACAACCATCCCGTGGTAAATGCGAAAAACCGATCCCGACCACAACATAGATCGCGAAGTCGCTCGCCTTCTATTAGATCCCGGTCTCGTTCTACGAGCCGTAGGAGTTCTGACTCCCGATCTTCAGCGGAGTCACAGGAGGCTAACGATTTTCGAATCGTAGGGCCCAAGTCAGGCAAGGTCACGAAAAAGGTGAAAACGGCCCATTAAAAACTCTATGGAAATAATCCAGTGGAATGTCAATGAATTCCGAGCTCGTGCTCAAGACCTACAACATTTAGTTTCTCAACGGTCACCGTCACCGTCACGGTCACCATTCTGGCCGCCAATGTGTACCTTCTCGACATCCCCGCTGGATTATTTCCAAAGCTAACTGGGGAAAATTCCAATCCCTCATACAGCTCATCGACGATGGTTTCGACACCATTGACGAAATGGTCGAATATTTTACTTGCTCGATCCTGCTCGCAGCAGAATCCAGCATTCCTCGAGGTTCACCCAAACACGTCGTATCCCTGTACCGTGTTGGTCTGAGGAAAGCAGTTTGGCTGTCAAAGCACGCAAACGTGCTTTGCGCGTTCTTCAGCGGCACCCGACGGAAGGGAACTTCGTCGCCTTCAAACGTTCTCGCGCTAGGGCACGCTTTATATTGCGCAACGCAAAGCGTAAATCCTGGGAAGCCTATGTGTCTTCGCTTTCCCGGCGCAGCTCTACCCAACAAGTATGGTCAGCTGTTCGGCGGATGTATGGCAAGTATCGCCGGACGGTAATTCCCGGCCTTGCCATCAACGGTTCCATGTGCACCACCGAGCAGGACATGGCTGAAGCCCTAGCTGCCATATTTGCTGCTACTAGCCAAACTGCCCGCTATGACGCTCTCTTCTTGCCTATTAAGGAAAAGGCGGAGCGGGTACCACTGAATTTTAATAGTGACTGCACCGAGCCGTACAATCAACCTTTCACCGCAGCCGAACTCGCCCATTCTCTGGCGCTAGCAAAGGATTCTTCTCCAGGTCCCGATGACGTACACCGACAGATGCTGCTACATCTTCCATCTGAGGCGCTATGTTTCCTTTTAAACATCTATAACCGCGTTTGGCATGAGTGGGTTTTCCCTTCCTATTGGCGAGAGGGTATCGTCATCCCCATCCCTCGACCCGGAAAGGACCGCACGCTACCATCTAGCTACCGCCCCATTTGCCTAACGAGTGTCATCTGTAAGACGTTGGAGCGAATGATAAACGCTCGGTTAAATTGGTGGCTAGAAAAACATAACCATCTGTCCAACTTGCAATGCGGTTTTCGTCGCCATCGCTCAAGTGTGGATAATCTAACACGCCTTGAGGGGTATATTTCCGATGCGTTTCTACTGAAACAGCACGCCGTGGGCGTGTTCCTCGACCTGGAGAAGGCTTACGACACCACCTGGCGGTACGGCATACTCCGTGACCTACATGGTTACGGTATGCGTGGTCATCTACCCGAATTCCTATGCAACTTTTTAAAACTTCGCCGTTTTGGGGTTCGCATAGGAAACACGATATCACGGGAGCGGATACAGGAGAACGGCGTACCTCAAGGGTCAATTTTGAGCGTCACCCTTTTTTCCGTAGCGATTAACGGCATCCCTAGTGCCGTTCGAAGTGGAATTCCATCATCCCTCTATGTTGACGACTTCACAGTCTATTATAGGTCTGCCAACATAGATCCCATTGAGCGCCAACAGCAGCTGACCATTACCCAGCTAGCAGCTTGGGCGCTTCAAACCGGCTTCCGTTTTTCAGCTGCGAAGACGCAGTGTATCCACTTTCACCGCCTACGAGGTATTCACCCGCCTCCTGATCTTCATTTGAACGGCACACCCCTGCCATTTGTCTCGCACCTGAAGTTCTTGGGCCTCTACTTGGACCGACAACTCAATTGGGAGCACCACATTCGTCACCTCCGAGCCTCTTGCGATCGTTCTCTTCGGGTGCTGAAGGTATTATCTGGAGCATCATGGGGGGGGGGCGATCCCACGGTAATGTTGAGGTTGTACCGCTCTCTGGTTCGGTCCAAGCTGGACTATGGCAGTTTTATTTATGGCGCAGCGACCACCTCTAAACTTCGCCTTTTAGACACCGTGCATCATACTGGCATCCGCCTTGCCACAGGAGCTTTCCGCACCAGTCGAGTCGACTGCCTGTATGCAGACTCAGGCGAACCTCCACTCCATATTCGTCGCTCGCTGTTACTCTGCTCATACGTTTCGAAGTTGGCAAGTTATCCCAATCATCCTTGTTTTAAACCAGTTCTGTGTCCAGATTTAGTCCACCGTTATATGCGCCCTGGTTCTCACACACGCCCCGTGGGAATAAGATTTCGGGATCTACTACATTCGCATGGCCTCCGAATGCCTCGCGTGGAGAGGTGATCCATCTGCCCCTATCCTGCATGGCAGCTCAATCGCGCGCAGTTCGATCTCGCTCTTTCAAACAATTCTAGACTTGCTACCCACATTCGGTGTTCCAACAACTTTTTGCCGAATTACTGGGCCGTTACCCTAACTATGTTCCGGTCTTTACAGGCGGTTCTCAGTTAGGTAGCACTACGGGTTGCGCGTTCATCATTAACGGTGAGGCTCACAAATTTCGACTTCTGGACTCAACTTCGGTCTTCTCAGCAGAGCTGTATGCCATCTTCTATTTGCTCCTTTTTATTTGCAAGTTAGTCAAGGCTCTTTTATTGTTTGCACCGACTCCCTCAGTGCTCTTCAGGCCTTGAAACAGCACACTGCCGCTCACTCTCTTGCTTTAAAAATACAGGCCCAGATCTCGCAAATGCTCGGTCGAGGATACCATTTTGTTTTTACTTGGACCCCAGGCCATGTGGGCATTTCCGGGAACGAGGAGGCGGACGCGGCTGCTAAGTCCGCTTGCCGTTTGCCCGGGAGTTTAACATCTACGGTGCCATACCAGGATGTGCAACGTTTATTCCGTCGCCATCTCCTATCTGCTTGGCAGCAATCTTGGACAGCTTTAGAAGGCACACAACTCCGGGCTATAAAGGAGAGCGTACAACCCTGGATAACTTCCTGCAGGGATAACCTGGGGGCCGAGGTGATACTCACCCGGCTGAGAATTGGGCACACACGAGCGACTCATGGCTACCTGCTAAGAGGGGAACCGGCCCCTGTGTGTGCTCCGTGTGCAGTAGGCCTCACGGTGCGGCACGTATTGCTTGATTGCCCGCAGTACGCCCACGTTCGCCAGTCAATGAGCTTGGGGACTAATTGTTGGCAGTTTTAGGGGACGACCCAGTGGCCGTGGTAAAGGCACTGCGGTTTGTTGCCATAATAGGTTTTTATAAACATATATGACCTATATTTTAAATTTGTTAATTTTAGAGATTTTAAATTGTTAGTCTTGGGATGGGCTTTTTTATGTATTTTTAATAGTGGAGGGATTTTATTTTATTTTACCTTTTTAGCCTAATTTGTGTAGCTTTTAGCTTTTAGTCTTGTTTTCGGGCCCAAATTACCTTGCTGTTGACGGACCCTAAAACACCACACACTCTCCTGAATTATCAGTTTAAACCAACATAGTTCAAAATTTCGATACAATTTTGAGTCCAGAGAGTTCACCATTTAAAAAGGTTACTAAGTAGTTACTCTATATATAATATATTATATTATATATATTATCAATACTCAAAACAGTTATCCTGATACTTAGCGTCTGAAGTTTTTGCACTTCTACATGGACCGACAACTCAATTGGGAGCACCACATTCGTCACCTTCGAGCCTCTTGCGATCGTTCTATGCGGGTGCTGAAGGTATTATCTGGAGAATCTTCGGGGGGCGGGCGATCGCACGGTAATGTTGAGGCTGTACCGCTCTCCGGTTCGGTCCGAGCTGGACTCTGGCAGTTTTATTTATGGCGCACCGACCGCCTCTAAACTTCGCCTGTTAGACACCGTGCATTATACTGGTATCCGCCTTGCCACAGGAGCTTTCCGCACCATTCGAGTCGACTGCCTGGATGCAGACTCAGGCGAACCTCCACTCCATATTCGTCACTCGCTGTTACTCTGATCCTAAGTCTCGAAGTTGGTAATTTATCCCAATCATCATTGTTTTAAACCAATTCTGTGTCCAGATTTAGTCCACCGTTATATGCGCCCTAGTTCTCGGACACGCCCCATGGGCACTAGATTTCGGGATCTCCTACATTCCAAGGGCCTCCGAATGCCTCGCGTGGAGAGGTCGTCCATCTGTCCTTATCCTGCATGGCAGCTCGATCGTGCGCTGTTCGATCTCGCTCTTTCAAGCAACTGTAGACTCGCTACTCCACATTCGGTGTTCCAACAACTTTTTGCCTAACTATTACGCCGTTACCCTATGTTCCGGTCTTTACAGACGGTTCTCAGTTAGCTATTACTACGGGTTGCGCGTTCTTCATTAACGGTGGGGCTCATAAATTTCGACTTCTGGACTCCACTTCGGTCTTCTCAGCAGAGCTGTATGCCATCTACTATTTGCTCCTTTTTATTTGCAAGTTAGCCCCTGGCTCTTTTAATGTTTGCACTGACTGTCTAAGTTCTCTTCAGGCCTTGCAACAGCTTACTGCCGCTCACTCCCTTGTTTTAAAAATACAGGCCAAGATCTCGCAAATGCTCGGTCGAGGATACCATTTTGTTTTTACTTGGACCCCAGGCCATGTGGGCATTTCCGGGAACGAGGAATGGACGCGGCTGCTAAGTCCGTTTGCCGTTTGCCCCGGAGTTTAACAACTACGGTGCCATACCAGGATGGGCAACGTATTTTCCGTCGCCAGCTCCTATCTGCTTGGCAGAAATCCTGGACAGCTTTACAAGGCACACAACTCCGGGCTATAAAGGAGAGCGTACAGCCCTGGCCAAATTCCTGCAGGGATAACCAGCGGGCCGAGGTGATACTCACCCGGCTGAGAATTGGGTACACACGAGCGACTCATGGTCATTTGATAAGAGGGGAACCTGCCCCAGTCTGTACTCCATGTGCAGTATGCCTCACTGTGCGGCAGGAATTACTCGAGTGCCCGCAGCACGCCCGCGTTCGCCAGTTAGGCTTGGGGACTAACTTGCTGCGTGTTTTAGGGGACGACCCAGTGGCCGTGGTTAAGGCACTGCGGTTTGTCGCCCAAATCGGATTTATTAAACAAGTCTAACTTGCATTTCATATTTCTTAATTTTAGAGATTTTAAATTAGTAGTCTATAGATGGTTTTTATGTCCTTTTAACAGTTGAATCTTTTTAATATATTTCAATTATTTAGCTAATTTTTTTATAGCTTTTAGGTTTTAGTGTTGACTTCTGTCCCAAATGAGCTTGTCGACGGGCCCTAAAACACCACACACTCACTCACACGTGCGCTGTTCGATCTCGCTCTTTCCAGCAACTCTAGACTCGTTACTCCACATTCAGTGTTCCAACAACTTTTAGCCGAACTACTAGGCCGTTACCCTATTTACCGGTCTTTACGGACGGTTCTCAGGTAGCACTATGGGTTGCGTTTTCTTCATTAACGTTGAGGCTCATAAATTTCGACTTCTGGACTCCACTTCGGTCTTCTCAGCAGAGCTGAATGCCATCTACTATTCGCTCCTGTTTATTTGCAAGTTAGCCCCTGGTTCTTTTATTGTTTGCACTGACTCCAAGTGCTCTTCAGGCCTTCCAACAGCACACTGCCGCTCACTCCCTTGTTTTAAAAATACAGACACAGATTTCGCAAATGCTCGGTCGAGAATACCATATTGTTTTGACTTGGAACCCAGGCCATGTGGGCATTTCCGGGAACGAGGAGGCGGACGCGGCTGCTAAGTCCGCTTGCCGTTTGTCCCGGAGTTTAAAAACTACGTTGCTATATCAGGATGTGCAACGTTTTTTCAGACGCCAGCTCCTATCAGCTTGGCAGCATCCTCTCTGTAAAATCTTTGTCGACCATTCTGTGAAGCAACTATGTTGGCGAAAAGCGAGTTCTACGTTGGCGATACAGTTTGAAGCAATGGTGTTTAGCTCAGGGTAAAGCAATGAGGTTTTCACAGGGTATGCGTGGATTTGTGTGTGAAGGATGGTTTAATGATAATGGAATGCCCTTTTCAAACTGATTTATTAACTGCTTCTTTTTCTCAGAACATCCAACTTGAAGTTCCCGACCAAGGATTACCACTAGATCACTGTTCAGAGAGACTGAAGGTGGAATGCTTATTACTCGATAAACTTAATTCGTTCTTCACGTACATATGAACTGACAATTATCTTCTCTCACCTCTTATGGTCTGTCCTCAACCAAGACAAAAGAAGTGGACCGTCCTAATCGGTCTAACGCCGTGGACTCACTGAATGACCACAGATGCGCGTGGGTGCATCACTTTCACTTTCTGAAAGCCCCTTATTTAACCAAAGATTTCCTTTGTGGCTACTTTGCCATGTCATTATGAATGGTACGAAGAATACCCTATTCAACAAGTCATGTGCTATCCTTCAGAAATCTGCTAAGGACACTGTTTTTTACGTTTCTTTTGTTAAAACAACTTACTCACCCAAACTGCTATTCGACTCAACTGCCCTTGCACGTGTTGTAACAAAGAACCAACATTTCTTTGAAATCCATCATGATTCTTTATACATTGCAATCCTTTATTTTCTGTATCAGCTGAGAAGTCTAGTGTAAACAATTCTGCTATTACCTCCAGCATTAGTTCAATGGGCATATTTATAAGAGTTTTGCTATCTAAACTCTTTTAGCCACATACGAAGTGGCTGTTTTAGACACTTGCCCTCTCCTAAAATTTATGACCTTCGTTTTTCGTGTATTTATGTCTAAGCCATTTCTTCTTGATTATAAACGCTCCCTTGAAAATTAAGGATATCATTCCGAAACTCTCCCCTTGGAAAGACGAATTGTAGTGCTGTAAATGCACTTCTCACATTCTATAGAGTGCAGTTTGGTACTGAGTTGTGACAATAGATGTTACTTCCATTAAAAGTATCATTGCACGGTTTTTAATGTGTTTGCTATTTGTCTAATAAAACTCAGCAATAACTTAGCCATTAGACAAAACATGTAGATTACTTCTTTCCTTTGCCAGATAAACTAAAATATATTGATTACAAATGCAACCTCATAGTGAGCTCTCGGCCAATGTAGAGTATCGCGCGTTTTACCTCTGAGTTTCAAGAGCAGGTAGAAGTTGGTTCTGTTAAAATCATAGTTGCATATATTTCCTGTTGTCTTGGATATGCTCCAATGCGTACGAGAAAGACAGAATTAGAACACGCTCTTTCAAGTTCACGACTATCATGCACCGGGACCGGATGGAATTCACATGCAAATGTTACATCTCTCACCCGAAGGTTAATTAATCCTGCTTCAGGTCTATAACCTTGCTGGTTTGAAGGCACTTTTCCTGGTAAGTGGCGAGAAGCCGCAATTATATCTATTTTGAAATCTGGAATGGACCGTCGTCTCACTTCTAACTACTAAATGCTCATCCTACAGTTTGGAAGCTGGTCATTCAAGAAAACTTTTTATCACTTTCAAAGATCCACTTGTATACAGCATCACAGGAATTATAACTGCTGTGCCATTTCTTCTGCCAGCAATTGAAAGGACAGTCTGTCCAATAAGGTATGTGTGAACACACAACTTGAACATCTACTCTGTTTCCTGTAAGTTCCAAAAGTTATGATACTCCCCCCCCCCCGGGGGGGCTACTGCGGTAGGTACGGGAATTGGCGATCCCGGGTTCCCGAGCCAAACTGGCACCCTCCATGTGGGTTCCTTTTAGTGGTGAGGGGTCAGACAAAACACCCACCAGAATGTAGGCCGTGCGTGGAGACCCACGTCAGTGAAAAAGTTTGTCCTGGTGGTTGAGGGATGCGCATTTGAACCGCGTTCTTCTGAATTCGGGGAGGCTGCACATTTCCAATACACTACTTAGGTTTCTGCTTCACCTAAACAGGAGGTTTAGGGACTAACCCACCCCTAATCAATCGGCCAGGACTATTTATTGTACAGAACTCCAGGGTGAGCGGGACAGCGAGCTCGCTATATCTCCTGTGTAGCCTTGTCACCCGTCACCGTGCTTCATTTTAGGTATATCTAGGCACTCCTATTTTAATTGTTTTATCTGTTTTAGCGCCTTTTGTGATTTCAGTGGTTAAGGAATTTTTAGTCTATTGTGACGCAGACGGCGAACTCGCGTTGCCGATCGATAATGCGGACTGGCTGTGGCGGCGGGGGGGGGGGGACGCAAGGGGTGGCACCTTCTCCTACCGCGCGAATGTGCACGAAGGCTCCAGAATGATTTCCCCCTCCATAATGGATGAATCGAGAGGTTTCGGGGCGATCGATACAAGCGAGGCGACGGTTAGTTGAGAGGAGGACGTCGTGGCGTGCGGACGTGTAGTAAGTTGAGTGAGTGACCGTGAGCCGGGTGGACGTGTAGTTGAGTTGAGCGGACGGGTAAAGACGAACTGGCAAGGTTGAATGGTGTAAATTAAATTGTAATTGTGTACATTAAACTGTAATTGGAATAAGGTGGAAATAAAGAACATTTTTGAGTGGTGAAATTGGACTTTTCATTTCACGAGCCCACAAAGTCACACTGGTGTCAGGAAGCGGGACGATAACCACCGAATATTACGGCCATGGAATCGGCATTCAAAATGCTTTTGGCGAAGATGAACGAGTTAACAACAAAAAACGGAAGCGGCAAATAACAGCCTGGCCGCGAAGCTGGAGACTATAAATAACAACCTTACCGCCGAGTTGAAGGAAATGAAGACGGAAAATGGAAACCTCGCTGCGAAGACGGAAACCGCAAACAACAACTTGGCCACGACAATGACCGCAAAGATGGCCGAACTGACAACGGAGAAGAGGGAGGCGAACGAGCTCCCCGGCGCCAAGTTTGAGGAACGATTGCCCGGCGTTAGGGATGACGTCACGAATCTGGGCAAGCGGATGGGTCAAGTAGACGACCGCCTTAATGATTTAGAAGAAAAGGCCGACAACATCGCCAAACCCCTCACCCGCCTGACAGTGGAACACCGACCTTATGTGTGGACGGAGGACGCCAAAGACGCTTTCCAGCACCTGAAGGAAACCCTGTGCAGTGCTCCAATTTTGGGTCTCCCACAACCAGGTGGCGCCTTCATTGTGGACACCGACCCTAGCGACCATTGCATTGGAGATGTCCTATCGCAGATCCAGGACGGCCATGAGCGGGTGATAGCGTACTACAGCAAGACGCTATCCAAGGTAGAGAACCACTGCGTCACCCGACGGGACTTACTGGCGGTAGTAAAGACATTGGAGCACTTCCACAAGTACCTGTATGGTCAGCCATTCCACCTGAGGACTGAGCATTCCGCCCTAACCTGGCTATTGAGCTTTAAGAACCTGGAAGGCCAGACAGCACGTTGGGCCCAGAGGCTGCAGGAGTACGACTTCACCTCGGAACATCGTAGAGGGGAGAGCCACGGTAACGCTGACGCCATGTCCCGAAGACCCTGTCCAGTAGAGTGCGGCCAGTGTACAAGAGTGGAAGAGAAGGAGCGTGCCGCAGCAGTCCGAGTAGTTGTGGCAGTGCCTGCTGAAGGCTGGGATAGCGCAGGCCTGAGGAGGGAGCAGCTGCAGGACGCAGACTTGGGGCCACTCTTAAGGGAAGTGGAGGCAGGGACGAGACCTACCTGGGAGGACATCGCACCGAGGAGCGCCACCTACAAGTCGTACTGGGCCCAATGGGACTCGTTGAAGACCAGAGAGGGCGTGCTCTTCCGGGAATGGGAACCACCCGATGGGAAGACCCAGAGAGAACAGTTGGTACTTCCCCGGAGTAAGGTACCGGAAGTCTTGGAAGAAGTGCACGCTGGTACTTCAGGAGGACACCTGGGAGCGAACCGAACGATTGACAAACTTCGGCAGCGCCAGTAGGCTGAGACTCCGAGCAGATGCTGGTGGTGCACCGGGACCGTATAGCCCGCTACGATGGTGCTGTTCGGGACGACCAGCCTTGAGGAGGGTGCAGTGTGTGGCAGACGGCGAACTCGCGTTGCCGATCGATAATGCGGACTGGCGGTGGTGGCGGGGGGGACGCAAGGGGTGGCACCTCCTCCTACCGCGGGAAGGTGCACGAAGGCTCCAGAATGATTTCCCCCTCCATAATGGAAGAATCGATAGATTTCGGGGCGATCGATACAAGCGAGGCGACGGTTAGTTGAGTGGAGGACGTCGCGGCGTGCGGACGTGTAGTTAGTTGAGTGAGTGACCGTAAGCCGGGTGAACGTGTAGTTGAGTTGAGCGGACGGGTAAAGACGAACTGGCAAGGTTGAATGGTGTAAATTAAATTGTAAATGTGTACATTAAACTGTAATTGGAATAAGGTGGAAATAAAGAACATTTTGGAGTGGTGAAATTGGACTGTTCATTTCACGAGCCAACAAAGTCACACTATTTAAGTGCTTTTTAATGGATTTTAGTGGTTTTAATGGTTTTAGCGTGTGAGTTTCAGCTGTAATCATTTCGTAGTTTAAGCTCAGGCGCTAATGACCTCAGCTGTTTTGCGCCCCTAAACCCCACTACTTCTACTACTACTACTACTACTACTAGTACTACTACTACTACTACTACAACTACTACTACAGGGTTAAGGTGCCCTAATGTGGAATACTTTTTATATGTACTTAATGTATTGCCCTTAATTTTGATTTATAAATCTGATAACTGATAAAACAATTCCTAGCTAACTTAGGAATAGAGTATTCAAAACACAAATCAGACAGTCTGTAATGTTAATCGCCCCTCAAAATCCAACCTCTACGGTCCTCGTCCCGAGGGGTGGGCAACAGGAAGTAGGGGACTGACTGATGGGGTGATGTACGGTGGGGACTTGGTGTACCCAAAGACTGCTACGGCTGCCGAGAAGGACCATCAGTAACCCCGAAAACTGGCAGAAGAGGCTCTGGTATTTTTCCCCAGGGACCTACTACGGTAGGTACGGGATTGGCGATCCCGGGGTCCCTAGCCACTCACCCTCATTTCATCCCCTTCACCTCCATCAACTGTGCCACGTTTAGCTACTGCTGGTCAGTAAGCATCATGTTCTTCCTCTTCTAGTTTTTATTATTATTATTAGCACGTAAGGTCTTAGGTTTATAACTCCTGTCTCACCAGCAGGGATCTCTCCTATCTCCGTGGTTCTGTCCCACGGTTTTCAGCGCGGCTTCCGACATGTGTGCTCTCTGGAGGTCTCAAAAGTGAAGGTTGAGCGGACCCTTCGCACTGCCCCTATGTGTAGCCTTAAGTGCGGAGCCCGTCCACACCGTCAAGTAAACCCACGTAGCTCCTTGAGGGCTCGGTCTGTGTTAATCTCCCGACGGCCGTGTTGCCGTTGGGTTAGTATCACGGACCGGACGTGTTACCGCTGACGGAACCCCGGTGTAATCAACCACAAGTCCCCTGAATCCGCGTGTGCCTATTATACGCAGCCCGGCCTAAAGTGGGGAGCCACAGGCGGTTATTCCTGTGGTAGGGGCATAAAGCCGGGGTGTGCGTGGTGAACGGTTTACCCATACGGACAAGCAGTGGATATTGAAGGGTAGCTTTTCTGAGGTACAAATGAGATCGGTCATGGGTGGGGTCCCCATGACGGCACAGACCGTGAAGATTCGGTGTCTTTCTTTCTTTAACCCCCGGATGGCAGGCTGACGCCGACGGTTCCGGATCGGGGTCTATATCATCATGTCTCCGCGCAAAACCTCCTTCATTGACCCTTATTTATTGATGACCTTGGCATGTGATGGCAAAACGTTTAAGGATATTAGCCCATTTTATATAAAGCGAGAAATAGAAAAGATCAGTGGCCCTGTCAAAAACGCTACGCGTCTCCGAGACGGCAACCTACTATTAGAGACCACAACTGCAGAGCAATCTAAAAAAACTGCAAAAGGCGACCTTGTTGGGCTCCTACCCGATCCGGGTAGCCCCACACAAAACTCTTAACACCTGCAGAGGAGTAGTCACCACCTCCAGCTTAGATGGTCTTGCTAATGAAGAGATAGTAAGTTGCCTCTCTGATCAACTTGTTTGTCAGGCGTACCGCTTAACACGGGAAAAAGATGGCAAGCAGTACCCACTAAGTACGGTATTTCTAACTTTTGCTGGGACGAAGTTACCCGAATACATATATTGCGGCTACGAACGTGCTAGCGTCCGCCAGTATGTCCCGAACCCCATGCGCTGTTTACAATGTCAGCGGTTCGGACATACGAAGGTCACATGTACCAATCCTGCTCTTTGTGAGCAATGTGGCCTACCGAAACACGACGATCCTAACTGCAGTCGAACACCTTGTTGCGTGAACTGTGGCGGTAGTCATCCCTCCAGCTCGCGACAGTGCCCTAGATTCATGGACGAAAAAAGCATACAGGAGCTACGTGTAAACGAACGCCTGACTTTTCCAGAGGCACGACGGCGCTTTGAACAACTGAAGCCTGCGACTACTGGATATGCATCAGCAGCTCGCCGTACTACTAATACCACTGTTGCTGTTCAACACGTCCCTGTCGCCCACGCATCCACGCAGACTGACTTTCTAGCCGTTAAACCCACGTCTCAGGCTGTTTGTATATCCACCAGCACAGCCTCCGCTTCAACCGTACAGACTCCAGCCAACAAGCCATCAGCGGGTAACAACCATCCCGTGGTAAATGCGAAAAACCGATCCCGACCACAACATAGATCGCGAAGTCGCTCGCCTTCTATTAGATCCCGGTCTCGTTCTACGAGCCGTAGGAGTTCTGACTCCCGATCTTCAGCGGAGTCACAGGAGGCTAATGATTTTCGAATTGTAGGGCCCAAGTCAGGCAAGGTCAAGAAAAAGGTGAAAACGGCCCATTAAAAGCTCTTTATGGAAATAATCCAGTGGAATGTCAATGGTTTTCGAGCTCGTGCTCAAGACCTACAACATTTAGTTTCTCAACGGTCACCGTCAATAATTTGCCTATAGGAAACCCACTTACATCCCAATCACTCGTTACACCTTCACTCTTTTTCTGCATTTAGAAGCGACTCTCTTGCAGGTATGCGTGCAAGCGGTGGCGTTGCTACCTTAGTGGCGCCTAACATCTCAGCCGCCAACGTTCCTCTCACCACACCATTGCAAGCTGTGGCCGTCCGACTACAGCTGGAGAGCATCAGTTTTACCATCTGTAACATGTACCTGCCGCCGCTCAGTATAATTCCAGAGCGGGAACTTCTAGCGCTATTGGCTCAGCTCCCCTCACCAATACTCCTTGTGGGAGATTTGAATGCCAAGCACACGCTCTGGGGATCAGACACAGATGGCGCCCGTGGATGCCTCCTCGTAGACGTCTCCGATAAGTCTGACCTGCTTCTGCTAAATACTGGTGACCCGACATTCCTATCATCCGCTTATGGTACACATTCCGTAATAGACCTTTCTTTCTGCAGTCCGTCAATAGTACCACTACTTGAGTGGTCAGTACTTTCCGACCTCTTTGGCAGTGATCATTCACTTTTCTAGCCGCCAATGTGTACCTTCTCGACATCCCCGCTGGATTATTTCCAAAGCTAACTGGGGAAAATTCCAATCCCTCATACAGCTCATCGACGATGGTTTCGACACCATTGACGAAATGGTCGAATATTTTACTTGCTCGATCCTGCTCGCAGCAGAATCCAGCATTCCTCGAGGTTCATCCAAACACGTCGTATCCCTGTACCGTGGTGGTGTGAGGAATGCAGTTTGGCTGTCAAAGCACGCAAACGTGCTTTGCGCGTTTTTCAGCGGCACCCGACGGAAGGGAACTTCGTCGCCTTCAAACGTTCTCGCGCTAGGGCACGCTTTATATTGCGCAACGCAAAGCGTAAATCCTGGGAAGCCTATGTGTCTTCGCTTTCCCGGCGCAGCTCTACTTAACAAGTATGGTCAGCTGTGCGGCGGATGTATGGCAAGTATCGCCGGACGGTAATTCCCGGCCTTGCCATCAACGGTTCCATGTGCACCACCGAACAGGACATGGCTGAAGCCCTAGCTGCCATATTTGCTGCTACTAGCCAAACTGCCCACTATGACGCTCTCTTCTTGCCTATTAATGAAAAGGCGGAGCGGGTACCACTGAATTTTAATAGTGACTGCAACGAGCCGTACAATCAACCTTTCACCGCAGCCGAGCTCGCCCATTCTCTGGCGCTAGCAAAGGATTCTTCTCCAGGTCCCGATGACGTACACCGACAGATGCTGCTACATCTTCCATCTGAGGCGCTATGTTTCCTTTTAAACATCTATAACCGCATTTGGCATGAGCGGGTTTTCCCTTCCTCCTGGCGAGAGGGTATCGTCATCCCCATCCCTCGACCCGGAAAGGACCGCACGCTACCATCTAGCTACCGCCCCATTTGCCTAACGAGTGTCATCTGTAAGACGTTGGAGCGAATGATAAACGCTCGGTTAAATTGGCGGCTAGAAAAACATAACCATCTGTCCAACTTGCAATGCGGTTTTCGTCGCCATCGCTCAAGTGTCGATAATCTAACACGCCTTGAGGGGTATATTTCCGATGCGTTTCTACTGAAACAGCACGCCGTGAGCGTGTTCCTCGACCTGGAGAAGGCTTACGACAGCACCTGGCGGTACCGCATACTCCGTGACCTACATGGTTACGGTATGCGTGGTCATCTACCCGAATTCCTATCAACTTTTTAAAACTTCGCCGTTTTCGGGTTCGCATAGGAAACACGATATCACGGGAGCGGATACAGGAGAACGGCGTACCTCAAGGGTCAATTTTGAGTGTCACCCTTTTTTCCGTAGCGATTAACGGCATCCCTAGTGCCGTTCGAAGTGGAATTCCATCATCCCTCTATGTTGACGACTTCGCAGTCTATTATAGGTCTGCGAACATAGATCACATTGAGCGCCAGCAGCAGCTGACCATTACCCAGCTAGCAGCTTGGGCGCTTCAAACTGGCTTCCGTTTTTCAGCTGCGAAGACGCAGTGTATCCACTTTCACCGCCTACGAGGTATTCACCCGCCTCCTGATCTTCATTTGAACGGCACACCCCTGCCATTTGTCTCGCACCTGAAGTTCTTGGGCCTCTACTTGGACCGACAACTCAATTGGGAGCACCACATTCGTCACCTTCGAGCCTCTTGCGATCGTTCTCTTCGGGTGCTGAAGGTATTATCTGGAGCATCATGGGGGGGGGGGGCGATCGCACGGTAATGTTGAGGCTCTACCGCTCTCTGGTTCGTTCCAAGCTGGTCTATGGCAGTTTTATTTATGGCGGAGCGACCGCCTCTAAACTTCGCCTTTTAGACACCGTACATCATACTGGCATCCGCCGTGCCACAGGAGCTTTACGCACCAGTCGAGTCGACTGCCTGTATGCAGACTCAGGCGAACCTCCACTCCATATTCGTCGCTCGCTGTTACTCTGCTCATACGTTTCGAAGTTGGCAAGTTATTCCAATCATGCTTGTTTTAAAACAGTTCTGTGTCCAGATATAGTCCACCGTTATATGCGCCCTGGTTCTCACACACGCCCCGTGGGAATAAGATTTCGGGATCTACTACATTCGCATGGCCTCCGAATGCCTCGCGTGGAGAGGTCGTCCATCTGTCCTTATCCTGCATGGCAGCTCGATCGTGCGCTGTTCGATCTCGCTCTTTCAAGCAACTCTAGACTCGCTACTCCACATTCGGTGTTCCAACAACTTTTTGCCTAACTATTACGCCGTTACCCTATGTTCCGGTCTTTACAAGACGGTTCTCAGTTAGCTAGCACTACGGGTTGCGCGTTCTTCATTAACGGTGGGGCTCATAAATTTCGACTTCTGGACTCCACTTCGGTCTTCTCAGCAGAGCTGTATGCCATCTACTATTTGCTCCTTTTTATTTGCAAGTTAGCCCCTGGCTCTTTTAATGTTTGCACTGACTGTCTAAGTTCTCTTCAGGCCTTGCAACAGCTTACTGCCGCTCACTCCCTTGTTTTAAAAATACAGGCCAAGATCTCGCAAATGCTCGGTCGAGGATACCATTTTGTTTTTACTTGGACCCCAGGCCATGTGGGCATTTCCGGGAACGAGGAATGGACGCGGCTGCTAGGTCCGTTTGCCGTGTGCCCCGGAGTTTAACAACTACGGTGCCATACCAGGATGTGCAACGTATTTTCCGTCGCCAGCTCCTATCTGCTTGGCAGAAATCCTGGACAGCTATAGAAGGCACACAACTCCGGGCTATAAAGGAGAGCGTATAGCCCTGGCCAAATTCCTGTAGGGATAACCAGCGGGCCGAGGTGATACTCACCCGGCTGAGAATTGGGTACACACGAGCGACTCATGGTCATTTGATAAGAGGGGAACCTGCCCCAGTGTGTACTCCATGTGCAGTAAGCCTCACTGTGCAGCAGGAATTACTCGAGTGCCCGCAGTACGCCCGCGTTCGCCAGTTAGGCTTGGTGACTAACTTGCGTGTTTTAGGGGACGACCCAGTGGCCGTGGTTAAGGCACTGCGGTTTGTCGCCCAAATCGGTTTTATTAAACAAGTCTAACTTGCATTTCATATTTCTTAATTTTAGAGATTTTAAATTAGTAGTCTATAGATGGTTTTTATGTCCTTTTAACAGTTGAATCTTTTTAATATATTTCAATTATTTAGCTAATTTTTATAGCTTTTAGGTTTTAGTGTTGACTTCGGGCCCAAATGAGCTTGTTGTCGACGGGCCCTAAAACACCACACACTCAATCACACGTGCGCGTTCGATCTCGCTCTTTCCAGCAACTCTAGACTCGTTACTCCACATTCAGTGTTCCAACAACTTTTAGCCGAACTACTAGGCCGTTACCCTATTTTCCGGTCTTTACGGACGGTTCTCAGGTAGCACTACTTCATTAACGTTGAGGCTCATAAATTTCGACTTCTGGACTCCACTTCGGTCTTCTCAGTAGAGCTGAATGCCATCTACTATTCGCTCCTTTTTATTTGCAAGTTAGCCCCTGGTTCTTTTATTGTTTGCACTGACCCTCCAAGTGCTCTTCAGGCCCTCCAACAGCACACTGCCGCTTACTCCCTTGTTTTAAAAATACAGACACAGATCTCGCAAATGCTCGGTCGAGAATACCATATTGTTTTGACTTGGAACCCAGGCCATGTGGGCATTTCCAGGAACGAGGAGGCGGACGCGGCTGCTAAGTCCGCTTGCCGTTTGTCCCGGAGTTTAAAAACTACGTTGCTATACCAGGATGTGCAACGTTTTTTCAGACGCCAGCTCCTATCAGCTTGGCAGCATCCTCTCTGTAAAATCTTTGTCGACCATTCTGTGAAGCAACTATGTTGGCGAGCAGCGAGTTCTACGATGGCGATACAGTTTGAAGCAATGGTGTTTAGCTCAGGGTAAAGCAATGAGGTTTTCACAGGGTATGCGTGGATTTGTGTGTGAAGGATGGTTTAATGATAATGGAATGCCCTTTTCAAACTGATTTATTAACTGCTTCTTTTTCTCAGAACATCCAACTTGAAGTTCCCGACCAAGGATTACCACTAGATCACTGTTCAGAGAGACTGAAGGTGGAATGCTTATTACTCGATAAACTTAATTCGTTCTTCACGTACATATGAACCGACAATTATCTTCTCTCACCTCTTATGGTCTGTCCTCAACCAAGACAAAAGAAGTGGACCGTCCTAATCGGTCTAACGCCATGGACTCACCGAATGACCACAGATGCGCGTGGGTGCATCACTTTCACTTTCTGAAAGCCCCTTATTTAACCAAAGATTTCCTTTGTGGCTACTTTGCCATGTCATTATGAATGGTACGAATAATACCCTATTCAACAAATCATGTGCTATCCTTTAGAAATCTGCTAAGGACACTGTTTTTTACGTTTCTGTTGTTAAAACAACTTACTCACCCAAACTGCTATTCGACTCAACTGCCCTTGCACGTGTTGTAACAAAGAACCAACATTTCTTTGAAATCCATCATGATTCTTTATACATTGCAATCCTTTATTTTCTGTATCAGCTGAGAAGTCTAGTGTAAATAATTCTGCTATTACCTCCAGCATTAGTTCAATGGGCATATTTATAAGAGTTTTGCTATCTAAACTCTTTTAGCCACATACGAAGTGGCTGTTTTAGACACTTGCCCTCTCCTAAAATTTATGACCTTCGTTTTTCGTGTATTTATGTCTAAACCATTTCTTCTTGATTATAAACGCTCCCTTGAAAATTAAGGATATCATTCCGAAACTCTCCCCTTGGAAAGACGAATTGTAGTGCTGTAAATGCACTTCTCACATTCTATAGAGTGCAGTTTGGTACTGAGTTGTGAAAATAGATGTTACTTCCATTAAAAGTATCATTGCACGGTTTTTAATGTGTTTGCTATTTGTCTAATAAAACTCAGCAATAACTTAGCCATTAGACAAAACATGTAGATTACTTCCTTCCTTTGCCAGATAAACTAAAATATATTGATTACAAATTCAACCTCATAGTGAGCTCTCGGCCAATGTAAAGTATCGCGCGTTTTACCTCTCAGTTTCAAGAGCAGGTAGAAGTTGGTTCTGTTAAAATCATAGTTGCATATATTTCCTGTTGTCTTGGATATGCTCCAATTGCGTACGAGAAAGACAGAATTAGAACACGCTCTTTCAAGTTCACGACTATCATGCACCGGGACCGGATGGAATCCACTTTCAAATGTTACATCTCTCACCTGAAGGTTAATTAATCCTGCTTCAGGTCTATAACCTTGCTGGTTTGAAGGCACTTTTCTTGGTAAGTGGCGAGAAGCCGCAATTATACCTATTTTGAAATCTGGAATGGACCGTGGTCTCCCTTCTAACTAATAAATGCTCATCCTAAAGTTTGGAAGCTGGTCTGTCAAGAAATCTTTTTATCACTTTCAAAGATCCACTTATATATAGCATCACAGGAATTATAACTGCTGTGCCATTTCTTCTGCCAGCAATTGAAAGGGCGGTCTGTCCAATAAGGTATGTGTGAACACACAACTTGAACATCTACTCTGTTTCCTGTAAGTTCCAAAAGTTATGATACTCCCCCCCGGGGGGGGGGCTACTGCGGTAGGCACGGGAATTGGCGATCCCGGGTTCCCGAGTCAAACTGGCACCCTCCATGTGGGTTCCTTTTAGTGGTGAGGGGTCAGACAAAACACCCACCAGAATGTAGGCCGTGCGTGGAGACCCACGTCAGTGAAAAAGTTTGTCCTGGTGGTTGAGGGATGCGCATTTGAACCGCGTTCTTCTGAATTCGGGGAGGCTGCACATTTCCAATACACTACTTAGGTTTCTGCTTCACCTAAACAGGAGGTTTAGGGACTAACCCACCCCTAATCAATCGGCCAGGACTATTTATTGTACCGAACTCCAGGGTGAGCGGGACAGCGAGCTCGCTATATCTCCTGTGTAGCCTTGTCACCCGTCACCGTGCTTCATTTTAGGTATATCTAGGCACTCCTATTTTATTTGTTTTATCTGTTTTAGCGCCTTTTGTGATTTCAGTGTTTAAGGAATTTTTAGTCTATTGTGACGCAGACGGCGAACTCGCGTTGCCGATCGATAATGCGGACTGGCTGTGGCGGCGGGGGGGACGCAAGGGGTGGCACCTTCTCCTACCGCGCGAATGTGCACGAAGGCTCCAGAATGATTTCCCCCTCCATAATGGATGAATCGAGAGGTTTCGGGGCGATCGATACAAGCGAGGCGACGGATAGTTGAGTGGAGGAAGTCGCGGCGTGCGGACGTGTAGTAAGTTGAGTGAGTGACCGTGAGCCGGGTGGACGTGTAGTTGAGTTGAGCGGACGGGTAAAGACGAACTGGCAAGGTTGAATGGTGTAAATTAAATTGTAATTGTGTACATTAAACTGTAATTGGAATAAGGTGGAAATAAAGAACATTTTTGAGTGGTGAAATTGGACTTTTCATTTCACGAGCCCACAAAGTCACACTGGTGTCAGGAAGCGGGACGATAACCACCGAATATTACGGCCATGGAATAGGCATTGAAAATGCTTTTGGCGAAGATGAACGAGTTAACAACAAAAAACGGAAGCGGCAAATAACAGCCTGGCCGCGAAGCTGGGGACTATAAATAACAACCTTACCGCCGAGTTGAAGGAAATGAAGACGGAAAATGGAAACCTCGCTGCGAAGACGGAAACGGCAAAAAACCACTTGGCCACGACAATGACCGCAAAGATGGCTGAACTGACAACGGAGAAGAGGGAGGCGAGCGAGGTCCTCGGCGCCAAGTTTGAGGAACGGTTGCCCGGCGTTAGGGATGACGTCACGAATCTGGGCAAGCGGATGGGTCAAGTGGACGACCGCCTTAATGATTTAGAGGAAAAGGCCGACATCGCCAAACCCCTCACCCGCCTGACAGAGGAACACCAACCTTATGTGTGGACGCAGGACGCCAAAGACGCTTTCCAGCACATGAAGGAAACCCTGAGCAGTGCTCCAATTTTGGGTCTCCCACAACCAGGTGGCGTCTTCATTGCGGACACCGACGCTAGCGACCATTGCATTGTCCTATCGCAGATCCAGGACGGCCATGAGCGGGTGATAGCGTACTACAGCAAGACGCTATCCAAGGGAGAGAACTACTGTGTCACCCGACGGGAGTTACTGGCGGTAGTAAAGACATTGGAGCACTTCCACAAGTACCTGTATGGTCAGCCATTCCACCTGAGGACTGAGCATTCCGCCCTAACCTGGCTATTGAGCTTTAAGAACCTGGAAGGCCAGACAGCACGTTGGGCCCAGAGGCTGCAGGAGTACGACTTCACCTCGGAACATCGTAGAGGGGAGAGCCACGGTAACGCTGACGCCATGTCCCGAAGACCCTGTCCAGAAGAGTGCGGCCAGTGTACAAGAGTGGAAGAGAAGGAGCGTGCCGCAGCAGTCCGAGTAGTTGTGGCAGTGCCTGCTGAAGGCTGGGATAGCGCAGGCCTGAGGAGGGAGCAGCTGGCGGACGCAGACTTGGGGCCACTCTTAAGGGAAGTGGAGGCAGGGACGAGACCTACCTGGGAGGACATCGCACCGAGGAGCGCCACCTACAAGTCGTACTGGGCCCAATGGGACTCGTTGAAGACCAGAGAAGGCGTGCTCTTCCGGGTATGGGAACCACCCGATGGGAAGACGCAGAGAGAACAGTTGGTACTTCCCCGGAGTAAGGTACCGGAAGTCTTGGAAGAAGTGCACGCTGGTACTTCAGGAGGACACCTGGGAGCGAACAGAACGATTGACAAACTTCGGCAGCGCCAGTAGGCTGAGACTCCGAGCAGATACTGGTGGTGCACCTGGACCGTATAGCCCGCTACGATGGTGCTGTTCGGGACAACCAGCCTTGAGGAGGGCGCAGTGTGACGCAGACGGCGAACTCGCGTTGCCGATCGATAATGCGGACTGGCGGTGGTGGCGGTGGGGACGCAAGGGGTGGCACCTCCTACCGCGGGAAGGTGCACGAAGGCTCCAGAATGATTTCCCCCTCCATAATGGAAGAATCGATAGGTTTCGGGGCGATCGATACAAGCGAGGCGACGGTTAGTTGAGTGGAGGACGTCGCGGCGTGCGGACGTGTAGTTAGTTGAGTGAGTGACCGTAAGCCGGGTGGACGTGTAGTTGAGTTGAGCGGACGGGAAAAGACGAACTGGCAAGGTTGAATGGTGTAAATTAAATTGTAAATGTGTACATTAAACTGTAATTGGAATAAGGTGGAAATAAAGAACATTTTTGAGTGGTGAAATTGGACTTTTCTTTTCACGAGCCAACAAAGTCACACAATTGAAGTGCTTTTTAATGGATTTTAGTGGTTTTAATGGTTTTAGCGTGTGAGTTTCAGCTGTAATCATTTCGTAGTTTAAGCGCAGGCGCTAATGACCTCAGCTGTTTTGCGCCCCTAAACCCCACTACTACTACTACTACTACTACTACTACTACTACTACTACTACTACTACTACTACTACTACTACTACTACTACTACTACTATTACTACTACTACTACTACTACTACTACTAGTACTACTACTACAACTACTACTACAGGGTTAAGGTGCCCTAATGTGGAATACTTTTTATATGTACTTAATCTATTGCCCTTAATTTTGATTTATAAATCTGATAACTGATAAAACAATTCCTAGCTAACTTAGGAATATAGTATTCAAAACACAAATCAGACAGTCTGTAATGTTAATCGCCCCTCAAAATCCAACCTCTGCCGTCCTCGTCCCGAGGGGTGGGCAACAGGAAGTAGGGGACTGACTGATGGGGTGATGTACGGTGGGGACTTGGTGTACCCAACGACTGCTATGGCTGCCGAGAAGGCCCATCAGTAACCCCGAAAACTGGCAGAAGAGGCTCTGGTATTTTTCCCCAGGGACCTACTACGGTAGGTACGGGATTGGCGATCCCGGGGTCCCTAGCCACTCACCCTCATTTCATCCCCTTCACCTCCATCAACTGTGCCACGTTTAGCTACTGCTGGTCAGTAAGCATCATGTTCTTCCTCTTCTAGTTTTTATTATTATTATTAGCACGTAAGGTCTTTGGTTTATAACTCCTGTCTCACCAGCAGGGATCTCTCCTATCTCTGTGGTTCTGTCCCACGGTTTTCAGTGCGGCTTCCGACATGTGTGCTCTCCGGAGGTCTCAAAAGTGAAGGTTGAGCGGACCCTTCGCACTGCCCCTAGGTGTAGCCTTAGGTTCGGAGCCCGTCCACACCGTCAAGTACACCCACGTAGCTCCTTGAGGACCCGGTATGTGTTAATCTCCCGACGGCCGTGTTGCCGTTGGGTTAGTATCACGGACCGGACGTGTTACCGCTGACGGAACCCCGGTGTAATCAACCACAAGTCCCCTGAATCCGCGTGTGCCTATTATACGCAGCGCGGCCTAAAGTGGGAAGCCACAGGCGGTTATACCTGTGGTAGGGGCATAAAGCCGGGGTGTGCGTGGTGAACGGTTTACCCATACGGACAAGCAGTGGATATTGAAGGGTAGCTTTTCTGAGGTACAAATGAGATCGGTCATGGGTGGGTCCCCATGACGGCACAGACCGTGAAGATTCGGTGTCTTTCTTTCTTTAACCCCCGGATGGCAGGCTGACGCCGACGGTTCCGGATCGGGGTCTATATCATCATGTCTCTGCGCAAAACCTCCTTCATTGACCCTTATTTATTGATGACCTTGGCATGTGATGGCAAAATGTATAAGGATATTAGCCCATTTTATATAAAGCGAGAAATAGATAAGATCAGTGGCCCTGTCAAAAACGCTACGCGTCTCCGAGACGGCAACCTACTATTAGAGACCACAACTGCAGAGCAATCTAAAAAACTGCAAAAGGCGACTTTGTTGGGCTCCTACCCGATCCGGGTAGCCCCACACAAAACTCTTAACACCTGCAGAGGTGTAGTCACCACCTCCAGCTTAGATGGTCTTGCTAATGAAGAGATAGTAAGTTGCCTCTCTGATCAACTTGTTTGTCAGGCGTACCGCTTAACACGGAAACAAGATGGCAAGGAGTACCCACTACGTACGGTATTTCTAACTTTTGCTGGGACGAAGTTACCCGAATACATATATTGCGGCTACGAACGTGCTAGCGTCCGCCAGTATGTCCCGAACCCCATGCGCTGTTTCCAATGTCAGCGGTTCGGACATACGAAGGTCACATGTACCAATCCTGCTCTTTGTGAGCAATGTGGCCTACCGAAACACGACGATCCTAACTGCAGTCGAACACCTTGTTGCGTGAAATGTGGCGGTAGTCATCCCTCCAGCTCGCGACAGTGCCCTAGATTCATGGACGAAAAAAGCATACAGGAGCTACGTGTAAAGGAACGCCTGACTTTTCCAGAGGCACGACGGCGCTTTGAACAACTGAAGCCTGCGACTACTGGATATGCATCAGCAGCTCGCCGTACTACTAATACCACTGTTGCTGTTCAACACGTCCCTGTCGCCCACGCATCCACGCAGACTGACTTTCTAGCCGTTAAACCCACGTCTCAGGCTGTTTGTATATCCACCAGCACAGCCTCCGCTTCAACCGTACAGACTCCAGCCACCAAGCCATCAGCGGGTAACAACCATCCCGTGGTAAATGCGAAAAACCGATCCCGACCACAACATAGATCGCGAAGTCGCTCGCCTTCTATTAGATCCCGGTCTCGTTCTACGAGCAGTAGAAGTTCTGACACCCGATCTTCAGCGGAGTCACAGGAGGCTAACGATTTTCGAATCGTAGGGCCCAAGTCAGGCAAGGTCAAGAAAAAGGTGAAAGCGGCCCATTAAAAACTCTATGGAAATAATCCAGTGGAATGTCAATGGTTTTCGAGCTCGTGCTCAAGACCTACAACATTTAGTTTCTCAACGGTCACCGTCAATAATTTGCCTATAGGAAACCCACTTACATCCCAATCACTCGTTACACCTTCACTCTTTTTCTGCATTTAGAAGCGACTCTCTTGCAGGTATGCGTGCAAGCGGTGGCGTTGCTAACTTAGTGGCGCCTAACATCTCAGCCATCAACGTTCCTTTCACCACAGCATTGCAAGCTGTTACCGTCCGACTACAGTTGGAGAGCATCAGTTTTACCATCTGTAACATGTACCTGCCGCCGCTCAGTATAGTTCCAGAGCGGGATCTTCTAGCGCTATTGGCTCAGCTCCCCTCACCACTACTCCTTGTGGGAGAATTGAATGCCAAGCACACGCTCTGGGGATCAGACACAGATGGCAACCGTGGATGCCTCCTCGTAGACGTCTCCGATAAGTCTGACCTGCTTCTGCTAAATACTGGTGATCCGAAATTCCTATCATCCGCTTATGGTACACATTCCGTACTAGACCTTTCTTTCTGCAGTCCGTCATTAGTACCACTACTTGAGTGGTCAGTACTTTCCGACCTCTTTGGCAGTGATCATTACCCCATTAACATTCATTTTTCTGGCCGCCAATGTGTACCTTCTCGACATCCCCGCTGGATTATTTCCAAAGCTAACTGGGGAAAATTCCAATCCCTCATGCAGGTCATCGACGATGGTTTCGACACCATTGCTCGATCCTGCTCGCAGCAGAATCCAGCATTCCTCGAGGTTCACCCACACCACGTCGTATCCCTGTACCGTGGTGGTCCGAGGAATGCAGTTTGGCTGTCAAAGCACGCAAACGTGCTTTGCGCGTTTTTCAGCGGCACCCGACGGAAGGGAACTTCGTCGCCTTCAAACGTTCTCGCGCTAGGGCACGCTTTATATTGCGCAACGCAAAGCGTAAATCCTGGGATGCCTATGTGTCTTCGCTTTCCCGGCGCAGCTCTAACCAACAAGTATGGTCAGCTGTTCGGCGAATGTATGGCAAGTATCGCCGGACGGTAATTCCCGGCCCTGCCATCAACGGTTCCATGTGCACCACCGAGGAGAACATAGCTGAAGCCCTAGCTAGCACATTTGCTGCTACTAGCCAAACTGCCCACTATGATGCTCTCTTCCTGCCTATTAAGGAAAAGGCGGAGCGGGTACCACTGAATTTTAATAGTGACTGCACCGAGCCGTACAATCAACCTTTCACCGCAGCCGAGCTCGCCCATTCTCTTGCGTTAGCAAAGGATTCTTCTCCAGGTCCCGATGACGTACACCGACAGATGCTGCTACATCTTCCATCTGAGGCGCTATGTTTCCTTTTAAACATCTATAACCGCATTTGGCATGAGCGGGTTTTCCCTTCCTCCTGGCGAGAGGGTATCGTCATCCCCATCCCTGGACCCGGAAAGCACGGCACGCTACCATCTAGCTACCGCCCCATTTGCCTAACGAGTGTCATCTGTAAGACGTTGGAGCGAATGATAAACGCTCGGTTAAATTGGTGGCTAGAAAAACATAACCATCTGTCCAACTTGCAATGCGGTTTTCGTCGCCATCGCTCAAGTGTCGATAATCTAACACGCCTTGAGGGGTATATTTCCGATGCGTTTCTACAGAAACAGCACGCCGTGGGCGTGTTCCTCGACCTGGAGAAGGCTTATGACACCACCTGGCGGTACGGCATACTCCGTGACCTACATGGTTACGGTATGCGTGGTCATCTACCCGAATTCCTATGCAACTTTTTAAAACTTCGCCGTTTTCGGGTTCGCATAGGAAACACGATATCACGGGAGCGGATACAGGAGAACGGCGTACCTCAAGGGTCAATTTTGAGCGTCACCCTTTTTTCCGTAGCGATTAACGGCATCCCTAGTGCCGTTCGAAGTGGAATTCCATCATCCCTCTATGCTGACGACTTCGCAGTCTATTATAGGTCTGCCAACATAGATCACAATGAGCGCCAACTGCAGCTGACCATTACCCAGCTAGCAGCTTGGGCGCTTCAAACCAGCTTCCGTTTTTCAGCTGCGAAGACACAGTGTAACCACTTTCACCGCCTACGAGGTATTCAGCCGCCTCCTGATCTTCAGTTGAACGGCACACCCCTGCCATTTGTCTTGCACCTGAAGATCTTGGGCCTCTACTTGGACCGACAACTCAATTGGGAGCACCACATTCGTCACCTTCGAGCCTCTTGCGATCGTTCTATGCGGGTGCTGAAGGTATTATCTGGAGAATCTTCGGGGGGGGGGGCGATCGCACGGTAATGTTGAGGCTGTACCGCTCTCTGGTTCGGTCCGAGCTGGACTCTGGCAGTTTTATTTATGGCGCATCCGACCGCCTCTAAACTTCGCCTGTTAGACACCGTGCATTATACTGCTTTCCGCCTTGCCACAGGAGCTTTCCGCACCATTCGAGTCGACTGCCTGGATGCAGACTCAGGCGAACCTCCACTCCATATTCGTCACTCGCTGTTACTCTGATCCTAAGTCTCGAAGGTGGTAAGTTATCCCAATCATCATTGTTTTAAACCAATTCTGTGTCCAGATTTAGTCCACCGTTATATGCGCCCTAGTTCTCGGACACGCCCCATGGGCACTAGATTTCGGGATCTCCAAAATTCCAAGGGCCTCCGAATGCCTCGCGTGGAGAGGTCGTCCATCTGTCCTTATCCTGCATGGCAGCTCGATCGTGCGCTGTTCCATCTCGCTCTTTCAAGCAACTGTAGACTCGCTACTCCACATTCGGTGTTCCAACAACTTTTTGCCTAACTATTACGCCGTTACCCTATGTTCCGGTCTTTACAGACGGTTCTCAGTTAGCTAGCACTACGGGTTGCGCGTTCTTCATTAACGGTGGGGCTCATAAATTTCGACTTCTGGACTCCACTTCGGTCTTCTCAGCAGAGCTGTATGCCATCTACTATTTGCTCCTTTTTATTTGCAAGTTAGCCCCTGGCTCTTTTAATGTTTGCACTGACTGTCTAAGTTCTCTTCAGGCCTTGCAACAGCTTACTGCCGCTCACTCCCTTGTTTTAAAAATACAGCCCAAGATCTCGCAAATGCTCGGTCGAGGATACCATTTTGTTTTTACTTGGACCCCAGGCCATGTGGGCATTTCCGGGAACGAGGAATGGACGCGGCTGCTAAGTCCGTTTGCCGTTTGCCCCGGAGTTTAACAACTACGGTGCCATACCAGGATGGGCAACGTATTTTCCGTCGCCAGCTCCTATCTGCTTGGCAGAAATCCTGGACAGCTTTACAAGGCACACAACTCCGGGCTATAAAGGAGAGCGTACAGCCCTGGCCAAATTCCTGCAGGGATAACCAGCGGGCCGAGGTGATACTCACCCGGCTGAGAATTGGGTACACACGAGCGACTCATGGTCATTTGATAAGAGGGGAACCTGCCCCAGTCTGTACTCCATGTGCAGTATGCCTCACTGTGCGGCAGGAATTACTCGAGTGCCCGCAGTACGCCCGCGTTCGCCAGTTAGGCTTGGGGACTAACTTGCTGCGTGTTTTAGGGGACGACCCAGTGGCCGTGGTTAAGGCACTGCGGTTTGTCGCCCAAATCGGATTTATTAAACAAGTCTAACTTGCATTTCATATTTCTTAATTTTAGAGATTTTAAATTAGTAGTCTATAGATGGTTTTTATGTCCTTTTAACAGTTGAATCTTTTTAATATATTTCAATTATTTAGCTAATCTTTTTATAGCTTTTAGGTTTTAGTGTTGACTTCGGTCTCAAATGAGCTTGTTGTCGACGGGCCCTAAAACACCACACACTCACTCACACGTGCGCGGTTCGATCTCGCTCTTTCCAGCAACTCTAGACTCGTTACTCCACATTCAGTGTTCCAACAACTTTTAGCCGAACTACTAGGCCGTTACCCTATTTTCCGGTCTTTACGGACGGTTCTCAGGTAGCACTACTTCATTAACGTTGAGGCTCATAAATTTCGACTTCTGGACTCCACTTCGGTCTTCTCAGTAGAGCTGAATGCCATCTACTATTCGCTCCTTTTTATTTGCAAGTTAGCCCCTGGTTCTTTTATTGTTTGCACTGACCCTCCAAGTGCTCTTCAGGCCCTCCAACAGCACACTGCCGCTTACTCCCTTGTTTTAAAAATACAGACACAGATCTCGCAAATGCTCGGTCGAGAATACCATATTGTTTTGACTTGGAACCCAGGCCATGTGGGCATTTCCGGGAACGAGGAGGCGGACGCGGCTGCTAAGTCCGCTTGCCGTTTGTCCCGGAGTTTAAAAACTACCTTGCTATACCAGGATGTGCAACGTTTTTTCAGACGCCAGCTCCTATCAGCTTGGCAGCATCCTCTCTGTAAAATCTTTGTCGACCATTCTGTGAAGCAACTATGTTGGCGAGCAGCGAGTTCTCCGTTGGCGATACAGTTTGAAGAAATGGTGTTTAGCTCAGGGTAAAGCAATGAGGTTTTCACAGGGTATGCGTGGATTTGTGTGTGAAGGATGGTTTAATGATAATGGAATGCCCTTTTCAAACTGATTTATTAACTGCTTCTTTTTCTCAGAACATCCAACTTGAAGTTCCCGACCAAGGATTACCACTAGATCACTGTTCAGAGAGACTGAAGGTGGAATGCTTATTACTCGATAAACTTAATTCGTTCTTCACGTACATATGAACCGACAATTATCTTCTCTCACCTCTTATGGTCTGTCCTCAACCAAGACAAAAGAAGTGGACCGTCCTAATCGGTCTAACGCCATGGACTCACTGAATGACCACAGATGCGCGTGGGTGCATCACTTTCACTTTCTGAAAGCCCCTTATTTAACCAAAGATTTCCTTTGTGGCTACTTTGCCATGTCATTATGAATGGTACGAAGAATACCCTATTCAACAAATCATGTGCTATCCTTTAGAAATCTGCTAAGGACACTGTTTTTTACGTTTCTTTTGTTAAAACAACTTACTCACCCAAACTGCTATTCGACTCAACTGCCCTTGCACGTGTTGTAACAAAGAACCAACATTTCTTTGAAATCCATCATGATTCTTTATACATTGCAATCCTTTATTTTCTGTATCAGCTGAGAAGTCTAGTGTAAACAATTCTGCTATTACCTCCAGCATTAGTTCAATGGGCATATTTATGAGAGTTTTGCTATCTAAACTCTTTTAGCCACATACGAAGTGGCTGTTTTAGACACTTGCCCTCTCCTAAAATTTATGACCTTCGTTTTTCGTGTATTTATGTCTAAACCATTTCTTCTTGATTATAAACGCTCCCTTGAAAATTAAGGATATCATTCCGAAACTCTCCCCTTGGAAAGACGAATTGTAGTGCTGTAAATGCACTTCTCACATTCTATAGAGTGCAGTTTGGTACTGAGTTGTGACAATAGATGTTACTTCCATTAAAAGTATCATTGCACAGTTTTTAATGTGTTTGCTATTTGTCTAATAAAACTCAGCAATAACTTAGCCATTAGACAAAACATGTAGGTTACTTCCTTCCTTTGCCAGATAAACTAAAATATATTGATTACAAATTCAACCTCATAGTGAGCTCTCGGCCAATGTAAAGTATCGCGCGTTTTACCTCTCAGTTTCAAGAGCAGGTAGAAGTTGGTTCTGTTAAAATCATAGTTGCATATATTTCCTGTTGTCTTGGATATGCTCCAATGCGTACGAGAAAGACAGAATTAGAACACGCTCTTTCAAGTTCACGACTATCATGCACCGGGACCGGATGGAATCCACTTTCAAATGTTACATCTCTCACCTGAAGGTTAATTAATTCTGCTTCAGGTCTATAACCTTGCTGGTTTGAAGGCACTTTTCCTGGTAAGTGGCGAGAAGCCGCAATTATACCTATTTTGAAATCTGGAATGGACCGTCGTCTCCCTTCTAACTACTAAATGCTCATCCTAAAGTTTGGAAGCTGGTCTGTCAAGAAATCTTTTTATCACTTTCAAAGATCCACTTGTATATAGCATCACAGGAATTATAACCGCTGTACCATTTCTTCTGCCAGCAATTGAAAGGGCGGTCTGTCCAATAAGGTATGTGTGAACACACAACTTGAACATCTACTCTGTTTCCTTTAAGTTCCAAAAGTTATGATACTCCCCCCCGGGGGGGGGGGGGGCTACTGCGGTAGGCACGGGAATTGGCGATCCCGGGTTCCCGAGCCAAACTGGCACCCTCCATGTGGGTTCTTTTTAGTGGTGAGGGGTCAGACAAAACACCCACCAGAATGTAGGCCGTGCGTGGAGACCCACGTCAGTGAAAAAGTTTGTCCTGGTGGTTGAGGGATGCGCATTTGAACCGCGTTCTTCTGAATTCGGGGAGGCTGCACATTTTCAATACACTAATTAGGTTTCTGCTTCACCTAAACAGGAGGTTTAGGGACTAACCCACCCCTAATCAATCGGCCAGGACTATTTATTGTACCGAACTTCAGGGTGAGCGGGACAGCGAGCTCGCTATATCCCCTGTGTAGCCTTGTCACCCGTCACCGTGCTTCATTTTAGGTATATCTAGGCACTCCTATTTTATTTCTTTTATCTGTTTTAGCGCCTTTTGTGATTTCAGTGGTTAAGGAATTTTTAGTCTATTGTGACGCAGACGGCGAACTCGCGTTGCCGATCGATAATGCGGACTGGCTGTGGCGGCGGGGGGGACGCAAGGGGTGGCACCTTCTCCTACCGCGCGAATGTGCACGAAGGCTCCAGAATGATTTCCCCCTCCATAATGGATGAATCGAGAGGTTTCGGGGCGATCGATACAAGCGAGGTGACGGTTAGTTGAGTGGAGGACGTCGCGGCGTGCGGACGTGTAGTAAGTTGAGTGAGTGACCGTGAGCCGGGTGGACGTGTAGTTGAGTTGAGCGGACGGGTAAAGACGAACTGGCAAGGTTGAATGGTGTAAATTAAATTGTAATTGTGTACATTAAACTGTAATTGGAATAAGGTGGAAATAAAGAACATTTTTGAGTGGTGAAATTGGACTTTTCATTTCACGAGCCCACAAAGTCACACTGGTGTCAGGAAGCGGGACGATAACCACCGAATATTACGGCCATGGAATAGGCATTGAAAATGCTTTTGGCGAAGATGAACGACTTAACAACAAAAAACGGAAGCGGCAAATAACAGCCTGACCGCGAAGCTGGAGACTATAAATAACAACCTTACCGCCGAGTTGAAGGAAATGAAGACGGAAAATGGAAACCTCGCTGCGAAGACGGAAACGGCAAAAAACCACTTGGCCACGACAATGACCGCAAAGATGGCTGAACTGACAACGGTGAAGAGGGAGGCGAACGAGGTCCTCGGCGCCAAGTTTGAGGAACGATTGCCCGGCGTTAGGGATGACGTCACGAATCTGGGCAAGCGGATGGGTCAAGTGGACGACCGCCTTAATGATTTAGAGGAAAAGGCCGACATCGCCAAACCCCTCACCCGCCTGACAGAGGAACACCGACCTTATGTGTGGACGGAGGACGCCAAAGACGCTTTCCAGCACATGAAGGAAACCCTGAGCAGTGCTCCAATTTTGGGTCTCCCACAACCAGGTGGCGCCTTCATTGTGGACACCGACGCTAGCGACCATTGCATTGGAGATGTCCTATCGCAGATCCAGGACGGCCATGAGCGGGTGATAGCGTACTACAGCAAAACGCTATCCAAGGGAGAGAACTACTGTGTCACCCGACGGGAGTTACTGGCGGTAGTAAAGACATTGGAGCACTTCCACAAGTACCTGTATGGTCAGCCATTCCACCTGAGGACTGAGCATTCCGCCCTAACCTGGCTATTGAGCTTTAAGAACCTGGAAGGCCAGACAGCACGTTGGGCCCAGAGGCTGCAGGAGTACGACTTCACCTCGGAACATCGTAGAGGGGAGAGCCACGGTAACGCTGACGCCATGTCCCGAAGACCCTGTCCAGAAGAGTGCGGCCAGTGTACAAGAGTGGAAGAGAAGGAGCGTGCCGCAGCAGTCCGAGTAGTTGTGGCAGTGCCTGCTGAAGGCTGGGATAGCGCAGGCCTGAGGAGGGAGCAGCTGGCGGACGCAGACTTGGGGCCACTCTTAAGGGAAGTGGAGGCAGGGACGAGACCTACCTGGGAGGACATCGCACCAAGGAGCGCCACCTACAAGTCGTACTGGGCCCAATGGGACTCGTTGAAGACCAGAGAAGGCGTGCTCTTCCGGGTATGGGAACCACCCGATGGGAAGACGCAGAGAGAACAGTTGGTACTTCCCCGGAGTAAGGTACCGGAAGTCTTGGAAGAAGTGCACGCTGGTACTTCAGGAGGACACCTGGGAGCGAACAGAACGATTGACAAACTTCGGCAGCGCCAGTAGGCTGAGCCTCCGAGCAGATGCTGGTGGTGCACCTGGACCGTATAGCCCGCTACGATGGTGCTGTTCGGGACGACCAGCCTTGAGGAGGGCGCAGTGTGACGCAGACGGCGAACTCGCGTTGCCGATCGATAATGCGGACTGGCGGTGGTGGCGGGGGGGACGCAAGGGGTGGCACCTCCTACCGCGGGAAGGTGCACGAAGGCTCCAGAATGATTTCCCCCTCCATAATGGAAGAATCGATAGGTTTCGGGGCGATCGATACAAGCGAGGCGACGGTTAGTTGAGTGGAGGACGTCGCGGCGTGCGGACGTGTAGTTAGTTGAGTGAGTGACCGTAAGCCGGGTGGACGTGTAGTTGAGTTGAGCGGACGGGAAAAGACGAACTGGCAAGGTTGAATGGTGTAAATTAAATTGTAAATGTGTACATTAAACTGTAATTGGAATAAGGTGGAAATAAAGAACATTTTTGAGTGGTGAAATTGGACTTTTCTTTTCACGAGCCAACAAAGTCACACAATTTAAGTGCTTTTTAATGGATTTTAGTGGTTTTAATGGTTTTAGCGTGTGAGTTTCAGCTGTAATCATTTCGTAGTTTAAGCTCAGGCGCTAATGACCTCAGCTGTTTTGCGCCCCTAAACCCCACTACTACTACTACTACTACTACTACTACTACTACTACTACTACTACTACTACTACTACTACTACTACTACTACTACTACTACTACTACTACTACTACTAGTACTACTACTACTACAACTACTACTACTAGGTTAAGGTGCTCTAATGTGGAATACTTTTTATATGTACGTAATGTATTGCCCTTAATTTTGATTTATAAATCTGATAACTGATAAAACAATTCCTAGCTAACTTAGGAATCTAGTATTCAAAACACAAATCAGACAGTCTGTAATGTTAATCGCCCCTCAAAATCCAACCTCTGCGGTCCTCGTCCCGAGGGGTGGGCAACAGGAAGTAGGGGACTGACTGATGGGGTGATGTACGGTGGGGACTTGGTGTACCCCACGACTGCTATGGCTGCCGAGAAGGCCCATCAGTAACCCCGAAAACTGGCAGAAGAGGCTCTGGTATTTTTCCCCAGGGACCTACTACGGTAGGTACGGGATTGGCGATCCCGGGGTCCCTAGCCACTCACCCTCATTTCATCCCCTTCACCTCCATCAACTGTGCCACGTTTAGCTACTGCTGGTCAGTAAGCATCATGTTCTTCCTCTTCTAGTTTTTATTATTATTATTAGCACGTAAGGTCTTTGGTTTATAACTCCTGTCTCACCAGCAGGGATCTCTCCTATCTCTGTGGTTCTGTCCCACGGTTTTCAGTGCGGCTTCCGACATGTGTGCTCTCCGGAGGTCTCAAAAGTGAAGGTTGAGCGGACCCTTCGCACTGCCCCTATGTGTAGCCTTAGGTGCGGAGCCCGTCCACACCGTCAAGTACACCCACGTAGCTCCTTGAGGACCCGGTATGTGTTAATCTCCCGACGGCCGTGTTGCCGTTGGGTTAGTATCACGGACCGGACGTGTTACCGCTGACGGAACCCCGGTGTAATCAACCACAAGTCCCCTGAATCCGCGTGTGCCTATTATACGCAGCGCGGCCTAAAGTGGGAAGCCACAGGCGGTTATACCTGTGGTAGGGGCATAAAGCCGGGGTGTGCGTGGTGAACGGTTTACCCATACGGACAAGCAGTGGATATTGAAGGGTAGCTTTTATGAGGTACAAATGAGATCGGTCATGGGTGGGGTCCCCATGACGGCACAGACCGTGAAGATTCGGTGTCTTTCTTTCTTTAACCCCCGGATGGCAGGCTGACGCCGACGGTTCCGGATCGGGGTCTATATCACCATGTCTCTGCGCAAAACCTCCTTCATTGACCCTTATTTATTGATGACCTTGGCATGTGATGGCAAAACGTTTAAGGATATTAGCCCATTTTATATAAAGCGAGAAATAGATAAGATCAGTGGCCCTGTCAAAAACGCTACAAGTCTCCGAGACGGCAACCTACTATTAGAGACCACAACTGCAGAGCAATCTAAAAAACTGCAAAAGGCGACTTTGTTGGGCTCCTACCCGATCCGGGTAGCCCCACACAAAACTCTTAACACCTGCAGAGGTGTAGTCACCACCTCCAGCTTAGATGGTCTTGCTAATGAAGAGATAGTAAGTTGCCTCTCTGATCAACTTGTTTGTCAGGCGTACCGCTTAACACGGAAACAAGATGGCAAGGAGTACCCACTACGTACGGTATTTCTAACTTTTGCTGGGACGAAGTTACCCGAATACATATATTGCGGCTACGAACGTGCTAGCGTCCGCCAGTATGTCCCGAACCCCATGCGCTGTTTCCAATGTCAGCGGTTCGGACATACGAAGGTCACATGTACCAATCCTGCTCTTTGTGAACAATGTGGCCTACCGAAACACGACGATCCTAACTGCAGTCGAACACCTTGTTGCGTGAAATGTGGTGGTAGTCATCCCTCCAGCTCGCGACAGTGCCCTAGATTCATGGACGAAAAAAGCATACAGGAGCTACGTGTAAAGGAACGCCTGACTTTTCCAGAGGCACGACGGCGCTTTGAACAACTGAAGCCTGCGACTACTGGATATGCATCAGCAGCTCGCCGTACTACTAATACCAATGTTGCTGTTCAACACGTCCCTGTCGCCCACGCATCCACGCAGACTGACTTTCTAGCCGTTAAACCCACGTCTCAGGCTGTTTGTATATCCACCAGCACAGCCTCCGCTTCAACCGTACAGACTCCAGCCACCAAGCCATCAGCGGGTAACAACCATCCCGTGGTAAATGCGAAAAACCGATCCCGACCACAACATAGATCGCGAAGTCACTCGCCTTCTATTAGATCCCGGTCTCGTTCTACGAGCCGTAGGAGTTCTGACTCCCGATCTTCAGCGGAGTCACAGGAGGCTAACGATTTTCGAATCGTAGGGCCCAAGTCAGGCAAGGTCAAGAAAAAGGTGAAAGCGGCCCATTAAAAACTCTATGGAAATAATCCAGTGGAATGTCAATGGTTTTCGAGCTCGTGCTCAAGACCTACAACATTTAGTTTCTCAACGGTCACCGTCAATAATTTGCCTATAGGAAACCCACTTACATCCCAATCACTCGTTACACCTTCACTCTTTTTCTGCATTTAGAAGCGACTCTCTTGCAGGTATGCGTGCAAGCGGTGGCGTTGCTAACTTAGTGGCGCCTAACATCTCAGCCACCAACGTTCCTTCACCACAGCATTGCAAGCTGTTACCGTCCGACTACAGTTGGAGAGCATCAGTTTTACCATCTGTAACATGTACCTGCCGCCGCTCAGTATAGTTCCAGAGCGGGATCTTCTAGCGCTATTGGCTCAGCTCCCCTCACCACTACTCCTTGTGGGAGATTTGAATGCCAAGCACACGCTCTGGGGATCAGACACAGATGGCAACCGTGGATGCCTCCTCGTAGACGTCTCAAATAAGTCTGACCTGCTTCTGGTAAATACCGGTGACCCGACATTCCTATCATCCGCTTATGGTACACATTCCGTACTAGACCTTTCTTTCTGCAGTCCGTCATTACTACCACTACTTGAGTGGTCAGTACTTTCCGACCTCTTTGGCAGTGATCATTACCCCATTAACATTCATTTTTCTGGCCGCCAATGTGTACCTTCTCGACATCCCCGCTGGATTATTTCCAAAGCTAACTGGGGAAAATTCCAATCCCTCATACAGGTCATCGACGATGGTTTCGACACCATTGACGAAATGGTCGAATATTTTACTTGCTCGATCCTGCTCGCAGCAGAATCCAGCATTCCTCGAGGTTCACCCACACCACGTCGTATCCCTGTACCGTGGTGGTCTGAGGAATGCAGTTTGGCTGTCAAAGCACGCAAACGTGCTTTGCGCGTTTTTCAGCGGCACCCGACGGAAGGGAACTTCGTCGCCTTCAAACGTTCTCGCGCTAGGGCACGCTTTATATTGCGCAACGCAAAGCGTAAATCCTGGGAAGCCTATGTGTCTTCGCTTTCCCGGCGCAGCTCTAACCAACAAGTATGGTCAGCTGTTCGGCGAATGTATGGCAAGTATCGCCGGACGGTAATTCCCAGCCCTGCCATCAACGGTTCCATGTGCACCACCGAGGAGAACATAGCTGAAGCCCTAGCTACCACATTTGCTGCTACTAGCCAAACTGCCCACTGTGATGCTCTCTTCCTGCCTATTAAGGAAAAGGCGGAGCGGGTGCCACTGAATTTTAATAGTGACTGCACCGAGCCGTACAATCAACCTTTCACCGCAGCCGAGCTCGCCCATTCTCTTGCGTTAGCAAAGTATTCTTCTCCAGGTCCCGATGGCGTACACCGACAGATGCTGCTACATCTTCCATCTGAGGCGCTATGTTTCCTTTTAAACATCTATAACCGCATTTGGCATGAGCGGGTTTTCCCTTCCTCCTGGCGAGAGGGTATCGTCATCCCCATCCCTGGACCCGGAAAGCACGGCACGCTACCATCTAGCTACCGCCCCATTTGCCTAACGAGTGTCATCTGTAAGACGTTGGAGCGAATGATAAACGCTCGGTTAAATTGGTGGCTAGAAAAACATAACCATCTCTCCAACTTGCAATGCGGTTTTCGTCGCCATCGCTCAAGTGTCGATAATCTAACACGCCTTGAGGGGTATATTTCCGATGCGTTTCTACAGAAACAGCACGCCGTGGGCGTGTTCCTCGACCTGGAGAAGGCTTATGACACCACCTGGCGGTACGGCATACTCCGTGACCTACATGGTTACGGTATGCGTGGTCATCTACCCGAATTCCTATGCAACTTTTTAAAACTTCGCCGTTTTCGGGTTCGCATAGGAAACACGATATCACGGGAGCGGATACAGGAGAACGGCGTACCTCAAGGGTCAATTTTGAGCGTCACCCTTTTTTCCGTAGCGATTAACGGCATCCCTAGTGCCGTTCGAAGTGGAATTCCATCATCCCTCTATGCTGACGACTTCGCAGTCTATTATAGGTCTGCCAACATAGATCACATTGAGCGCCAACTGCAGCTGACCATTACCCAGCTAGCAGCTTGGGCGCTTCAAACCGGCTTCCGTTTTTCAGCTGCGAAGACACAGTGTAACCACTTTCACCGCCTACGAGGTATTCACCCGCCTCCTGATCTTCAGTTGAACGGCACACCCCTGCCATTTGTCTCGCACCTGAAGTTCTTGGGCCTCTACTTGGACCGACAACTCAATTGGGAGCACCACATTCGTCACCTTCGAGCCTCTTGCGATCGTTCTCTTCGGTTGCTGAAGGTATTATCTGGAGCATCATGGGGGGGGGGGCGATCGCACGGTAATGTTGAGGCTCTACCGCTCTCTTGTTCGGTCCAACCTGGACTATGGCAATTTTATTTATGGCGCAGCGACCGCCTCTAAACTTCGCTTTTTAGACACCGTGCATCATACTGGCATCCGCCTTGCCACAGGAGCTTTCCGCACCAGTCGAGTCGACTTCCTGTATGCAGATTCAGGCGAACCTCCACTCCATATTCGTCGCTCGCTGTTACTCTGCTCATACGTTTCGAAGTTGGCAAGTTATCCCAATCATCCTTGTTTTAAACCAGTTCTGTGTCCAGATTTAGTCCACCGTTATATGCGCCCTGGTTCTCACACACGTCTCGTGGGAATAAGATTTCGGGATCTACTACATTCGCATGGCCTCCGAATGCCTCGCGTGGTGAGGTCGTCCATCTGCCCCTATCCTGCATGGCAGCTCAATCGCGCGCAGTTCGATCTCGCTCTTTCAAACAATTCTAGACTTGCTACTCCACATTCGGTGTTCCAACAACTTTTTGCCGAATTACTGGGCCGTTACCCTAACTATGTTCCGGTCTTTACAGACGGTTCTCAGTTAGGTAGCACTACGGGTTGCGCGTTCATCATTAACGTTGAGGCTCACAAATTTCGACTTCTGGACTCAACTTCGGTCTTCTCAGCAGAGCTGTATGCCATCTTCTATTTGCTCCTTTTTATTTGCAAGTTAGCCCCTGGCTCTTTTATTGTTTGCACCGACTCCCTCAGTGCTCTTCAGACCTTGAAACAGCACACTGCCGCTCACTCTCTTGCTTTAAAAATACTGGCCCAGATCTCGCAAATGCTCGGTCGAGGATACCATTTTGTTTTCACTTGGACCCCAGGCCATGTGGGCATTTCCGGGAACGAGGAGGCGGACGCTTCTGCTAAGTCCGCTTGCCGTTTGCCCCGGAGTTTAACATCTACGGTGCCTTACCAGGATGTGCAACGTTTATTCCGTCGCCATCGCCTAACTTCTTGGCATCAATCCTGGACAGCTTTGGAAGGCACACAACTCCGGGCTATAAAGGAGAGCGTACAACCCTGGCCAACTTCCTGCAGGGATAACCTTGGGGCCGAGGTGATACTCACCCGGCTGAGAATTGGGCACACACGAGCGACTCATGGCTACCTGCTAAGAGGGGAACCGGCCCCTGTGTGTACTCCGTATGCAGTAGGCCTCACGGTGTGGCACGTATTGCTTGATTGCCCGCAGTACGCCCGCGTTCGCCAGTCAATGAGCTTGGTGAATAATTGTTGGCTGTTTTAGGGGACGACCCAGTGGCCGTGGTAAAGGCACTGCGGTTTGTTGCCAAAATAGGTTTTTATAAACATATATGACCTATATTTTAAATTTGTTAATTTTAGAGATTTTAAATTGTTAGTCTTGTTATGGGCTTCTTTATGTATTTTTAATAGTGGAGGGATTTTATTTTATTTTACCTTTTTAGCCTAATTCGTGTAGCTTTTAGCTTTTAGTCTTGATTTCGGGCCCAAATTACCTTGCTGTTGACGCACCCTAAAACACCACTCACTCTCCTGAATTATCAGTTTAAACCGACATAGTTCAAAATGTCGATACAATTTTGAGTCCAGAGAGTTCACCATTTAAAAAGGTTACTAAGAAGTTGCTCTATATATTATATATTATATTATATATATTATCAATACTCAAAACAGTTATCCTGATACTTAGCGCCTGAAGTTCTTGGACCTCTACATGGACCGACAACTCAATTGGGAGCACCACATTCGTCACCTTCGAGCCTCTTGCAATCGTTCTATGCGGGTGCTGAAGGTATTATCTGGAGAATCTTCGGGGGGGGGGGGCGATCGCACGGTAATGTTGAGGCTGTACCGCTCTCTGGTTCGGTCCGAGCTGGACTCTGGCAGTTTTATTTATGGCGCACCTACCGCCTCTAAACTTCGCCTGTTAGACACCGTACATTATACTGCTATCCGCCTTGCCACAGGAGCTTTGCGCACCACTCGAGTCGACTGCCTGTATGCAGACTCAGGCGAACCTCCACTCCATATTCGTCACTCGCTGTTACTCTGATCCTAAGTCTCGAAGTTGGTAAGTTATCCCAATCATCCTTGTTTTAAACCAATTCTGTGTCCAGATTTAGTCCACCGTTATATGCGCCCTAGTTCTCGGACACGCCCCATGGGCACTAGATTTCGGGTTCTCCTACATTCGCATGGCCTCCGAATGCCTCGCGTGGAGAGGTCGTCCATCTGTCCTTATCCTGCATGGCAGCTCGATCGTGCGCTGTTCGATCTCGCTCTTTCAAGCAACTCTAGACTCGCTACTCCACATTCGGTGTTCCAACAACTTTTTGCCTAACTATTACGACGTTACCCTATGTTCCGGTCTTTACAGACGGTTCTCAGTTAGATAACGCTACGGGTTGCGCGTTCTTCGTTAACGGTGAGGCTCACAAATTTCGACTTCTGGACTCAACTTCGGTCTTCTCAGCAGAGCTGTATGCCATCTACTATTTGCTCCTTTTTATTTGCAAGTTAGCCCCTGGCTCTTTTATTGTTTGCACCGACTCTCTCAGTGCTCTTCAGGCCTTGAAACAGCACACTGCCGCTCACTCTCTTGTTTTAAAAATACAGGCCCAGATCTCGCAAATGCTCGGTCGAGGATACCATTTTGTTTTTACTTGGACCCCTGGGTATATGGGCATTTCCGGGAACGAGGAGGCGGACGCGGCTGCTAAGTCTGCTTGCCGTTTGCCCCGGAGTTTAACCACTACGGTGCCGTACCAGGATGTGCAACGTTTTTTCCGTCGCCAGCTTCTAGTTGCTTGGCAGCAATCCTGGACCGCTTTAGAAGGCACACAACTCCGGGCTATAAAGGAGAGCGTAGAACCCTGGCTAACTTCCTGCATGGATAACTGGCGGGCCGAGGTGATACTCACCCGGCTCAGAATTGGGCACACACGAGCAACTCATGGCCATCTCCTAAGAGGGGAACCGGCCCCTGTGTGTGCTCCATGTGCAGTACGCCTCACTGTGCGGCATGTACTGCTGGATTGCCCGCAGTACACACGCGTTCGCCAGTCTTTGGGCCTAAGGGCTAACTTGCTCAATGTTTTAGGGGACGATCCAGTGGCCGTGGATAAGGCACTGCGGTTTGTGGCGAAAATTGGTTTTAATAAACAAGTCTGACTTGAATTTTATATTTATTAATTTCAGTGCTTTTAATTACTGGGACTGGGATGATTTTTTATGTGCTTTTAAACGTTGAGTGTTTTTATTTTATTTTATTTTAACTTTTTAACTAATTTTGGGTAGCTTTTAGGTTTTAAAGTTGACTTAGGGCCCAAATGACCTTGTTGTCGACGGGCCCTAAAACAATACACACTCACTCACACTCTATTAAACCAAAGCCACCGGGATTTCGTTTCCGGGAGCTCCTTAGACATCTGGATACTGAAATGCCCAAGATGTATCCTAGGGGGGAGAGGACATACCCTCCTTGGTTGCGCAGAGCGTCCCACTTTGATCTGGGCATGACCACACATGATAAATCTGCCATGTCTGTCTAGTATCCGCACATGTTTTTTAGAATTTTTATCGCGATATCAGGACCATGTTATATTTTATACTGATGGTTCCAAGAACTCAAATAGTGTTGGTTGTGCTTACGTTTGTGGAACCGAACCCTATACATTCGGATTACACACTAGCACATCCATTTTTACTGCAGAGCTCTATGCAATATACCGGGCCATTTTACACGTACGTCGACGAAAGTTGGGGGACTGCTTAATCCTGAGTGATTCCCTCAGAGCACTTCGAAGCCTACGGCAGCTGTACAACTACCACCCTAATGTGCAGCGGATTCAGGATGCCTCCATCTTTTACACGCTCCTGGCGTTAGCGTGGTGTGTGCATGGATCCCTGGTCACCTAGGCTTGCGGGGGAATGAAATGGTGAATTCGGCAGCCAAGACGGCAACCATGATGCCCAGGGTTCGAGTACCATCTGTGATATCAGAAGATTTTAGGGCCATTTTGCAGAGAGCTGTGCAAACGTGCTGGCAGGAAGAGTGGTCCGCGCTCCGCAATAATAAACTTAGATCTGTCAAAGAACTTCCGATTCCCTGGGTTACCTCTTGTCGGTCGTCTCTTCGCGAGGTGAATTTGGCTCGATTGCGTATTGAGCACTGCTTTTTTACTCATAGTTTTCTATTTAAAAAGGAGCCTTCTCCATTATGTCTGTTTTGCCAAGAAGCGTTCTGTACGACACGTGCTGTTAGAGTGTTTTCACCCAGCAGACCTTAGGACGTCTCTGCAGCTGCCGGTCAGCTTTGCAGAAATGCTAGCGGACGATAACGCAGTAGTGGAGAAGGTTTTTAGATTCTTTTCGAGATTAGATTTTAGGAGTTAGCAAATAGAATTTATGGCTTTTTAGATGACATTTCTATTGTTTTTAGCCCCTCAAAATCCAACCTCTGCGGTCCTCGTCCCGAGGGGTGGGCAACAGGAAGTAGGGGACTGACTGATGGGGTGACGTACGGTGGTGACTTGGTGTACCCCAGGACCGCTACGGCTGCCGAGAAGGCCCATCAGTAACCCCGAAAACTGGCTGAAGAGGCTCTGGTATTTTTCCCCAGGGACCTACTACGCTAGGTACGGGATTGGCGATACCGGGGTCCCCAGCCACTCACCCTTTAATTCATCCCTTTCATCTCCATCAACTGTGCCACGTTGAGCTACTGCTAGTCAGTATGCATCACCTTCTTCCCCTTCTAGATTTTTATTATAACTATTAGCACTTAAGGTCTTAGGATTATAACTCCTGTCTCACCAGCAGGGATCTCTCCTATCTCCGTGGTTCTGTCCCATGGCTTTCAGCGTGGCTTCCGACATGTGTGCTCTCCGGAGGTCTCAAAAGTGAAGGTTGAGCGGACCCTTCGCACTGCCCCTATGTGTAGCCTTAGGTGCGGAGCCCGTCCACACCGTCAAGTATACCCACGTAGCTCCTTGAGGGCCCGGTCTGTGTTAATCTCCCGACGGCCGTGTTGCCGTTGGGTTAGTATCACGGACCGTACGTTTTACCGCTGACGGAACCCCGGTGTAATCAACCACAAGTCCCCTAAATCCGCGTGTGCCCTTTATGCGCAGCGCGGCCTAAAGTGGGGAGCCAAAGGCGGTTATTCCTGTGGTAGGGGCATAAAGCCGGGGTGTGCGTGGTGAACGGTTTACCCATACGGACAAGCAGTGGATATTGAAGGGTAGCTTTTCTGAGGTACAAATGAGATTGGTTATGGGTGGGGTCCCCATGACGGCACAGACCGTGAAGATTCGGTCTTTCTTTTTTTAACCCCCGGATGGAAGGCTGACGCCGAAGGTTCCGGATGGGGGTCCATATCATCATGTCTCCGCGCAAAACCTCCTTTATTGACTCTTATTTGGTTATTACTTTGGCTTGTGATGGGAAAACTTTTAAAGATATCAGTCCATTTTATATAAAGCGTGAAGTTGACAAAATCAGCGGCCCGGTCAAAAACGCTAGGCGTCTCCGAAACGGTAGGTTACTATTAGAGAGCACCAGTGCAGACCAGTCTCGCAAACTGCAAAAGGCGACTTTGTTGGGCTCCTACCCGATCCGGGTAGCCCCACACAAAACTCCCATCTGATCAACTTATTTGTCAGGCGTACCGGCTAACACGGAAGCAAGATGGCATGGAGTTACCATTACGTACGGTATTTCTAACTTTTGCTGGGACAAAGTTACCTTAATATATATATTGCGGCTATGAACGTGCTAGCGTCCGCCAGTATGTCCGGAACCCCATGCGCTGTTTCCAATGTCAGCGGTTCGGACATCCTAAGGTCACATGTACAAATCCTGCTCTTTGTGAGCAATGTGGCCTACCGAAACATGACGACCCTAACTGCAGTCGAACACCTTGTTGCGTGAACTGTGGTGGTAGTCATCCCCCCAGTTCGGGACAGTGCCCTAGATTCATGGACGAAAAAAGTATTCAGGAGCTACGTGTAAAGGAAAGCCTGACTTTTCCAGAGGCACGGCGGCGCTTCGAACAACTGAAGCCTCTTAACACCACTACTGGATATGCATTAGCAGCTCGCCCACGCAGCTCCCTGTCGCCCACGCATCCACGCAGACTGACTTTCTAGCCGTTAAACCCACGTCTCAGACTGCTTGTATATCCACCAGCACTACCTCCGCTTCAGCCGTACAGACTCCAGGCACCAAGCCATCAGCGAATAACAGCAATCCCGTAGTAAATGTGAAAAACCGATCCCGGCCAACACAAAGATCGCGAAGTCGCTCGCCTTCTATTAGATCCCGGTCTCGTTCTACGAGCCGTAGGAGTTCTGACTCCCGAACATCAGCGGAGTCACAGGAGGCTAACGATTTTCGAATCGTAGGGCCCAAATCAGCCAAGGCCAAGAAAAAGGTTAAAACGGCCCGCTAAAAACTCTTTTATGGAAATAAGCCAGTGGAATGTCAATGGTTTTCGAGCTCGTGCTCAAGACCTACAACATTTAGTTTCTCAACGGTCACCATCAATTATTTGTCTCCAGGAAACCCACTTACATCCCAATCACTCGTTACACCTTCACTCTTTTTCTGCATTTAGAAGCGATTCTCTTGCAGGTATGCGTGCAAGCGGTGGCGTTGCTACCTTAGTGGCCCCTAACATATCAGCCGCCAACGTACCTCTCACCACACCATTGCAAGCTGTGGCCGTTCGGATACAGCTGGAGAGCGTCAGTTTTACCATCTGCAACATGTACCTGGCGCCGCTCAGTATGGTCCCTGAGCGTGATCTTCAAGCTCTATTGGCTCAGCTCCCCTCACCACTGCTCCTTGTGGGAGATTTGAATGCCAGGCACACGCTCTGGGGATCAGACACTGATGACGCCCGTGGATGCCTCCTCGTAGACGTCTTCGATAAGTCTGACCTGCTTCTGCTAAATACTGGTAACCCGATATTCCTATCATCCGCATATGGTACACATTCCGTACTAGACCTTTCTTTCTGCAGTCCGTCATTAGTACCACTACTTGAGTGGTCAGTACTTTCCGACCTCTTTGGCAGTGATCATTACCCCATTAACATTCATTTTTCTGGCCGCCAATGTGTACCTTCTCGACATCCCCGCTGGATTATTTCCAAAGCTAACTGGGGAAAATTCCAATCCCTCATACACCTCATCGACGATAGTTTCGACACCATCGATGAAATGGTCGAATATTTTACTTGCTCGATCCTGCTCGTAGCAGAATCCAGCATTCCTCGATGTTCACCTACACCACGCCATATCCCTGTACCGTGGTGGTCTGAGGAATGCAGTTTGGCTGTCAAAGCACGCAAACGTGCTTTGCGCATTTTTCAGCGGCACCCGACGGAAGGGAACTTCGTCGCCTTCAAACGTTCTCGCGCTAGGGCACGCTTTATACTGCGCAACGCAAAGCATAAATCTTGGGAAGCCTATGTGTCTTCGCTTTCCCGGCGCAGCTCTACCCAATAAGTATGGTCAGCTGTTCGGCGGATGTATGGCAAGTATCGCCGGACGGTAATTCCCGGGCTTGCCATCAACGGTTCCATGTGCACCACCGAACATGACATAGCTGAAGCCCTAGCTACCACATTTGCTGCCACGAGCCAAACTGCCCGCTATGAAGCTCTCTTCCTGCCTATTAAGGAAAAGGCGGAGCGGGTACCACTTAATTTTAATAGTGACTGCACCGAGCCGTACAACCAACCTTTTACCGCAGCCGAGCTCGCCCATTCTCTGGCGTTAGCGCCCCCCAGGGGCCTACTTCGGTAGGTACGGGTTTGGCGAACCCGGGGTCCCGAGCCAACAGTCTCCCTCGAGTGGGCTCCTCTTCGTGGTTGAGGGAGATGGTCAACAGGCCCACCCACGTGTAGGCCGTGCGTGGAGACCCGTGTCGGTGGAAAGGTTTGTCCTGGTGGTTGAGGGATGCGTATCTGAGCTCGTAACAGTTTTTTTTCTGAATTCGGGGAGGGTGCGCATTTCTAATACACTACTTTGGCTTCTGCTTCGCCTAAACGGGAGGTTAGGGACTAACCCACCCCTAATCAATCGGCCAGGACTAGGTATTGTACCGACCTCCAGGGTGAGTGGGACGGCGAGCTCGCTATATCCCCTGTGTAGCCCTGTCATCCCAGTGGGATGACCCCTTGTTGGACTCCGTGGTGGGTGGGGAGCACTGGGGGATGAAATTTAGACCAACATTTATGGCTAAACAACACCCCCCAAAAAACAATAAACGTGGAAAGGATCTGTTTGAAAACAGTGTTAAACAAGTAGTTGAGTGTGGTCCTCGCTACTTAGTTATTAAACGAACGGAGGAAGGTAGAACGTTTTCTACGGTTAATCCGTTTATTATACAGAAAGGTCTTGACAAAATAGCTGGTGCTGTTAAATCATGTACAAAATCCAGAAATGGCACGCTGCTGGTGGAAGCAACTACAGCATCCCAAGCAGCAAAGATACTGAAAGCCAATATGCTGGGCAGTTATCCAGTCAAAGTGGAGATGCATAGGACCCTGAATACCTCGCGCGGTGTTGTAAACACTAGCGCGTTGGATGGAATGTCCAACGAGGATATTCAGGAGAACCTCCAGGAACAAGGCGTAACTGCGGTCTATCGTGTCCAAAGGAGAGAACGAGGGGATATGGTTCCTACTCGTACCCTGTTCCTGACCTTTGATCGGGTAGATCTCCCTCAAAGGATCAGGGCAGGATATGAAGTGATTGAGGTTAGACCATACATACCTAACCCTCTGAGATGCTACCAATGTCAGCGGTTCGGTCACACTAGTGCATTCTGTAAAGGCGCACCTACATGTGTCAGCTGTGGAGCCGGCATGCATGAAAATGCATGTACATCACCTCCGGAATGCGTAAATTGTAGCGGTGAACATCCATCAAGTTCACGAGATTGCCCCCGTTATATTGAAGAGCGAGCTATTCAGGAGATCCGGGTTAAAGAAAAGGTATCCTTTTCGGAAGCCCGGAAACTTCTATGTATTCTCAAGCCCTCTTCAACCACCTCCCGTACCTATAGCTCTGTGGCGGCTACTCCGTCACCGAAACGGGAGGCTGGTACCCAAACATCTGATATAAACGGGGCAACAATATCCGAGAAAGTTCTAGTGCCTAGATCGCAACCAAGAGCATCAGTAACAACATCTAAAACTCCGAGAACACAGACTACTGAAAATAACAAGTCAGTGAAGTCGCCTGAGAAAGCATCCACTTCTAACAACAGGACGAAATTGCCCATTGTATACCAAGCACCAGAGATCAAGTTCAAGACGCAGTATGATAGAACTGCCTTCCTGAAAGAAAGCACAAAGTCTGCTCCAGAAAAGTCCAAGAAACGTAGCCCTAGAGCGTCTCCGAGATCATCGTCGGAGTCATCTTCTGGGGAGGACCACGACCGGCGACCGTCATCTACGTCGGTCGGAATTTCCAATCGCTTCGAGCCCCTCGAATCGAAGGTTGTAGAAGGAAAACCGTCCTCTTCCATAGAGGATATGGAGCATGAAACAGCTGACCACGCTGCTACATCTGCAGCAAAGAAGAGGCAGGATAAACCTGCCGTAACTAGCCCTACACCAAAGAAAAAGGGCAAATTGATTCGGCCACCCATGAAGTCGTCTTAATGTAGACTACCTTTACATCTTATATCCCATAGTTCCAATGGCTATCCTACAATGGAACATACGAGGATTAAGAGCGCATCGACCAGAATTGGAACTTTTGCTCAGTAAGCATCACCCCTTAGTGGTATGCTTACAAGAGACTAAGCTACGACCACAAGACAACTTTAAAATCAGACGCTACACACCACTGAGGTGTGATGTTGAAACAGAAGAGGGCATTCCTGCACACGGGGGTACTATGATGCTCCTCAGGGATGACATATTTGTAGATCCGTTACAGCTACAGTCTGATTTACAATCTGTAGCTGTAAGGATTAAGCTGCCATCAATAGAATTTTGCATTTGCACTGTATATCTCCCGCCATCAGATGACCTCTCGTTAGTTGACCTTGAAGATCTGGTTTCCCAACTTTCAACACCATTTCTAATAGTTGGAGACTTTAATGCCCATCACCCACTTTGGGGCTCAAATCGGGCATGTTCGAGAGGCAACCTCATTGCAAAATTCCTGGAGAGCAATAACTTGGTTCTCCTGAACACCGGAGAGCCCACATTCCTCTCAGACGCGTTTAACACCTATTCGCACATCGATTTGGCAGTGTGTTCATCCCAGTTAGCTGTTTCATTACAGTGGAATGTCATCTCTGATTTACATTCCAGCGACCACTTTCCATGTCTTCTTAGTCTCTTAGCACAAGATGTGTCTCCCTCACGTATCCCTAGATGGCGCTTTGATCGTGCCAACTGGAATCTTTACACCCAGTTGGCTGTCTTTGAATACAACGAGCACGATTCTGTGAATGATTTAGTCGATCATCTCACAGAGAAAATTCTTTCCGCTGCAGAACAGTCTATTCCACGTTCGGCTACCCAACCCGGTCGATTTCCTGTCCCATGGTGGACCAACGACTGCCGGAATGCTATTCGTGCTCGTAGACGTGCTCTAAGGGTATTCCAACGACACCCTACGCTAAGTAATCTAATTGAGTATAAGAAAGCGCGTGCAAAATCTAGGCAAATAATTAAGGATAGCAAAAAGACCTCATGGAACAAATTTGTATCATCTTTTAACAGATGTACACCCTCATCTGTTGTATGGGATAAATTAAGGCGCGTGGCCGGAAAATCAACCCACCTGCCAATCGCTGGTCTGAAAACAACTGCAGGAGTTGTTGTTGATCCGTTTGTTGTGGCTAACACCTTCGGCTGTGCTTTCGCTCAGGTGTCTAGCTCATGCAATTATGCTCCTGAGTTTATCTCAATTAAGACTCAGGTAGAATCTCAAGGTTTCGTGTTTAGTTCCAGAAACCTTGAAGACTATAACCGCCTCTTCATCTTGGCAGAGCTAGAACACGCTCTTTCGTCATCGCGACTGACAGCACCAGGACCGGACGGAATCCACGTTCAAATGTTACAACATCTCTCACCTGAAGGTAAGGCATTCCTGCTCGAGGTCTATAACCGTGTTTGGGTTGATGCCACGTTTCCTGAAAAGTGGCGAGAAGCTACCATTATACCTATCTTGAAAGCTGGCAAGGACCGTCACCTCCCTTCTAGCTACCGCCCTATTTCCCTCACCAGTTGCGTATGCAAGGTGATGGAACGCATGATAAATGGGCGGTTGGTATGGTGGCTGGAAACGCACAACCTACTGAATAACATCCAGTGCGGTTTCCGACGACGCCGTTCAACAGTGGATCATCTTGTGTCCATGTCGACACAGATTATGAACGGATTTCTTAAGAACTGTCAAACAGTCGGAATATTTTTTGACCTCGAAAAGGCTTATGATACGTGTTGGCGGGCAGGGTTGCTACGTACTCTGCACACCTGGAATATACGTGGACGCCTACCACTCTTCCTTCAGGAATTCCTGAAAGACCGCGTATTCCGAGTAAGGGTTGGCTCGGTTTTTTCGAACCTTTTTGTTCAAGAGAACGGTGTACCACAGGGATCGGTACTAAGTGTTACGTTGTTTGCTATTGCGATTAATTCTATCTCGAAATGTGTACCTCCAGGTGTCTCGTCATGCCTATTTGTAGACGACTTTGCCGTCTACTGTACATCTCAGCGCACTCCGTTTTTAGAGCGCCGTCTTCAGACCACCTTGGACAACCTTAAGAGTTGGAGTTTAAAAAACGGCTTCCGATTTTCCGCTGAGAAAACCATCTGTGTAAACTTCTGGCGTCAGCAGAGTCGACTACCTCCAAGGCTCCGGCTAGGCGCTGATCTACTACCTTTTGCAGATGAGACGAGGTTCCTTGGATTGATATTTGATAGAAAACTTAGTTGGTCGTCGCATATAGCACAACTAAAAGCACGATGTGACCGATCTTTGAATATCTTGCGGGTACTAAGTGGAAAATCGTGGGGAGCGGATCGTGCAGTGTTATTGCGACTTTATCGGGCACTCATCCGTTCCAAATTAGACTATGGTAGTATCGTTTATGGCTCAGCACGACCATCTGTGCTGAAGAGATTAGACACAGTCCATAACTGTGGCATACGTATAGCTATTGGGGCATTTCCAACGAGCCGAGTTATAAGCCTGTATGCTTATAACTCGTACAGGCGCAACATGTTATTAGCCAATTATGGCTGTGGACTTAATTGCATGCCCACACATCCATCGTTTACGCCGTTCTTTAATACCTTCATGGACGTGCGTTATAGGAACACTACTATTAAACCAAAGCCACCTGGTTTTCGTTTCCGGGAGCTCCTTAGACATCTTGATACTGACATGCCCAAGATGTATCCTAGGGGGGAGAGGACATACCCTCCTTGGTTGTGCAGAGCGTCCCCGGTTGATCTGGGCATGACTAAATATGATAAATCTACCATGTCTATGTCTAGTATCCGCACATGTTTTTTAGAATTTTTATCGCGATATGAGGACCATTTTGTAATTTATACTGATGGCTCCAAGAACTCAAATGGCGTTGGTTGTGCTTTCGTGTGTGGAACCGAACCCTATACATTCGGATTCCACACTAGCACTTCCATTTTTACTGCAGAGCTTTATGCAATATACCGGGCCATTTTACACGTACGCCGACGAAAGTTGGGGGACTGCTTAATCCTGAGTGATTCCCTCAGTGCACTTCAAAGCCTACGGCAGCTGTACAGCTACCACCCTATTGTGCAGCGTATACAGGATGCCCTCCACGTTTTACACGCTTCTGGTGTTAACGTGGTGTGTGCATGGATTCCTGGTCACGTAGGCTTGCGGGGGAATGAAATGGCGGATTCAGCAGCCAAGACGGCTATCATGAAGCCCAGGGTTCGAATACCATCTGTGACATCGGAAGACTTTAGGGCCGAATTGCGGAGAGCTGTGCAAACCTGCTGGCAGGAAGAGTGGTCTGCTCTCCGCAATAATAAACTTAGATCTGTCAAAGAACTTCCTATTCCCTGGGTTACCTCCTGTCGGTCATCTCGTCGCGAGGAGGTGAGTTTGGCTCGATTACGAATTGGACACTGCATTTTTACTCATAGTTTTCTTTTTAAAAAGGAGCCTTCTCCACTATGTCCGTTTTGTAATGAAGCGTTGTCTGTACGACACGTGCTGCTAGAGTGTTTTCACCTAGCAGACCTTAGGACGTCTCTGCAGCTGCCGGTCAGCTTTGCAGAAATTCTAGCGGACGATCACGCAGTAGTGGAGAAGGTTTTTAGATTCTTTTCGAGATTAGATTTTAGGATTTAGCAAATAGAATTTATGGTTTTTGGACGACATTTTTATTTTATTTATTTATTTTTTCAAGGCGTATGTATTTTTTGTCTTTTTTAACATATACTGTTTTAGAATGATTTATATCTGGCTTTTGCCATGACCAGTTTCATTTAAAAAGGGCGCTGATGACCTCTGTAGTTGAGCGCCCTTATACTCATCATCACTCACTCACTGGCGTTAGCGAAGGACTCTTCTCCAGGTCCCGATGACGTACACCGACAGATGCTGCTAAATCTTCCATCTGAGGCGCTATGTTTCCTTTTAAACATCTATAACCGCATTTGGCATGAGCGGGTTTTCCCTTCCTCCTGGCGAGAGGGTATTGTCATCCCCATCCCTCGACCCGGAAAGGACCGCACGCTACCATCTAGCTACCGCCCCATTTGCCTGACGAGTGTCATCTGTAAGACCTTCGAGCGAATGATAAACGCTCGGTTAAATTGGTGGCAAGAAAAACATAACCATCTGTCCAACTTGCAATGCGGTTTTCGTCGCCATCGCTCAAGTGTCGATAATCTAACACGCCTTGAGGGGTATATTTCCGATGCGTTTCTACTGAAACAGCACGCCGTGGGCGTGTTGCTCGACCTGGAGAAGGCTTATGACACCACCTGGCATCACTATACCCTGTGCTTCGGTCTGCGATGTCTGTTCCCCTAAAGTTGCGCCTCTTTATGGCTCTGGTCCTCCCTATCATGCTCTATGCGTGCGAAGTCTGGGGTATGGCCGCAGGCTCACATCTAGTTCTGCTCCAACGTGCACAGAATAAATGTCTTCGGATTATTTATTCTGTTTGTACAAGGTTCCCCGTGAGATTACTTCACGAGGCTTCATCCCTCCGATATGTGGAGGATGAAATTAGACGCCGGGCGACAAAATTCTTCGAGGGTTTGCCCCAACATCAGAGCGCCCTAGTCAGATCCCTTGGGGATTATGTTCCTCGTGAGCGTCGCTTTAAGCGATACCGGTTACCCCGCATGTCTTGCGGTCACTACCGGTAACCACATGATCTCCATCCAGCCTAAAATTAAATTTCAGTTACTCCAAAATTGTTATTATGGAATATTCAAAATTATACATACCTTCTTCCTAGTTTATTAACTAACCCACCAGCGGTGCTCGCTGTCCGTAGCACCCGGTTCATCATTCCCTGAGGAGCAAAAAGCTACCTCCCTACACTAACCCCACTTAAAATACACCCGTCATTCTGCAAAATCCACATCCCGCCACTACGTGGTTAAGCTCTTCCCAGAGCAGGTACACGATTTGACCAGCCTTCGGGCTGTTCCAAACAGCCTGCCAGATTTGTGCTGCTGCTGCTTTAGCTCACATCCTGAAGAAGGCCACAGAGTCAAGATGGCCGAAAGCTCCAACAATTTCATCAACATCACACGGCTGGTAACCCGAGAAGTTTTAATCAGTAATCATCGCCGTGAAAGCTTCAAGTCTTACAGTGTTAACCTTGTTAGCACGTGCTATATATACTTTAATTAATGGACAGTTTTAAGGGTCACGGATACACTATTAAATCTATCACAAACACTCATACATTCAGAAGAATAATTTATTATAATAAAATCTTCTCCCATGTTTTAAGTTCAAGATTTGTTAATGTTTTCAGTAATTTCATCTCCACTTCGACGTGGTGGTTCTCGTTCCAGAAATAAAAAGCAACTGCCAATTTCTCTGTTTGTTTACATTTAAAGTTCCTTCAGTGTTCTGCTAAATTAGTTTTCTTAAATTCATTTTTGTCAATCCTATATCAAATTTGTCACAATCCTCACAATCTATCCTTCATATGCCTTATTTTTGTTTTGGTGCTATTGTGTTTTTAAGGGGATTATTGTACAGCTTATTGAGTGAAAATCTGTTTTGTGGTGCTAGTTTGATGTTATAGCCTTTAAATGTTTGTTCAAACATGAAATGCTCAAGGGTAGAATGTACAGTTTTTGTATTCCCAATATTTATCTCTGGTTATTAATTTGTTGTTCATCCCCTTTTTTAAATATTAGTCTTATTACTCCTAATTTAGTATTTCTGGAAATCTACCCAGTTCAAGACAATAATTAGGTATGTTAGTGACTTTACTATAGCATTTTTACAGCATTTTAACAGTTTAGGACTAATTTCATCCCATCGGCTGCCCAGTTTATTTTTGGTAAATTATCAATTATTTTACCCATTTTAACAGTACATCAAAAGTTTGTGCTGCAAACAGAGCGAAAAGGAGGTGAGTTCTGTCATGGTGCTTGGCAGCTTTTGAAACAGAACAAAGAATCATTACTTGGTAAAAAAAAAAAAAAAAGAAAGAAACCATGATCCTCTCAAATAACAAGACTGGGCCAAAAGTACATTGCCGTTCATTCAGTGTTTGAGATTTCAGTTTATTCCTTTATTTAGATTTAATGTCAACCATCATGTAATACAATCTTTCCACATCAGCGTTTCCATGTCGCAACACAAGTAATAGTTTTGTCAGTTGTGGAATATTATAGAGGACATAATTCCCTTCAAAATTGTTTCTCCCACTCTGCACCAGAACACAAGGGTACTGTCTAATTCAGTTAACTGTTCTAATATATATAATTGGTGACAAAAACGCAACGTACTAAACGTACTATTCACTTGAAAAGTTAGGTGTATGTTATAAATTGCAATGAAGCCTGAGGCCCCGATGGTAGCGAGCGTTGCATCATGCTACGTATGGTTATCGCAGCTTGCATAAACATGTGAATAACTTGACACCCATCAAGTAAATATGTTTATACTGTCAGGCCTGATGCTTGTCGTAAATAAATCGATAATAACGGGGGCTATAATACCATCCACATGAGCGATTCTTCAACTCGATTTCCCTAAGAATAGTTCCCGAATATTATGGCGTTGGCTTTTTGGATACGTTTGATTTAATAAAAAATTTGACAAAAGTCGCTACATTTTTCCACTTTTTCGTATTTCTCCCCCATGTCTCCCGATTGCTCAATTCCGCGTAACGGAATTCCGCTACGGTTGGCATCACTGGGATTAGGTGATTCACCAATATAAGCAATGTGGCAACCTTTGCGTTTACAGCTCAATGAATTTCCCTACTTACCCTTAACGCCCCTTGCTTGACACCTAACATGTATCTGAATTTAAAAAAGTAGACTTTTTTTTTTTTTTTTAAATTTACGTCCTCCAACGTTGTCATATCGGACGATGAATGGAATGGGTGAAATGATGCTCAAATGAGCCCAGAGTTCACAGAGCTTACAGTTACCCGACATTCGTCTTTTAGGATAAGGAGAAACCCCGGAAAAAACCTTATCTAGGTAACTCGCCCTGACCGAGATTGGAATTCGGGACCTCTTGAACGTGAGGCAGACATGCTACCACCACGCTAACCAGGCGAGCAAGTAGACTGTTGTTAAAGCTTTGCAACAGAAATAGCAAGGTAGGAACTAATTAATTATTGCAATTTAATGTGACAAATTAATAATTTATGAGAAACGGTAGAAAAGTAAAAGATGTGATGTGTTCCATTCATGTATATTTCTAACCATTCTTGTACAAACTATTCTTAAACAGATTATTCTCCTGTCTACTTCATGTTAATTATAATGACCGTATGCAGAATTGTCATTACAATGGGAATAGAAGAATGCAGTACACCTAAGCGATAGTCAGATCCTTTTAAGAGCTAGACGCTATGCATTGGCTATAAGATTCCTTTTCTTTGCAGAGACCAAAAAAAAAAAAAAAAAATAGCACCTCCTCACTTAAATATATAGCTGTTTGAAAGTGCATACAACGAATAACTCTTGAAGAAATTGCGTGCCATCACATTATTTATATATCTATAGGACTTCAGAGGCTGTTCCCAAAATATTTAGGATATGCGTTTCAATTGTCATGATAATATTTTGAGCATAAGTTATTTTATTCCTGTGCCGTGACGTAGTGGGCTAAGGCGTCATTCTTTGGTTCCCTGCCACGGAACGCACCAGTGATCCATACAACTCCTGGGGAGTGTGGATTTCTAGTCCCGGCTACAGGAAGAACGCCCACTCAGCATGAAATTGAGGAGCTACGCTAGGTAGTGGCTCTTTTTGCGTAAGTCAGATTTCCGGCTGGGGGTGCCGAGATGCTGACCACATGGTTGGATGCTCACCCACCTCTACCTTACGTATGTGGGCGTGAGGCCGACAGTCGGTTTTGCGAGCCTTTGGCCCACTAGGGCTATAACGCCCTATTTGTTCTTATATGGTATTTGAATCACAATCTTTAGAGCAATTTTGGATAAAATCAAACTTTTCGAAAAACTAATCATGTAATAAGTAATTTTGATTGGAGCTATTTTCTTGAAAATCTACCTGTCGCATTCTTGAGAAATGAAATGAAATGTGTAGTGTTTAACGCCCGCTTTTACTACATACGGCACCGCAGGCGGGCATTCTTGAGAGGTAAGAACTTAAATACCAACTGCTCGTTTTTTAGTTATTCCGTTCATAGACTATCGAGTTACCCCATAAGTGAGAGAATGTGGTTTACACTGCAGGAGTCAATATAACTTTCAGTAATATCCTGTATTTCCCAGCAAATCCCGTATCTCAACACTTATTAGGATGCAATTTCCGGGTACCGTATTTTGTAGCATTTATTTGTATTTTTCATTGGAATCTTTAGCTTTGCCTTTTTTCTTTGTAATGGAACACATTGTTTTATATAGGTTAGCATGTTCCACAATGATGAGTCTGATGGAAGAAAACTAAGACATTTTACTTGAAAGTAGCACTCCCGATTTGAAGAAAACTTGTCAGTAGAGTTCACGTTGCCTCTCACTTTAAGATCAGTGCTTCAGATTGAATAACCTCAAAACTGCCCCCCTCTGTAGAGTAGATGATAGCGTGTCCACCTCGCTTTCAAGTGGTCCCGAGTTCGAATCTCGGTCAGGGTGAGTTACCTGGATAAGGTTTCTTTCCGGGTTTTTCCCTTATCCTGAAAGATGAATGTCTGGCAACTCTAAGCTCTATGAACCCTGGGCTCATTTGAGCATCACTTCACCAATTTCATTCATCGTCCGATATGACCAAACGTTGGAGGACGTAAATGAAAAAAAAAGTGTAATCGATGTGAAATATAATATCTCAGAAGGGAATGCACCAGAAAACTCGAAGAAGGTTAGGAGTGCTTTGAAATGTGTAATGTGTAGTCTTAACGGCCGCTTTTACTACATGCGGCACCTCAGGCAGTGACACTGATGATACATGAGATAAGATGGAGCACCGGTGGATTGAGATGACGGGGAAACTGGAGATGCCAGAGAAATCCCGCCCCAGTGCCGTGTTGTCCATTCCAAATCTCACTTTGCGGTCGCCTGGGATCGAACCGTGTGTAGTTCTGCGAGTCTGGTGTTGAGATTGACGTCCCTAGAGGTGCATTTGGAGAGCCGGCCGTCAATAACGGCGGGCGGGTGAGGGTTGCTCTGCTAGGCCCCGAACATGCCCAAAAGGCCCTGAACGAGGCACTGCGGAGTAAAGGTGAAGGTGTGGGAAGGTGATCAAAGGGGTAGAGTTGGATTGGAAGCCTTTATTGAAAAAATAATCAATATGGGAGGGCATAAGATCCGGCGTCCAGCACCAGGGGGGAAGTTGTGGTGGTGTATCAAGTGCGAGTCTGTCGCGGTGCCCTCCAGATATTGGGTAAGTGAGCCTTGAGCTTCTGTTGCGTTTTTAAGTCGTGGACGGCTATGATTTTCTCTGCTGAATTCAATTCACTTTGTGAAGGCGTTTGTGGGGGCTGTTGTCCATTTCTGAGAGTCGGGTGTGGAGTTGGTCGAGTCTGGTGTTGAGGCTGGTGAGTCCTGTGGCTCGCAGGGGACAATGTCGTTGAAGTGTTTTTCCACTCTGTGAACTTTCCTCCGTAGCGAGGCAAGTGTATCTCTGTGCTCGTTGGCTACGGTCTCAGTGTGCTGAAGTTGTGTGGATTGTCTCTGATGTCTGTTGTAGTTGTGTTAAGGTGGAGGCGAGTTCGTTCTGCAAGGTAAGTCCGTCCGTCAGTAGTCCGTGAAATGAGGTCAGACTGTCTGGTATGTCTTGGAGGGCGGCGTTGGACGTGTTCTGTAGGGCGGCGGTGGGTGTGATGGAATCATCCAGGTCACCCAGGCGTTGGTTCATGCTGAGGACCTCTGAGTGGTTGTCCAGAACTTCCTGCGCTGGAGGCCGGAGGTTGCCAGCGATGAGTGTGGTTGTCAGGAGCTCCTCAAGGTCATGAAGTGTGGTGCTGACTTGCTGAAGCTCGTCCTGGAGGCAACCAAGGGCTTTCTGCCATCCTGTTGGCGCCCTGGTGACTGCGCTCCTGGGCGCTGGTTTACTGGAGTTCCGGCGAGGGTATGTTGGGCACTGAGCCTGTCCGGTAAAATGACCGAAGCCATCACAGGCGGCGCAGTACCTGCGGCGGCGCCTGAGATCGTGTGCCCTGCACACAGCTGTAGGCGTAGGGGCGCTACAGTAATGGCACCGTGGAGGCCCAGTGCAAATGTCAGTGCTGTGCCCGTAGGTGCAGCACTGTCTGTAAGGGATGTCGCGCTGCAACCTTTTAGCCTCTACCTTCAGGCAGTGTCCTAGTATAAACAGGCCGGACATCAAGGTGGCGTCGCGTTCACTCGTGTTGGCAAACTGCAGGCGGACACAGGGGGTCGGGCCTCTTCTGGAAGGGATGCGGGTGGCGTTCATGACTGAGGGCCACCTCTAAGCTGCGGCGGCGAGCATGAACCTGGATGGTGGGTCCCGGGGGCTCCAACGATGACTGCGGTGTGTGTGATGGAGACTGTAGTCGGCAACTTAGGAGTGACGGCGGCAGTTGTAGGCTGTCTGCTTGATGATTGTGCTGGCGAGGATGTGACTGTTTCTGAGATGTAATTTGGTGCAGGCTCTTCCGGCAGCGTAGTAGCTGCAGCAGGCTGTGATGTACTGGACGACCCGTGTGCCAGGTGCGGCGGCGGTTGGCTGGGCGACTGGCGGGCGTCCGGTCCGGTAGGGGAAGTGGGCCTCCGTGAGGAGCTACTTGCCCAGAACTTACCGGTCAGCCCCGCGGGAGGCTCCCCCTCAGCCGCCAGTAGTGGCAGGGAGGCGGGAGACGGTGCCCGAGAACTGGCAGGAAATGGTTGCGGCGAAGCTTCCTTCGGTGGCTGGCTGGGCTTCTTACTTTTAGCGGCGTTCTTCTTGCACATGTCGGAAGTCGGCGTTGAGATCGGTGATGTCTCCTCGAGGTGATGTTTACAGCTTGGAGTCTCAGGAGCAAGTGAAACCCCAAACTCCCGGCAATCATGTTGCGGATCTTCGGTTCTACTAGAGACGAAATTCAGAGAAAACATCGGCACGTCCAGCCTACCGCGCTGGAACAACATCCAGCCAGCCTTCCCGCCTGAGAACTTCTAAGAGCGCAAGCCAATAAATAGGTAGTGGGCAGCCACTAATGACCATAGTCATCTAGTACTTAGTGGGTAAGGTGCACTCAGTACTTACAATTGTCCGGTCCTCTTACTGGCTAGCTTCTAAGCACCCGCTACCTATAGGTCAAGACATTCGTAGGCGGGTTGACCTGCACTGCACCGCCGGGTGCAGGGCTTTTTAGTGTATCTGTTCTCATAGGAACCATGTCACAACCAAATCCCACCCCTTCCACCAGTTCGGCCCACAACTGGTCTGTTGAAACGTCTGCAGCGGCTGTCCCAGGCACCTCCACGGAGGAAAAGAAAACCTCGCCAACAACACCACGGCGGAGATGGCAAGGTTGCTCTACTAAAGACAAGCATATATAAGCAGGGCGTCTGATGGGAAGTCCTTTCACGTGCAAGCCAAATTTCGGAGTCTGACTCCGATGACGAGCGTACAAGTGTACGCACCTTTATCTCACGTAGGAGCGAGAGAACACCAGTGTCCTCCTGCAGCTCTTCCTGCTCCTCGGCTGCCGAAAGTGGCCTGGAGTCCAGCTCCTCGGTCCTCTCTACAGGCGGCGAGGGGTATGAGGGATTCCGTGAAGTGAGGTCACGAAGAAATCAGAGAGCAGTAAGACTGGCTGCAGAGGACGTCCTTTGGCCGGTTTTCTCGTCCATCTGCAATCACCTCCGGCCAGGGCCAGACTGGGAGCCAAAGACGGCACATTCCGCCGATCATTGTGGATAACTGTGCATGGGCAGTCTGCTTCCTTAAGGAGGTCACGCCAACCCTTGCGGAGGAGTGCATGGTGCGGCAAAGCAAAAGCCGATTTGTCTTCCATGCCAAGAACGAGGACTATACCAAGCTACTCCAGCACCTCAAGCAGCGAAAAATTCCTCACATTTCCTTCGGCCTGAATAACGCCCGTGAATTACGCAGTCATCCGAGGATTACTTACGAACACTTCCGTAGATAACATAAGGTCAGATCTCATCCGCCAGGGCATCACCCCCTGGGTGGTGAAACAGCTCACCCGGCCTGCTCCTGATCGCCAGGAAACAAAATCCCTCCTTCCCCTGTTCCTAGTAGTGGTGAGGTGGGCCAAGGATCCTGAGGCTAAGATAGATGGTGTTCGCACCTTATCCTACCTCAGAGTGACCATGGAACCTGCTAAGGGCTTTGGCCGGCCTCCCCAATGTTACAGATGTCTGAGGTTTAACTACTCCAGCCTCTTCTGCCACGGTAACCCTCGCTGTTTGAGGTTCGGTGGTACCCACTCTAAGGAGAACGGTCCCCGTGCCATCACGGAATTTCCAACATGTACCAACTGCAAAGGGAAACACATAGCATGCTATGGAGGCCGCCCTTACAGGAAGGTCGTTATTACCTCTAGGAGACCTGCTCCAGAGCCAATAACCCAGAACAACCGTTCTGCGCCTCAAACGGAGGGGGCACCATCTTCCATAGCACCAGCGCATCAAGCGCCTAATACAAGCCGTGCTCCATCCTTTTCTGAGGTGGCACGCAAACCACCATGTGCCTGCGTCTTCATGGGATAAAACTAGCCAATCACGTGATACTAAGACACACACAGCTGTAGTCCCACCCAACACCACTTACCGTAGGGTGGAGATGCGTAGGTCTGCCAGAAGGCCGGACTCGGACTCGGAGGCTGAGAGCGGGTCTGGTAATCCCAAGCATGCTCATCGGCTGAGGGACGAGAGGGCTAGTGGCAGGTCGGCTCCTCGACGCTCCTCTTCATTGAACACACCCAAAGACCCCGCCCTAACTCCTCATGCAACACCTTCCACCTCACCGCAGTCGGAGTTGCTGGCTGGACGTACCAATTGTTACAGACTCATGGTCAGCCTCTCTGCGAACTCCTGGTGTGGTTCGCCTCATCCTCTGACCCCGTGGCCCACATGGTGACAGGCATGGAGCGACTCGCTCTTCCGCTTCCTTCATCCAGCCGGATCAGAATGACGGATCGGATTAGGTACAGCACCTCGTTCAGACCCCGTAGGGGAATGGATCCGTCCCTTTCAGCCGCCAAAGTGCGGGCGCTGCGGACCCCTAGCACTCGTGGTACCTCTGACGTTACTAGAGGAACCTCGGGCCGAACAGCCGAGCCCCTCCTTCGGGAGTTGTTCGGATTGGGATGGACTCGAGGGGGCAGTGTGTTCCCGAAACCCGTGGGAATCGGGTACGTCTTCGGACGGGGTTGAGGGAAGCCATTAAGTCTTCCGGGTACTAGCCTGCAAAGCTAGTAGGTGTGCTAGATCACCAGGCGGCCCCACCGAGGTTTTTCGGTAGTCTTCAGCTTAAGTGTTGACGCGCGTAAGTAGCGTATCCACTTCCATCCCGTCTTGAGTCCATAGGACCAGATGGGAGGCTTGTTAGTCTCTAGGTCTTGCCCTATGGAAATCACCTCGGAGGACGCCGAGCGCCCTTTGGGACAGCTCGGATACTCCCTGGTTGAAGGAGGCCCGGGTCTTGTTCCTACGGGTTCAAGGCTAATGGGAGTAGAGCCTCTGGACTCAACTCGTTCAGATTCCCGATTTGGAGCGAGGCGGGATTGGCAGATCAATGGGAGCAGCTCCTACAATTTGCGATATCCTATTTTCTGGACTTCATCTTGGTGTCGGAAACACACCTCCATCCAATATATCCTTCCATCTCACGGGCTATCACTGTCTCCGATCGCATCGTGTAGGGCGCCAAGGGGGCAGCACGGCGATCCTGGTGAGAAGTGTGGCTCATAGAGTACTCCAGCTTCCACCACTCCAGACCCTCAAAGCCACGGCAGCATGTGTGGATCTTGACAGTTTGGAAATTCTGGTAGTCTCTGTCTACCACCCACCCCTCACACAGTTCGTAGCCATCGACTACCTATCCATTTTTACTTACATCCAAATGTCATATTGGCTGCGGACCTCAGTGCTAAACATCAGTGTTGGCATAATGGTCCTCGGGCGGACAGAAGAGGCAGTGAAATTATCCGCATGGTAGTTACGGAACCTTATCTTAGAGTTGAGGGCCCATTGCAACCCACTCATTACCTGCGAGGTCGGGCTCGTCCGTCCCATATTGAACACTTCCCATCTCATTTATCACTTACCGCCTAAATTCACTTCATTCAGACCGGAACCCAGTACTTACTGAGGTTAATGCCCAGGTCGCCAACCATGAGGTACCGGTTCAACACCGGGACGTGGGCTGGGGTTGCGTCAAAGTCTGCCTAAATGACTCCATTCCCCCAACCCCAACATAACGGATATATCCACCTTTGAGGCCGCGGTCTCATCCTTCACCTCCATCGTGGTGCGAACTGTCCGCAACCTTACTGCTCTCCCCAATTCCTCTCCATCCTGATGTTCTTTCTCTGGACATTCTACTCCTCATCCGTCTTTCATGAGTGGCAAGGAGGCTCCATCAGCGACACCGCACGCCTCATAATCGAGCGATTCATCAGCGTTTACATCGAGAGGTTTATGTCCGCCCATGCGAGCACAGGTTGCGCGCGTGAGAGGACACGATGTCTCGTATGAACCTCGAGGATATGGACGTGTGGAAGGTCATTAAACGACCTCGAAACCACCAAGGCACCCAAGGCCTGCCTTACGATTTAGCCCAAAGTATCTGTGTTTGCCGACTATTTCGAAACGGCCATGAGGCCTAGAGGAGACCCCCACGACCCTGACTTCTCTAACCACGTTAGGCAGAAGGTTTGTCGATATTTTCAGCGTCCCCGGCTGAGGCGGACCGACTTCCAATTATTCGACCTAGTGAGCTCCAGGGCGTACTCCGGCGTCTCAACCCTAAAAAGGCGGCGGCACCTGATGCCATAACGCCAATCATGCTCCATGACCTTTCTTTCAGGGCCGTGCTTTTCCTCACACGCGTCTTCAACATATGTCTCGCTCTGTGTCACTTTCCGCGAAAATGGAGGGACTCTCGGGTGATATGCATCTTGAAGCCAGGGAAAGAACCGGTCCATCTCGTGTGGTGCCTCTGCATCGCTATACTATGTGTGGCGGTCTGTGGTGTCTGTTCCCCTGAAGTTGTGCCTTTCTCAGGTTCTAGTCCTCCGTATCAGTCTCTACGCTTGTGAAGCCTGGGGTATGACCGCAGGCTTCAATCTGCTACTGCTCCAGCGTGTACACAATAAATGTCTTCGGATTATTTATTCTGTATGCAGAAGGTTCCCCATTACCAGAGATTACCTCAACATCAGAGCGCCCTTGTTAGATCTCTTGGGGACTATTTACCACGTGAACAACGCTTAAAGTGATACCGGCTACCCCGCACGGCTTGTGGAGGCTACCGGTAACCATAAGGCACTCATTCCAGGCTAAAGAAAATTACAATTGCCCAAGATTTATGTCTGGATACCTAAATTTCTGCATTTCCTAGTTTATTGCCTAATCCACCAGCGGTGCATGATGGCCGTAGCACCTGAGTCTTCAGTCATTGAGGAGCAACTTGCTACCTCCTTTCTTCCCCCTAACTAATTTTCACTCGACATCCTGCAGCATCCACGTCCTGCCACTGCGTGGTTTAACTCTTTTCGCCAAATGTTCTCTAGATCACGTCATGACCATTGCAACGATTTAAAACTTCAAACCATCTTCATTTTTATTGCATTATACAATTCATAATTTTCACAGAAATCATGTTACTCAGTACTCGTTACCATATCAACTTAAAAATATAAAACAAAACTAAAATGTTAAATTAAAAGAAAAAGCAGTTTAAGACTATGTCCTTAATACATACATACCACTTTTTAAGAAAATGTTTTTGAATTCAGGGAACCACTAAACTTGTATTTCCCTTATCCTGAAAAGATTTTGTAACCATAAAATTTAAGGATTGCAGGCTCATTTGAGCATCATTTCACAAATTTCATTCACTGATCAACTGATACAAGCTATGCGAGTGAAGAACTTCAAAGAGATAAAAATAATTTATCTTGGTAGTGGTGAAGCAAACAAATGTTAAGTTGGTCCCACAGAAGAGCCCTGAGAGTAATTAAAGTAGTTATAAAATCTTATTTGAAGAAACAAATGCTTGTTTCAAGATAAAGGAAGTGCTAACAATTGTTGCTGGTATTCACAACTGTGATTCACAGAATGCAGAGCATTGCAGTAGATTTCCTCTTACCAGCCAGCCAGCCTTCAGGTTAACTGGCTACCAGCACCATTAATGGCTTTCACCAACAGTTAAGTAACAATGCACAGCAACTTGTAAACCTCACAATTCATCTGAATATCTTGCGTGAAGACTTCAGTTTTAATTTACATACTAAATAGTACACACATGACCTGTCTTTTGTGGAGCAGAAAACAGTACTGTAGTGCTATTATTCAGTGGTGAAATGACATAAATATGCTTTCAACAAGTCTCTTCATAAAAATAACCAAAGAAGGTGACAGTAGCGACCATTGCATTGGAGGCGTCCTATCGCAAATTCAGGACGGCCACGAGCAGGTGATAGCCTACTACAGCAAGACGCTATCCAAGGCATAGAAGAACTACTGCGTCACCCGGCGAGAATTACTGGCGGCAGTAAGGACCTTGGAGCACTTCCACAAGTACCTGTACGGTCAGCCATTCCACCTCAGGACTGATCATTCCGCCCTAACCTGGCTATAGAGCTTTAAGAACCTGGAAGGCCAGACAGCACGTTGGATTCAGAGGCTGCAAGAGCACTACTTCACCTCTGAACATCGTAGAGGGAAGTGCCACGGTAACGCAGACGCCATGTCTCGAAGACCCTGCCCAGAGGAGTGCGGCCAATGCACAAGAGTGGAAGAAAAGGAGCCTGCCGCAGCAGTCCGAGTAGTCGAGGCAGTGCCTGCGGATGGCTGGGATAGCGCAGGCCTGAGGAGGGTGCAGCTGGCGGACATAGACTTGGGGCCACTCTTGAGTGAAGTGGAGGAAGGGACAAGACCAACCTGGGAGGACATCGCACCGAGGAGCGCCACCTACAAGTCGTACTGGGCCCAATGTGATTCATTGAAGACAAGAGAAAGGCGTGCTGTTCCGTGTATGGGAATCGCCTGATGGGAAGATGCAGAGAGAACAGTTGGTACTTCCCCGAAGTAAGGTCCCGGAAGTCTTGGAGGAAGTACACGCCGGTACTTCAGGAGGACTCCTGGGAGCAAACCGAACGACTGACAAACTCCGACAGCGCTAATACTGGCTGAGGCTTCGAGCAGACGCTGAGAGATGGTGCCGTCAATGTCATGTGTGCGTGGCGAGTCGCGGACCCCAGACTAGGAGCCGGGGTCGCATGCAACAGTACAACGTCAGAGCGCCATTCGAAAGGATCGCCGTCGACATAACTGGACCGTTCCCAGTTTCCGACCGAGGCAACAAGTACCTAATGTTGGTCGTGGACTACTTCACCAAATGGCCGGAAGTGTATGCCATTCCGAACCAGGAGGCGAAGACAATCACGGACTACCTTGTGGAGCAAGTGTTCTGCCGATTTGGGGTGCCGTTGGAGTTCCACAGCAACCAGGGCACTAACTTTGAATCCAACATGATGAAGGAGGCACTAGAGAGGCTTGGGGTAAACAAGACCCGCACCACACCCCTACATTTACAGTCGGACGGCATGGTCGAGAGGTACATCAAGACCTTAGAGGAACACCTGAGGAAGGTCGTGGCCAGCTATCAGCGAGACTGGGGCATTAAGGTGCCACTGTTCTTACTGGCCTACCGCTCGTCAACGCACGACACCACTGGGATGACGCCAAGCAGTTAAATGTTCGACTGAGAGTTACGCCTCCCCTGTGATCTGGCTTTTGGAAGCCCCCCGGACGCAAAACAGCCAGCAACCGAGTATGTGGAGAACCTGGTGGACCATCTCCACGACATGCATGAGATGGCACGTCAGAACATCCAGAAGGCAAGCTACCGCATGAAGACCCGATACGACAGGCAAGCCAACAGCCAAGGGTTCCAGCAGGGTGACCTAGTTTGGTTGTACCGTCCTATCCGGAACAAGGGACGATGCCCGAAACTCCAGCAACCATGGCAAGGACCGTACCGGGTGGTGAAGAGGAATAACGACGTAGTCTACCGCATCCAGAAGGTGCCCCGAGGGAAGATGCTGGTGGTACACTTGTATCGTCTGACCGCTACGATGGTGCTGTTCGGCACGACCAGCCTTGAGGAGGGAGCAGTGTCACGGCGATGGGCATAAACCAATCGGCACAAATCGATAATAGACGGCAGATAATGTTTCACGAACGTGTGTAAACAGATCGTACCGGCAGGCAAGATAACTGAGTCAAAGGCCTCGCCGGGTAGATTAGGTTACGCTTCTTGAAGGCGATAGAATGTTCGAATTATGTAACTAGATGCTTGTTTTCCAGAAAGCTCTAGTGATTGACAGAACAGTCTGATAATCATGAATGGAGATATAAAAGGGATTGTGACACGCTAGCAGGACAGTTGTAGTTGTGAAGCAGTTGCAAGTTGTGTAACAGTCAGTGTTGTTGTAACAAGAGCTAATGTAATCAGCTGCAAGTGTTTGTTATTGTCATCGACCTTGGAAGGTTGTGTGATGTAATGTTGTTACGTGAGAATTGAACAGTGTATTGCTACCGAAATAAAGGAGATTTTTAATTTCTGCCACTTGGTCTTTTAATTCTACGAACCCACATTGTTACATTATTAATAGGAGTATTTATCAAAGTTATTTCCTTGTACTAGCTTTGAAACATCCATAAACCAGATTGTCCATTCATCTGCTTATTGGGTCAGGGGTTCACTTTAGTGTAGGTCAGTTAAAAGGGCTTCCACTGTAACAAGAAAAGATATAATGTAAGTTTTATCTTATATGAAAATATCAATTGACACACTTCTGTCTAATTATTCTAGTGCACAATGCTAAGATACACAGCATAGACAAGTTTATATTTCAATCAGTATAAAATTATTTAAATGAAGTTTATTCTAATTCAGATTGTTTTAAGCCACATTAAAATTTCCTTGGAGATAGTTTTAATAACACAGATATAAGTCTGATTATGTAAAAATGTTTACTCTTTATATTTACTTCTAATAACTTCTTGTTTGACATTTCATGAAGTTTACTATTATCTGCATCTTCAATGAGAAAGTCGAACCTTGATGTTAGGCTGGTGAAATTCACTACATTTTTAATAATTACAGTGACATCTTTCAGCACACAGTTAACATTTAAAATAAAATGCTGTGAAAATAATTTCTGTAACTCATAAGCACTGGAAGATAAAATGTAATGAAAACTTCTTGGAAAATTTTCTCAAAACATAATTTATTGCAAATAACAATAGAGTACAACTTAATACGGAAATTAATGAGTAAAGACAGAAACCACTTGATACAAAGCTATATTGGTCCATATGTGACATAAATAGTTATTCAAGATGTGCACCACTTGAAAACAAAGCAAACACAAATTTGGATGTCCATTCCTTCTTCCATTTCTTTTCTACATTATGTCATGTTACAAAGCTCGTTATAGTTGTTTGCAGTGAATATTCCAACAAAATTATTAATTTTTTTTTTCAGAGTAAACCACCAAATAACACAGTGCTAGTTAGTTATTACTTTATAGATTAGCTTGAACACTTCTAAAGTAACAATTATGTCAAACACAAATGCAACAAACATTGAACCTTATGATTTCATTAGCTCTTTTCCATTTACAAATTCTCTATTGAGCATATAGCTTTTGCTTTACTAAACAATGAATCTGAATCTGTTTTTTTAACATGTTATACAAATTCTTTTGTGAAAATGAAGTTAAACATCTACAATTTAAAAACATTAAATTTGTGCATACTTTGATATCTGGTTGTGTCCCGTAGCCTACCTATGTCAGCTCTGTTCCTGCTTAGTTCATTTCAACATAATTGTATATGTATTACACTTCCCTATCACTGTGCACACCACCTTCATTCTTTTCTTATAGGTATTCCAAGATTTTTTAAAAGGAACAAAACAAACTAAAAATGAATGACAGTACTTAAATGTTCGCACCTACCTACATTAACTTATATCAGCCTTTTACATTATTTATAAAATAAATTTGTATCAATTGATTTAAAAGTATCTAACTAGGGAAACTTACTTTGATTCAAAAGTCTTATTAACATAAAATCTTAATACATAGAGTGGTTGTTTCAACATTTTGCAACTTGTCTATCATCCATCTATACTATTTTCTAATCCAAGTTTAACAAAGGATACAGGATGCACCAATGCATTATAAATATGAGCCAATATCAATTATAGAATACCACCTATGTGCTATTTGGGACAAATATCACAATAAAAAGATTCATAAATTAAGGTCTGTTGCACATATACTTCTACATATCTTCTGATTAACATATAAAAAACCCAAGGATCCTTTGCACATGCGTGGTAAAGAAATTGTTAAGTTTGAGCTAGTAAAACTTTGTTAATTCAGAAACCATTAAATTGGATATCACTTAATCTGACCAGAAGTTCTAAGGAAAATAGTGTGAGATGTTCCACAAACAAATGTAACAAATGAAGATGTTAGGAAGATCCTAATGAAATGCATTATAGGTAAATACTAGCAATAAATGGAGCAAAAATTATATTAAATGTAACAAACTGGTTTATTGATTAAGGCTTCACAGGTGATCAGTCGCATCAAATTTAAGAAGATCGAGCTTTCAGCCATTTTACACTCTATGGCCTTCATCAGGAACTGAGTGAAGGTTACTCAGTTCCTGATGAAGATCATAGAATGTAAAATGGCCGAACGCTCCATCTTCTTAAATATGATGTGGCTGATCACCCATGAAGCCTTAATCAATAACACTAGTCGCGAAAGCTTCAAGTCTTACAAACTGGTTTATGCATGTAACAGAAAAAAATAGCACACAGAATATTGCAAACACTTTGGAATCCTTTGTATGCTACTGAATTGAGGTTAATACATTTGCTTGATACAGCACAGAAATTGTTTTCTGCCAGACATGCACTATCCCATTTTTCTGAAACCTCCAGTTTCAGTAATTAAGTTACCATGGCCATTTAATTTTGTGCTTATCTACTATGTTCAGAAAGTTTTAAAAAAAAGTCCTTAACAGATTATTAATGTGACAAATCGAAACTGTGTTGTGCCAGGGTATATATTTAAAGTAAACTTCCACCATTTGTTAATGCAATATGGAAACAGTGGTTCTCAAATACATGAAAGTGGCTACTCAGAGAAGATGCAACTTCAAATAGGCAGTTATTTCACTCATTTATTCCTTTTCATTGTATTTTAAGTTCATATGTAAAGTAATAGCCAGGGACAGACAGTATATGAAGAAATATTTGTTGAAATACAAAAATGAAGGAAAACCCCTAAATATGAGGAAATACATATTTAAAAGCAAAACTCTTATATTTTAAAGGAATGGAGCTGTTTACTTCATTAATTAAAATAAATAGGATTTTTAGATTTTGTCCATATTTAATAATAAAGTATAAAATTAAATACAACAAATTATATGTTCATAGATTTTAATCATTGTGAAATCCTTAAACTCAGAAAAAAAAACTACAATAAGTTACTGGTTTTAGTTAACTGATGGAAATTAATCATTTCTCCACACTAACCGTATATAGGCTAAGGTTTTTGATAGAGTCATTTTTGATATGAAAAATTCAATGCCATGGTTGGGATCTGAACCACGGATCTCCTGGTTTCCGTCCAGTCGCTCTAACCCATTGAGCTACCATGGCCAACATGCCATCCTGACATTAAATTCTCCATTTGACTCGTATATTTCCCCAGTAGACCACTAGGGGCTCTCGTATTTGAGATACACCGTTTGTGGCAACTGACTATCATAAGTACTTGAGTCCCAGGCTTCAGCATTTAACTCTTATTATTTTAGTTAATTGATGGAAATTAATCATTTCTTCACACTAGCCATATATAGGCTAAGGATTTTGATAGATAGAGTCAACATGAAAAATTCAATGCCTTGGCCAGGATCTGAACCACAGATGTGAACCAGGCATTGAATTTTTCATGTTGGCTCTATCTATCAAGTTACTGGTTGCTTTGTTCTTACATAATGCTGATTAACTATACCACAAATAGCAGAGTTTTATGAGAATAATACCCCTAGAATAGAGGACATTCAATTTTGCACGCAACATCACATAGAGGATGTACCAGACTTGTTGGAAACAGTAGCTTGTATTTTTCTTTTGTACTTCACAGAAAACTGGCTGAGCAGAATATCTGGAAAGCCTGGTTCATTGCTAACAGAAAATTGTTTTAAAAGTGAAAAATAGTAGATCTTACATAATATAACAGTTTTACTAAAATATGAAATATGAAATTTTTGTCACATAGCATTCTACACATTGTACTTGTTCTCTTAATTATAGCAAACAGAGTTTAAAATATGGGATTTCATATTCTGCCTGTCACTAGTAATAATATTCTTCTATTTATCACTTTTTAATGCCAACAACACTGTTATTTGCAAGAAGGTAAGTAAAATAATTCCAGGATTCTTGCTCATTGAAATACTGTGAATGATGATTATCCCTGACATTGCAAAGACCTAGAAGGGAATCATGATGAAATGAGGTGGTGTGGTAAATCTAGTAAGCGATTAGTTGAATTTATTTGTTGTAAAATTTCACGTGCTGATAACTGTGTGGGTGTGTGCACTATAAAAGTTTATGAACAAATTTTGTCTAGATCTTATACAGAAGTTTGGCACAAAATGCTTTTCCATGCAGATGGGTGAAAAAAAAACAACAATAATGATGAATAAGGTCAGGGTTACCGCAGTGCTGCCATGAATATTTACTACATTACACAAACAATGTTAGCTACCACAATAATCCAATATGTAAGGAGTATGCTACAATGAAGCGCAAAATTAATATAATTTTTTAGTCAAACTAGTACTCAATGCTCCACTTATTGCTACTATTTACCTAGAATGCATTTCGTTAGGGTCTTCCTAACATCATCAGCTGTACAGATGATTATATTCCACAATAATGTTTATTTCTCAAGGCAGTTGTTTCATCTACTTTTAGCAAAATGTTTAATGATAAATTACACAGGGATAAAATAGCTGTTTCTACAGTGTGACAAGTGTCTGAATTCTGGTGGTGAACATGGTGAGAAATAGTTCAACACCTCCTGCATCTGTTCCAATTATTCCTTCAATTACATTTTCTTACCATTCATGGCTGCAGGGAAACTTACTTTATGGATGTGCCTTACATATTGAAATTCTTAATTGGTTTGAGAACCATGTTGTACCACATTATATTAAGAATTATAAATAATACACAAAACAAATATTTGCATTTTATAAAAAGAATCAAACACTGAAATTAAATAGAGTTAAACTGATATATCCAATGTCATGGCCGGGATTTGAACCACAGATCTCCCTTAGCCTATACACAGCTAGTGTGAAAGAACAATTAATTTCCATCAATTAACTTAAGTTAAAATTGATGGAAAATTAACAGGATCAGAAAAGATGCAAATTTTAATGATGACCACAAATGTTTAAATGCGTAATGAATAAACTTATAAACCAAATGAGCAGTATGTTTTGAGAAACAAGTTGTTTAAAAGCTTCTAAAAATATTAGAATACATTGTGTGATTTTAAGAAATGAGTTCTTTCAAAAAGGGACAGTAAAAAAGAATGTAGGTGTGTACCAGATAAACTGCAAAGGCTGTGAAAACTTTTACACTGGAAAAACAAAAAGGAACTTGAACATTAGGCTTAAAGAGCATTTTAGGAACATCAGGAACAAAGAAATAGATAAATCAACAGTAGTGTACCATTTTTGGAAGGAGAATCATGATATAGAATGAGAAATCCATTTATTAAAAAGTGTCCAAGGCCCAGCTGCATTAACCACGTGGGAAAATATCTTCATAAAGAAATATGAAAGAAAATTAATTAATTTTGACACTACCTTTGATGAAAACCCAAACTTCAAGTTCATCAAGATACCAACAGAAATGCACCTGTCGCCTCCAATGAGTTCACCAAATCAACATCCATTAGTCAAAAACAGCTGATGATGTTAGGAACATCCTAACGAAACACGTTCTAGGTAAATACTAACAATAAATGAAGCATTGAGTATTACTTTGACTCAAAATTATATTAATCTGTTACATAGTTTGCTCATCCTCCCCACAGATGCAAAATGTGCTATTTGTTGTTCTATTTCAAATCTTTCAAAATATTAAATTTTCCATCACCTGACATTATCTAAGTAAGCTGAAAATTGGACATCATATATTTTATTTTAACCTATCTTGTATAGTGGGGAAGAATAAATCCTTTGAACCAGTTTGGCTTTTCAGTCATTTCTTGTTACAGTGAGTGAGTATCTCTTCTTTTAAATTTTAAGGAAGTCCATTAATGACACTAAACAACACTTACTTTTAAATTTTCCTGGAATATGTTTCAGAGGCTATTTCCTCCATTGACTTTCCCAAATCATTAGTAGACAAAAAAGTGAAACTGCAAAAAAGATGAACCTAATAAAGGAAATCACAACCCTCTCAGCTACAGAAACTAATATGATCTTCAAAAAATTCACTTACCATCCATGGGCCTTTGATAAATTCAAAAAAGTTTAAAAGAAAAAAAAACATTCAACTAGCACCAGTCAACCATTACTCCTTAAAATGCCTAATTTGCTCAAACATCAAAGATGCCATTCCATCTAACAAAAAATCTGGTATATATCAAATTGAATGCTGTGACTGTAGTCAAATTTATTTTGGAAAAACCAAAAGAAATTTAGAAACAAGAGCAAAGGAACACTTTAGGTACATAAAATACAAACAATTAGAAAAATCAGCAGTTGCCACGCATTTTGGGGGGGGGGGGGGGGGGGAAACTTCAACATAAATCCAGAACCAAAACCACTTAAAAATACAACAGGAAAACAAGAACTGTCTACACGGGAACAAATATTCATTTCAAAAAATAGGAACAAGGTATTCAATTTCGACATCCTCCAGAAAGATTTCTTCAGCAAGTTCCTCGAACTGCCACCAGAAGAGACCTATAACAAAATATTGCCAGTTACACCACTGAGAACCAGTCGATGTCCGGTTGACAATGGAGGAAATAGCCTCTGAAACATGTTCCGGGAAAATTTAAAAGTAAGTGTTGTTTAGTGTCATTAATCGGCTCCCTTTAAATTTAATTTATTACAACAACACCGTTTTCAACACTTCCATGAAAGGAATCTCTTCTTTTAATAACATTCTGACAAATGATAAGATGCATTTAATTTGGTTATCAATTAAGCTGGAATGAAAGACTTGTGACATGCCCATTACATGTAAAGCCTATTTAGAATTAATTTTTACATAGCTTTTTAGTATTAAATTTTACATAGGTTTAACCTGGCCAATTCTGTACTACAGATAGGGCATGATTATCTCTGCAATCTGTATCAATCAATGCACAGAGAAACTTCTGAGCTGAAATTTGTAAAATATGAAGTGTACTAAAATATTGGAGATATGAGCATTATGGCACATGAAGTTTTTGCGTCTATGCTGCACAATTCCTTGCTAGTCAGAATTGCTGGTCTGCCAGTTGGAGGTTTTTTTTGGGTGTAATTTACGTCCTCCAACGTGAGGTCATAGCGGATGATGAATGAAATGGGTGAAATGATGCTCAAATGAGTCCAGGGTCCAGTTACCTGACATTCGTCTTTTAGGATAAGGGAAAATCCAAGAAAAAACCTTACCCAGGTAACTCACCCTAACCGAGATTCGAACTCGGGACCTCTTGAACATGAGGCAGACATGCTACCATCTACGCTACCGAGGTGGGCAGTTGGAGGTGTGATCCCATGCCCTAAGTACTCAAATTCTAAGCATGCCAGCAGGCAAGTCAGTGAAGGACTACAATCCCTTTGTATTAGATTACACCAATTGTCTATCCAGATCAAAGAAATCCTGTGATAAATATTTTATCAGGGAAACCTGGTCCAAAGGAAATAGAACCCAAATGCACTGCATATGTGCAGTGGGTATCTAATGCCAAGACATGTGGATAATTTCTATTCACCTTCTAGGTCTCTAGTATAATTTTTGTGTTGAATCCAATTTGATAAGGCTAGAGTTTCGTATTAGTGCATATGATCCATATTCATGTATGAGTCTTCTTCACTGCACAGAACCCATTTTGGCAACAGATACATGCCAATTTTATGCAGGTGGACAGTCAAACAGCCATATTCCAGTCATGAACCAAAAAGTTGCTATAGCTTCCAGAAATTACTACAGTTTTTAGTTCTAAATGTTTCTGCCATTTGATTTTTAACAATACCACTTATGATGGATTTTATGTAATGATATTATATTAGCATATTATGGGTTTTGCAAGATTTGGCTGCCTTTCTTTGCAAGAGAATTTGCATATTCATTACCTAAGGTCACAATGAGCAGGTATCTACTGTAATTTTATTTCTCTGTTTTAAGAGATAAACATTTGTATAATGTTTTGGCTTTCTCTTATTTTAAAACATGTAATTTACTTCTGATACAGCTACTTGAATGGTTGCTATTGAATCATATAAAATTACTGCTTTTTTAAACATATTAATTCCAAATAATAACCGTGTTACTGCCATATTTGTCATAATTTCACCATTAAAATCTGGTGCTTTGCTTTCAATTTCATCTTATTTAATGTAGTTAAATAACTCTGAATGAATCCCTGCTCCAGCTCCACTTCCTTTAGCACACAGGGATCCATCATTATAAATATGGAATCATTCAGTCTTTGGATACAATGAATGTATGGCTTCCAGAGTCAAAGCATTTTTAACATCTATTGTACTATCTTTCAAGAAAGTAAATGTAAGCTTTTGTGGATCAGTATCATTCAGGCATTCTGTGAGTAGGGGATATGAGAACTAAATTGGTCATGATCTTAGACGTATAAGTCACTTACTTTGAAGATTTCTGTGGCTATATTAACCCAATATGGCACTAAATCTCACTAAATAAGTTGCAGTTGTCTTGCAGCTGAGCTAATAACTACTATTAGAGAATATGCAAAACAAAATGGAAATCAGGTAGAATGATGAATTTAACAAAACCAACATCTATGACGTATATATTCATGCATTAAATATCTGCTGTCATAGCTTCCATGGTGAAACACATACTGTGTCACAGATCACAAGGATTTTCAGTTCAAACAACAACATACGATCATACTTCTTCCTCCATTTTTACTTTCCAAGGTGCAGTAATGGACCAAGTTACAGATGCTTTCTTACAGCTATTACTACACGGTACTGGAGAATATACAAGAAAACAAAAAATGTGTGGAAAGATGATTTGAAAGAACTAGCATCTACGTTGTATATAGCACGCGTTCTGCCATCTGGTGTTGTAGCTCAGTGGTAAATTACATGCTACATCACAGATGTTATGGATTCACAGTACTTTCACCCCAGCATGGAGCAGTCATACATTTTATAGCAATGTCTTTACTTAATAAGATGCACTAACAAGCTAATTTACAGCTGACAGCTGTTCTCTTGCACCTAAATCATTACTACACGATTTTGAAGAGAGTGACAGGAGGTTCAATGATAATTTTAATGGAGCTCAATCACTAAATGCTGTGTACATACATCTGATCATATCAATAAGCTAATACATAAAGTAATGAGATGCTGAAAAACTTTAATCTTGAATAAAACAAACTTACAGCTGCATATATAATTGTCTATAATCCAATAACGTATAAAATATTAAACTGAAAATGTATAATCTGTGTACCTGATAGTTACATATAGCCACTCCATTTATTAAAAATAACAAAAAGAAGATGACAGACAAGGGTAATGGTGCTTAAAAAGAAAACCAAAATAGTGATTCATACTGAAGTCATGTCATATACTAAGAAATAAATCAAATTGTGAAACATTTTAAATTTATAAAAAATGTATTTCTCTTCGAACAAATAATTTTTCAAAACAAAGAATGGAAAAGAAAAATTAAATCTTACATTTTAGAACTTGATATAATTAACCACAGCTAAGATTATATTGTTTACTCCTTTGTGTATGTTTGCAACCGGTTTAGGTTTTGCTCATGATGTTGCCATAGCTCTATCACATGATCAACCCCTGTCTGGTAAACATTCTTCTCACCTTTTTACCATAAAGAGCCATACGATTCAATAGACTTCAGATTAGGAAATCTCAGCAGCAAATCCATGAAGATTATTTCTGGATGCCTTGTTACCCAATTCTTTGACTGATGATGCGGACAAAGAGTTTGTGAAATCGATTTCAATTAGAAAGAAGAATTAACATCATTTTCATAAGTTAAGTGAAGTTTTTGTTACAAATTGTAACATTTGTATAATTTTCTATGTTTCATTGTAGCTAGCTTCATTTTCTACGTAATTATAATGCAGTTGTTGGTTCTGTGAAAATTATCCTTCCTCTTTTTCTTGCATACTCTCCAGGCCATATTGTGATAGCTTAGCTGTAGGAGAACAACTATAAATTGGTTTGTTACTTTGTCTTACAAAGTACAAATGTTGGATTTAAAAGTATGACCGTAAGCTGCAGTTTGAACTGTGAATCTTTGGCATCCATGACACAGTGTGTATTTTACCAATGAGCTATGACAACAGATGTTAATGTGTTGGGTTATATACAATATAGATGTTGGTTCTATTAAAATTATCATTACACCTATTTTCCATTGTCTTAAATATTTTCCAATGCCACATAGTTAATAGCTCTGCTGCAAGAAAACTGCAACTGCTTTTTATGATATTTAGTCCATATTTCATCATACTAGGTTAATATAATCATGGACATCTTAGACAGGTTAAAACTGCAATCATAAGTACACATCTAAGACATGGCTGATTTAGTTTTCATATTCTCTACTCATGGAAAGTCTGAATGTCTGTGACCCATAAAATGTGTACACTTACTTTCTTGAAAAATAGTAGATTCTGTTTTCTTCAAATCTTCTAGAAGTGTTAATTTGTAGTTAATTTGGGATACTCTAAAGGTCACATAGATGATAACAATTTTTCTTTCTCTGCATTTAACTATTTGCTTTGGTTCTATTTCCTGGATTAGTTGAAAAAATCCATGGTAACTGCATGATGACTACACATATTTATGCTGTAACACATAGTGGAAAGCATTATGTCATTAAATTTTAAGAGTTGTGCAGATGAAAGTCAATAAACATGAACAGGTCTCTGAGCCTTGACTTCATTAACTTACTACCTCAGTGAGCCCTTTAAACCGTTACAATTTTAATGAGTTACATCTTTGGATGTTAGCATTAAATTTAAATTTAATTGTATGGTGACTACTATTTGGAATGGTATACATCTGCCGTACATTAATTGTTTACCCTCTGCTGCTTCTCAGAGTCACTACTAATGCTAAATATGGAAACATATACCACAATGTATAAATGTTTCTTCAACTACAGTCACATAGGTGGTATGATCAATAACTTTAATACAAATTGTATTATTTTCACAGTTGTGTACATATCAAAGAAAATTCCTTGTTTTAATCTTTCTTAACATAATGTTATAAGCATTTATAAACTGCCTGTGCACTATTTATTTTTGCAGTAAATTCTATTTCTACATTAAAAGACATCAGGATTTTTACATGACATAGTTACAGAATAACCATATAATATGCTCTCAATATTCATAATCAATTCTGTTGAAAATGCACGTATAAACTATATATTACAATTCATTTTCATAAAATATAACAATAAAGGAAGCAAACATTAAAAATTTTAAAATCTCTGAGTAGACAAGTTTGGCAGAGTTTTGAGAAAAAATTTTATAGTCACAAATAAAGAAGAACTTGAAGAGCTGATAATATGGCCAAGTATTATTAATCATTGCTTTCAAATTGGCACTTAAAGTCTAAGACATTTTAGTGAAAGAAATTGTGATATTTGAAAATGTTATCTGCATAAGCTTTCATTTGTAAATGTTTCTTGTTTTATGAGTTTTGAGACCAAAAGTTGTTAAGTACAATATGTGGAATCAATTACTTTACTGCACTCAGTCTTGGAAGAGTAAGAAAACTTAGGTCAGGTACATTACAAACAGTACCTTTTGATGCACCTAGAGCACATAGGTAGCTATAACATTGGGCTTTAATCATATAAATGTGATACAGTTACTTACATTTCATTTTGCATGAACTACACTGCCATTCCCTTAAAAGCCGAGCATTTAGAGCTAGCTATAGAGAATGGCTTAAGATGCTTTTTATATTTTCCTATTAATCTTTCACTTCTTAGTTTAAACATTTTATTGGTTGGAACTCCTATTAGATAATTTACAAGATACATTTCAAAAGTAAGGTGTTATTTGTTCATAAAACAAAGTTGAAAATGTTTCAACAGATCATATTTATGTGCAGAAACTTCAGCTTATTATGAGCATATTGTCATTTTTTTAACTTATAACTTGTAAACACAGTTTTAAAATTCACTATGAATTGTGTGTTGCTCATAGGCCAATTGTAAATGTTGGGGGGGGGGGGGGGGGGGGAACTACCTGCACACTTAAAGATCAGGCTAGTCTCATCAGCTTAAAGAAGACCTTAGATATAAACATGTTAAAGACAAGATGGCTCCCTAAAGAGCCATAGTGAATGGAGAGATAAAAACAAAATATGTGATAAATATAACATTTCACAGGAATTTTAATACCACTCTCATTTTAGCAATGTCAGGCAGAGACTTTCAAGGAGTTTTATCTAACCCAGAAAAAAAAAAACATTTCAGAAGAAAAAGATTTTTGTTTTGTTTTTTTGTTCATTTTTGTTTTTACTTCCTTAAAAATGCCTCCATTGATTCTGATTCAAATGTTATACATTTGGTACATTGGGTAAAAAATAAATGGATAACTAGGAGGTTTTTATAAATAGCCTATGATGTTCTCTTTGTTCTTACTGAATTTTATATAAAGACTGTTTCACTGAACTGGGTACAGGAACCCAACAAAATAAAAAACCAGAGATACATATTATGTATATGGAAGAAACTAGAAACAATGTTAAGATGTATTTACTTAAGATGAGTTGGTACTGGTAACAACATCACTTCTTTTAATCTCTGTTAACATGTGGTCCCATCTTCAGAACCTTTTTGATGAACCCATGTGTTGTTTTTGTGGTGGTGGTGTCTATAATGGTGGCATCATGTGGTGGTGACATATACTTCCAGAGGGTATTTAAAATGTAACGTAACCCTTGGGCATAACAGCCCAAAGTAGGCCTAAGTCTACCAAACCAACTACCAACCTCACATCCACATATGCAAAGCAATATCCAACTGATACAGGAAGGAGATGTTGTCAGCATATCGGCATGCCCAGCTGGAAAGCTGGATTTCTAGACGAAGCATTCGCTAACTAGTGTAGCTCCAATTTCCGCATGATGCTGAATGGGCACCATTTCTATACCCAGGACTTAAAATCCTCATCCCTCAGGGGTGGGATCAATATTGGGTGCATTTTGAGTGCAGGGAACCAAAACACAATGCTCTAGCCCTCTATGCTAGAGCACAGGATTCAGAGGGTACTTGATGGCGGTGAATCAAAACTCATTAACTGTCGCATGTGTTTCAAAATGAAGACGATTTCCCATGTGTCCAGTTTTGCTGCTGACTGCATCAGTTTGATGTTGTTTTAAAATGCTAGGCTTTGGCGATGAAGCCATTAGCTCTCTTGCTCTCCAATATTTCTGCGTAGTGGGTCCGGCAGGTAGGGCTTCACAGGTTCAAAGATGTTCTTCAGTCATTTCCTCTTCATTGTTGCACAGAGGACAATTTGGACCTGTATAAATTCCTATTCTGTGTAAGTGTTTGGCCAAATAATCATGTTCCGTAAGTAATTTAAATTTGCTACTGCAGCTTTATGTGGGATTTCTGGAATAATTTCTGGATTTTTAATTAAAATGTTCCATTTTTTTATCTTTGGCTTTGTTAGATATTGAGTGGTTTTGTTTGCTGTTATATTTGGTTTTGATTAATCTTTTTATGGATGTAAAGCGTAAATTTTTACTTTTGTTCTGAATTAAATTTGCACCATTTTTGGCAAGAAAATCAGCTGATTCATTTCCAGCATCAGTTTGATGTTATGACTGATCTTCCAGAATTTAGTGAAACTGCAGATTTATCCATTTGTTGGTATTTTAAGCATCTCATATGCTCCTTTAGTTTGGTTTTTAGATTTCTTTTAGCTTTTCCTATATATACTTTATTACAACCAGAGCAATTGGTTTTGTAAATTCCAGGTTTTTTGTCTTGTGGTATAGAGTATTTTTAATCTATTACAAAGTAATTTCTGTATGCTAAAATTGTCCTGTGGGGCTAGGCTAATGTTGTGATTCACGAAAATCTTCAATGTGTAAAATATTTTTGTGTATGTGAATTTCTTGAATTTTAATTGTTTTTCTTCTTGGATGAGATTTGTGGTATCTTTGATATGTTTCTGTTGTTTAAATTTTATAATTTTCTTGTTGATGTTACTCTGTTGAAATAGTTGTTTTTGGCTGTGTTTACTATATGTTCATATTCTGGATGAGATACATATGTTTGGTTCACAATATACCTATTGTGAATGCTAATGACAATGCCTAGCAATATGAAAATTGATTTGGTGCCCTGGAATGCCATATGTTTGTGATTAGTCAAAGACATTTTTGCAATTCAGCCAATATAAAGCAGATTAACAAACTTCAAAATTTGATGCAATCTCAAACCCACACCATTACTATTTCTGACATTTCTTCTGAAAGCCTTATCCTAACATGTTATAATAAATAGCCTACATTAATGAAAGGTGTGCAACATTATTTCATAGGAATGACTGCCTTATAGAGAATGTAATTATTAACTTCTATAGGACCAAAAAAGGTGTTATGTGGTTTTAGGAATAGCAATCACAGTGCGAATTTAAACTTTTCAAGTTCAGCTATGCTGCTGGGAACCAGTAATGTTACTGTTATCATATAGAAATTTGTTTCCATGACAGTGCACATCCATATCCTCAGTGCCATCAGAACTATTAACAAAATTGAGAAAATATAAAAGGTTCTGTATAAGTTAGAACTAATGCTTTACTTATCTTTTTATATTAATTCACATGATTAAATATATTTATTATATAATTCAATTTAAGTTAATAAATAAATATGATTAAACCAATACATCTATCTTTAAAGAAAGAAAATTTTAATACAGAATTAAAACATAATATGAACAAATAGTTTATACTAATCCCTTAATAAATTGCTTTAATATCAGTTTAATAAGTAAAAGATGCATAAATTTAAGTTTTAGAAAGGTGTTAAAGATATTTTTGTCTTGAATTTACTTATTAACCTTGTGCAAGGAATGTATTTGCAAAACTATACATAATAACAGTTCTTCAAAATAGTTACAGTATGAGTATTTTGTTATTAACTTCTTTAAAAAAATGTCTGGGCATCTCTCATATTTTCAATTAAGCTGTTTTACATTTCAACTAAGATTTACAATGAAAAATTTAACATATTTTGAAACCAGTTAAAGAGCATTTTGGAAATACATGCATAACTAAATTGTTAAATCCGCTGGAACAAATTATTTTTGGTCACTTAATCATGAAATAAACATTGAAACTAAATTATTAAAGCATTTAAATGAAAATACAAAAGCAATTATTAAGAAGAAGTTAGTTATTACAAGATATAGATATCATGATAGGATTTCAATATTCTATGAGTTGATTCTGTCAATGAATGTGCTTTACTGCTAGGTTATAACAGTAATAACCACCTATTATCGGTTTCAAATGGGATGATGTTTGTCCTTGACCACTGCTAGGTGAGCAACCAATCAGAGTCCTGCAGTGTTGTCATAATGCATTCCCCCTGAGTGGTGTGTGACAACTGCCAACCTAATCAATCTCTAATAAATACTATCCATGATAAGACAAAAATTCAGGTTTTGCAAAAACTGATCCATGAGGAAGGTAGAGAGTAATGTATTTAACATAACCGTAAAAACCCCATATTTTTAGCTCAAATAGTTCTCCTAATACAAATGTTTAGTGTCATTAATTGACTCCCTTTAAATTTAACATAGTATTATACTGTAACAATGCATCGTGTCGTAAGCAATGTAATGAATAGCATTATTGGTTGGCATATATGAGTGTATGTATATTTGTAATTACTCAGAACTGCAACGTAAACATTTGACATGACATGATAAAAGAATTACTGTACATAAGCCAATGAGTTTATAAATTTGAATGAGAGGAAAAAATACTCTTCCTACTGGCCTAGCAGAACATGTCTGGTCACATTATATCTTTGTTTATGAATGGTTTCGCAATCTCTATTTACTCTAGACCGTTCAAAGCAGCATTATTCAGTCATTCTTCCGTTTAAAAACCAGGTAAAGTGCATCAGCTGGATCAGCTTGCAATTGAAATGAGACACGAGGTATTATAAACCACCTTCCCCCTTATCAGTGCCAGAACAAGCCATTTGAGTTATTGTGGGCTCAAATTATGTTGCAAACAGGAATAATACTTTTAAACTGACTGACGTTGAATGACTTATTCACAAAGAAATTGACAAGGAACACAACAAGGCTGGGAAAACTGCGTGAGACATCAGATAAACTACAAGAAGATGACTTTTGGAAAGAAATAGCACGTGACGGGATTTTGGGACCTATCATCATAAATTTGCAATACTCAGACGATGAAGACAGTGACAATGACGAATTGTCTCTTAACGTAAGTAACATTCACAGCTATATGGATGCACTGCTGGCATTTTCTTTGGATTAGAAAAATAAGTAATTCATAAACTATAATTATTTTTTAAACTATATACCTAAAACATGTGCGTAATATACTAATACCTATGTTATAATTGTGATTTCAACAACTGCATTATTATAAAACTTTGAAAAATATAGTTTGCATTACCTTATGTTTAGCGCCAAGAACACTCGTAAGTGTGAGAGAGAGAGAGGGAAATATTAAAAGAGTGGTGGTAATGCGGTGGCAACACCGAATGCTCTAATGCATCTGATTCGCTATAGGCAAGAACTCTTCCCATTTGAAACACATAATAGTGGAAGAAGTCTTAACACCACATTAACAAATTATAAATAAGACAGAAGCAACAGAAGATGCAATTTAGAAATTAGGAATTATTCCATTTACATAAATTTATTTAAAAGATAAGTGGCATCAGTCACTATTTATACAGAAATTTTGTATACTGTGTATTTCCTTCTATGTTAATAGCTTCATTTGCTACTTATATTATATGGATACATATTTTTTTTATAAAACATATTATAATTTGGTCTTGAAAAATGAATGATTTAGTTTGTCCTTCATTCATAAAGTGTTTGGAAAGCTATTGTGAGTATATATGTAAAATTAATATAAGTACTGTTTATAAATGTGGAAGGGTTTTACACAAACAAGATGAACTTATTTCTAAGATACTGTAAAACAATTTGCAAACATATATTGTACAATATTTATTTGTTTCACAGCCATGTATCTTTCAATTAAATAATAAATCAAGAAAACCACATGTTGGAAATAACTTGACTTAATGAGTAAAGCATTGGAAAACAGTTTCCAAAATACTATGATAGATTTAAATGAGTGACATCATTTGACAGGCTGTAACACTCACAGAACATTTACTTACAATGAGAAACACATAATGCAATAGATATCACAACATCATTGAATAAATGGTAGCCCTGAGAAGTTTATTGATTTTGTAAATTTCAGTGTAGGATTGATATTGTATAGCTAAAAGAATTGAAGATCATATAAAAATAATGTATTTTATGCTTTCATTCTTATAATTAACCAGCTTCAGCCTTACTTTTGAAATGCAGCCTGCATAACTCTTTCTTTTCTTAAATTAAGCATAGTTGAAAAAATTATTGTTCAGCACTCACAAAAGTGATCCAAAATATAATGTTGAAGTAAATGGGTATCATATGAGATGTAGATCAATTTACAGCTCATATCAACTGGCAAACTTTTCTTTGAAAAACAATCAGTTCAATTTTTTATATTTTATATTCACAAAATGGCTATTCCATCATTAATCAGCTAAATCTGTGAACAATGATTTTATTCTTTTGAGCCTAATTGAAGACTACCAAGAACAAATTAAGCATAAATTTAATATCCTGCAAAAACTGAATGGCAAGTTTATCAATGACATCAAGTTAAAATGAAACAGAATGTTTTAACAGCAACAACATGTTTTCCTAGATTACTACACAGACTGAAGCCTACAAAAATATAACTTCATTGAATTCATTTGTGCGAATGTTATGTTGCTCAAAATGCTTTTCATTACAGCAAATTTAAATGCTGCTTAACACTTAATGCTTATTTTGCCAACAATTTAAACTCTTTCAGTGAATGTGTTATTAAGATTCAACTCTAGTATTAACATTATTTTATTTTTATGGGTGGAAGGGAAATTATTGTATTCAACTAAGGTAATTTACTATCTTCTTTTCATGAATTATACATTCAGCTTTAAAATACTACTTTAATAACATCAACCTCAAAATACTGGTTGCAAGAATTATTCAAAGATCTCTGGCTCCATTGTTTTTATAAAATGAGTTCATTTAAAAAAAATCAATTTCATTATCAATAAAGTCTCATATACCAAATACTGAAAGAGCTTGCTAGCATGAAAAATAAAAAAAATGCCACAAACTGTTTCCTTCACAGCCTATTCATGCATTGCACCAAATATTTCATTCATCAGCTAACTGTATGGCACACTGGAGTCAGTGTTTCTTACATGCTTAAGTTTCCATGTGCAATTTCACAAAAGACTAGCGAATAGGAATGACTATGGTACACCATAATATGATGAATATTACACTTCACAATCTGCCACAACCATTTCTATGGGGTTCAAGTTTTACTGAATATACCACAATTTAGTTTTTAGATGCTAAGATCAGAGTATAGGCCTTTATGCTTCCTCTACTTAGTAGTCTTACAAACTACATGATAAAACTGTTTATTTTTCTTACATGAAAGCATGTTTTTGTCCCCAAAGATGTGACCATATTGATTACTGAACAAATATGCACCCATTATTGAACAGCTATTTTGACATCAGTAAATTTCCCTCATGTTTTACTTAAAATCCAAGTTAAAGAACAAGTATCACTGATTCGTATACAACAAATGGCGACCACATGTAACATTGCACGTTTTCTTAATGCAACATGAAACACACTATTGAACACACACACACACATGCAGACAAAAAGCCATACATACACACAAACAAGTACATGTACAAATATACGAAGGTTGTAAAACAACTAAGAGCAAAATACGCATCACGGACAGGTAATTTGGTCTACACCAAATTAGCCAGCTATGCACTGTGCCATTATCATGTGTGAGGGAGGCAATGGATGATGCCAGCTAGGAATTTTTATGGAGCATGCTGATTTTCACAGCCTGCAGATAATGTAATGCTTAGCATGGTAGGGCAAATTAAAAGCATAAACACTGTCTCCTATGACAATGTGCAAAATTCTACACCTTAGTGCCAATATATTATGTTGCCAAGGTTGTTAAGCACAGACTTGTATTGTCCTAAGCATTGTGACTGCAATAGTCACACCACAATTTGGTCCATTACTTTGTCAATATAAGACAAATATAAGCACCATATGTTTGCCTTATGTCAATAAAGTAACAGACCAAATTGGAAAACTGTTGCAGTCACACCACAAATTTATACACCAAAAGACTTTTGTTACTAACAGGGAGGAGGCCCTCTAATTTCTTTACTGATTAATTGATGGCTTAAAGGAACTGATCTAGACAAAATCCTGGATTCCTTACCTTCATGTGTTGCAGCTCACATATCAATTTTATTAAAATAAAAAGGAGACCCTTTAATTGCTTCTATAATCTGAAGACTTAAAGGAACTGATCCAAACAAAATTATGCAATGAACTAAAAGGAAGGGCTGCTCACCAATAAGCACTGGTCAGCTTGGTGAATTATTACCTGGACTAATATTTCTTCCTTTCCATCATCCTTGACTCAACTCTTGTTTTCTTGGATCCCGATGATATTAGAGTATTTGAGGCCTAAGGGACCATCTCATTTTCTTTCCTGTCCATACCTTTCTCTAGTTAGGGTGATGTAACTGCCATTTATGGTGTCCAATTTAAAATTATTATAAAAAAGTTGAATAAAAAAGTTGAATAAAACTGAACTTCAAAATACTGGAGTGCAAGAGAGCAAATGACTTAATTGCCAACTACTTAACATTAGATACTAACCAACCAACCAATCAACCATAAACCAACAAGGAAAATAAAGGATCTGTCAAGTATACATAGGCACAACCATGTGGAGCATTGGAACACAACTGAAAGAACATGAATGGCATATTTGTTTAGGTCAGACAGAAAAGTAACCAGTGGCAGAACATTCCTATTATTTGGTCATGATGTAAAGTACAGAGACACAGTAGTGGTCTCTAGGATAAGTTGCTACCATACCCACTTGGCAGAGAAGCGATTGAAGTATTTAAACATGATACCTTCATTCCAAGTATAAAAACTGAAAGAAGCGTAGAGACAGTGAAGCACAAGTTAAAATAAAAGTGAATCGAGAAGATATTGACACATTGCTTCAACAGTGTTAATGAAGCAGTGTGTCAATATCTTCTCAATTCACTTTTATTTTATGATACCTTCAATTGCAAAGAAGAGAGATAACAGATAAATGAAGCATGGATCCCAGCTTTAAAAAGAGTGAAATTAAGACCAGAGCAACAGAGAGGACTTTCCTTTATACCAGAAGCCGAGACAGGCCAACGACAAGCAGCAGCCAATAAGCAACTATGCTCCACCCATAACAGGACATGCCATCTTTCATGTGCAGCATGGAGCCATCAGACAGAGTACTTCAGTCTCCTCTGCACTCTGGGACTATATTCATGGCTTTGACTTTCCTGAAGATGCTAGATGCAAGTTTTGGTGAAACGGTGGATAAGAAAATAACTAGTCTGCAGCTTCCAAGCTAGAAAGCATGTATAATGTTAACAACGCTGTCCATGAAAGCCTTACCATTTGTGTAACTCAAATCAAAAACAAACTTTGTTTTAATAGTAAATTATAAGCAACATTCTAGGCAGAACGTTTTCTTCCTAAATTTCCTTTTCCTATTCTCATTTCATATCATGTTATCAGAGAACTCAAAAGCAAAATTTATTTTAAGAAGAAATTATAATGAAATTTCTTTTCACATTGGGATAACATCTTGTGCATTACTAGTAGTATCATAAATTTTTTATATAAGTGCTGTAAGCTTGACATTTATTTTATAATTATAGTATTTATATTTAGAGCAAAAATATTAAAATTGGGTTGAAAATACTAAAATCCTGCATCATTACACCTTTCTGCATGTTTACCAGATAATCCATTGACAAGCTAATCCAGGAATAGCTGCTGAAAATGGAAAGAAAAATATAGGATATTATCAGACACAGAAATGAGAAGCACTATGGGCAATGCATCCATAAGGGTACAATGCTGAAGAATGCAAACATGCAAAGCAATTAACTAGCCATATGAACAACCAAAGTCATTTATTGTAAGTTATGTTTCATCAGTACACCTCTACATAATGTGGCAATGGAGCTTCAACACAATTGTTTCCTCTATATTGCCATGTAATACAAATATCGCTCACTGTCATCCTACTACCACCCATGCATGACCTTTGGGAGTAACCCATTCCACCAAGTGAGACTGGATCCATTTCCGAGGTAAAAGTACTTAAACGGTGGAGTCCATTGCCTCCAATGGTAAGGTGTGATGAGGATGGTAGTGGAATGAGTAGACCTACAGCTTTTCTCTGATCTCTGGGTTGACTTAAAATTGTCACCCAGAATCAGGAATCAAACCATGGCTACTCAGCACAAAAGCTCAAAATGAAACCAGTTAGCTATCTTAGCATCCCAGAATACAAATATTGAAGCCTGTGACATCACTGAGGAGCAAGTGTAGCCAGTGTAGCAAGTGTAGCCAGATGACCATAAGGAAGGTTGGAGGCTGCAACTTTGAAGTCAGCTGAGGATGCGAAGAGAACAGCTGGACCAGCTGAACATTGTGTCAAAGACAGAGGGCACCATATTAGTGGTATGTGATATGTGAACTACACCAATGGATGCCAAGAGTAAACAATGAGATATAACGCAGGATTGGAGAAATTCAACCCAGGAAGAAGTGAATTCAGATAGGGATTGAGGTTAAGTGTGATTTATAGGAATGTATAGGGCTTAAAAGAAAAGATAAAAGGTAGGGAAGTGTTCAAGTGTTAAGGCCAGGAGGTTTAATAGCTGTTGCTAAAATGTTGATGAAGGTAACAAGGTGGAGCTAGATGACTACATGTTTATAGTTAAGAGTGGCTCAAAGAAAAATGCAAGAGAAAGAGTTTGTAGAGGTAGAGGAATATTTTGATCAATTACATTTAATTGTGCTATTGATTTCTTGCATTACATACTGAAAGACAGTTACATAAGATACTGTTTTGCAACATATAATTTCTAGCACCATAAAAATTAATAAATGATATTGAAGATGACAATAATGGGTATGCATTTTCAATGTGAGTTAAGTAAATAGTAATTCAAACACACACACACGCATGCACGTATGCATGCATGCACGCACACACACTAGTTGTACCACTATCGTGGTGTTAGGAGATTCTTGTTCCTCTATCCCAGGTCGGATCTGAGGAACCGAAACTCTGGATCTTGATAGAGAGTCAGGATGGGTGATCAGCCCGATGCCTGATGTGCGGGTGAAAGAATTGGATGATTGTATGAGAGCTAGATGAGTGACAGAAAAGATGATGATGGAGCAATTGTTGGAATGCTGGCAGCGGAAACCAGAGGACCTGGAGAAAACCTGCCCCAGCACCATGTTGTCCACCACAAATCTCACTTTGTGGTCGCCTGTGAATGAACTCGGGCCACCTTGGTGAGAGCCAAATGGTCTAACCATCACCCATGGCGCAGCCCATGTTTATAATCACTGAAACTTTAACTTATTGAGTAGATTATGAATTTACAAAAGCATTTGAAAGGGAGAGATGGGAAGGGATATAGTGTTTCAATACCAGAACAAAGAATCATGACTTGGTAAAATCAGGTAAGTAATCTAACAGTGGACCCAGAGTATCCTGGTGTTATGGTTATTTGTAAGTATTTCTGATCTTGATTGTTATTTTGGAACAGTGATTGGAACTGTTACTAGAAAATAACCATTTTTGCTTGACTTTAGTTCAGAAAGAGACAGGTTGTAACGTCCTCCAGTTTAAAGTTATCATTTGAAATGTGAATAAAGCACTCATACTGCAATCAACTCTGTCATAAATGGCTATTTATAATAAAATTTAAACATAAGCATAATGTAAGTATAGAAGCTTGTCTCATGTTTTCCTAATGCACGCATTCACATTGACTGACTCTAACATAAACATAGCCATTAATTTAATGCAAGCATAGAAGTTAGTAAATGCTGAGCTTTCATGCTTATATTTACGTCATATGCAAGGGTCTAGCCAATTAACATTCACACATATCACATTGATTTTTCTTTGCCATGTGCCTACCCACCAACTTCCTTCTGGGTAAGAATGCCAGCCAGGAATCATTGGGCTATCTATTAAAATTACAGCAAAGCAAATTGTGATGAAGGTGTTTTTTTGTTTGTTTTTTTGGGAAGTTTAATGTCCTTTAATCAGGTAGCTAGCTCTTGTTCATTTTGATACATGTACATTCCTCTTTTGTCACATATACATTAGTGTATGCTTCAGGTTGCCAGTTAGCTCAGCCATTTTACACTTTCTGATTAGGCTGGTGATTATGTTTCTGTCATTGTGAATGACAACGTATGTTAATTTTATGCTTAACTTTTATATCAATATGTTAATGCTTAATTTTCCATTATGAATGGCCCTTTACACTTTTTACTCCTACATAGCAGGTATTAAAAATATCTGTACTCACTAAATAGGAGACCTTATATCTTCAACTTGCTCTCCATTAGGACACAATATCTAGACAAATGTTGATACTAGATATACTCCAAGCATTTGGATGCTCTATAGCAAAAACCCCTCGGCCAATATCTTCCAATGTTCTCCCATGCATATAAGAAATGGCATAATGCATAGCGGAAAGCAAATGTTTTAAATTATAGACAACCTTGCTTGTGCATGTTGCACATGTTGTGACCAATTTTTTTTACAACCCTGATATTTATTGGAGATCTAAAGCAGTTTATTTGCGCTTGGAAGCCTGAATGGCTCGACAAATTTCCAGCCAGGGATGTCCACTGCTGCCATACGAAGCACAGAAAATGCACACCTCAGGACCAGAGGATGAGCCACCTGGAGACGGGGTGGGTGAACGATTTGCTGACGATGCTAAGGTGCTTTGCAGCAGGGAGAGTCAATCAGCCAGAATGACCTGTGACACCTGTATCAGTTGTTCCTTGAGTGACCTGAAGGAGGGTCTATCTTCAGGTTTGTGACTCCAACATTTCCGCATTATCTGTACAAAAATATCACATTTATAGCAAAAAGATTACTTTATTAAACAAATGTAACTGTCATTTGAGTTTCTAAAACTTCAAATCAAATTAAGCTTCTATAAATTTAGTTGATAAATTTGTAAAACAATGCAGTGAAATGAACTATGCATTTATTCGAAAAGTGAAATTAGATTTCAAAGACTCAATGCCACAGCCAGTATAGGAGCTAAACTTCTTCAGTTTACTGAGCCAATGCTATAACACTGAACTATCTGCAGATTTTTTCATTAATGTGCACCAAATCTCTATTTCTGACATATCTTCAGTATGATCTTGACCATCATAACATTAAAGCTAATGCCATATATTGCAAGTGCTAGTTAAGTAGCACTAGTAAGTGCCTCTTACAAAAATATCAGACTACTGTACTATAAAAGGTTGTACTTCTATAACACCTCTTCGTAAGCTAAACTTAGAAAGTTGAGTAAGATCAACCACAGCCAATGCCTTTGATATTGTATATATTATTAATTAGATTATTCAATATCAGAAGCCACCAGAATCACATCAGCATTAGTGATGGGCCAAAAATTGTTCCTGCAGCAATTCTTTTTATATGCCAGTAAATCTACATATGGTTGTTGCATTCAATAGTAGTCACATATCCTCACCCTGAGCCAGATTAACCCTGAATTCTTGGACACAGAAAGCCAATCTGATTTAATAAATAATGTTCTACAATTGAGCCATTCATGGTTTTAACTATAAACCTTTCTTATCTAGATTTAACTGTATTGGAACACCACAGTGAAGCAAAAAATTATTAATTTTTAGATGAGTCGTATTTATTACACATCTGCTTCACTTTCGTACCTATTTCGTACCTAAAGCTTTAGTCGCATAAGAGCCGTAGATGCAAACGATGATTTGCGAAACATGTCCTCAAAATAGGTACGAAAGTGAAGCAGATGTGTAATAAATACGACTTATCTAAAAATTAATAACTTTCTTATCTAATTCAGCTTTCCAGCTTTAGTCTACTTGTGGTGAATGTGAATGAATACCTTCTGTACATAAGTTATCTAAAAGGATTCAATTGTAAATATTAAAGCTTTGTGTTCAATATTAAAACTTGATGCTGCATATGAACAATTTTATATTTTTAATACTTTTAACCAACTTTCTATTCTCTTTGGATGGTATTACTATGAAAATAAATGCCCAAACATCACTCTTCTCATTTCTTTATTATTTTTCTTCACAGAGCTGTGCCCAAGATGTTGTTTGCAATAACAAAAGCTGATTATAATTTGGTAGATACCCTATTTTTTATTGTTGGGAGTTTCTCTTTTAATGAGAAAGCAGATTTCCTACAGTAAGAGGTAGACATCTACTAAGACTGCAGATGTGACCAAATAATATTGAAAAACATGTAGAAGCCTAGATACAAGACTGAATGAACACTGGAGGTCCATAAGATATGAACAGCTGTGAAAAGTTAGCAGTTGAAACCCATTTCTGCAACTTCACCCATGAAATTATACTGGAATCAAAATTACTCCAATCTATTAAGAAACTTATAAAACTTTCAGCATTGAAGAACATCTATATCCAGAAAAAACTAGAACTAAGTCATATACAGATCTCTTGCCCTCAAATAAACTATGCAAGTTCATCATTCATGTAATACTTATGGATAATAAAATATATGCCTGCCTGAGAACAAACGATAAGGAAAGCAGAAAAACTAGTTGGTCAAGTACTCACAAGGGGAGTAAAACCTCTTGAAACATCTTTTCAAACAATTAAACATAGGTGAAGATATAGTACAAATCAACTCAACAACTACTACTTTCTATAACATTTGTACCACAAGTCAATACAAAGTAATCACAGAAGACAGAAGTAAAGTTAATATAGTTATAATTAAATCTACTTTTCTGAAGTATAAATTATTTTCTCGCAATCAAAATAAGCCAAAAATAATTAAATAGGTACAATTTACAGGGAAGAAAACTAAATTACCTCATACACCTCCTTAAAGCAAGCTTTGGGCTTTTCCAGGATAATACCTCGCTGAACTCGATCAACAACTTCTGTATTTTTTAGCCGTCCATATGGCATTTTTCCACAAGTAAATACTTCCCACATCAGAACACCTGAAACAAGAAAAATATGGACTAGTTAATAAGTACTTATTTCATAAACATTTAAGTCATTGCATAGCATAATGTACAAGTAGGCAATGCTGCCTTTCATAGCTTACTTCGAAGTATTCTGTAAAGAAAAAATTATGAAAAAGGGAAGTCCATTAAATATAATCTTAAAACTGTAATAAGATGAGTTTTCAACTCATCAGTCTATTATTATTCAAGTTTGATATAGCACATTTCAGTGCAACATTCATGTGCATCCAAAAGCAGAACTGCAAATAAGTGATAAAATCACATTAGGATAAAAAGGATCTAACACCATGAGAATGCCTATGCTCATTGAACACCCATGTGATATTTTTACAGCAATTTGGATTGGATTATGCTAGAGAGAAAATACATGGAGTATTTTCCAGTATTTTATAATGCTGGAACATGGAGTTCCAGTCTTCGTCTATTGTTCCTATGTCCCAAGCGGGGCATCCCCAGAAGGAAGGATGAGGTGAGATGAGAGAGGTGGCGTGGTTGGTTAATGTTACCAGCATGATCACAATGGATCCTACTTTTAATTTTAAATTGTGAAGTGGGAGTCCAGGAAATTGTAATGAATTTTAAAACTCTGTGGAATGGTTGACTATGTCATCCTGGTTTATAACTGTGTCAATTGATTTGTAAGAAAACAACTCCCCCAGAAGAAACAGACACTCTAGAACGCAATTCTGACATTCGAACACAACTATTAGCATTATTTGCATCTTGCTTCTCATCAGTGTGGTCAGCACAAGACATAGCTCGTAGCACATTTGACTGACTTCTACGATCTAAGTCAGGTCGTCTTCTCCTTGGCACAGTAGAAAAGTTTCAGCGAACTTCATAAAGACACAAAGGAATTCAATTAATTTCGTGTGAATTAAATTCACATTCACAAACTCATAAACATAAATTATAAAGAAGGTATCAAGGATTCACCAAAATTTGACAACAATTGTCTGTGGTCAAATATTTAGTGTTATAATGTATTCAGAGATTAATTTTGTGTCTAATCTTCGAAAGGTATATTATCATGCTACATAAAAAAATGTTGTCTTGATAACAAACTATAAATGTTATTTAATAAGATATGGTAAGTGAAATATCTTTGAAGATTTTGGCAAGAAGTGGGATATCTTTCTACTTTGTAATTGTTTGTCAAAAATAAAAGAAGATCTATGTGTTCCATAACAGTTAGCATATGTACTTTTATATTTTGTTAATAACCTGATCCGTTATCATTTCAAGTTTCTTTTTCTTACCTTTTAAACCTTCCTTTGACTAAGACAAATATTTGAAAACCAAAATTAGGCAAATCAGTTCAGCCATTCTCGAGTTTTTGTGAGACCAACAAACGCCAATTTATATATATATATATATATATATATATATATATATATATATATATATATAGCCAGATAGAAAAAACAATTGCTAGACAATGGATAAGTTCTTGAAACAGCTTTATTTCCTCACAGCAGTGAATATTTCAAAAATTTATTTGGGGAATTTGAATGAGATGAAGTCTTAGGGCCAAATTTATCAACTTATGTTACAAGGGTATAAACATCTTGTTTGCCAGTATTACATTAAAATTCTTTTATTTCAAAAAGTTTTACAATGTCTTATTAATATCAAAGACAACTGTGAACAGCAACCTTCAAGAAGGCAATGACCAAATTACATGGATTCCAAATATGCTGCAATGTACTTTTGCCTGTGCGTCACAATCCTCTCCTCACTCTTTAATATTATATGGTAAACCTCTCATGGCGTTTCTCTATTTCAGTCTTCCTTTGCCATCTAGTGGGACTTCAGGCTGCCAAAGGTGTACTGGCGTCATGTTTCACATTATCACACATTAGGTCCAGTAAGTCAGGTGCCTCAGTTGCTGCTGTAAACATAGTGCATCACTTATCTGTGGAAGAAGGTGTGTTTATTTACAGATAGTTTGTTAAAAGGTTGCATAGCTCTGTACCACCTGCAAGAAAAACTAAATGCGTGATCATGAATATCAACATTTCAGGTTTGGTGTTAGGAAACATTCTAGGTAATTAGTTTTAAGAAGACATATGAAATTAGATGAAATTCTGCTAGTTAAGAGCAGTTATGTTAAAAATCATTAATCAGTAGCTCAATAAACAGGTCTCTTCATCTCTTGAGAAATGCTGCACGTCTGTTAAAACAAACCCTATCACTATATACAAGTGCAAGCATCGAAATAAAATGATCCCTGTGAGGGAATGAAATACTTCAATTGACTTTTCGAAATTGGTACAAATTGGTTTTTCGGATACACAGCTTTTGTTTTTCTCTGATAAATCTTGAGCTTCATAAAAAAGCTGTGCTACTGCATGAAATGCCTCACTATGACCTGAAAACTGCAGTGGTGTATGCTAAATGTTACAAGAATAATACGGCCTATTTTCTTTAATAAACTATTAATGCAGAATGATATTGGAGACTTATTCTGAGACTATTTTTCAACTGCTTGACAGAATAAAGCACTCCTAACCTTTGTACCAACAGGAAATTAAGAATAACATTGTGCAAGAAATCAAGCTGATGAGCTTAGGCAAGTTAGTAAGAACATTTTTACTGGATATGCTGCCTGTATGAGAGCAGATCAACATTTCCAACATCTATGTAAGGTAAACATTACAGTTCATCCATTTCTCTTTCAATTTTCACATAGTAGACAGAACCTGCAAATGGGTTACCATATATTACAATGATATCATAGTTGTTCAATTGGCATGTGATTTTCTGATTGTTAGAGGTTAGAATGATGCTGTCAAATAAAAAATCTAGATAGGGAAAAACAAATATTGTACTAAAATAAAAGTCAATCAAGAAGATATTGACATATTGCTTCACTCACACTATTTTTCACAGGACATGTTTCAACAGCTGCTGCTCCCATCATCAGCTGAGTCTTGACTAGTGCAAACTGTAGTGTTTTCCTCCTTCTCCATGTCGTCGGTGGATGGCATGACGTATTTGTCAAAGATGTTGGGTGGTGGAGTTTCGAAATTCATGATTCTAGGACGATGATGGGAGCAACAGCTCTTGAAACATGCCCTGTGAAAAACTGTGTGAGTGAAGCAATGTGTCAATATCTTCTCGGTTCATTTTTATTTTAACTTGTTCTTCACTGTCTCTATGCTTCTTTCAAGTGTTATACTTTTAATATTCTAGTATTTGGAAAGACTTTAATTTTAGAACTGGTTGCTGAACATTGAGAAATTATTGAGTGCAAAAAAGCCAAAAGATTTAAATTAAATTAAAGAAGAAGAATTTAATTTGAGTAAAAATCCATGAGGAATTAAATGGCAATGCTTCCATTTCTGCCAGGTTTAAAAAGTACCTTCTGAAAGTTTATACGAACATACAGTACAGCACCAAGTATATTAGGTATGAAGAGCATTTAAAGAACATTTAAAATTGGTGGTGGCAACTACATTGAAACTACAGTGAATGATTAGGGACCAAACAGACCACTAAGAAAAATAAAACACTATCATCCACCATAAAAAAGCAAACAAACCAACCTCAAGAGCAATTAAGCATAGAAGAAAGAGACATGTTTCTGCTCATAGTTTCTAACCTCATGCATTTCCTTTACAACCCTGTGCGTGATTGCTTTGGACAGTCTGTATCACTTCAAAAATCTCTCCACTTGCATGTTTTCAAATTCAATATGATATATTGGTTAGGAGTCTCAATAAAAGAACTCCAAATGCAGCAACAGCATATCAAGAGCTTGTAGTGTTATTTCTCAGATCTTAACATTTGTTGAATGTCCTGACACAAGGGTGTGGTGATATTAACTTAATATGAAATTTAGCACAATATTACAGTTAACATTGCTTTAAAAAACAGAATGTGTATTAACTTCAATGCTAAATCAGTTTAACACTGTGTTAAAATTCAGCAGCTATTGGTGTTAGTTATAAAATCATGTCAGTAAGTTTGTTTACAATTCCCATACAAATCAGAATTAAAATAATTTTTACAAGTTATCTTAACAGTAAAAATAAAAAAGAAACATCTTTCTTTTTATACTTTTTGATAGTTTTAACTTGCCTTCTAAAACAAACCATGCTAGCAAATGAGTGTCTATAAAATCCTCAATACACAACCCCTATTTAATAAATTGTCAATAACAAAATCTATTCAAATCTATTACAGATCCAGAGATTTAACAGTCAAAGAGCAAGGCATATGATACTTTGTTTCAAGTTCTCATTACTAGAAACAAAACTGATGTTCAATAAGTTTTCAAATTTATAAATTTCTCTTACCATAAGCCCAAACATCAGACTTTGAGGAGAAACGTGTATAATTTAAAACTTCTGGTGGAGCCCACTTGATGGGAAATTTTGTTCCCCCAGAACTCGTATACTGATCATCTAGCACATACCTGAAAATATATAATATTTACACTTAACTACAAGCTGAACACCGTGGAAGAATATAATAGACAATGTTTATTATATTTATATTATAGCAGCCAGGTCCAAAATGCCTCAAGAGTTGTAGCCCCAATCTCCCACCTCCTAGATTTGAAGGGGAAGATTAATTTTGATGAGACAGCTTTACACACTCTTCCTGCTCCACTAACCTACAGTTGTGAGCACATGTTTCAAAGACAATTTATAATGTTAAAAAGCTTTACTGCACTTAAAAGCAAACTATTACTATGCTCATACCTGTATTCGCTTCAGAATTTGATGGCATCATTTCTGCTCTATGTGTGGCCTGCGCACAAAAATCTGCTGTGAAGTGAAACCACAAAACCCAAAACTGAAGCTTGAAAAGTACTGCATGTGACCACTTGCAAGTAGATGCTAGACATCCCTCGTGAGCTCTTTGCTGGTGCTCCTTACATATGCCTGTGTGTAGACACTGCCTGCAGGGGTAAACAATCCCTCCCATGCAATGCTGTGTTATTATGCCTATATGTTCCCAAGTATTCTTGACTCATTTCTGAGTACTTCCAGCTATATTCCACACCTGATTTTTGGCACACAGACCCCACATAGAGCAGAGATTATGCCATCAAACTATCAAGCCAATATAGGTATGAGCAGACTGATAGTTCCCTTGTTAGTTCCTCATTTTAGTGAACTGAAAGGGAAGGCATATTCTGCTGAAATAAAGGTTGGTGTTCCATTGTGTAAGGACTATGATACAATGAAGCACAAAATCAATAAAATTTTGAGTCGAACTAATACTCAATGCTCCACTTATTGCTAGTATTTACCTAGAACTCGTTTCGCTAGGACCTTCCTTCTTTGAGTCGACAACAGCTGATGGTGTTAGGAAGGTCCTAACGAAAGGCGTTCTAGGTAAATACTAGCAATAAGTGGAGCATTGAGTATTAGTTTGACTCAAAATTATATTAAAGGTTGGTGATTCACTTCTTGTTTCCACAAGTTAATGGAAGGAATAAACCAATCTTTTCTTCTTCTATTGTTGGATATACCTGTAGTTATACTGGGGTGGAAACATAGGGAGCATTGAAACAACAGCAACTCACAACTCCATTATTCTTTGTAAATATATCTATCACTTTGAACTATTTGGCAAAAATGATTTGTATATCAAAAAATTCAACTTTTAAATTTTACTATAGCAGTGCATCAAGACCTATGAGAACTTTCAAGGTAAGACAATCATGTTTGGATTCTAACCTTCTGTAACCTTACACCCACAATGGGTATTACTCTCTGAAACTTAAAAATTCAGTCGGCTAGGCTGTTTATTATAAGAACCTGGAATCATTTTTAACCCATAACTTCCGTAGCATCCTCTAACCAATCTTCATGCACCCCTTGTTAGTGGACCCAAGGTTAACTTGGAATTTGTTACAATATGTACTGTTTACAAATAACAGGGAACAAATACTTTATCAACACTGGGTAATATAGTACAGGATGAATAATTTCTCATGCAGCTGGTTTTGTGGCCAATGGCTGACTGGCAAAGTTGGCTGATGTGTCAGTGGTGTGTATGACAGGAAGTATGCAGTAAATACAGTATGGCGTGTCACACTGTTATCTCTACATATATAACATAAACAGTTAAAAATAAAAGTAAATTACTCATGTACAGTACCTTATTTTTCACTAGTGGCCTGCCAGCCAGCGGGAGATATCTGCATATGCACAGTGCTTCTCAACATTCTTGGCACCCGCCTTTCTTCGAATCAGTGCATGTTTGGTCATTGCTAGTGTGGGTTCTTGTTGTGTTCTTTGTGGTCAAATTGTCATTGGTTCTGTTATAATGCCAAGAAGTGTGCATACTTTAGCACACTGCATATTCACGTATGATTCCCACATGCGAACAGAGAAGTGACGTGGCTATTTGTATACCAATTTCTTGGTATTCCTGTGCCTCACAGAGAGACAGTTCGTAAACTTGTAAAGAGATTCAGAGAAACTGGTTCTGTTCTTAATAAGAAACACAAAAGAACTTGCCATGTGCTTACAGAGGAAAAACTCAATGTGATAGGACAAAAGTTTTAATGCAGCACAATAAAATCTCTAAGTAGGTTATCACAGTAAACAGGTGTTTCACAATTCTCGGCTTGGAAACTTTTGAAATTAAAACCATAAAACATAACCGTAACATAACCATGCTTATGGCAAAGCCACAAGATGTCTCCCTATCTATCGCATAGTTTTGAAATGAAGCCAGAGTGATATTAAAACATATATTGGAAAAACTAATTGTTCTTTCACACTAGTTCTGTGTAGACCAAAGTATAGAAAGGCAGTGTCAGACTGAAAACTTCAGTGTCATAGCCAGGATTCAAATTGAACTTTTCAGTCTGACTCTACCTTTCCATAGCGTATATTGTGAATGCAGCATCAGCAAATGCTTCCAATGTTTCCCAAATCATACTTTGTTTCTAGTAGCTCCTTTTCTTCTTCTTCTTTTTTTTTTCTAAGGATGTATAAGGATTATGCTGATTTATGCAGTGTAAATGAAACAAAAATCATTGAGACTTTAGTAAATTTTAACAATCATGCAATGGCAGAAATGAAATCAGAGAAATAGTAATGACTACAATTTTTATATTGCTAAGGGCCAGGAAACTTCATGGATGGATAATCTGTTGGCAGTTGCTGAGAAAACAAAATGTAAGAACATAGTTCTTAACTGTGATCTTATTTATTGTCTATAATACCAACCATCAATTCCACCAGACAACTATACAATTTGCCTATTAAATGGTATTTAAAGTTAACCAGCACTGGGTGCTGCACATGCCCACTGACATAACTATGTTCAGCGCATCTGCCACAGGGTTAAAAGGGGAAACATTCAAAGGGGTTCTACTGTACTATTGAACTATAATATTATGTAATATAAGTTATTCTGATTATACAAACCTGGCTAGACCAAAATCTGCTACTTTGACTGTGTTTTCAGAACCAACCAAGCAATTCCGAGCTGCCAAATCTCGATGAATATAGTTGTGCCTCTCTAAGTAAGCCATTCCTTTACAAATCTAAGGACACACAGAAGTTTGCAAATAATAAATGTCCAACTACAATACAACAACTATAATTTTATGACTGCAATCACCTTCACCACTTTTAATATTTTAACATTATTTTATCTAACAAAATTTGTAGAATACATATCTTAAAACATAGTTGAGGCAAACAAAATGTTTGTAAAACTTAGATATCTGCATTTACTTTGATGCTTGTAGCAGTTATAACAATTATATGATTTTATGTTAATAGAAAATGTACCTAATATATTATGTCCTGACAGATTTGCTAGTCAATTATGTTTAATAATTAATATGATTACCATGTTTCCTTATTTATTAAGTATATTTATATATTTCAATGTGTTTATGTCCAGAACAATGAGAAAAAAAATATTAAAATAAGTCAAATTTTAGATATATGTGGCCAACCTTAATCTAAAGTATTAATAAGGAAAAATTGTATGCATAGCCACAGAAATATAATAACCAAGAATGAATGCTGATGAATTTCCAGGGAGATAAAACATATACAGGATAATTCAAATGATTGTGCACAAAATTAAAGTACTTATAGAGAGATAAAACTACAAATTTGGTATGAAAACTTGTGGTCTAGGACAGGGTCTCCAAAAACAAGGTATGCAAGCTGAATCTGGCCCATAAAGGGATTTAGTCTGGGCAATACATAACCAAACTTTTTTAAAGGCTTCTTTTTTTAATGTAAAAAGATATGGGCAGTTTAATGTATGTGTTTATGGAACTTCCATTATTGAGCTTTGAGTGCATTAAAATGTACAACAAAATTTATTATGTAAAGCACCTTAAAATAGGGTATGATTCTTTCCATATGTTTAACTATAAGAGAGGCCACCAGGAGTACTGCACCATTCAAAGTATATGAAAATGCTCTTTACTTATTCATAAATAATAGAGATGCCACCAGGAGTGCTCACCTTGAAGTTGTGAGTTCCTAGCTGTGTGTCTGTGTTGTTATTTCAAGTTTTCATTGTTTCCAATATGTGTACAATAAGTTGATTGAAATTAAAATGAGAAAAGTGGTTAGTGAATGTGGAAGAAAATTATGAGCTTATTCAACAGATCTGTATATTTGTGATGAGAACAGAATTGGGTGGTTAGAACTTATTCTCTCTCATAGACTGAAAATAAATATAATTATGGTAATAACAGAGATTATTGACCCTAATGACTTGGGTCACGAAATATTTTGTTACAGAGAAATACAACAAAGCAATGTCTGTTATCTGTAACTACGTTATTGCTGTTCTTAAGGAATAAAATATTTGTTGTCACTATGGGGAGGGGGAGGGGGGAGAACATGGTGCATAGTTTGATAAATTGATGGCATTGAATTTATTAGTTAACTCTATCCAAAACAACAAATTTTCATCAATTATGAAAGTAGGTTTACCAATGAATTCACCAAACAAGGTATAAACCATTCATTGATGATGATTACATGAAGAGGTGAAGTTTAATTACTACTGAAGACAAAGCCCAACAAGCTAAAGCAGTTTTTCTTTCAGAAAATATAGTAGCATGTCAAGTTGAGGATACATTTGTAATTTATCAAACCAATTCCAAGAAAAAGCATCTAAGTTTGCTTGGTACTCAATAACTCTGGACAAATCAGACATCTCTGATTCTGCTCAAGTTCTGCTGTTTTTAAGAGGTAATAACACAAACTTTGAGGTTACTGAAGAACAAACAGGTACTTCCTTGCATGGTGCAAGGATGTCTCTGCCTACCATAACTAACTTCCTTGCATAGTGCAATAGCATGTGAGTGTATCTTTCAAGAGTTTCAAGAGGTACAGCTCAGTTTAGCTGAAAAGTACAATTTTTCTTTTTCTCAAGCTGAAATGTGTTACAACAGATGGGTGGAGAAATATGTATGACAAATATGCAGGTTTTGTTGGAAGGCTTAACTCAGAATGTGAAGCCAGTGTTATTAGCAAACCCTCAGCAATGCACTGTGTTCTAATCAGGAAACACTTTTCACAAAGTCAGTGGATCGGTTATCAAATTCATTTAAAGTAAGACTCAGTACCACGAATTCAAGTCTTTGCTACAGGAGAGAATATACATAGAAAAACATAAAAACCAACTAATGAACTTTGAAATCCCTCCAGAAGAGAATCCCAGATTTAAGTTCATCACTAAATCAATAGATGGCAGCAGCAACTCCAGAATTACCCACACCACTGGATCAAGCTTTAGTCACATAAGAGCCGAAGATGCAAACGATGATTTGCGAAACATGTCCACGAAATAAGTACGTAAGTGAAGCAGATGTGTAATAAATATGACTCATCTATAAATTAATAATGTATGAGATACTCTACTCATACAACAGATTAACTATATCCAGAGTACGGAAACATTTTTTAGCGGTTCTGAAATTCTGGTATTCTCTGCCTACCACCCATCCCGCACACAGTTCATAGCCAATGACTACCAATCCAGTTTTACTTACATCCAAATGTCATACTGACTGGGGACCTCAGTGCTAAACATCAGTGTTGGCACAATGGTCCTCGGGCGGACAGAGGAGGCAGTGACATTATCCGCATGGTGGATGCGGACCCTCATCTTAGAGTTGAAGGCCCATGGCAACCCACTCATTACCTGCAAGGTCGGGGTCATCCGTCCCATATTGAACACTTTCCATTTCATTTATCACTTACCTCGCTAAATGCACTTCAGACCAGAACCCAATACTTATTGAGGTTAATACCCAGGTCGCAAAACATGACGTACTGGTTCAACACCGGGACGTGGACTGGGATTACGTCAAAGTCTGCCTAAATGACTCCATTCCTCCCAACCCCAACATGACGGATATATCCACCCTTGATGCCGCGGTCTCTTCCTTCACTTCCATCGTGGTGCGAACTGTCCGCAACCTTACTGCTCTCTCCAGCTCCTCTCCCTCCTGATGTTCTTCCTCTGGACATTCTACTCCTCATCCATCACTCATGGGCGGCAAGGCAGCTCTATCAGCGACACCGCACGCCTCATAATCGAGCACTTCATTGGCGTTTACGTTGAGAGATTCATCTCCAACTATGCGAGCACAGAGCACCCGAGTCTTCAGTCGTTAAGGGGCAACATGCTACCTCCTTTCTTCGCCCTATCTAATTTTAACTCGACATTCTGCAACATCATATTCTGCCACTACGTGGTTTAGCTCTTTCCAGAGCATGTACAAGTCTTAACCCCCCTCGGGCTGTCCCTCAGCCTGGCAACTGCTATGGATGGATATTGCCGTTGTAGTCTGAGGCGCAGGGGATACTGTGATCAGGAAGGCGGTACCCCCAGGTAGAGGCATATCCATTGCACTAAGGATAGGCTGATATCTGCAATTACTCCAATAGGAGTATATCGGGCGCATAATTTTTGGTAGTCGGGATTGCATTCATGTTGTCCCGGAAAAATATTATATACACAGCACAATTAAGTTATATTTAGTGGTGGTGATTTTTCGCAAATGCGATATAGCGCGATAAAATGCGAAATTGACTCAAAATGCAAAATCGAAGATGTTCCCAGGTAATTATTTTTTCCCAATGCTTTTTATTCTGGAAAATTTATCTGAAGAATCTGTAGAACCTTTGCATGTTTAGAAATTTATAAAGTAAGTGACCACACTTCTGAAATGTGGAAAGCAACCCTTCCCGCTAAGTTAGTCTATTGTTCCACCATTGCCCATGAGTATATTTTGTACTGAAGCGAATTCAGTTGTTTTACAAAAGAGGCCCCTCTTGCCACAGTTAATGACTGTCATTAATCTATCTTCACAACCCAGTTAATGGAAAATGTCAATCCTTGTCTCTGAAAATTAATAGCAATCCTAATTTTAAGGAAGTGATAAACACATGTTAATCCAGTTGGAATTCTCAGTTGCCAAAGTTCCAATTTTCATTGTTCTGTTCGGTTTTATGCGCAACTTTCATTCATTCTATGCGTAGTTCATGTCAGTAAGTGCGAGGATAATTTTGTGCATTTTCTTTTTATTGTGCTAGTTTTACATCAATAGACATTTATCTTTTTTTGTCTTATGCAGTATGCTTTAGTCTATCAACTTGTTCTATATTTCTCTGTATTGCTTTAACCTATATTAATGTAAAATAAATTGGTACTTTATGCACTTTTAACTCACTGTCATTAACAACCCTCCATAAATGTGTTTTAAATCGAATATAAATAGTGTTAATATTCATCATTCAAAAAATTATCTCAAATTTCACTTTTTTTTTCAAAATACTATAAAGTGCTAAATTGCAAATGTATAAATGCTATAAAATGCTAAATCTAAAAATCAAAATGCTAAATTTCTCATATCAAAAAGCTAAATATCACCACCCCTAACAATAAAGTATTTATCATCATCATCCTCGTCGTCATCGTCATCGTCATCGTCATCGTTATTCCCCCCTCCTTAGTTCCTGTTTGACTGTGTGCATCTCTCCCTGTGATGGTTGGTCTTGTCCCTGGTGGTAGTTGAGTGCACTTCTGCAAAAGTAAGTTGCTAGGCAGGATTTCAAAATTTAAAATATGTTTTCCGTTACGTAGAAAATGGAGCTAGTTATAGTGAAGCAATAAGTATTATTCAAATATAACTATTTTTAACAAAAACCTTCACTTATCTTAAGGAAATGATGTCAATTTTTCTTATTAGTTGAATTAGTTGAAATCAATTTCACGAACTCTTTCTCACGTCCTCAGTCAACGCACTTCGTCGTCAAGGAAGTTACTATGCTACTATGTTTATTCAGTATTACCAAAATCTGAAAACTAAACAAACTTAAGAGCTGGTATTTCAAAATTCATTACGCGATGTTTATTTGTTAAAATAAATACCTTTTCCCAAACCATTAAATCTATCGGAACATTTAATTGTTTTAATAATTAACTTCAGGATTTATTTCATGGTCAAATTACCCAAAATGATCTGCTATGTCCGATTTATCAGTTTGTTTATACTTAATGTTACAAAAATGTTCTTTTGTTCTGGTTTGATTCTGTTCTTAAGTTTGTTTCGTTTTCAGATTTTGGTAACACTGAAAAAAAGACTAACATAGTAACTTCCTTGACGACGAAGTGTGTTGACTGAGGTGGCGAGCAAGAGTTCATGAAATCGATTTCAACTAATTCAACTAATAAGAAAAATTGACATAATTTTCTTAAGATAAGTGAAGTTTTTTTTGTTACAAATAGTAATATTTGTATAGTGTATTCCATTATTCCATATGCAGGTGTTTTCTCAAACTGTACATTCTGAAAGAACATATACAAAGGAACATAAAACAAAAACAGGAAAGCTTGGCATTTTTGTTAAACCAATACAACATAGACAGATATCCGAGAATACTAAAAATATTTCAGGAAAAACAGAACTTACGGTTTGGAAAAACATCTACACATGGAACAATAGAAAACATATTTTTAATTTTGAAATCCTACCTAGTGACCAACTTTTGCAGAAGTTCACCCAACCACCACCAGGGACAAGGCCAACCACCATATGGAAATATGCAGGCAGTCAAAGAGGAACTGAGGATGGAAATGAAAACTCCTGAAATATCTTTTCTTTAAGAATAAACAAGTGATGTAGTAATTATTAAATTTTAGATGAGTCGTATTTTTTACACAGATACAGTTAAATCTCGATAAAGTGATGTAGTGTTAAAAATTAACTCAGTAATACCAAATCTAGTGTAGAATTCTGTCACCAAGTCCAGCAATTTGAGGTAAACTAAAAATTACCATACTTGTATTATTCAGTATTTTAATGAACTTTCTTATTCAGGAACACTATAAAATAAACAATATACTTAATAAATAGCCTACCAACGACTATTCATGTTCTTTCATACTTAAGCCCCTAGTTTCTAAGTATGGAAGAAAACATCAAACTAAACTGCTATTTTAGTTAATTGATGGAAATTAATCATTTCTCTACACTAGCTGTATATAGGCTAAGGTTTTTGATAGAGTCAACATGAAAAATTCAATGCCAATTTGAACCACGGATCTCCTGGTTTTTGTCCAGTTGCTCTTAACCTTTGAGCTACCATGGCCAACGTGCCGTCCTGACATTAAATTCTCCAGTTGACTCGTATATTTTCCCAGTAGACCACTAGGAGCTCTCGCATCCGAGATACACCGTTTGTGGCGACTTACTATTGTAAGTACTTAAGTTCCAGGCTTCATCATTTAACTCTTATTATTTTAGTTAGTTGATGGAAATTAGTAATTTCTCCACACTAGCCGTATATAGGCTAACAGTTAAATGATGCCACTGTCAAAAGTATATACAAATTTTGTTAATTTCCTAAACATTTTAATCTATTATTTCTTACTCTTCCTAAAAATTGTCATATGTTATTGTCTCCAACCTCACATAATAGGTTGACACTCATAAATACATAAAATATGAAGCTATTAACAGTGAAGCAAAAAAATATATACAAATATAATAATTTGTAACTTAAAACTTCACTTATCTTATAAGAAATGATGATAATTCTTATAAATTCTCCAGGATCGCAATTTCATGTATATACATACACATCTTCAGCTGGAAAAACAAAGCTGTAGCCATAGTTACGTTGATATGTTCTTGTTAGTACTACCAAAATCTGAAAATAAAACAAATTTAAAAACAGAATCGACTGCCGATATTTCAAAATTCATTATGTGATGTTTGTTGGGTTAATAAACATTTTCAAACATTTTTTAAAGAGTTTGGTATAACTTTAGTTCCTCAAAATAAATGTAGTATTAAAAATTTATTGCATTTCTATATATAAGATAAAATTCCTAATAATAAAAAATCTGGTATTTATCAGTTTAACTGTTTCGATTGTGATAAAGTTTATATTGGAAAGACAAAATGTAATTTAGAAATCAGAACGAAAGAACATTTTCGTAACATTAATTATAAAGAAACTGATAAATCGGCCATAGCAAATCATTTTTGGTCATTTAACCATGAAATAAATCCAGAAGTTAAATTATTAAAACAATTAAATGGTCTGATAGATTTAATGGTTTGGGAAAAGATATTTATTTTAAAAAACATTGTGTAATGAATTTTGAAATACTGGCAGTCGATTCTGTTTTTAAATTCGTTTTATTTTCAGATTTTGGTAGTACTAACAAGAACATATCAATGTAATAACTATGGTGACAGCTTTGTTTTTCCAGCTGAAGATGTGTATGCATATACATGAAATTGCGATCCTGGAGAATTTATAAGAATTATCATCATTTCTTATAAGATAAGTGAAGTTTTAAGTTACAAATTATTATATTCATATATAGGTTGACACTCATTTCTGAAAAAAATAGATTCAATTAAAGAAAATACATATCTGGCCAAATAATGCATTAACATGCTTCTTTTATTTCCGGAACCTTGCTTTTATTACAAAAGCAAATATTACAAAAAAAAATGGCAATAAAGTTATTCTCTTCATTTATATAATTATTCTGCACATAATTATTTATTGCTAAGAACTCTTATAAAAATCACTGCCTAAAAACAGTAGGAGAACATTAAAGACAGGGAGAATGTATGATTTACCTGTATGCACATATCCAAGAGCAAACCCACATTACCTCCCAAGGTAGCTTCATGCCTACGGAGATAATTGAGTAAAGAACCATGTCGCATATATTCTGTCACAATATAAATAGGGCGATGCTTACTACAAACTCCATACAGCTGGACTAGGTTTTGATGCTGAAGTTTACTGCAACATTACCAAATGAACAAACATTACTCCTAGGTAAGTGTATCTGTTTTTAAACCCTGTTTCTTATAACCTTGCCTAGCTGACATGTATCCTTCCACATTGCATTTCCTTCCCCTTTCTATGATAGCAATGCATACCTTCAAATGATGCCAAACAAGCTATATACAGAGTGTTATTGAACTACACAGAAATATTTCAGCGATTGTAAACGTCACTAATGCAAGCAAGTTGAGATAGACAATCAATGGTTTGCAGCTAAACATTACACAGTTAATTGTGTTAAACCTAACTGGTATCAGACGCTGATAAGTTGGTATTTAAACAAGGAGGGTGAAATTATTGGATTAGAGTGTCTAAAACTGCCTCCCGAGTATAGTCAATGACTCTTAGTAGCTCGTTATTGGCATTCTCAAGATTTAATACCTCAAAGATCTCTCAAATCTCAAACTAATCACCTGCCAGTGCAAGACTGAAAAGTGATTAACTCTGTCTTGCATCATGTAGCTTACACTAGTGGTGTTTCTGTAACTGGCCCAATCTAACACCAAAATATAGTATTTCAAAAGTCAGTGGTTCCGTTCCTGTCATGTAGTTAATTTTGTTTTCATTGTGTTTTTAATACCTACATACTAATAAGAAGAAATGGCATGATTCGTAACTAAGGATGTGAATCTGATTGGCCAGTGCAGTAACACTACTACACTTTTTCTGGGGTCACCTCAAGTCTCTGGTGTATGAAACACCTTTTACCTCAGAAGAGCACTTAACTGCCTGAATAATAGCAGCATGTAAAGTCATTCACAAGGAATTTTGGACAGAGTATTACAGTCGTTCATTCGCTGCTGTCAACTTTGCATTGAAAATGCAGGTTGGATTTCGAGCAGTTTCTATAAACCTGTTGTAAAATGCATACATTTATACAAAAATTAAAAGCTTAGACAAAATACTGAAAAAATAACCAAACAAACAAACAAACAAAACAAAAATAAAAAAAGATGACATAAAATTAAGGAGACTTGAACTCCATTCCTATGAATAAGGACTATGACACAATGAAGCTCAAAATTAATATAATTTTGAGTCAAACTAGTACACAATGCTCCATTTATTGCTAGTGTTTACCTAGAATGCATTTTGTTAGGACCTTCCTAACAACCTCAGCTAATGTCGACTATTGAATGTTGAATTAGTGAACTCCTTGGAGGTGTTAGGGACATCTCTGTCAGTATCTTGATGAACTTGAAGTTTGGGTTCTCTTTAAAGGTAGTGTCGAAATTGAACAATTTTCTTCCATATTTTTTCCCATGTGGATAATGCAGTTGGACTCTGAACATCTTTTAATAAGTGGAATTCTCGTTCTATATCGTCATCATTCCAAAAATGGTACGCTACCACAAATTTATCTATTTCTTTGTTCCTGATGTTCCTAAAATGCTCTTTAAACCTGATGTTGAAATTCCTTTTAGTTTTTCCAATGTAGAAGTTATCACAGCCTTTGTAGTTTATCCGGTGCATACCTGATTTTTTGTCTGTGGGTATCTCCTTTGTATTATATGATTTCAAAAGGTGTGACAAAAAATCAGGTGTGTACAGTATAAATTGCAAAGGCTGTGATAACTTTTACATTAGAAAAAATAAAAGGAATTTGAATATTAGGCTTAAAGAGCATTGAAGGAACATCAGGAACAAAGAAATATATAAATCAGTGATAGCATACCATTTTTGTAATGATAATCACAATATAGAATGCAGGGGCGGCTGGTGGCTCTGAAAATCGGTGGCTCACAAATTTATCCATGCAATTTAATTTTTTTAAAGTAACAAACGGTTGTTTAAGCCTACCACTATAGACTTCTGTATACACAAGTTAACGGTAATTCACAGCATATAACACAACATGCGTATTTCAGAAACACTCTAGAGCATAACACTCTTCTATTTATGCAGCTAAAACTGGACTTGATACCTCTTCATGGCAGACTTCAAGTGTACATTGCAAGATTTCGTTCTGGATTGTCTTGGAGGTCCCCTTATACACTGTAGCATTCTCCAGATAGGTTTTTCAGAACACAGTCTAGCTCTGCACTGAAGTTTATCAGTCCTTGAAAAATACCAGGATTGCTTGACGTAGCTGAATCATTGTGTCCTCGTAGAGCTAATTCAAACGTTCCACAAAATCTAATGCAGTTAACAATGATGTTTAAAACATACCTATTTTGAGCCACTTTCTGGCTGTGTTCTTCAATTGTTCTCCGATATGCACTGTCCATCTGCTTTGCAAAGTGAGATTTGTGGTGGACAACACGGCGCTGGGGCGGGTTTTCTCCGGGATCTCCGGTTTCTCCTGCCATCTCATTTCACCGGTGCTCCATCTTCATCTCATGTATCATCAGTGCCATCACCTGCGATGCCTTATGTAGTAAAAGCGGGCGTTAAACACTACACATTTCATCTGCTTTGCTATATTTACATTGCCAAGCATATCAAAACTGTGTTTTTCATGTGCAGTTTTTAAGTTACGTGTTTTTAGCGCGATCATGAAGATGCTGCAAAACATTCATGCCATGTTTTGTCCACTGATCTTCACTGCCAAAGAGAATGCAAGGAAAGCAAAGCAGGCTATTTTTAATATTACAACCACACATCAAATTATATTTGTCATATACATTGTTGTTAAAGTTCCTGTTCAAATATCTTGTTTTTGTTTTGACTACCTATGTGATTTTTATATTTGGCGTGGGACTTCCAAGTCGCTTATTTTCGGTTTTTTTCTTTTAAGTTCATTTTTAAAAAGGGTGTGCTAATAGACACTTTATGGAATTCATTGTTTCTCCTTATATAACACAATATACTTTTATTTAAATAAATCACTCTTATTCACTACTCAAAGCACGACACAGCTAACAAACACGGCACAAAACATGTGGCTATGCTCTGGTAGGTAATAGTAATCTGTGGTAATATTTGACCGATGCGAACATTTAATATGAGAATAATAGGTGGCGCTGAAAACAGAAGGAGAAGGCTTGGCATTCACTATTCTCTGGCTGCTGGGTTAACCAACCTTATGAAGCCATAAGCCCCGCCCTTCCCCCCTACTTGCCTCGGCATGCCCTATTCTCTGTTTCATATAACCTTGCCCGGCTGAAATGTATCACTCCGCGTTCAACAACCCTCCCCCTCGCCCTAATTGGCTAATGCTTTCGCGTCATACGCAATAGGCGGTGCCTTCCCGTCATATTTAAACGTGCAGTAAATGTAATAATTGCCGGGAAGATAAATAAAATCATACAAATAAGGATATGAAGGCATGCAAAAATACAAGTTATTAATGAACTGAGCAAATTGAAACAGAATGGCTGAGCAATGAAACTGAAAGAGTTTATAATGAAAGGCATTTGGCCTTTTCCACTGGAATTTTTTAAACCAGCACACATACCTTCCAAAAATGCTTGTCTTTCAGTCTTAAAAGTCGTGTCACACCATTCTTTACTTTTCGTGTGTTCTTCGTGTATATTTAGCGATTTGTATCTCGGTGCAGTGTGGTTGTCCTTAAATAGCGTCTTCGCCACACAGCAATATCGCCTCTGTCTTTTAGCACATTTTTCTTGCCTCTTTTTTCATTCACAAATCCCAGCTGTATAAGTTGGTAAATCTGCATCCTCATTTACAGCAGACGAAATGTTACTTATGTTAGGGAGTTCGTTTCTAAAGAAAAACTACACACATGACGACGCACAACACTTTTCACGTATTTTCTCCTAGCACGCACTTTTGTTTATTCCTGCTTTTGCCTGGAGTGATAAGTTTTCCGGTTTCCTCAATTTCATGTCGCGATGTTCCTACGGATCTAACACTCACACCTGTAACTTCATAGCACAGCTGTTCGACTTCTCTCACTGACAAAGACGGATTCTTCTCTGTGAGTGCATTAAACACATGCAACACAATTCTTTTTTCGCCTGTTTGTAAATAATTATCCTTGCAATACTTAAACGAAAAACTGACGGTAGACTCTGCCATTATACATATAATACATGCGCAATAAACGATCAATAAAATAATTTAGCTCCCGAACTCTCGAATGGCGATGCATGACTAATCCAGTTCAAAACAAGGTCAGTGATAAAAGTCATAAACAAATGTCACCACTACCGCTAAATCACGTGCTGTCGTGCCATGTGCTTGAGAGCAAAGGAAACTCCTCTTCGTTTAAGAATTAACATGCATTTCAGATAAATAAACTCTGTTGCGTAATATATTTAATTCAAACAGTTACGAAAATATAAATTTGACAATTCTCTTCCAACATATAATGATATATCACCATGTTAAATAACGAACTAATTTTTACCGCACGACAGTCATTACCACAACAGCAACCAATGAGAGGTGATTAGGTCACGTGACCGTTAAGAGATACTGGGCAAGCTTACGTGAAAAAAGGTATATGTTCATCCTGCCCTGTACATCCCCACTGTATAACAGTGGTTTGCAATTGAGAGTGAACTACTTAGCACCTGCAAACAATACAGCGCGCTGAGGGCCACTGCACTAGACAAGGTCGAACTGAACGCCAAATGGAACATGCCCTTGCATTAAAAAGAGACCCAGCATTTTGGTTGTAGCGCAAACATGCTACCCCATTGAGAAGCCGCCCCTGATAGAATGAGAAATCCACTTATTAAAAAGTGTTCAGGGTCCAACTGCATTAACCACGTGGAAAAAGATATTCATAAAGAAATATGAAAGAAAACTGTTCAATTTCGACACTACTTTTGAAGAGAACCCAAACTTCAAGTTCATCAGAATACCGATAGAGATGTCCCTATCGCCTCTAAGGAATTCACCAATCCAACATACAATAGTCGACATTGGCTGAGGATGTTAGGAAAGTCTGATTCTAGGTAAACATTAGCAATAAATGGAGCATTGAGTACTAGTTCAACTCAAAATTATATTAGACTTGAACTCATTAACTTTTGACTGAAAAGCTAATGTCATTACCATTATGCCAGTGGGAATGCTCCAATATATCTGTTCTTTTTTGTGTGTTGTGCACACTGGCACTTCAGAAACTTATAGCCGTAACTTCCACATTTGCACCAAAAAGTCTCAAATTACTTGTTTACGATATCTCGACTTGCTCTGAAAATATTTTGGTGTAGTTCATTAACACCTGTATACTGCAAAGATGGGTAATAAAAGTGATATATACACTATCATTATAGATGCACAGGCTTTATCATCTTGAGAAGCAAGTTGAAACCGGAGGATTCTTGCAACTATTTTTCGATTAAAATTTGCATGCATTACAGATGTACTAACTCCATTATGTAATATATTTAATTCATGTGGTTATTATAATGTAAAAATGATAACTATTTTTGAATATATTAAGGTAAATGATCAGGTTAAATAAGGAACTACTTTGTATCATAGAACAATCTATTCCAAGCCAGCAGCCCGTGAGAGGTGACTAGTCATTTGATAGTTACAAGGTATGAGCCAAAGTTATATGGAATAGACTTATATATATACATCTGTCAATTAAAGAAACAATTTGTGACATTAATAAATTAATTTCATATGAAGTCCTATTGAATTGGCATAATTACTTGTTATTTCCTTTTAATAAAAGCATGGTTTCCTGTTTCAAAAAACAACTATAAAATTTTACTTGTATATGCCTCATGAAATATTAATTAACCGCTTCACCAATGGCCATTTAAACCCTTCAGGGGCCGGAAATGGATACCCAATAAACAGAACAAGACATTTAAATTGTTAAATGCTGTAAAAATGCATCATAAATACAATTCCATATCTTCTGTATTTATTAAGTTATTTAAACGAAACAAAAATCGGTTTAAAACCCATTAAAGGCAGTATACATCTACAGTAGCAAAAAAGTGGAGACTACAGTAATAAATCGTTCAAATTTCACTTTTTTGTTTCACTGTAGCAAAAGCCATTCTTTGTGCCGAACGCGCCTAATATTTGAATCATTTTGTTTTGTGTGTATACGAACCAATGTATGTATGTATAGCTATGCAAGCAACTTCTCCGGTTCAAGTTTAGTTTATTTATGATATACCAAGCGATAATCATACAATTATATGTTGCATTACACTGGAAAGAAAACTCCCTGTCAGCATCTGTTATTACAGTGTTTCTCAACCAAGGTTTCTGGTAGCCTTATGCAGCTGTTTTCGCTCAGTATTTTAGTTATTTATACTCTCTCTGTGTTCAGAGTGATTTCTTATAGCTATCAAGAGCTAAATGAAGGCACATTTGAAATTGTTAAATTTCAATGTTAACCATGGCTTATCCACGTAATGTAACAAATAAATTAGCTTGCATATGATGTATACAGGCTTCTGATATTACTGTAGAAAATCTGGAAGATTTGCTGTGCGATTATGAAGGAGATGTTTAGGATATAGTAGCAGTGACGTGTACTGGTCTACAGATGGCATGTTAGCTACTCCATTGTTTGGGGGAAGTGGCGGGTCAAATATGGGTGATGCAGATCAGCTATTACTAGCTATCCCTCTTTACGAAAAACAGTTAAATGGTAAAAAAAGTATTTTTATACCACTGGATGTAACCATGCACAATTGTTTAGTAATTTTCTGAGCTGTAAATTCATGCAAGACATTCATCTACCTGTGCTTGCGTGTATAAATAGCTCGTAACCTAATTGAGTATTATAATACTCAGAGGCCTATTTATACTGGGGGTAAGAAATTCACCACTACATCACCACTCATAGTTGAGAGAAAACACTTCCTAAAAGCATACCACCCACAACCAAAAAAAGTCGCAACCATTTCGAAAATGTCTAGTGTGTTGCGAAAAAGCAGTTTGCAAGAAAACCAATATTACTTGGTGTGAATCTGCAGATGTGCCCTTGGGTGTTTATTGAGGTTTGGAGGTGTACAATTCAAAAAGAAACCTTTAATGGTACATTTACATCCCTTATAGAACTAATTTAAATTTATTGTAAAATAGGAAGATTAGAATAATTGGCATTAAATGAGCATTAAATGCATGTATGCACTGGACGTCTATACACGCCCATATCAGTTTGTGGCATTTTAACTTGGACGTTATATGACGTCCATATCGGTGAAAGGGTTAAAATCTGTATCTTAAGAGATAAACATGTTAATTGCATGACTAAAGAGTGACTATTACTTACGTCATAACTTTTGCTTCTTCAATGAAGTCATCCTCAGACATTGTTCCTTCCTTCATCATTTTGACTGCAACATCAATGGAACCTCGCCATTTTCCTCTTCTTACTACTCCAAATTGACCAGATCCTAGTTCTTCAAGAAGCATCAGTTCTTGGGGATCAATTTCCCACTTGTCTGCAAAATAAGAACATTTGATAAGCAAGCTACATAATAACTTAATTAAGTAACATAATTTAAAAGAGAGAGATATGATTTCTACCTAGAAGTGATAGACATTTTTAACATTTACTATAAACATTTAAACATCTTTGAAGGGTAGAGACAGACTGACAAATTCAATGACACCCTTGAATCTACCTTACGAGAACCCTGTCCTACACACGGCTAGTGTGGAAGAATAATTAATTTCCAGCAGTTAACCTAATTTGATCATTTTCTTAATCTTACAAAGAAGCAGCATAATACAAAATTCTTAAAAGGCTTAGGGAAAGCTGTATGAACATAACATTTATAAGTTTAAAATCAATTAATAAACACTACTACGCTGGCTGACAGATTTTCTTGAGAACTTTGAAACTACATACTCAATATGAGGGAGTATAAAAATAATTAAAATAATTTTATATTCAGCTTCTTCTTTTAGATTCTATTCTTTGAGGGTATATGTAACTGTTGTTTAAATGCATGCCATATTTTTATTTTTATTTTTATTTTAATGGCAGTTATCTGATCCACTCACTTAAAGCACCAAGCAGTAGACAAATTCAAAATAATTACAAAAAATAATTTTGAATAAAGCAGACGTTTATAAGAATCTGTATTGCATTTCATGTAAATGACTTGAAGAAATGGTCTAACATCAAACTTGAATTGAGATTCAGATTTATTCATCAGTTGTAATACAATTTTACAAGTTCGTCAAAAGTAAAAATACAAGGAAAATACAGAGAAATATGTACAATTTTCATTACATAAATTTGGGATTTCTTACCTCTATATAGCATTAATATACAGAGTGTCCCACCTAACTCTGCAACCTCAAATATCTCCGAAATAAAACAAAATATGAAAATCCCAATTGACCAGGAATGCACCTATGTCAGGGGCTCACATAATGAGCAAGGATGCACAATCCATAAAGGTAAACAAATAACACTTTCAACAACACGTTGCATTTTTTAAATGGAACAGGTATGCTTATTTTATCAAAATGACAACTAGAGCTACAATTAGTGATAACACACCTGGTTCCGCCTTTCAAAACACATTTACTAGTGGCCTATAGCCCTCAGAAACTTCATTGTTGTGCATTACATCCGGCATGGAAAATGCACTCACAAATCACCAGTAGCGTCTTGTCCGATGAAATTGTGTACTTCAACAGATGTTCGAAGTGCTCTCCGTTTACATCAATAAGCGTTTGGAATCTGGTAGCAAGAGAGTGTTGCACGGATTGCAGTGTTTCTACAGATATTGCCACACATTTCGCACTAATACAATGTTACATATCCTCTACTATTGTTGGCAGTTTTTGATACACTCTATTTTTCACTGTGCGCCATAGAAAGAAGTCTAATGGCATCAAGTCTGGGGACTGAGCTGGTCATCGCAAAGGACCTCCCCATCTATCCACCTATTTGAAAACTTCGCATCCACAACATCTCTGGAAACTTGTGCATAATATGCGGGATATCCATCATGCTGAAACCACATTGATAGACGCATTTCCAGTCCCACATCCACCATGCGGAGGGGTGGAGTGTGTTGCGAAATGATGCATATCACTATTCACTTAATGTTTCCTGATATAGGGACTTAAAATACTGTTACCAATGGAACTGCACCAAACATTGACACTCCACTGTCGTTGATGAGCAACTTGGCAAATCCAGTGGGGATTTTGCATGGACCAGTAGTGCATGTTCCACAGATTCGTATGACCATGAGTTGTAGATGAAACTTTGTCCGCAAACAATGTATTACTTAGAAATGCTGGATTACCTTGCAACTGCTGAAGTGCAAAACGACAGAATACACTGCAGGATTCAAAGTCATTCCCATACAGTTCCTGATGCAGTGAGATATGGAACAGATGAAACCAATGCCTTTGCAAAATTCTGCTCACACTACTGCAGCTTGTTCCGGAACTTCGTGTAATCTGTTGGACATTCACCTCAGGATTGTGCACTACAGCAGCCAGAACAGCAATTTTGTTTCCAGTGCCAGTTGCTGTCTTTGTAAGTTGTCGCTTTGTGGGAGCCGAGTTTCCTGTTTCCCTGAATTTCGTGCAGATGTTGGCAATGGTACGAAGCGAAGGACACTGTTGATCTGGCTAGCGTTCAGCGTACAATGCCACAACTGCGGCTGCATTTCTGCGACATTTGCCATAAATTAAAATAATATCCAGGTTTTCTTCATTACCGAAGGCTGGTATATCGACTAGATGATGGCAACTATTACATACCACATGAAAACATGGTTTAATATGTCAATATGGAAAGCAATATCTGAAATGTGCATGAATTATGTTACAGTATGACAGCAGTCCAGGTCATGAGACACTTTTACACTGAAGCTAGAACGTGCAGAGCTGATATCGGTTTGTTTACAGCAGGCTACAGTGTAGTGCAAGCAACCCCTGCTCTAAGCACAGAAGTACATGCGTTGCATTATGTCAGAAATGGTGGCGCCATTGCCATCCTCTAACAGCCACGTATTTCAGAACTATGAGGTTTAGAAACGGGAAACCAAGTTTGTTATCACTAATTGTAGCTCTAGTTTTCATTTTGCTAGAATAAGCATATATATTCCATTTAAAAAAATGCAACTTTGTGTTGAAGTGTTATTTGTTTACCTTTATGGATTGTACTTATCTTCTCATTTTGTGAGCCCCTGACATATGTACATTTCTGGTCAATTGGAATTTTCATATTTTGTTTCATTTTGGAGATATTTGGGATTGCAGAGTTAGGTGGGGCATCTGTATAATATTGTATATAAATCTAATGAAATCTGTTTAGTTTGTTGTCACTATTCTGTATTCTTCTATAGAGTGGAAGGTATGTTTAATGAGGTAGTTGTTTATTTCTCTCAACTTTGTTGTATCTTCATGTATTTCCTTAACTCTGAGAGGCAAGTAGTTTTACAGGCCCTTTGCATTGCTCTCTATACACTGATTTCCAAGGAAGGCTCTTAGCCTAGTTTTATAGCAATTTACTTTGTTCTGGTGTCATGATTCTGTACATTTGAATTTTTCTCTTCTTTGTGGGCCCTAACTGTTCACCTAACTAGGTAGGGGTGAATAAATGCATAATATACTTGCATTACATTTTTCACATCTATTGATTAAAATGAAACTTTTCTCTACTGCATTCTGACCTCTTTATTCAAACTAATTACTGCTAATACCTTACCAGAGCTATAATACAAAAAAAGATTCATTAACAATTACTATGATAGCGATAAAAGATAAAATAAGAACCTACCATGACTGAGACCAGCTGTAGGAGGCACTGGACGATCGCAGGGACTGGCCTTTAATCTCGAAGCCAAACCTCCGCTATTGTGCCTGTGATAATTGACTAAATCTGGTATTGAATTACAGCAATGCTTCTCTGAGAGGAAGAACTCTCCCCGAGAATTTTGCTTGATGTGGTAATGCTTAACATGTGGATGAGGACTGCAAAAGAAATTAAAAACTAATTTATCAGGTGTGATAAATTTTCAGTACATATAGAAATGATTATAAAAGATGGATACCATACTAATGTCGCTACTCAGTAATCTCTTCTCACATGAAATATACCTAATGATACACAACTGACCAATGAGACTCATCCCCTATACTTAGAGCATATTATGTTCAGGTATTATATAGTTTTCTATTTATAAGGGCAATCAGCAACAATGATTGCTCCAACACACACAAACCATGTGTAAGTTAACTTTGGAGGTTACCATCAGAATAAAATAATTCAATGCCATAGCAGGAATATGAACCACAGATATTCACTTTACCTGCAGCTGCTCTACCATTAAGCTACCATGGTAATATGCCGGTATGACGGAAAACTATAATAAAAAAATCTGGGGACTTAAAGTACTTGCAAACTGCAAGTCGCCACTGGGGTGAATGATCACAAATTGAGATTTCCTCATGATCTACTGGAAAGATGTGACTCAGTTGGAGAATTTAATATAACATCGGCATGTTATTGTGACTTTGTGGGTTCGTGAGATTAAAAGTCCAATTGCACAAACTCAAGATGTTCTTTATTTCCACCAACTTACACTTGAACCTTGCCAATTACACAGAATTACGTAATGCACACAATTACGATTCACCAGTTCGTCCGTTACAGTTCCACTTTGCTTCTCGCAATTACGTACAATCCTTCGATGCACGTACACAGTCTTCTCGTCCGTACACTAGCACGGCGCTCCTACGCTGCTCGCCAAGAACTGACCGCCTCCAGCCCAACGCGTTGCTTATATAGGACCAACTGGCCAATCTAGAAGGTTCCGGATTAGATGAAATGTCCTGTATGTTCGAGAACTCAAGGGGATGGGAAAGAGATGGCATAGTGATGTTTTTTCAGGCACCCCTCGTTACCGATATAAGACAAATGGGTAGGCGTTCCGAAAGCCTACCGTCTCCTGCTGCTGCTGCCGGCCGGTTCTATAGGGAGTTCCGACGTTCGGGTGACACTGCTTCCTCCTCAAAGCTGGTCGTCCCGAACAGCACCATCATAGCGTGCCAGGCGATCCAGGTGTACCACCAACATCTTCCCACGGGGAACATTCTGGATACGGTAGACCACGTCGTTAATCCTCTTCACCACCCGGTACGGTCCTTGCCATGGCAGCTGGACCTTCGGGCAGCGTTCCTTGGTCCGGATAGGATGGTACAACCAGACCAGGTCACCTTGCTGGAGCCCTTGGCTGTTGGCTTGCCTGTCATACCTGGTCTTCATGCGGTCACTCGCCTTCTGGATGTTCTGGCGAGCTATCTCGTGCATGTCGTGGAGATGGTCCACCAAGTTCTCCACATATTCGGTCTCTGACTGTTTCGCTTCCGGAGGGCTTCCAAAAGCCAGGTCACAAGGGAGGCGTAACTCTCGGTCGAACATTAAGCTGGCTGGCGTCATCCCAGTAGTGTCGTGTGTAGACGAGCGGTAGGCCAGCAAGAACAGAGGCACCTTGACGTCCAGTCTGTGGCCACTCCGGTTGCTGAGACTATGTGGCCTAAGTAGTTCACTTCCTTGCGGAATAGCTAGCACTTTTTCGCGTTCAGCTTCAAGTTGGTCGCCTGCAGTCTCTGTAGCACCTTACTCAGATTCTCAAGGTGATCTTCAAAAGTCTTCCCGACGATGATGATGTCGTCCAGGTATAGCAGGCAGGCATCGTAAGTCAGCCCTCTCATCACTGACTCCATGAGGCGTTGGAAGGTAGCTGGTGCGTTGCAGAGGCCAAAGGGCATAACCGTAAACTGCCAGAGCCCTTGGCCTGTCGAGAATGCGGTCTTCTCCTTGTCTCTCGGGTCTAGAGCTACCTGCCAGTAGCCCGACTTCAGGTCCGGGGTCGAAAACCACTGTGCACCAGCTAGCGTGTCCAGGGTGTCGTCAATCCGGGGTAAGGTAAAACAGTCCTTCCGGGTGACAGCGTTCAGCTCTCTGTAGTCTACGCAAAAGCGCAGCTCGCCGTTCTTCTTCGTCAACAAGACTACAGGAGAACACCAAGGGCTGTCAGACTCTTCAATCACTCCCCTGGATCACATGTCCCCCAGCATGTCTCGTACCGTCCCTTGCTTCGCCAGCGGGACGCGTCTATGTGGTTGCCGAATAGGCCGGGCGTCCCCGGTGTCGATGCGGTGAAGCACTTTGTCCGTCCGGCCGTAGTCACTATCTCCTTGGCTAAAGACGCGCTGGTATCTTCTTAGCAGCTGTTAAATTTCTCCAGCTGCTCTGCGGTCAGGTGGTCGGCCGCCCTCTCTAGTAAGCGTTCTAGCCGGGGCCTCAGGTGTTGCGTCGGCGCCGGCTCCTGTGTCATGTCGATTGCTGTTACGCTCACCACGGGCTCGCACGTTCCCAACTCCGTCCCGACTTGGACGCCGTGATTGGTGTCCGTCGGATTTAGCAGTCTCACGGACACCTCCTCTCGGCACGGCAGCAATGCCCTGGCTACACAAAGTCCCTGTACAGGCGTCTTCTGGTCCAGCATCATGTTCCTGGTTCTCTGGCCCTCCAGTCGCGCCGTCACCACCACCTCGCTCAACGCGGGGACAACTGCGTCTTCGCTCGAGACGACCCTGCCAATTCCAAGGCGTTCTTCTGGTTGACGGAGTATAACCTCTTCTCCGATGAGCCGCAGGACCTTCTTGCCGACGTCGACCGTCGCCTCATGGCTCCTGAGGGCATCCAGTCCCAGAATCACCTCCTCAGCCACCTTCGCGACGAACACCCACAGACGCACGGCACTCCGTCCCAAGGTCAGCTGCAGCAGGGCCTCCTTCCCCACAGGCAAGGTGTCGCCCGATGCCGTGACAAGCTGGTATGGTCGGCTCGGCTTTCTTGTCGGCAAACCCTTCGCCACGTCAGGTCTGATGATGGTCACGGCCGCCCCGGTGTCCACCAGCAAGCGGCACGGTTTTCCTCTTACCCAACCGTCCGCGATGAGGCTGTCATCTATACGCCGGCTGACGGCGCGCAGTGTCACTCGAGAGGATGGTGGTGATGGCGCCGACGTGGCCCTCTCCACGACGGCCTTACTCGTTTTCCGGCTGCTCCTCCTGGTGTGGGCAGTCTCTCTGCAGGTGTCCGGGCTGTCCACACCCCCAACACAGGCCACTAGGTGTTCGCCGGCGTCCCTCAGCCGGTCTTCTGTCTCCGGCGTAGCGGACACTCCTCGTTCTCGACGTCGTGATAACTGTTACCTTGGCCGCCTCCATGCTTAATGCCGCTGTCAGCGCCTCGGGGATGGTTTTATAATCGCCGAGCATTAGGCGCTGACGAATCTCCGTGTCCCGTACCCCGTCGACAAAGTTGTAGGCGGCTTCCTGGGATACGAACTGCAGTGGCAGGTCAACCAAGGCCTTGCTTGCCAGTTGTTCCAGTGCTAGGGCGAACTCCTGCAGCGTCTCCCCCGTTTGCTGTGACCTTGCCTTTAGCTGGCTGCGGTACGCTGCGGCTAAGCGGTGGTTCCCGAAACGATTCTCCAGGGTCTCCCAGATGTCCTTGGGCGCCGCCGTTGTCTGCATCGCGTTTAGGACTTCCGCGGCCCATCCCTGGAGGCTGGCTATTAACTGTGTGGCCTCCTCCTCCGGTGACCATCCGTTGTGCTTGGCCACTGTGTCGAACTGGCGGCGGAAGACCTCAAATGTTGACGCGCCGTCATATTTCGGAGGTTTGACGCGCGCCGATGTCGTGTCGCGTCCCGGTGCGTCGGCCTTCAAATCCTTCAACCTCCTACCGACGACGTCCTCCACCATGGCGCTCAGGGACTTGACGCTGTTGTCGGCCTTTCCTCCCAGCTCATTAACGCGGCTCGCCAGGTCTTCGACGCGCTCGCCTAACTCTGTGACGTCCTCTTTTACACCGGCCAACTTTTCTTCAAACTTTGCGGCGAGAGCCTCGTTCGCCGCCTTCATTTCCGTGGCCAGACTGCCGTTCGCAGCTTTCATTTCTGTACTTAACTCGGCGTTCATTTCTTCCATTTTCTCGGTGATGTTGTCGTTAGCCGTCTTCATTTGTTTCAGTTCCGCGGCCAGGTTGTTATTTGTAGTCTCCAGCTTCGCGGCCAGGCTGTTATTTGCCGCTTCCGTTTTTGCAGCGAGGTTTTCATTTGCCGTCTTCATTTCCTTCAACTCTGCGGCCAAGTTGTTATTTTCCGCCTCCGACTTCGCTGTTAATTCGTTCATCTTCTGCAAAAGCATTTCCAATGCCGATTCCATGGCCATAATGTTCGGTGATGTCATCGTCCCGCTTCCTGACACCAGTGTGACTTTGTGGGTTCGTGAAATGAAAAGTCCAATTGCACCACTCAAAAATGTTCTTTATTTCCACCGACTTACAGTTAAACTCTTTCCAATTACACAGAATTACGTAATGCACACAATTACGATTCACCAGTTCGTCCGTTACAATTTCACTTGCACTCGTAATTACGTACAATCCTCCGATGCACTCACACAGTCTTCTCGTCGTACACTAGCACTGCATTCTTACGCCAAGAACTGACCAACTCCTCTTGCCCGACGTGTTGCTTATATAGGGTCAGCTAGCCGATCTGGAAGGTTCTAGATTAGATGAAATATCCCGTAAGTTCGAGAACACAGGTGGGACAGAAAGAGACGGCGCAGTGATGTTTTTTTTCCCAGCCACCCCTTGTCACCACTATAAGACAAACGAGGGGGGGCGTGGCGAACGCCGACCCTCTCCTGCTTGCCCGCTCTATATGGTGTTCCGAAGTTCGGGTGACAATAAAGATATTCTATATTATTAATTTAAACTAAAATAACATTTACTTCTTCTACCAATTATTCATCTCATATCATCTACTCATCAAAATTATCCAATATACTTTACATAAATACTTCGACCAAAATTAATTTAATCAACATATTTAATTCATCTTAACTAATAAGATAAAAATGTTTAAAATTTTACAATACAAAACCAATCATACAATACACTCATTTCATCTCATCTTATCATACAAAATTTAAAAATTAAAAATTTCTTATTAACACAACAAAATGATTTACAACATTCATATCAACTCATTTAATCATATCATACAAAGATAAGACCCTCATACATACTAAATACATAAAAAACATCTTTATAATAACTATACCAAATATATAAAATTTAAAATTTATTTAATAATAATCCAAAAATCAAACATAAAAAAAATATTCATTTCATTTTATCAATCATCCAAAATAATTTAACAAATACTTTATACTCCTTATTTTCATACATCACATACCATCTATTCATCAAATATATCAAAAATTAATTAACTCATTTTTATCATAATCAACCACCATACTAATACAATCACATAAAATTATCCAATCCAAATACATCTCATCTATTTAACAAAATATTATCCATCATATTAAATCCCATTAAAATCCAATTTTTTTAATAAAAATCAATATTTTAAATTCATTTATAAATTATAACTTCCACCTTAAAATTCACTCATATAAAAATTAAAACAATCATATTAACCAAAATATATCTTCAATTAAACAATTCAACAATATTACCCTATAACAACAAATAATATTTCCTATATTCTTTAAACAAACAACACTCTAAAATTTCAAAACCAACAACACACTTTAACAGAACAATACACTCTTAACCAAACATTTCTATTTACATAATAATCTATTATACAAATTCTCCTCAAATTCAACATTTAAAAAATCCACATCAACCTCTATTAGTTCACTCCTAAAATACTTCAATCACCCCTCAATCTCCTTCAATCTCATCTCACAAACTCAATAACCACCTCACTCTCTATTCAATCACTCCTAAAAACACATCAACATCCACCTCTAACTCCTACAATCACTCCTAAAAACACATCAACATCCACCTCAAACTCTTACAAAACTCTTATAAACACATTAATATCCACCATAATCTCTATCAATTCCCTTTTAAAAACCCATACACTTCCACCTCAATCTCTCTAAAACTCTCCTTAACCCATTAAAATCCACTTTAATCTATAATAATTTACACATCAACATCCACCTCAAACTCTAACACTTCTCACCTACAACACATCAACAATAAAAATTTTTCCACCTAAATCACAATACACCAACGTCCACCTCAATCTCTATAATCACTATCCTCAACACAACAAAATATTCTTCCATATCCAACTGCCACCTTAAACTCCATACCATATAATTCATCAAATTCCTTACTCTCCCCCAACTCCATAATCTCCACATCATTCACCAAACATTTCACTACTCCTCACTTCAACAAAACTCAATATTCATACGGCAGGGGGCAAGGCCCCTCCCTTAAACCAAAAAACACTATTCAAAAATAAATAAAATAAATAATTAAAGGGGGCAGGAATCCTCCCCCATTTCAACTCATACCTCATTTTTCAACACAAAACACTTTACACTGCACTATCACTATCACAACACTATGACCAAATTTAATCCAATTCAATATCCACTGAAAATGAAGATGAAATTTCTTCTTCCTGAATACTGGACGCTGTTTTACGTCTAGACTCCACTCGTCTAGACATCGCTTGTAATCCTTATAAACTTCATCTGCATGCATATTAGGACGAATACTCCTTCTCTCCGCCCCATCTGCCTGGCCCATGGAGACGTAAAAACCTCTACCTATACTGTGATATGTCAACCTCTGTATTTACATTGCTCGCCATCTGGGGTGGTTGGAGTAAATTAGCATCCTGATTCCTCAGCCGCTCTGAACATCTACTAGGTTCGGTTTGTAGAACTATTGGTGCAGCAGGTTCAGGTCTGATAATTTCCTTCTCCCAAGATATCTCACTGACGGCATTTGCTATATTTGCCAGCACGGTGTACATGTCCTTATCCCTTATAATATCTGCTACAAATTTTCCTCTCAGTTGTTGTCTCTGCTCCTCCAATATGGCATACTTCTGACATTCAAATATGCATGCTCGGTATTGTCAACTATACCACAAGCTCTGCAATTTGCATTATCGACGATCTTTTCAATTTTTAACCAGTATGTTCCATAAGGACCATGTCCAGTTAAAAAGTGTAATAATCCTTTCGTTGGTTTGATATGTTTTAATTTTCTTCTCTCAAATACCGATGGAAATATTTCATAAGTTCTTCTGCCTACATTTAAACTTTCCCATTCTTCTTGCCACTGCATTAATAACGTCTTCTTAATATCAATTTTATTACATCTTCTGCCAATAATATCCTTAATTTTATCCCAATTTTTATATCTAAGCCAGAACATAGCACTTCTCAAACGTATAAGTAAATCGATAGGCCATATGCCAGTAGCAATCAAAAGAGCCATTGTAGGGGTGGTGCAGAGGGCTCCTGTATGTCTTAACAATATCTTACGTTGAGCACTTCTTAATCGCTTTTTATTGTTAATAATCTTAATCTTATCTGCCCAGACACCAACGGCATATGTTATTATAGAGCCAAAAATAGTATAATGATAGGTTATTATATTATTTAAGGAGATTTTAAATTTGGTATTTACAATCCTTGTTGATTTCTGCATCACATTTTCTGATTTTCTTCTTATATAATCTATATGGTCCACAAAATTTAATTTCTCATCTAATTTTACACCTAAATATTTAATTTCCTTACTCCTTTTAATAGCTTTATTATCATACTTGATAATTGGATTCCTTTTCAGTACAACTTTCAATAATATACAAGTTGATTTATTAGGTGCAATTTCTAATTTAGTTTGCAAACACCACGAGTATAAGATTGCCATTAAATCTCTTGCTTTCCCTTCGAATTGCGATCTTGAATTTGCCTCAATTAGGAATGCCACATCATCAGCATAGGCTATAACATTAGTGGTTACATATTCGGTTTTCTCCAGAAGTGTTTCCATCACAATGTCCCAAAAGGTGGGACCTAACACTGATCCTTGAGGACATCCTTTCGTGTTATGTTTGAAGATGGATTTATTTACGCCTCTGATCTCTGATAAATTTTCCTTAATTTACACAGTTTTCTCCTTGCTGTTTCCAATGCATCATTCCATATATTATCACTGAATTTCTTTGTCCTCAGATTTGAAACTGATCTATTAATGGCATCCGTGATTATGTGGGTGATAATTTCCTCATTATTAATTACATGGTTACCATTAATAAAAGCATCACTAACGAGTTGACCCACCCCTAATCAATCGGCCAGAACTAGGTATTGTACCGACCTTCAGGGTGAGCGGGACGGCGAGCTCGCTATATCCCCTGTGTAGCTCTGTCATCCCAGTGGGCTGACCCCTTGTTGGGGTCCGTGGTGTTTGGGAGCACTGAGGGATGAAATTTACGCCAACTCTTATGTTAAACCCTACTCTTAAAACCAATTCCAAAAATTGTGGTAGTAATGGAAAAGAAGAAGTCGAGTCTTGTGGTCCTTGCTACTTTTTGGTTAGTGGTACAGAAGATGGCCAGAAGTTTACGACAGTGAACACTTTTACCATCCTGAGGGGATTGGACAAAATTGCTGGTCATGTCAAGTCTTGTATACGATCGCGAAACAGCACGCTCCTGGTTGAGGCGCACTCTAACATACAGGCAGCATCGTTATTGAAGGCAAGCTTGCTAGGGAGTTACCCTATAACCGTTACGATCCATAAGACACTGAACTCCTCGCGCGGGGTGGTAACCACACGCGCGTTGGACGGTATGTCCAACCAGGAGATTGCGATCAGAGGACAATTTTGTAATATATACGGATGGCTCCAAGAACTCAAATGGTGTTGGTTGTGCTTACGTGTGTGTAACCGAACCGTATACATTCGGATTCCACACTAGCACTTCCATTTTTACTGCAGAGGTTTATGCATATACCGGGCCATTTTACACGTACGTCGACGAAAGTTGGGGGACTGCTTAGTCCTGAGTGTTTCCCTACGGCAACTGTACAACTACCACCCTATTGTGCAGCGTATACAGGATGCCCTCCACTTTTTACACGCTTCTGGCGTTAACGTGGTGTGTGCATGGATCCCTGGTCACGTAGGCTTGCGGGGGAATGAAATGGCGGATTCAGCAGCCAAGACGGCTACCATGAAGCCCAGGGTTCGAGTACCATGTGTGATATCGGAAGGCTTTAGGGCCGTATTGCGGAGAGCTATGCAAACCTGCCGGCAGGAAGAGTGGTCCGCTCTCCGCGATAATAAACTTAGATCTGTCAAAGAACTTCCGATTCCGATTCCCTATGTAGCGTTTTTCACAATCCTAACAACATATTTGGTATATTCTGGATCTATTATTTGGTGAGATTTCATCTTCTGTTTTTGAATTTAACAATTTTAATACCAAGTATCTATTTGTAGGTGCCAAAAGATATTTTGTTCCTTAAAAATCTTGTTGAATTTATTAAATATTTTTGGGTGATACGTGAATCCACTGAGTATGCTGTTGCCTTCTTTTTCTTTAATGAATGTGGTTGCTTCCTTTAATGGTTTTCTTTAGTTTAGCCATTTTAATTTTCTTAAATACCAGACTTTTCTTGTATCCATTTTCTTCTGTTATGTGAAACCCTTTATAACCCTTGTTGAAGCATGAAGTTAAATTCCTTGTGAGGTGCTATTAATTTTTCAGCTGAGAGGCTTCTGTGTTTGGGAAATACAGGGGTTCTTTCTTTTCAATGAAATGATCAATATGGTGATTTGCATTTTGGTGTTTTGTATTTATAGTGTTAGATTGCAAGGCATGCAGGAAATTCATGTTTGATCTGCTGATATTGGTTGTAAATTTTTGTCAGTGTCACCTGAAGAAAGTAATTATGAGAAGAGGTACCATATCAGTTAGGTATATGGTACCTACCACAGAACTTCTAAATGCACTTAGTGCATAATTCAGATTTTCTCAAACATAGCAGTGTTACAGGACCTTATTATTAACAATACATGACCACTAGTAAGGACTTTCCACATGTTCATGTCCAATTTTCATAATTATAACATTAAGTTGATTTCAAATTTGTATTTTTTGAAAAAGATTTACATGGCTCTAAACAAAAATTTCAGATTAGCACAATGTTTAACTATTGGTAAACATTGGCATGTTACAGCTAAAAGTACCTTAAAATTTGCAAGAAAACAATTTACTGAAGTTAGCATTGTTTATATGGAAGAGTGGTTCAAAAGGCTTTGAATCCATTAATTTGGTGCAAAAAAATAGATACGTTTGGATTTTTTCATATTTTAACCCGCGATAATAGCTTTAGATTAAGTCTCTGATTTTTGACACTCAACATCATGTTATTATTTTTTAAAGCACGTGTAAGTAACTACATTTCAAAAGTGTTGCTTAGTTTAGTAGTTATTACATGTTCGGCTTTCCTGTAAAATTGCTATTTGCAGACTTATCGCGTTTTGAAACAATGCTCCTCAGATCACTACAGAAGTACAACAGATAGCAGCTGAAGCATTAAACCTTGTTTTCATATTTTGCACCTTCATTGACAATCTGCTATTCATTGAATGTTAGGTTAAATTTTGCTGCAACTACACACTTAATTTCAGTTAAAGACTGGCAGTATTTAAAAAAAAAAAATCCAGGAATTGTGCATTAAACTATACTATATAATGCTTCTTTATCAAATTTACAAATTTTGATTGAAGAGTGCATTTCTGCAGTGTTTAATTGGTAGCAATAAAACAAAGAACTTGCACAAGAACTACTAAATATGGACTATGACCTATCATTTTAAATCAACATCTACTATCAAACTGATTATTTAGCTGTGCTGGTAATTTTATCACACATTCCATGCATCTGAGTGACAAAGTCGTACCATACAATTTGGTAAGTCTGATCCACAATAAGTGCTAGCTGGTGACATTCCACTTTATTAATTGCATGTTGAACTCTGCAGTCAACTCACATTTTTATTCAAATCACCCAATAAGTTTCTGTTAATACTATTATGTGTATATGGTGAATATTTCCTAACATATATGGTTGCATTATTATTCAGGTATGATATATAAAGACATTTAATTCTTTTACATGCTTTAGTAAGCCTAGCAGAGACTTGCTTACCATGTAATACAATGCTGGTAACTTGTCCATGCAGAGCCTCCTCCTGGTCTAACCCATCGGTAATCTCCTCAAAGTGCACTCCTCATGAAACTAGCAACTTCCAGAATTATAGAGAGTTAGAGGAACCAGGGAATTCTGCTGCAAGTGACTTCAATATCACATCTAGCACCCCTTGCTGCTGCTGCTGCTGCTGCTGCTGCTGCTGCTGCTGCTGCCAAGTTTGTAGCTGCTGGTGATTTTCTTCCTGCTGCACGTATTGCTGCTTTCTTCTTTTTGTGCTAGGAAACATTGCCAACAAGACTGGCATTTTGTAGCTGCTGGTGATGTTCTTCCTGCTGCACGTATTGCTGCTTTCTTCTTTTTGTGCTAGGAAACATTGCCAACAAGTCTGGCAGCTCATGCTCCCACTCAGTTGGTTGCTCATAAGTTACTCTTGTTTGAGTACTACAAATTCGCAGAAATTCAAGAAAATCCATGGTACATAAAGCATGTGCTAAATCGCATTTGAAATTTGTGGTGGACAACACGGCGCTGGGGCGGGTTTTCTCCGGGACCTCCGGTTTCCCCCGCCATCTCATGTACCATCAGTGTCACCGCCTGTTGTGCCGTATGTAGTAAAAGCAGGCGTTAAACACTGGACATTTCTATAGAGACATTTGATGAAACTGTGACCAAGGAGAGTGGGGTTCCAATGTCATGTTGCAGAGAGCCTCAATACTGCAAAGGAAGTCTGTGCTTCCTCATCCCAGTCAAGTGGTTTTGTGCTCATCTTCTTGTGCCCAGTGAGCAGCTGTTTAGTTTAGCGGATTCTGGGATGAACCTGTGATAGAAATTTACCATTCCCAAGAAGCATGGTTGTCCAGTATCTGACTGGCTCTGGAAAATCCTTGATGACATCGAGTTCTCTGGTGGAGGTTTCAAGTTTGTGATTACCGACTTTGGTATGCCTGTTTCATGTACTAGATCAATAGACGAAAAGATGTCAGGTCCATGTGATGTATGGTTGCAATCATTTAAGAATGGTATTGGGTATCTCTCTGATATTTGAGCTGATTTGAGTTTTCCATAACCATCACTAGGCCGCCTCCAATCACAAAATTTCTTAGAAGTTAAATGTAGGGGACTAGCCCACAAATGTTATGATGGTCCTTATAACCCTTAACTGAAAAAATGAATTTGAAAAAACTACTAGTAGTCGGTTTTAACACTTCATTATTTACATTTTTATGTTACTGAGGGACTGGTTTCAGAAGCCTTTGTGTCCATTTCAACCTCAAAGGATCGACTGTCGTATGCTGTTATCTGCTCTCTTCTCGATGGTGGTGGAACTATGAACTTCTTTATCAAATCATTGACTGGTGGAATTTCAAAGTTCATTATGTGGTCCTTATTTTTGCATACAAATATGTTTTCCCATGTTGTCAGTTTGTTTTGGTTTACCCCTTTTAGTAATTTTGGATCTGGGTCAGTATCAGGATTTTGTTCCAAAAATGAAATGTTACTGCTGACTTATCTTCTGGTTTCAATTTGATGTTTCTAAAATGCTCTTTTAGGATTCTTTTAGTTTGACCTATGTAGCATTTTTCACAATCCTAACAACATATTTGGTATATTCTGGATCTATTATTTGGTGAGATTTCATCCTCTGTTTTTTAATTTAACAATTTTAATACCAAGTATCTATTTGTAGGTGCCAACAGATATTTTGTTCCTTAAAAATCTTGTTGAATTTATTAAATATTTTTGGGTGATACGTGAATCCACTGAGTATGCTGTTGCTTTCTTTTTCTTTAATGAATGTGGTTGCTTCCTTTAATGGTTTTCTTTAGTTTAGCCATTTTAATTTTCTTAAATACCAGACTTTTCTTGTATCCATTTTCTTCTGTTATGTGAAACCCTTTATAACCCTTGTTGAAGCATGAAGTTAAATTCCTTGTGAGGTGCTATTAATTTTTCAGCTGAGAGGCTTCTGTGTTTGGGAAATACAGGGGTTCTTTCTTTTCAATGAAATGATCAATATGGTGATTTGCATTTTGGTGTTTTGTATTTATAGTGTTAGATTGCAAGGCATGCAGGAAATTCATGTTTGATCTGCTGATATTGGTTGTAAATTTTTGTCAGTGTCACCTGAAGAAAGTAATTATGAGAAGAGGTACCATATCAGTTAGGTATATGGTACCTACCACATATCCAGCAATGTTGAGAGCTGTCAATGAGTAGTTTGAGATGTGTCTGCTTACTTCTGCAGTAGTAAATTGCCAGTGGAATGTTCTTAATAAGCCAAGTTCCAATGTAATGAGATGTACTATATGTCTGGACCCTGGGACCATTTTCTCCAAAAGGTTTGCATTTCTTCATTGATTTCTTTTTGCTGTTTTAGTAGCACTACAGAAAGAAATGCCTTTTTTTTTTTGTATTCTATGGTTGTTACCAACAAAAAATAAAAGAGAAAGATGAAAGGATAGTTTAGTTTATTGTAGATCATACTGTATACAAATGTCTTGCTTTCAAACTCAAAAAACGCTTAAAGTGAACTATAATCCTCAGCAATCATTTTCTTCTCCAGATGTTGAAATCTGCCTCAAAGTAGAACAATTCGGTTGTAAACATATGGGGCAACATCAACAGATAGACCAAAATGTAATAACAGAATGTTCTTAAGCTGTTAGTTGTTAGATTATTTTTATGGAAAGCAAGCCTTCACATGGCTACCGGTTCTTAAAAGACCTGACTATCACTTAAAACTATTGTATGTTCCTGTTTGCATTGTACCTCTAATGAAATTAGTTATTTTAAATTAGTTATAGTTTCATTAGGATATTAGTATCAGAGAGATGAAATTATTCAATAGATTACCCCACAAGATTAAAACATTGGCAAATAGCCCAAAACTAAAATTTAAAATTAAAAGAATACTTGTTGAGTAAATGTACATACAGTTTAGATGAAATTTAAATTATTAAATTAAATACTTTGTATACTAAAATAGAATAATATGAATAAATACAAATAATGAGCATTATGATGAATATTTTGTATAATAATTATTGGGGAAACTTAAAACCATTCATTTAGTAATTATTGTTAACTATAAATTATAGTACTATCTTGTGTAAGTTTGTTGAGTAAATGTATATACAGTTTAGATGAAATGTAAATTATTAAATTAAATCTTTTGTATACTAAAATAGAATAACATGAATAAATACAAATAATGAGCATTATGATGAATATTTTGTATAATAATTATTGGAAACTTAAAACCATTCATTTAGTAATTATTGTTAACTAGAAATTATAGGACTATCTTGTGTAAGTTTGTTGAGTAAATGAATATACAGTTTAGATGAAATGTAAATTATTAAATTAAATACTTTGTATACTAAAATAGAATAACATGAATAAATACAAATAATGAGCATTCTGATGAATATTTTGTATAATAATTATTGGAAACTTAAAGCCATTCATTTAGTAATTATTGTTAACTAGAAAATATAGTATTACCTTGTGTAAGTTTGCTTACAAGGGAGCTATCACTAAGCTCACACTTGTACGGGATTCAGAGTGTGATGGCATCATCTCTTCTCTATATGGGGCCTGTGTGCCAAAAGAGGACAGCTGAAAGTACCCAAAAATGAGTCCAACAACACACCATGGTACAGGAGGGATTGTTTACCCCTGATGGACAGTGTTCTACACATGGCATACGTAAGAAGCACTGTTCCCCACATTCAACACACAGCTGCATAGGGATGTCCAGCAGCTATTTGCAACTGGTAGCATGCAGTACTTTCCAGGTTTCATTTTAGGCATTGCATTCCACTCCGCAGCAGATTTTTGGTGCACATGATATATATACAGGAGCCACCAGACCAACATATTTTCACGTGCATAGCAGTGTCAATATAGCGATAGCTCCCTTGTTAGCTTCTTAGTGTCACCCCAAGGCCCTTAAAAAGCATTAAAATCTATTTTATCCGGTACCCTATAAACGTTTATGCAAAGAAGATTAATGTAATTAATTACCTGGTGTTGCCCATGGTTTGACGGTTTATACCTATGTTGTTTAGCCTTAGGTTGCACTTGCACATTAGCCCTGTGTTTCTGTGGAGGCCCTGTATTGCACATGTAAGCCAGAGGATCTACTCCCATTAGTCCTGGACCCATAGGACCAAGGACCTGGGCCTCCTTCTACCCGGGAGCAATAAATACTCCGAAGCTCTTTCCATAGGGCAATGCCTGGAGTCTAAAAAGCCTCCCCGCTGAGCTCAAACTCAAGATGGGATGGAAGTGGATACGCCACTTACACGCGTCAACCCCACAGGGAAGACTACCGAAAACCTCGGTGGGGCCGAATGGTGATCTAGCACACCTACTAGCTCTGCAGGCTAGTACCCGGGAATTTTAGGGCAACTCTCTACCCCCTCCGGGCAGCCGTAGCCTGTCCGGAAGTACCCATTTACCCGTGGGTATCAGGAACACACTGCCCCCTCGAGTCCAACCCAATCCGAACAACTCCCCTATGGGAGGGGCTCGGCATGTTCGGCCCGAGGTTCCTCTAGTAACGTCAGAGGTACCACGAGTGCTGAGGTTCCACAGAGCCCGCACCTCAGCAGCCGAATAGGACGGATCCCCTCCCCTATGGAGCCTGTATTGCACAAGACAATTAAAATTAAATAAAAGTTACCAGACACTAAGAGTTAATTAAAACTCTCAGGACTATAAGGACAAAAAGTATAAATATGCCAAGAAAAAACTTGATTTATAATGATTTGTTGTTAATATAGCAGAGCAACTTCCAAATTGTTGTGGATTAACTTGTTACTGTTTATAGTTTTTTGTAATTTACGTCTTTTAACCTTTTAAGTCATATCGGACGATGAATGGAATGGGTGAAATGATACTCAAATGGGCCCAGGGTTCTTGGAGCTTAGAGTTACCCGACATTCATATTTTAGCATAAGGGAAAACCCCAGAAAAAACCTTATCCAGGTAACTCACACTGACCGAGATTCGAACTCGGGACCTCTTGAACGTGAGGCAGACATGCTACCATCTTTGCTACTGAGGCGAGCATATTTTTAGAGAAAATCTCACTCAAAACAAATAACAGTTCAAGTAGTCTCAATTTGAATTTGTTAATTCTCAGTAACCAACATACAACAACTAAGAAAATATGCATTATTTCATGTGTTAATACTCAGTTATCAGTGTGAGAAGCGGTCACTGAACATTATATTAATACTTATTATTTTGTGAGGTCATGAAAATGTAAGTAAATATTCTTATGTTGGCAGTGTTTGAGTTACATTATTGTTAACAGTTGGTCTTGCAAGCTTTCATAGACATTACATAAAATTAAATAGTTAATAGCATGAAGTGAAGTGGAATTTGCAGTTCAAAGCTACACAGTAATTTTTGCTTTGTGTCAAAGGTTTTCAATGTCAAGTTTGGTCAAAACTGATGCAATGCTATAGAAGCATATGAGGAAAAAAAGACACACACACACACACACACACACACACACACACACACACACACACACACACACACACACACACACACACACACACACACACACACACACACACACACACACACACAGACACACTAACACACACACACACACAGACACACACACACACAGACACACACACACACACACACACACACACACACACACACACACACACACATTTTATATATAGGAAGTTGTGAACTGTTTTAGAATGAAAATCAAAACAACCAGTTTGTAAAAATGCTGCTTTCTTTATTTTTCCTTTCTTTTTTCTTTAACAAACTCACTGTTAAGTTTCATTGTTATGTGCTAATTATTGCTTTATAAGTAATGGTATACCTAGCTTACTGTTGCAGGAGCAAGAGTTTCCAGAAAACTTTTTTCTTCCTTCCTTAACTGGACAATATCACAGAAAGGGAAGCATTTAAGGGCCATATTGGTACTGTATTGAGGGGGTTCTTGGTTTGAACTTCAAGAACACAAACTGCTGAAGCTTTTTCATGACTTTCGTTAGTATTTATGCTGTTTTTCTCAAGCTTCCACTATTCTTGTCCACCTCTTAAGTTCTGTAAAGTGTAATAACAAAATCTGTGTTCTATTTTCACATCCTTTCTCTACACATTCCTCGAGAAACTATTCTTAGCGGACCTTATTCTTCTATCTACTTCATGTTAATTGAGATAAGCATTTGCAGGAATTCCTTGGAAAGTTCAGTGGGAAAAGGGGAAAACAGCGAAATGTCAAATCTTTAAAGAGCTGGTGACTATATAATGAATTTGAGTAAAGTATAAGTACTGGAAAATTCAAACAAAGAAAATTGAATACCTCAGTGTTGATTCAATCCACAAAAAAACTCTATTTCACATAAATTGTGCAGTTTAACAAGATCAACGTCATTCAATCAGTAAGATTTTGTCTTTTACAGTTTACCAGCTATTGCAAACTTTAGAATTAAAAGACTTCTGACAAAATTTCCTGAAAATTCAACATATACATTTCATTTGTTAGGAAAATTTCAGTGATATAATATTTAAATCAATATCATAAGAGCCATTTAAAAAAAAATGTTCCACATAAAAGGTAGTCTGGGGTAGGGGTATTTTCTTTAAAATCACGTCACATCCTTGAGAGATGCTGAACTTAAATACCAAATTTGGTATTTGACCAACTTTTTGTTTTGAGTTATACAGTACATACACCCAAACGTTTTTTTATAAAAATGTTAAATGTAATGAGAAGAAACAAAAGTAATCAACTACAAGAGGGACTAACAAAGGGGTGTTTCGATCCAATCGGCAAGGGACCCTATGTCTGTATAGACCATAGAGAATTGGATTCGAGCCTCAGAACATCATTAGAGCAGAACATTGGGAGGAATTTCACATTTTTCTGGTGCTATACGACAGCATCAAGTCCAGGAGAGTTAATTCAAGTGCTACAGAGACGAGTGCAGTCTGTGTAGATTTTCTGGAGAAATGTTGCTGCCACCACTTAATCCTAGGTTCCCAAAACAGGAAGAGTTTAAAGCAAAACAACAGTGGTGTGCATACCTTAATATCACCCAGAATTGTCTAGTAAGGCATCCAGAAATAATCTACAGTCCAGCAACGCAAAGAAGGTCCCTGGAAGGTATGTGCTGTCTTACACAGTGGGACAAGGACAGCGAATGTGTGTGGCAGAGAACGCCTGCTACACAAAGAGCAGACCATTAAAAACATGTGTCCTATTCACTCTATACACTAAAACAGAGAAGATTTATTCACAAAAGAGGAAGTCGTCAGAATGTTTTTGAATGGTCTGTAACTGTGTTAACATGGGGTGTCATAAACCTGTCCAGAGAGGGTGTGGGAAACTTCGCCAATCCCCCTGCATCTCAGGCGTTGGAGACTATCTCTCCTGTGGAGGACAGTAAATGGATTGGCCTATAGGGTCTCTTGATTTGAACCCCTTGAATATATAAGGGCAGTCATTATAAAGGAATGGGAAGAATACTGACCGGACAGCATACAAGAGAATCTATTTGAGGTTATAGCAACAAGATCAGTAGAATCCAAAACAACATTCTTACTGGTTGCAAACATGCACAAAATAATAATTTACACTATTGTAGCTGGGGGTTATTACACCAAATTATAAAATAAATTGAAAATGTTTCAAAACTTAATTCATTTTCAGTTACGAGCTGGCATCATTATGAAATACCAGATTTTTAATTTGCTTTCTAAGCACCATTATCCTTGGCTATCATCTTTTTGTAATTTCTAATAAATGTAGGGAGTATATTGTAACTAGCAGTTGCACAGAATATACCTGTTCAGTTTTATACTTTATATCCCATTGGATTATACATGATTATATTGCAGCTGCAAGTTTGTGTTTCTCAAGATGAAAAAACACTCCAGCTTTTTGCTACTTTATGTATCTTATTCTTATATCAGATGGATTGTATAGAGCACTTCAGGGTTGGTATCATTAACCCTTTCACCAATATGGATGTCACATGACGTCCAAGTTAAAAGGCCCCAAACTGATATGGATGTGTATAGACGTCCTGTGCATACATGCATTTAATGCTTATTTAATGCTAATTATTTTAAAGTTTGTTTTACAGTAAATTTAAATAAATTCTATAAGAAGTAAAGGCCTACCTTTAAAAGTTTCTTCTTGAATGGTACACCTCAAAACAGGAATAAACACACAAGAGCACATCTCCACATTCACGGCAAATCGTACCAGTTTCCTTTCGGACAGCTTTCTTGCAGCACACCAGACATTCTCTAAAGGGATGCAACTTTTTGCTGTGCGTGGTACCCTTTTAGGAAAATGTTTTCCTTCAAGTCTGAAGGGGGCTCGGCTGGTCGATTTTTTACCCCCAGTTTGGAGAGGTCTCTGAGTTTTATAGTGCTCAATTAGGCTGCGAGCTATTGATATGTGAAGTTCAGGTACGTCACTGTCTTCCGTGGGTTTAGAGCTCTCCAAATTACTAAACAATTGTATATGGTTATATCCAGTTGGTGTAAAAATACTTTTTTATACTATTTTATTGTTTTTCCCTAAGAGGGATATGTGCGTAATACCTGATCTACTAGATCCACTCCACCCATATGCATATTGTATTCCTGGATAATATTGGGCTTGAAAATTGACATTTTGTTACGAGCATCAATTTTTCCAGTATCAATCATCAAAATATTAGAGCTGCAATTGGATAATGCTGTAACAACCCTTCTGTCCTGCCAAGCAACATAGGTCAAGAGTGGGAGCTGATGCACCTGCATTTCTCCTCTTCTTAGAGCCTTCGTAGTCGCATCTTTTGGCAAACCAATAGGATATGCGCATACTGTTCCAATTGTATTTGTTTTTCTTTTTTGTGTAAGGCCATGAATAATTAGGGGAACTGAACCAATTATCTAAATATATAGTCCTACCCTGATCAAGTGCAGGTTCCATCAGGTGCATTACTAAGGAACCAGGTAACCCCAAATCTTTGTCTCCGGTGTTATCAGACCCTTGGCCAGTGTATATTCAGCTATTGTAAAGATATCATGTTTTACTTTCACATACATCAAAACTCTTTGTCAAATCTGGCCCTCTTTGTTTTGATGTATTGTTTCCAACCTAAGCTGCCCTTTCAAAGCATCAGCTTTCATCAACAATGATCTTTTCACTAGGCAAGTAATTTTTTTTTGAATTTTGAAATAGTGTAATCAAAAACTGGTCTGATTTTGTGCAGTTCATCATTTACATTTTCTGTGCAGGTGAAATAAAGGAAGCGCAAAATGGAAGTAAACCTATTATTTGACATGCATTTCCCAAAGAAACAGGGTAGCTATCATGTCATCTGTAGACCAGTACATGTCTAGCATAGGTTTACAAATAACACCTATGAGCATAATTAAACCAAATAGTCTGTAAATCTCATTCATTGTTACTTCTGTCCACTTCTGAATTCTACTCTTACGTCCTAAATTGCCTTTAGAAATCAGGTCTTCCTTCACCCTACTCACATATACATCAGTTTCCGAAACCATGAGAGACAGTAAGTCAGTAGTAAAAAATTTTGTGAAAATGTAAATTGGTTGGCAGTCAGAAGTTAGCTGAGTATGCAGTTGTACACCAGAGGTTGCCCGCCTCGGTAGCATAGATGGTAGCGTGCCTGCCTCACATTCAAGAGGTCCCGAGTTCGATTCTTGGTCAGGGTGAGTTACCTGGATAAGGTTTTTCCAGGGTTTTCCCTTATCCTTTAAGATGAATGTCAGGAAACTCTAAGCTCCATGGATTTTGGACTCACTTGAGCATCATTATTTCATCCAGTTCATTCACCGTATGATATGACAACATTGGAGGACATAAAATGTTAAAAAAAAAAAAAAAAAGCCACACACACCAGAGGTTGTGCTCATGAAGGTATGTCTATTTGTGTTAAGAGTTATTTTGACAACTCTATAATGTTGATTCTTCATAAACATCTGTCGGAAATGAGTCATTATCCTCCTCACTGCTACCTATATCTTCAACACCTCCCTCAAAATCTGAAAACTCGCCATAAATGTGCAAATCACTGTCAAACAGCAAAGAGTCTTCCACATTTTCTGAAGTAATATCAGAAGCCCATACTCTTCCTACACAAGCTAATTTATTTGCTACATTACTAGTTGAAGCCATGATTAGCACCAAGGAAACAATTTCAAATGTGTTTTAACTAAAGAAATCGTTTGGAACTCTGACACAGTCCAACTTACTATATCAACTGAGTGAAGAAAACAGTTACGTCAGCTACCATAAACTTCAGTTGAGAAATACTGTAATAAGGGATGCTGACGGAGATTTCATTTCAGTGTGTGTGTAACGCAACATATACATATGTGTGGTAGCATAAACTGAAACCTATAAACCTTGAACCCAACACTTTGCTTATGCAGCTGATATACACATATAGTTTGTAAAACAAAAATACTCACCATTAGGCGCTTTCAACATAGAGAATTGGCTTTCTCTACAGTGATACAAAATAATGAAATTTCAACAATTTATTAATATAGTCTCAATTTTAATGATGCAGTAGATGTATACTGCATTTAATGGGCTTTAAATCAGTTTTTGTTTCACTAAAATAACTTAATAAATACGGAAGATATGAATATTTATTTATGAAGCATATTTGCAGCATTTAACAATTTAAATGTCTTGTTCTGTTTATTGGGTATACATTCCTGGTCGTACAGGGTTAATAATCATTTAACCTCGTGGCATTGTCTTCAAAATCATGTAGTAAATAACTTAGCAGCAAAAGAAAACCTGTAACCTGATTCCCTACCACATCTTAAAAAGTAAAACTGTTAGAATAAGAAGTATGATTACATACTGGTACTTGAGTTATGAATCATCAACTCATTTGACACTTTTGTTTTACCAATGAGCTATTACAACAGATGTTAGAACATAGTTTATATAAAGCATAGAAATTGGTTGTATTAAATCTGTCATTTCACATGTTTTTCGTGTTGTACATTCTCCAAGGTCATATATTAATAACTTAGCCATAAGAGAACAGTTGTAAATTGGTTCATTTCTGCATCAAACTAAAACATCTGAAAGAGTGTGTCTACATTGTATTGTATTTATTTCATCCTTTGGAACATAATACAGATGTTATAGGACACATCAGTTCAAGATACAAAGATAAATATAAAAAGTTACATAAGACTAAAATCTGTAACAGATACAGGATCCAACAAAAGTCTAAAGTAGAAAAGCAAATAAATATTGTCAATAGATTGTTGGTTACAGTTGCTGACATAGTCAATTTTTCATCATTATTACTAATTGTACATAGTCAATTCTACAACATTAGAATCTAATTTACAGAAACTAATTTACATAGTCAATTACAGCATGATGAAGCCTGTGACTCAAGTACTTACAATAAAAAGTCGCCACAAATGCTGTATCTCGGATGCGAGAGCCCCTAGTGGTCTACTGGTCAAATGGAGAATTCAATGTCATGACGGCAAGTTGGCCATGGTAGCTCAATAGGTTAGTGACTGGAGGGAAACCAGGAGATCTATGTTTCAAATCCCGGTCATGACATTGAATTTTTCATGTTGATTCTATCTACTCTACTCTGTTTCTAAACTAACTGAAATATAAATGTTTTATTCCTATATGTAAAATCAAATAAAAATGGAAATTAACTTAGTATTGAGTGTGTAAATCCTCTGTTTCTATTAATGCCCTCATTCTGCAGGGCATGGATGAGACCAAATGCCTAGTGAAGTTTATCAAGAGAGGATATTTCACATTATATGCCAGCACCACAGATGGAACCCGAGTGTTTATACAACCAATATTAATGTAATTTTCTAATAATATTGCATATGTTATTTTCATTTTTATAAATGAATGTGTTTAAAGTATTATTTATCTTCTGCAAGAAAAACATAAGGAACTGCATTAAAGTAACAATAATAAAAAGAAACATGTACATCAAGGATTCCACTTCATGTAGGTCGAATGTCCATTTACAAGATATGTGCATTTTACTGTTCGGTTACCGTGCATACAACCAAGCAGCAAAGCATCTCCTTATTTATCGCATAGCCTTGAAATGAAGTTAGAGTGGTAACAAAGCGTATTTTGGAAAAATTAATTGTTCTTTCACACTAGCCATGTGTAGGCCAAAGTATGGAAAGGTAGAGTCAGACTAAAAAATTCAATGCCATAGCCAGGATTCAAGTCAGTTGTATCAATGATTCAAATCCCAGCTATGGCGTAAAACTTTTCGGTCTGACTCCACCTTTCCAAAGCATATATTGTGAATGCAGTGTCATTGAATGCTTCTGATGATTTTCCAAGTCAAACTTTGTTTCTGGTAGCTGCTCATTTGTTTTGGTCTAAGGCTGTATGAAGAAACCACTTTTAAGATATGAACATAATAGAGGGGGTTCATTAAGAATGTAAGTAAATATGATTTTCAACAAAAACTTGCAACTTTTAAGTCTAAACCCTGTTTTATTTTTGACAATATTAATAATGTTAAGAATGTTATTATGATTCTACACATGTATTAAAAACAGTGATATACTGATAATTTATAAAGAGGAATTGAAATTTGAAACAGCAAACCTTACCAAGTAAGGAATACTTGTACATGCTTCTTACCCCTTCATCAGTAGGCTTACAATGGTTTCTGGTGCTAGTGGTAATGCTAACTCTAGAATATTAATATCTGTAGTTGTGACATCTGTTGATAGAATATATCAACATGAAAATATGCGCAGCGGGAGCAAATCAGAATTCATGAAGTAGCCTTTGTATTTTAAAATATTATTTCCTGTCAGGTGCAGTATGTATTAATAAACAAACAGAGATTGGCAGAACTTCTGAGTAGTGGGTCTATCTTAAAACTTAGTAAGCAGCACAAAAGTGAGAACAAAACTTGCCAGAATGGTTTAACACCTGATTTTATAGTTGATGGGACTATAGGAAAATTATGACTACCTAATGTCAAGAAAGTACAGCATCTTGCTGCTTTAGGTTGGTCTGAGTTACACAGTTGGTTAGACGTATGCCTGCTGATCCCAAGGTCGTTCAAACCTAGGCCAAATTGATAGCTTATATGTGTGCTTAAAAACAATGGCATCACGTCAGCAAATTTACTGGCATGTAAAAGAACTCCTGCAGGACAAATTTCTGGTACACTCACAGAGCTAATATGATCCTGGCAATTTAAAGAGTTAACAAACATAATAATTTTAATTTTTGCTGCTATAGGATATGAGCAGAGGTGAGTGCCATTGTGATAGATTAAAATTCGCTAGATTGCTGATGATTGTGGACTATTAAGCTTTTACAGTGCTTTGCTGACATTCAGTTGCTAGATAGAGTCAACATGAAAAATTCAATGCCACGGCCAGGATCTGAACCATGGATCTCCTGGTTTCCATCCAGTCGCTCTAACCCATTTATTTACCAAGGGCCAACTTACCATCATAACAATAAATTCTCCATTTGACTCGCATATGTCATGATGGCAAGTTGGCCATGGTAGCTCAATGGGTTAGTGCGACTGGACGGAACCCAGGAGATCCGTGGTTCAGATCCCAGCCGTGGTATTAAATTTTTCATGTTCATTCTATCTATCAAAAAACCTTAGCCTATATACGGCTAGTGTGAAGAAATGATTAATTTTGCATCAATTAAATAAAATTCAGTTACCACCTAAAATATCCCTTGGCTATGCTGTGCAGTTTATGGCTTTCAGTCCTTTGTTATACTTTGGCAGTTTTTGTTAGCCATGTGTTTGTAGCTCTGCGACTGAAACACAACAGGCATGATTGCTCTACTGCCATTATTTTCCTGTTAAAGAAAGCATTATGAGAGGTTTCGATGGGTGGGTCACATTCTCTAAAAGCAACTACTATGGTTTTCTAATAAGTATTACAGTAGAGTCTCGATTATCTGACCTAAACTGGCCCTCGACAAGGTCAGATAATACAAAAGAAGTTGGAAAATGGAGAAAAACACGGGATGTACTGTATTATTAAAACAACTGATTTTGCTGTATGTACTGAATAATCATACCCATTCCACATGCAATATTGAACAAAAAGAAGCTCCAAATGCCTTAAGAAAAGAAACTTTCCAATGAAGTCTGCTTACCTGCTGAATGACATTTCCTTGCTGTGAGATTTCGCCATGACGAAACATCAATACCTCAGTTGCACTTGCCTCCGGCTGTTGCTCCACATATCTTAATGCCATCTCTAAAGCACTTAAACCTTAAGCATGACTCATCTGCTCGTTTTGTTCTTCGATTTCCCATTTTACTTCATCCTCATTGTCATTACCATTTACGAAGTCAACAATATCAGGGTCTGTGAGTTCAAAGTGTTGATCTTCTGCACACCAGCTCCTTGCATCTTGAGTCATAGCGTCCTCACAGCCAGGAATGTGATTCAGTAAGAGAACAATGTCACCCATGTCTTCTTGTACTATCTCTTCTTTATTTTCATCATTACCTAACAGTATGTTCCACTTTGCTAATGTTGTTTCGATTTAGTGCACCCTATGCACAGACTCACAGAATTTAGTCACCAACAAAATAAACATTTTAGTAAGTATTTAGGTTAATTTATGGAAATTAATCATTTCTTCGCACTAGCCGTATATAGGCTAAAAGTTTAGATAGTCAACATGAAAAATTCAATGGCATGGCCAGAATTTCAACCACGGATCTCCTGGTTTCCATCCAGTCCCTCTTACGCATTGAGCTACCTGGAATGTTATCACTTTTCTCTCTGAGAATGATTTGGGATGAGTTAAGATACTTTTTGTTTGAAACATGTAGCTTTTTATTCAAAGATTCATTTTGATAATGGAAGTTGAAAGTTCTTTAGTCAGTGTTAACCTTGTCAGCACGTGCTATATATACTTTAATTAATGGACAGGTTTAAGTGTCACGGATACACTATTAAATCTATCACAAACACTCATACATTCAGAAGAAAGACCATATTATATCAGTGGTTAAGATATAAATACCATTATTGCACAGTTGGTTGATTGTAGACACATCTGCCTTGACGCTGAGCATAGCAGTAGGATAAAAACAGCAATCCACTCTGATCAATGGTGGCCTAGAGCAAAATTTCCTTAATTTTGAGTAGATTTTGTCACTGGATCACTATTTTTTTTAATAAGGAAAGCATAATGTTACAATAAAATATAATAATTTATTACAATAAAAATCTTCTCCCATGTTTTAAGTTCAAGATTTGTTAATGTTTTCAGTAATTTCATCTCCACTTCGACGTGGTGGTTCTCGTTCCAGAAATAAAAAGCAACTGCCAATTTCTCTGTTTGTTTACATTTAAAGTTCATTCAGTGTTCTGCTGAATTAGTTTTCTTAAATTCATTTTTGTCAATCCTATATCAAATTTGTCACAATCCTCACAATCTATCCTTCATATGCCTTATTTTTGTTTTGGTGCTATTGTGTTTTTAAGGGGATTATTGTACAGCTTATTGAGTGAAAATCTGTTTTGTGGTGCTAGTTTGATGTTATAGCCTTTAAATGTTTGTTCAAACATGAAATGCTCAAGGGTAGAATGTACAGTTTTTGTATTCACAATATTTATCTGTAGTTTTTAATTTGTTGTTCATCCCCTTTTTTAAATATTAGTCTTATTACTCCTAATTTAGTATTTCTGGAAATCTACCCAGTTCAAGACAATAATTAGGTATGTTAGTTACTTTACTATAGCATTTTTACAGCATTTTAACAGTTTAGGACTAATTTCATCCCATCGGCTGCCCAGTTTATTTTTGGTAAATTATCAATTATTTTACCCATTTTAACAGATCAAAAGTTTTTGCTGCAAACAGAGCGAAAAGGATGTGAGTTCTGTCATGGTGCTTGGCAGCTTTTGAAACAGACAAAGAATCATTACTTGCAAAAAAAAAAAAAAAAAAAAAAAAAAAAAACATGATCCTCTCAAAAAACAAGACTGGGCCAAAAGTACATTGCCGTTCATTCAGTGTTTGAGATTTCAGTTTATTCCTTTATTTAGATTTAATGTCAACCATCGTGTAATACAATCTTTCCACATCAACGTTTCCATGTGGCAGCACAAGTAATAGTTTTGTCAGTTGTGGAATATTATAGAGGACATAATTCCCTTCAAAATTGTTTCTCCCACTCTGCACCAGAACACAAGGGTACTGTCTAATTCAGTTAACTGTTCTAATATTTATAATTGGTGACAAAAACGCAACGTACTAAACGTACTATTCACTTGAAAAGTTAGGTGTATGTTATAAATTGCAATGAAGCCTAAGGCCCTGATGGTAGCGAGCGTTGCATCATGCTACGTATGGTTATCGCAGCTTGCATAAACATGTGAATAACTTGACATCCATCAAGTAAATATGTTTATACTGTCAGGCCTGATGCTTGTCGTAAATAAATCGATAATAACGGGGGCTATAATACCATCCACATGAGCGATTCTTCAACTCAATTTCCCTAAGAATAGTTCCCGAATATTATGGCGTTGGCTTTAAGGATACGTTTGATTTAATAAAAAAATTGACAAAAGTCGCTACATTTTTCCACTTTTTCGTATTTCTCCCCCATGTCTACGTTTGCTCAATTCCGCGTAACGGAATTCCGCTACGCTTGGCATCACTGGGATTAGGTGATTCACCAATATAAGCAATGTGGCAACCTTTGCGTTTACAGCTCAATGAATTTCCCTACTTACCCTTAACGTCCCTTGCTTGACACCTGACATGTATCTGAATTTAAAAAAGCAGACCTTTTTTTTTTTTTAAATTTACATCCTCCAACGTTAAGTCATATCGGACGATGAATGGAATGGGTGAAATGATGCTCAAGTGAGCCCAGAGTCCACAGAGCTTACAGTTACCCGACATTCGTCTTTTAGGATAAGGAGAAACCCCGGGGAAAACCTTATCTAGGTAACTCGCCCCGACCGAGATTGGAATTCGGGACCTCTTGAACGTGAGGCAGACATGCTACCACCACGCTAACCAGGCGAGCAAGTAGATTGTTGTTAAAGCTTTCCAACAGAAATAGCAAGGTAGGAAGTAATTAATTATTACAATTTAATGTGACAAATTAATAATTTATGAGAAACGGTAGAAAAGTAAAAGATGTGATGTGTTCCATTCATGTATATTTCTAACCATTCTTGTACAAACTATTCTTAAACAGATTATTCTCCTGTCTACTTCATGTTAATTATAATGACCGTATGCAGAATTGTCATTACAATGGGAATAGAAGAATGCAGTACACCTAAGCGATAGTCAGATCCTTTTAAGAGCTAGACGCTATGCATTGGCTATGAGATTCCTTTTCTTTGCAGAGACCAAAAAAAATAGCACCTCCTCACTTAAATATATAGCTGTTTGAAAGTGCATACAACGAATAACTCTTGAAGAAATTGCGTGCCATCACATTATTTATATATCTATAGGACTACAGAGGCTGTTCCCAAAATATTTAGGATATGCGTTTCAATTGTCATGATAATATTTTGAGCATAAGTTATTTTATTCCTGTGCCGCGACGTAGTGGGCTAAGGCGTCATTCTTTGGTTCCCTGCCACGGAACGCACCAGTGATCCATACAACTCCTGGGGAGTGTGGATTTCTAGTCCCGGCTACAGGAAGAACGCCCACTCAGCATGAAATTGAGGAGCTACGCTAGGTAGCGGCTCTTTTTGCGTAAGTCAAATTTCCGGCTGGGGGTGCCGAGATGCTGACCACATGGTTGGATGCTCACCCACCTCTACCTTACGTATGTGGGCGTGAGGCCGACAGTCGGTTTTGCGAGCCTTTGGCCCACTAGGGCTATAACGCCCTATTTGTTCTTATATGGTATTTGAATCACAATCTTTAGAGCAATTTTGGATAAAATCAAACTTTTCGAAAAACTAATCATGTAATAAGTAATTTTGATTGGAGCTATTTTCTTGAAAATCTACGTGTCGCATTCTTGAGAAGTGAAATGAAATGTGTAGTGTTTAACGCCCGCTTTTACTACATACGGCACCGCAGGCGGGCATTCTTGAGAGGTAAGAACTTAAATACCAACTGCTCGTTTTTTAGCTATTCTGTTCATAGACTATCGAGTTACCCCATAAGTGAGAGAATGTGGTTTACACTGCAGGAGTCAATATAACTTTCAGTAATATCCTGTATTTCCCAGCAAATCCCGTATCTCAACACTTATTAGGATGCAATTTCCGGGTACCGTATTTTGTAGCATTTATTTGTATTTTTCATTGGAATCTTTAGCTTTGCCTTTTTTCTTTGTAATGGAACACACATTGTTTTATATAGGTTAGCATGTTCCAAAATGATGAGTCTGATGGAAGAAAACTAAGACATTTTACTTGAAAGTACCACTTCCGATTTGAAGAAAACTTGTCAGTAGAGTTCAGGTTGCCTCTCACTTTAAGATAAGTGCTTCAGATTGAATAACCTCAAAACTGCCCACCTCTGTAGAGTAGATGATGGCGTGTCCACCTCGCTTTCAAGTGGTCCCGAGTTCGAATCTCGGTCAGGGTGAGTTATCTGGATAAGGTTTCTTTCCGGGTTTTTCCCTTATCCTGAAAGATGAATGTCTGGTAACTCTAAGCTCTATGAACCCTGGGCTCATTTGAGCATCACTTCACCAATTTCATTCATCGTCCGATATGACCAAACGTTGGAGGACGTAAATGAAAAAAAAAGTGTAATCGATGTGAAATATAATATCTCAGAAGGGAATGCACCAGAAAACTCGAAGAAGCTTTGGAGTGCTTTGAAATGTGTAATGTGTAGTCTTAACGGCCGCTTTTACTACATGCGGCACCTCAGGCAGTGACACTGATGATACATGAGATAAGATGGAGCACCGGTGGATTGAGATGGCGGGGAAACTGGAGATGCCAGAGAAATCCCGCCCCAGTGCCGTGTTGTCCATTCCAAATCTCACTTTGCGGTCGCCTGGGATCGAACCGTGTGTAGTTCTGCGAGTCTGGTGTTGAGATTGACGTCCCTTAGCCCTTTCACCGATATGGACGTCATATGACGTCCAAGTTAAAATGCCCCAAACCGATATGGACGTGTATAGACGTCCTGCGCATACATGCATTTAATGCTCATTTCACGCCAATTATTTTAATCTTCCTATTTTACAATAAATTTAAATTAGTTCTATAAGGGATGTAAACATACCCTTAAAGGTTTCTTTTTGAATTGTACACCTCCAAACCTGGATAAACACCCAAGGGAACATCTGCAGATTCACACCAAATAATATTGGTTTCCTTACGAACTTCTTTTTCGCTACACACAACACATTTTCGAAATGGTTACAACATTTTTGTTTGTGGGTGGTATCCTTTTAGGAAAGTGTTTTATCTCAAGTATGAGGGGTGAAGTCGTGGTTAATTTCTTACCCCCCAGTATAAAGAGGCCTCTGAGTATTATAGTACTCAATTAGATTACGAGCTATTTATACGCACAAGTACAGGTAGATGAATGTCTTGCATGGATTTACAGCTCTGAAAATTACTAAACAATTGTGTACGGTTACATCCAGTGGTATAAAAATACTTTTTCTTACCATTTAACTGTTTTTCGTTAAGAGGGATAGCTAGTAATAGCTGATCCACATCACCCATAATTACTTGAACCGCCATTCCCCCCAAACAATGGAGATTTCCGGCTGTGAGTGAGGATTTTTCTCCAACCAAGATGATTTGTATCTTCCCCAGAGTCTGGAAGTATGAATGTGTGCGTGATATAGATACAGCCTAACGATTACGAGTTAACACCATCGATATGTACCAAAGGGGAACGGCCGCCGATATGACAACTGCAGTTAAAGGCGGGCTATAAATGGAACTAAAATGTATTATTTAGATGCACATGTTCAAACTATCTACAAATAAAACATGTAAATATGCAGAAATCCGAGCTCTAATTATTACATTATAATAATTGGTTATAAGATATTCAAATTACCTATTGCAGTTATTTTCTTATTTCTTTATAAAGGTCAATCAGATTAAATTACAGTGATTTACCTGCAATATGTTCACAGCATTGAATATGTCAAAGAAGTGTACAGTTAATATTGGGCAAAGATGACACATTACATACAAGCAATTTGGAAAATAAGGCAAGGATATTTAGGTATATATGATACAAAAATACTCCCCTGCACTTTGAAGACTGACAGATGTATGTATAAAATAAAATTCGGTAGTTACATTTCTCCCCCTTTTACTGGCTTTTGCCAGTACGTCTCAAAATTTTATATAGGATTTGAAGTGGACAGATTAGATTGTATATGATATTTCGGTATATTTCTTTCGTTATAATCAAAATTGCATGACTTCACGGACACACTGTACCTGATTTGTTACTATACCTGCATTAGGGAGTGTTATTTCACCTTTAATAGACACTACACCATCGTGTTTCCTAACGAATGAAGAGATTAAGAAAGAAAGCAAGAACCCAAATATGAATGCAGTGCAAAGGAGGGAAGATAATGACTTACGAGTACAGGAAGGCGCGTTAAGAGAATTTGTTATTCATTTGGGGGCGCGTAAAATGTAGTTGGTGGGTCTGTAACCGCAGCATGTCTCCAACACATTTGGTTTGCTAAACGCCCTTAGATATTTTTCACTAAGGTAAAACGGTCATGCAAAACTAAACACATGTACTACAAGGGTTCCACGCTTTAAAGTGGATGTACCGGAATACAGGGAGAAGTACAAGTAAACAGGGAAACATTTACAAAGAGGAAAACAACAGAAGGTGCTAAAATAAACATCTGCTAAACAATAGCGGATGCGCTGGCATTCTATAGAAGCTTGGAGAGAGAAACAAGACACTGATTTATTCTTAGGTCTGGAAACCTTTTAGCTGGAGTTAACACTTAAGAAGAAAAGTTGGTCGCGTTAATGTCAGAGTGTCTTTTAGAACAATATATAGTAAAAGCATATTGAAATATAGAGAGAAACACCATGTAAACTACGAGAATCCCTAAACTGTCTGACGTTTTGTTCTCATATTAATTCTCTAATCATTCTTGTAGAAACCATTCCTATAAAGGTTATTCTCTATCCATGTGTGCTTGTTGCATATTTTCCTGTAGGTACAAGGGGAATGAGGGAACACCTTTGCTTATAAGTTACACTCCAATTTTTTTAAGAGCTGGCCATTATGCTGGCTTTACGCGGCCAAGAACAAAAATAGCAATAACAGTTTTCCATTCAATAAAATAATAAATATTTGAACATTTAAACATTTACTCAGGAGCAGGAATTAAGTGAGCACTGTTCTCATTCTTCAACCGGCTGGATACCACACAACAAATTTTGATGCAGAAGTAACGGCTATTCATATTTCACTACAACACCTTCTATACAGAATAGTTGAATTCAAAAATGCTGTCATACTTTCTGATTCTAAAGCAGCATTATGTGCAATAAGTTCAAATAAAATGAGGTTAATCCAAATAAAAGAATGTCACAAAATAGTCCAACAACTTCAAAAACTACAGAAAAGAATTATATTACAATGGATAGCTACACATTGTGAAATTGCTGGAAATGAATCAGCTGATTTTCTTGCCAAAAAAGCAGCAAATTTAATTCAGAACAAAAGTAAGAACTTACCCTTTACATCCATAAAAAGATTAATCATAAGCAAATATAAAAACAAACAAATCCAATCATTATCTAACAAAGCCAAAGATAAAAAATGGAACATTTTAATTAAAAATCTATAAATTATTCCAAAAATCCCACGTAAAGCTGTAGTAGCAAATTTTAGATTACTTACGGAACATCATTATTTGGCCAAACAGTTACACAGAATAGGAATTTATACAAGTCCAAATTGTCCTCTGTGCAACAAAGAAGAGGAAATGACTGTAGAACATCTTTTAACCTGTGAAGTCTTACCTGCCGGACCCACTACACAGAAATATTGGAGAGCAACAGAGCTAATGGCTTCATTGCCAAAGCCTAGCATTTGAAAACAATAACAACAACATTTAAACCAATAACAAGGAATATCTTGTAAATGTCCAGCTCTTAAAAAGATGTGTTTAACAATTGTATGATTTCACAAGATCTGTTTTTATGTAGTCTCTTAGCTTTGCGAAAAATATCTTTCAAAAAACACTTTCAAAACGTTCTACACCTAGGACGTTGTTTCACAAGGGAAATTTTCTTAAAGTTTTATTGGGAAAGTCAGGTTGAGAAGAGGGACAACTTAAATGGGTTTTGTATTTAATTGACTTTATGTTTTTGAGTTATGCTGCTGAAAGGCATACGCAAAGATGCACACATTCACGGAAACATATACATACTTCTTTTCTGAAGTCGGGACTCTAAAAATGTTTGTTTCCGCTGAAATTTTGATATTTTTTGGGTGGAACTATTAACTGCATCTGAGATGTACTAGGTAAAATACGTAAGTATATGTAACCATGAGACCAATTGCTCTAAACATAATTTATTATTTTCATGACCGTTCTACAAATAATGTTGATATAGCAGCAATTTTAGGAAATGATTGTGCGTGCGTGGGCGTGTGCGTGTATGTGTGTGAGAACAGCAAATACTCACAGCGACCGCGATTATCTACCGCATAGGAATCAAGCCTGAGTCAATCCATTTCACCGTTAACGCAATAATGGTTCGTTCAAAGCCAATCAGTGATGTACACTGCGTCGGGGCCAAGAAGCTTTGATTTAGATAACTGGAGAAAGGCCCACCGTGGCAATAAAATAACAAGTATTCACACATATAAAAAAACTCCCTTACACCAGGCTCCCCATTACATGGAAGGAATATTCATTGAATTTTTGTTTGCTTAAGACCAGTGATGATGATTTTGGTTAAAATGTATTCAAAACATTTGTACTGCAACATATCTTAAATTTTCTGGCAATAACTTTGAAGATCTTTATTTTAATGAGTTTTATATTGACTTACAGGCTGTAAGAATAGCAACGTTATTATAACAACACATTAACTATAAAATTATAAAGTTGCGTAATTTTATGTTGAATTTTTAAGTATTATGGACTAAAACATGTTCTTTTTATCAAGACAAACACATTAAAACAACATATCCTATTCAACTTACCTTGTTTCCCTTTTCACTTCACGAGAAATTGAATAATTTAAAAATGCACATTTGTGACTCGGTCAATATTTTTTCTACTCGGAAATTCTGCAATGCAATTGGCGCACTTGTGCTTACTATTTTACCAAAAAAAAAATGAGTAATAGAAATGTGAGCAAGGCGGAAATAAATCTAATTAAGTTTAGCCCACCTCGGTAGCATAGATGCTAGCGTGTCTACCTCACGTTCAAGACATCCCAATTTCCAATCTCGGTCAGGGTGAGTTGCCTGGATAAGGTTTTTTTCTGGGGTTTTCCCTTATCCTTAAAGACGAATGTCGGTAGCTTTAAGCTCCATGTACCCCGAACTCATTTGAGCATCATTTCACTAATATCATTCATCTTCCGATATGACAACGTTGGAGGACGTAAATTACAACAAATAATAATAATAGTAATAATAATAATAATAATAATAATAATAATAATAATAATAATAATAATAATAATAATAATAATAATAATAATAATAATAATAATAATAATAATAATAATAATAATAATAATAATAATAATAATAATAATAATAATAATAATAATAATAATAATAATAATAATAATAATAATAATAATAATAATAATAATAATAATAATAATAATAATAATAATAATAATAATAATAATAATAATAATAATAATAATAATAATAATAATAATAATAATAATAATAATAATAATAATAATAATAATAATAATAATAATAATAATAATAATAATAATAATAATAATAATAATAATAATAATAATAATAATAATAATAATAATAATAATAATAATAATAATAATAATAATAATAATAATAATAATAATAATAATAATAATAATAATAATAATAATAATAATAATAATAATAATAATAATAATAATAATAATAATAATAATAATAATAATAATAATAATAATAATAATAATAATAATAATAATAATAATAATAATAATAATAATAATAATAATAATAATAATAATAATAATAATATTTGCAATTGTTGAACGTGGTGGCTCTGGTAACAATGTCAGCAATATTTATATTACTGGAGAACCGACAACTGGCCCTCTATATCTTAAAAATAACACTAACCTACAGCTCAATTACCCATGTAATTTTCTTTTTTTACTTTCCGCATTCTGCCCTTTTTTTTTTGTAATTTACGTTCTCCAACGTTAAGTCATATCGGACGATGAATGGAATGGGTGAAATGATACTCATATGAGCCCGGGGTCCATGGAGCTTAGAGTTACCCGACATTCGTCTTCCAGGATAAGGGAAAACCCCGAAAAAACCTTATCCAGGTAAGTCAGCCTGACCGAGATTCGAACTCGGGACCTCTTGAACGTGAGGCAGACATGCTACCATCTACGCTACCGAGGCGGGTAAAAGGAATTCTGCTGTGAATCCAATTAAAGTATTGCATATTATTTTTTGCAGGATGAGTTTTTACATTAGTTAAATTATATCATTGAAATACCAGCTGAAAACGTCATACGTATTACTAAAGATAGACGTTACATTTTAGAACACTTCCTTGAGAATATATCTGTATGGTTGCATGTTTCCATATCAGAAATCAAGACTACTTCTTCACCTTCTCCCTTTTGCCTTTCAGTGTTGGGCCTAGTTATCTTTCTATATTTCTCTGCATGAAATACATTTAGGGTACGTACTTGATTGGCCCTATGTACCTGAGTCTGGTGTTGGGACTGTCAACTCCAGTGTCTAGACCCACCTCCCTGTTAGTCTGGGGATTTGTGCTGGACATTTCCTTCCAAACATGTTAGATTATGGTTTTCCTGCCAATACTCGGATGGCTGATTGCAGTGGTTTCCCACTGGGCGATTCCCCCAGGGGCCTACTTCGGTAGGAACGGGTTTGGCGCACCCGGGGTCCCAAGCCAACAGTCTCCCTCGTGTGGGCTCCTCTTCGTGGTTGAGGGAGACGGTCAACAGGCCCACCTACTTGTAGGACGTGCGTGGAGACCCGTGTCGGTGGAAAGGTTTGTCCTGGTGGTTGAGGGATGCGTATCTGAGCTCGTAACAGTGTTCTTCTGAATTCCGGGAGGGTGCGCATTTCTAATACACTACTTTGGCTTCTGCTTCGCCTAAACGGGAGGTTAGCGACTAACCCACCCCTAATCAATCGGCCAGGTTTAGGTATTGTACCGAACTTCAGGGTGAGTGGAACGGTGAGCTCGCTATATTGCCTATGTAAGTGTCCTGTGCAATAAAGGGAATGCTTTGATTATTCTATTGGTTTAATGTATTGTTATCTCCATAAAGAAATGGCTGTCATATTTTGTTGGATGAGTAATTGTATAATATTATGAGGAGTAGTAATAGTTCTTAAAATCTTTTCCTCTTTCAACTAAATGTTAGGTGTTTAATGGTGGTGATAAAAAATGTTTTGATGTATGGTGGGGTTAGTTATTAAAATGATTCATGTTGATTTTGTGAGGTTCTTTTCTGTATGCCGTATTCATTGTCCTAAAGCGCTGCTCAATAATAGGACCAAACGAACAAACAGACAAACAAACTAGAAGGTGACTGGCCCATATGTGCTGCTTTGGGGACTTAATATTTCTGAGCAGTGTTGCCCACGTCGCTATTTTATGTTTAAGATTTATATTTATGTTAGAAATTCTATTTATTTTTACTTCATATGGAAAAAGAATCAATGTAATGTGACAATTTACTATCGAACAAATCGAAGCAGAAATATCATTTGGTATATACTTAATCCTGAAAGTATTTAGCAGAAAAAAGTTGTAGATATCTTTTTTACGGTCGAAACTTAAATCGCAAGAAAACCAAGTAACTTGTGCAATCCTTTAATATGTAGTTGTCGTATTTCTTAAAAATAAGGTACAAATTCTTAAGAATTTTTGTCATTGAGCTCTCAATTTCTTTGAAGTTAAATTTTTCCCTTTGTAGAAGAGAGAAAATAAAACAATTATTTTCATTTTAACTTCACAGTTCATTTGAACATTTTAATTTCAATTTTAACAGTGAGTTTGAGAGTGTAATATAGCTTAAGATATAGAGAGATAGAGATTAAAATGGAAAGAGCATGTACTGAGATTAGAGGTTCACAGATTATCTAGTATTCCAAGTATAAGCCAAAAGAGAAGAGGAAAGCCCGCCTCGGTAGCGTGGTGGTAGCATGTCTTCTTCACGTTCAAGAGGTCCCGAGTTCCAATCTCGGTCAGTGTGAATTACTTGGATAAGGTTTCTTTCCGGGTTTTTCCCTTATCCTGAAAGATGAATGTCTGGTAACTCTAAGCTCTATGAACCCTGGGCTCATTTGAGCATCATTTCACCCATTCCATTCATCGTCCGATATGACTTAACGTCGGAGGACGTAAATTATAACAGAGAGAGAGAGACAGACAGAGAGAGAGAATAGGAAATTAGAAAATCAGAAAAAAAGATACACCAACATTTTTTCCTTTTTCTTTGCTATTTTTTTGTTATTTTGTTCTAAATTTTATTTTATATGTTTATTCATCAATGAGAAAGATGTACTGCTTTTTCCAATTAATCAGAAGAACGAATTTCTATCAAAGAAGTATAAGTGTAAGACCCTTTCGATTGCAATTTTCGAGTATGAAATCTATGATAAAATTAAATGATGAAATTATTACTGGAACATTCAATAACTTGCTGTTTTTCTTGAAAAAGAAATATTTTGGACAGTGATCGTTTTACTTGCCGCACTAGTTTTTGCTCACTTCTTTAAACATTTTGATTCCTTTTGTTTTCACAACAAAATTATTGGACGTGACAATGTCAACTTCCTGTCCGCAGTAACAATACTGGTAAGGGCCACAAATTGTAGTTAGATCGCGCCTAATATAATGTTAGAAAGGTTGAAATAGATTAAGCACATTAAGCGCCAGTAGGTTAGATGGTTAGCAGTGAATGTATAAAATTATAATTCTAACATGAAAACTTAAACAAGAAATGGATAATATAAGAACAAAGATATCACTAACATATGAGAGGGCTGTTGGAGATTTTAATGATAAAGTTCACTCATATCTCACACATCCCTCTCTCTCAAGGTCGAGCTACTAATCACGTTACATTGCCCTCGTTATTTCTACTTGTTTACAGGAATCACATTAGAATTTATTATTCGAGATTTTTTCTGGCCCCGACGTTTCAAGCCCAGTGAAACTGATTGATTCTTGTTTGTATCAAACTTACTTAGAGGCTTGATTAGTGTTGAACAGGAATTAGTACGGTCATATAAATATGGGAACAGCAAGTAAGTAAAAAAGAAAACAGTAAAAACACTATTACGATCATGACTCCCGGCCTGTTTCTTTTTTCTACTCTCGGTTGTGTGAAAATGTAAAATGTACCAATTCCATGTCAAAAGAGGTAAGTTGGGTTTATTTGTGTAAGTAGGTAATTTCAAAAGCAGATCATGCGATGTTGACAATTCTTTCATCGTTGAAAACATTTTCCCCTGCTAACCTGATCTGCATAATCTTCTTAATTGAATTTATAAATTAGTAACATGTGAAATATTAGGACACGAACAGTGGTACATATTTACAAAGAAGTGAAAATGCCACAGATTAGCAAGTACTCCTTACTCCATAGAAAATGCATGTAAGATAAAACAAATGCCACAGATATTTCATTGCAGCAAATGTTTAAGATTACTTAAAAAAAAAAAAAACTCGCGCAATGTTTCTTTAACAGCGATTAGTATACGCAACAAGGGTGCATAAAAATAAATTATTATAAATTCATTAAATATGTATCCACGTAATTATTTGTTCTAATATTTTTTAAAGAATGCAAATGAGGCTTAACGACCCTATCTCCTGCAATTTCCATAACAAGAAAAAAAAGAGAAAACTAACTACACTTTGGTAATTAAATTACTACCGCAACTAAAGTAGTGCACGGTAATACAACTATTATGTATTTCAAATGGGATAATGTTTGTCACTGAGCGCTACTAGGTGAGCAACCAATCGGAGTCCTGCGGTGTTGTATTGCATTCCCCTATGTGGTGTATGACGAGCGGCAAACTAATCAATCTCTAATATATACTATTCTCGTTAAGACAAAAATTCAGATTTTGCAAAAGCTGATCCACGTGGAAAGAGCGAGTAATGTATTTAACATAACCGTAAAATCCCCAAACTTTTAGGTCAAATAGTTTTCCTAATACAAATAAGGCAGATACCATTATATTATAACAATGCACTGCGACGTAAGCACTGTAATGAACATCATTATTGGTTGGCATGTACCTATGCGTGAACTTATATTTGACTTTATTCAGAGCTGAAACGTTAACATTTGAGATGACGTGATAAAAGAAATATGTACTTTGAATAAGCCAAGGTGTTTGCTAAATTCCATGAGAGGAAACAATACAGTTCCTGCTGGTCTGACAGAACGTGTCTGGTCACACCATATCTTTGTTTATGAATGCTTCGTAATCTCTACTTACCCCAGAGAGTTCAACGCAGTATTATTTAAGTATTCTTCCATGAAAAAGTGTATCAGCTGGATCAATGAGATACGAACCTCTTCCCCCTTACTACTGCCAGAACAATCCAATTGAGTTAATGTGGGCTCAATTATGTTGCAAATAGAAATAATATTTTTAAACTGACTGAGTTGAGCTGCTTATTCACGAAGAAATAACAAGGAACACAACAAGACTGGGAAAACTGCGTGAGACATAAGATAAACTACAAGAAGACGACTTTGGAAAGAAATCGCATGTAGTGAAATTTTGGAACTTATCATCATAAATTTGCAGTACTCAGACGATGAAGACAATGACAATGACAAATTATCTCATAACGTAACATTCACAGCTATACGAATGCACCGCCGGTATCTTCGTTGGATTAAATTAAATTTTATATTTAAATAATAGTAATATATAAAAAATATTTAAATTGAATATGTAAACCATTTGCGTAATATACCAATATCCACGTTGCAATTGTGATTTCAACAACTACATTATTATAAAACTTTGGAAATTTCAGTTTGCGTTAGCGCCACGAACACTGACAAGTGAGAGAGAGAGAGAGAGAGAGAGAGAGAGAGAGAGAGAGAGAGAGAGAGAGAGAGAGAGAGAGAGAGAGAGAGAGAGAGGGAAATACTAAAAGAGTAGCGGTAACGAGGTGGCAACGTTGACGGCTCTAACGCATCTGATTCGCTACAGGCGAGAACTCTTCCCATTTGGAACACATAATACTTTTCCAGTGCACTCTATCTGTACAACGGAAATAGTTTCTAAAAGGTGATTTCACAACTTGCAAGGGAGTAATATCAAATATATCATTAGCAACGTAGAGTCACTGAAATATGCATCTCTATCATTGTCCCAATTTATCAACTTCAAGTTTCTTGTTTTAGTAATCCAGTCCTTTTACCAAAAATGATCAGTTCTGTTTCTAGTTAAAAAGTGGCATTAATGGAAAGCTTTCCTTATGAAATAAATTGCAGGAAGTATATGGTCTAATTTTCTGAAGCGTGATCAATCTATACAAATACAAACAGGTGATTCCCGCAACAAACATGATGATACGCTATACAACATTATGTGTATATAATTTTAGATATTATGAAATACAACGTTTTGTGAGTGCAATAATGATGAATGAATGCAAATATTAATCAAAATAATGAGGATTTTAATGCCCTCTTCTTTCTCCTTGTCACAATATTCAGTCACGTTATATATACACTGGACTCGCCGTGCATGTGCGATAACTTCACGTAAACATCTGACGCCTGCTCGCTTTGCCATGGTGTACGGTGACGCTGTCGTATGTATATATTAGTGTTGTGATAATGCCTCCTGTATTTACAAAGTTAAAAGGAAAGACTCTTCATAACTAAAGTTGTGAGGTGATTGCTAATGTATATGAGTACCTTAAGGAAGAGACAACGCATAAGTATCGCTACTCTCCTGAGTATAGAGTAATTAAGAAAGTGCAAGAAAAGTTATAATTCACAATGAAAAACTTAGGACTTTCATGAAGAAAGGAATATTGAAAATTATGCTAAATAGCTACATGCCATATACAATCCAAATTTACTTCCTAACTTGGTGCTAGGAATAGATAGATAATGCTTCTTAACGGAATACCTACAACTTTAAGTTCTTTAAGAAGAGATATACCTTTTTGGTTACAATATTACATTATCACCTTTGCTGAACATAGCACCAAACAATTACTGTATGGTTTAATTCTAGGCAACAAGCCTACTCAGTATAATTTAAGTTAATTAATGGAAATTATTCATTTCTTCACACTAGGCTAAAGTACTGGATTGATAGAGTCGATGTGTTGAATGGGTAAGAGCGAGTGTACGGAAACCAGTAGATCCGTGGTTCAAATCCCGGCCGTGGCATTGAATTTTTCATGTCGACTCTATCAATCCAATGTCTGTATACGGCTAGTGTGAAGAAATGAATAATTTCCATCAATTAACTTAAATAAGAGTTAAAATGATGAAGCCTAGGACTCAAGTACTTATAATAGTAAGTCGCCACAAACGATGTATTTCGAATGCGAGAGCCCCTAGCGGTTTACCAGGAAATATACGAGTCAATTGGAGAATTTAATGTCATGACGGAAAATTAGCCATGGTAGCTCAATGGGTAAGAGCGACTGGACGGAAACCAGTAGACCCGTGGTTCGAATTCCTGCCGTTGCATTGAATTTTTCATGTCCGCTCTATCATTCCTACTCAGTGTAACTTTTTGATTGACCAAATAGTGTAAGGATATAACCATGCAACCTTAAAGGTTTCTCCGTACCATACTGATCTGAATACTAAAGAATTAAATGGGCGAATGTCAAACAATTGATTGCTTGTTTAAATTTAACATTAAAAAAAGAAACAAAAGAACGTTTAAATGTGCCGCCAATGATTTCAGTAAATTGGCAAATGGAATGGATATGCTATCGGGTAAATGATATAGAATAGGAGTAATGGAGAAAAAATGCACTAATGGAAGAAAGAATTGAAAGAACTGTAATTGAAGCCAATTGGATGGAAAGCAGTGACGAGGATCACAGTAATGACTGCACAGAGGAGGAGCAGGAGGAGGAAAGAAAGAATGAGAGAGAAAGAGAGAAAGAGAGAAAGAAAGAAAGAAAGAAAGAGAGAAGGAAGGAAATAAGGAAGAAAGGAGGGTGGGAGGGAGGAAGGAAGGATGGGAGGAAGGAAGGAAGGAATGAAAGAGAGAAAGAAAGAAGGAAGGAAGGAAGGAAGGAAGCAAGGCAGGAAGGAAGGAGGCAAGGCAGGAAGGAAGGAAGGAAGGAAGGGAGAGAGGGAGGGAGGCAAGAAGGGAGGAAGGAAAGAAAGAAAGAAAGAAAGAAAGAAAGAAGGCAGGAGGGAAGGAAGGAAGGAAGGAAGGAAAAAAGGAAAGAAGGAAGGAAAGAAAGAAGGAAAGAAAGAAAGAGACATAAAATATGATTAAAGGCAAAATTGTTTATTTCCGTGATAAGTTATTGTAAGTGAAAAACCTTTCTGGAGCTATAGTGCTAGAGTACATAGTGACAAGTGAAATTAACAATTCAGTGATACTTGAGAGGGTGAAGTAATCACAAAAGATATCAGTGCCAAGAAAGCCAGGGAAAACCGGTAAGAGACTCGCATCAAAGCTTTCACTGCAATATTTCAGTGCCCAAGATCACTGCACTGCCTATAACAATCTAAGACACAGGAAATCGAATGAGAATCAATCTATAGGCGAGACACTAATATCAACATAATTGAATAAACCTCTATAACACTTTTGTTCTATTTCCTTTGTGTGTTTTAATAAAAATCAACAGCGGGAAATGTCAAGAAATTGTTTAAAAAGACAAAATAATGCGGAGGTAGCAGTACAGCTCAGTGAACCAATAGGTATTTTATAATTAACAACTCAGAAAATTATTTGCCGAGCGGTTAGACCGCTTGACTCTCACCACCCAGGAGACCGCAAAGTGAGATACGTAATGGTCAACCGGAGCTGGGGCTGGTTTTCTCCGGGATCTTCGGTTTCCCCCGCCATTTTTCCACCAATTGTTCCATTATCATCTTTCCTTTCGTCACCTCGCCCTCATTCGGTTCATCTACTTCCCTCACTCTCATCCGGGGATTGGGATCATCACCCATCACTGGATTTCTCTCTCTGATCCATTGTTCCTCCCTCCCTCGACGCCTAAAATAGCATAAGGGTACCATAAATGTAGAGGACAGTGTCCTAGACCAAAAGAAGTAGACGAAATTTATTATCTCTAGTATATACTGAACAGGGAGTACAGAAACAACTGAATTCAACAAAAACTTTGATACCCCAATTTCACCGAACCAAAGAATCTTCCAGGTCATTCGACATTAATTTCAAAAATTTAATGTGATACACTAATATGATAATTTTACCAATTCTTTAAATTATTCTTACAAATACTTATTCTTCTGTCTCCTTCATATTAATCAACCTAAGCACTTCCACTTTTATTGCACATTTCTTTGTAGATAAAACGAGATAAGGGAAATGCATAGGCTTTAAGAGATAGTCAAACCCTTAAGAGCTGGTGACTATGAGATAGCTTTGAAATGCTAATCTCGTTACATATCCAAGAGTTGCGAAGAAATAAGGAACAACTTTACAGAGCAGTGTAAGTATCTACTGAAGAACTAAAATCCATATCATGGAATACTTGGAACTAGGAACCCAACAAAAAGTTTGTTTGTTTGTTGTTTTTTTATGTACATTCTCTGCTTTAAAGAGATACATGTTTTGTGCTGTCTTTCTCTTGCGGCTTACCAGATATGCAAAGGTCATTCAGAATTAAGAGGGCTTTTGAGACAATTTTCGGAAAATAGTAGGCTTACATTTCACTTGTTATGAAAATAATTCAAACATGCAAAACTAAAATTTCACCAAAAATTTTTACATACAAAGCGTAACTTCGGGTGGAGTATTTGCTTCAAAATTTTCGTGCCGCATTGTTTGAGAATGGAAACTTATATACCAAGTTTTATATTAAACCAACTTTTTGATTTTAAGTTACTCTGCTCACACAGATAGACATATTCAGATAGATATACATAAATAGGCTTTTATAAAATGTTTTTTCATGGGGGGGGGGGGGGACTCACGAGTATCAAAAAATATATTTCCGATAAAATCTTGGTATCCAATTTTCGTTCGGAGTGAACTTATTGTAAATACCTCCCGCAATCGGAAGTTACGGGTTCGATTCACGTGACTAGTCTAGTTGACCCATAGATTTTACGGGGCTTTCTCCAGGTTGCCAAAAGATAATTGGATATCAAGAATTCACTGGAAATATATTTTTGATTCTCCTAAATCTACCCCCCCCCCCAAAAAAAAATATCGGTGACTGTCATCTTCGTCGGTTGCAGTTTCCGGTTGGTTCGAGGAATTGTAAGCGAAATTATAAATTGGAAGGAAGTCCTCCTCCATAAATGTTATGGATAAAGAAGATCCTGCCCTCACTGCCGGAACGACAGTGACAAAGAAGGACAAAACTCCTCAAAATGTTAGCCCAACCCCCCAAGAAAAGAGACAAATTGAATCGACCACCGCAGGCTAGGTAGTTTTTTTTTCCTTTAGGAAAATCCCATATGGCCATGGAAGGGCAGGTATGAAAACTCAAATCCTACTTTAACATTAAAAACTATTGGACATTAATGATATTGAAGCTATGAATCTTCAGATTTTACAGACGTTGAATTTGATTCCTAATATAATAAAAAGAAGGAAAAAAGTAATAATCAATTTGAAGTTTTTGTTTTCGTTTTAAGTTACAGAATTAATAAAGACAATTTTTCATTCCTTTTTGCGTTTATTAATTCTTATGTATGGTTTCTCACTGTTTTCTTTCTTCTCATTGGACATTTATTTGTCAGTTTATTTCTGTATGTTATAGTCAAATTTAACCCTGCCTATTGCCATGATTGAATTTTTTAAAGGGTGCTGATGACCATGTTGTTGGACGACCTTATATGCAGACTTCATCATCATCATCATCATCATCATCATCATCATCATCATCATCATCATCATCATCATCATCATCATCATCATCATCATCATCATCATCATCATCATCATCATCATCATCATCATCATCATCATCATCATCAAGGTCGCCAGTTGAATTACATAACCCGAATTTCCTTCCCTCCATTTCATCGCCATTGTCATTTCACACCATCTCTCATCGGGTAGCCTCTTCAGGTAGTGTCGGTGGGCGTCTTGGCGCTGCATGGCAGGTTGATGTGCTCTTCGAAAACACTTCCGCCCACTGGTGGGACAGTGACCGGTCTGCGAGCCGGCCTAGTGGACTGTTTCAGGGTCACGATAGGAGGGATGCCATCGTGCTGGACTGCAGGGAATTTGAAGCTGGTAAACGATAGGGACCCTACCCTCTGCACTGCCATGACACCTGGTGTTGGCCTACCTCTGTCTCCTCCTGCCTCATCCTTCCTCCCCAGTATCAAATTGTAGCCTATCCTATATTAATATCTGAAAGAAACTAGGAAGAATATAAAAGAAAATAAGTTAGTACTGCCATGACTCCTGGGGTTGGCCTACCTCTGTCTCCTCCAGCCTCATCCTTCCTCCCCAGTATCAAATTGTAGCCTATCCTATATTAATATCTGAAAGAAACTAGGAAGAATATAAAAGAAAATAAGTTAGTACTGCCATGACTCCTGGGGTTGGCCTACCTCTGTCTCCTCCTGCCTCATCCTTCCTCCCCAGTATCAAATTGTAGCCTATCCTATATTAATATCTGAAAGAAACTAGGAAGAATATAAAAGAAAATAAGTTAGTACTGCCATGACTCCTGGGGTTGGCCTACCTCTGTCTCCTCCAGCCTCATCCTTCCTCCCCAGTATCAAATTGTAGCCTATCCTATATTAATATCTGAAAGAAACTAGGAAGAATATACAAGAAAATAAGTTAGTACTGCCATGACTCCTGGGGTTGGCCTACCTCTGTCTCCTCCTGCCTCATCCTTCCTCCCCAGTATCAAATTGTAGCCTATCCTATATTAATATCTGAAAGAAACTAGGAAGAATATAAAAGAAAATAAGTTAGTACTGCCATGACTCCTGGGGTTGGCCTACCTCTGTCTCCTCCTGCCTCATCCTTCCTCCCCAGTATCAAATTGTAGCCTATCCTATATTAATATCTGAAAGAAACTAGGAAGAATATAAAAGAAAATAAGTTAGTACTGCCATGACTCCTGGGGTTGGCCTACCTCTGTCTCCTCCAGCCTCATCCTTCCTCCCCAGTATCAAATTGTAGCCTATCCTATATTAATATCTGAAAGAAACTAGGAAGAATATAAAAGAAAATAAGTTAGTACTGCCATGACTCCTGGGGTTGGCCTACCTCTGTCTCCTCCTGCCTCATCCTTCCTCCCCAGTATCAAATTGTAGCCTATCCTATATTAATATCTGAAAGAAACTAGGAAGAATATAAAAGAAAATAAGTTAGTACTGCCATGACTCCTGGGGTTGGCCTACCTCTGTCTCCTCCTGCCTCATCCTTCCTCCCCAGTATCAAATTGTAGCCTATCCTATATTAATATCTGAAAGAAACTAGGAAGAATATAAAAGAGAATAAGTTACTACTGCCATGACTCCTGGGGTTGGCCTACCTCTGTCTCCTCCTGCCTCATCCTTCCTCCCCAGTATCAAATTGTAGCCTATCCTATATTAATATCTGAAAGAAACTAGGAAGAATATAAAAGAAAATAAGTTACTACTGCCATGACTCCTGGGGTTGGCCTACCTCTGTCTCCTCCTGCCTCATCCTTCCTCCCCAGTATCATATTGTAGCCTATCCTATATTAATATCTGAAAGAAACTAGGAAGAATATAAAAGAAAATAAGTTACTACTGTCATGACTCCTGGGGTTGGCCTACCTCTGTCTCCTCCTGCCTCATCCTTCCTCCCCAGTATCAAATTGTGGCCTATCCTATATTAATATCTGAAAGAAACTAGGAAGAATATAAAAGAAAATAAGTTAGTACTGCCATGACTCCTGGGGTTGGCCTACCTCTGTTTCCTCCTGCCTCATCCTTCCTCCCCAGTATCAAATTGTAGCCTATCCTATATTAATATCTGAAAGAAACTAGGAAGAATATAAAAGAAAATAAGTTAGTACTGCCATGACTCCTGGGGTTGGCCTACCTCTGTCTCCTCCTGCCTCATCCTTCCTCCCCAGTATCAAATTGTAGCCTATCCTATATTAATATCTGATAGAAACTAGGAAGAATATAAAAGAAAATAAGTTCGTACTGCCATGACTCCTGGGGTTGGCCTACCTCTGTCTCCTCCTGCCTCATCCTTCCTCCCCAGTATCAAATTGTAGCCTATCCTAAATTAATATCTGAAAGAAACTAGGAAGAATATAAAAGAAAATAAGTTAGTACTGCCATGACTCCTGGGGTTGGCCTACCTCTGTCTCCTCCTGCCTCATCCTTCCTCCCCCGTATCAAATTGTAGCCTATCCTATATTAATATCTGAAAGAAACTAGGAAGAATATAAAAGAAAATAAGTTAGTACTGCCATGACTCCTGGGGTTGGCCTACCTCTGTCTCCTCCTGCCTCATCCTTCCTCCCCCGTATCAAATTGTAGCCTATCCTATATTAATATCTGAAAGAAACTAGGAAGAATATAAAAGAAAATAAGTTAGTACTTCCATGACTCCTGGGGTTGGCCTACCTCTGTCTCCTCCTGCCTCATCCTTCCTCCGCCGTATCAAATTGTAACCTATCCTATATTAATATCTGAAAGAAACTAGGAAGAATATAAAAGAAAATAAGTTAGTACTGCCATGACTCCTGGGGTTGGCCTACCTCTGTCTCCTCCTGCCTCATCCTTCCTCCCCCGTATCAAATTGTAGCCTATCCTATATTAATATCTGAAAGAAACTAGGAAGAATATAAAAGAAAATAAGTTAGTACTGCCATGACTCCTGGGGTTGGCCTACCTCTGTCTCCTCCTGCCTCATCCTTCCTCCCCCGTATCAAATTGTAACCTATCCTATATTAATATCTGAAAGAAACTAGGAAGAATATAAAAGAAAATAAGTTAGTACTGCCATGACTCCTGGGGTTGGCCTACCTCTGTCTCCTCCTGCCTCATCCTTCCTCCCCCGTATCAAATTGTAGCCTATCCTATATTAATATCTGAAAGAAACTAGGAAGAATATAAAAGAAAATAAGTTAGTACTGCCATGACTCCTGGGGTTGGCCTACCTCTGTCTCCTCCTGCCTCATCCTTCCTCCCCAGTATCAAATTGTAGCCTATCCTATATTAATATCTGATAGAAACTAGGAAGAATATAAAAGAAAATAAGTTAGTACTGCCATGACTCCTGGGGTTGGCCTACCTCTGTCTCCTCCTGCCTCATCCTTCCTCCCCAGTATCAAATTGTAACCTATCCTATATTAATATCTGAAAGAAACTAGGAAGAATATAAAAGAAAATAAGTTAGTACTGCCATGACTCCTGGGGTTGGCCTACCTCTGTCTCCTCCTGCCTCATCCTTCCTCCCCAGTATCAAATTGTGGCCTATCCTATATTTATATCTGAAAGAAACTAGGAAGAATATAAAAAAAAGTAAGTTAGTACTGCCATGACTCCTGGGGTTGGCCTACCTCTGTCTCCTCCTGCCTCATCCTTCCTCCCCCGTATCAAATTGTAGCCTATCCTATATTAATATCTGAAAGAAACTAGGAAGAATATAAAAGAAAATAAGTTAGTACTGCCATGACACCTGGGGTTGGCCTACCTCTGTCTCCTCCTGCCTCATCCTTCCTCCCCAGTATCAAATTGTAGCCTATCCTATATTAATATCTGAAAGAAACTAGGAAGAATATAAAAGAAAATAAGTTAGTACTGCCATGACTCCTGGGGTTGGCCTACCTCTGTCTCCTCCTGCCTCATCCTTCCTCCCCAGTATCAAATTGTGGCCTATCCTATATTAATATCTGAAAGAAACTAGGAAGAATATAAAAGAAAATAAGTTAGTACTGCCATGACTCCTGGGGTTGGCCTACCTCTGTCTCCTCCTGCCTCATCCTTCCTCCCCAGTATCAAATTGTAGCCTATCCTATATTAATATCTGAAAGAAACTAGGAAGAATATAAAAGAAAATAAGTTAGTACTGCCATGACTCCTGGGGTTGGCCTATCTCTGTCTCCTCCTGCCTCATCCTTCCTCCCCAGTATCAAATTGTAGCCTATCCTATATTAATATCTGAAAGAAACTAGGAAGAATATAAAAGAAAATAAGTTAGTACTGCCATGACTCCTGGGGTTGGCCTATCTCTGTCTCCTCCTGCCTCATCCTTCCTCCCCAGTATCAAATTGTAGCCTATCTGAAAGAAACTAGGAAGAATATAAAAGAAAATAAGTTACTACTGCCATGACTCCTGGGGTTGGCCTACCTCTGTCTCCTCCTGCCTCATCCTTCCTCCCCAGTATCAAATATTAGCCTATCCTATATTAATATCTGAAAGAAACTAGGAAGAATATAAAAGAAAATAAGTTACTACTGCCATGACTCCTGGGGTTGGCCTACCTCTGTCTCCTCCTGCCTCATCCTTCCTCCCCAGTATCAAATTGTAGCCTATCCTATATTAATATCTGAAAGAAACTAGGAAGAATATAAAAGAAAATAAGTTACTACTGCCATGACTCCTGGGGTTGGCCTACCTCTGTCTCCTCCTGCCTCATCCGTCCTCCCCAGTATCAAATTGTAGCCTATCCTATATTAATATCTGATAGAAACTAGGAAGAATATAAAAGAAAATAAGTTAGTACTGCCATGACTCCTGGGGTTGGCCTACCTCTGTCTCCTCCTGCCTCATCCTTCCTCCCCGTATCAAATTGTAGCCTATCCTATATTAATATCTGAAAGAAACTAGGAAGAATATAAAAGAAAATAAGTTACTACTGCCATGACTCCTGGGGTTGGCCTACCTCTGTCTCCTCCTGCCTCATCCTTCCTCCCCAGTATCAAATTGTAGCCTATCCTATATTAATATCTGAAAGAAACTAGGAAGAATATAAAAGAAAATAAGTTACTACTGCCATGACTCCTGGGGTTGGCCTACCTCTGTCTCCTCCTGCCTCATTCTTCCTCCCCAGTATCAAATTGTAGCCTATCCTATATTAATATCTGAAAGAAACTAGGAAGAATATAAAAGAAAGTAAGTTAGTACTGCCATGACTCCTGGGGTTGGCCTACCTCTGTCTCCTCCTGCCTCATCCTTCCTCCCCAGTATCAAATTGTAGCCTATCCTATATTAATATCTGAAAGAAACTAGGAAGAATATAAAAGAAAATAAGTTAGTACTGCCATGACTCCTGGGGATGGCCTACCTCTGTCTCCTCCTGCCTCATCCTTCCTCCCCAGTATCAAATTGTAGCCTATCCTATATTAATATCTGAAAGAAACTAGGAAGAATATAAAAGAAAATAAGTTAGTACTGCCATGACTCCTGGGGTTGGCCTACCTCTGTCTCCTCCTGCCTCATCCTTCCTCCCCAGTATCAAATTGTAGCCTATCCTATATTAATATCTGATAGAAACTAGGAAGAATATAAAAGAAAATAAGTTAGTACTGCCATGACTCCTGGGGATGGCCTACCTCTGTCTCCTCCTGCCTCATCCTTCCTCCCCAGTATCAAATTGTAGCCTATCCTATATTAATATCTGAAAGAAACTAGGAAGAATATAAAAGAAAATAAGTTAGTACTGCCATGACTCCTGGGGTTGGCCTACCTCTGTCTCCTCCTGCCTCATCCTTCCTCCCCAGTATCAAATTGTAGCCTATCCTATATTAATATCTGATAGAAACTAGGAAGAATATAAAAGAAAATAAGTTAGTACTGCCATGACTCCTGGGGATGGCCTACCTCTGTCTCCTCCTGCCTCATCCTTCCTCCCCAGTATCAAATTGTAGCCTATCCTATATTAATATCTGAAAGAAACTAGGAAGAATATAAAAGAAAATAAGTTACTACTGCCATGACTCCTGGGGTTGGCCTACCTCTGTCTCCTCCTGCCTCATCCTTCCTCCCCAGTATCAAATTGTAGCCTATCCTATATTAATATTTGAAAGAAACTAGGAAGAATATAAAAGAAAATAAGTTAGTACTGCCATGACTCCTGGGGTTGGCCTACCTCTGTCTCCTCCTGCCTCATCCTTCCTCCCCCGTATCAAATTGTAGCCTATCCTATATTAATATCTGAAAGAAACTAGGAAGAATATAAAAGAAAATAAGTTAGTACTGCCATGACTCCTGGGGTTGGCCTACCTCTGTCTCCTCCTGCCTCATCCTTCCTCCCCCGTATCAAATTGTAGCCTATCCTATATTAATATCTGAAAGAAACTAGGAAGAATATAAAAGAAAATAAGTTAGTACTGCCATGACTCCTGGGGTTGGCCTACCTCTGTCTCCTCCTGCCTCATCCTTCCTCCCCCGTATCAAATTGTAGCCTATCCTATATTAATATCTGAAAGAAACTAGGAAGAATATAAAAGAAAATAAGTTAGTACTGCCATGACTCCTGGGGTTGGCCTACCTCTGTCTCCTCCTGCCTCATCCTTCCTCCCCAGTATCAAATTGTAGCATATCCTATATTAATATCTGAAAGAAACTAGGAAGAATATAAAAGAAAATAAGTTAGTACTGCCATGACTCCTGGGGTTGGCCTACCTCTGTCTCCTCCTGCCTCATCCTTCCTCCCCAGTATCAAATTGTAGCCTATCCTATATTAATATCTGAAAGAAACTAGGAAGAATATAAAAGAAAATAAGTTAGTACTGCCATGACTCCTGGGGTTGGCCTACCTCTGTCTCCTCCTGCCTCATCCTTCCTCCCCAGTATCAAATTGTAGCCTATCCTATATTAATATCTGATAGAAACTAGGAAGAATATAAAAGAAAATAAGTTAGTACTGCCATGACTCCTGGGGTTGGCCTACCTCTGTCTCCTCCTGCCTCATCCTTCCTCCCCAGTATCAAATTGTAGCCTATCCTATATTAATATCTGAAAGAAACTAGGAAGAATATAAAAGAAAATAAGTTAGTACTGCCATGACTCCTGGGGTTGGCCTACCTCTGTCTCCTCCCGTCTCCTAAGCTTACTCCCCTACCAGCGCTGCCCAATACGGTACACGCATCTCACGCGCCTGACCTGAGAACATTATCTCACTAGTTACGCTCGGATAAATACGAGGGCTGTTCAATAAAGAATGATCACAATTTTTGACAGCGTACCTTTACTCATCCTCATAATTTTGATGGTCCTTCTTAAAATAGTCTCCCCTGAATGCGATGCACTTATCCCAGTGTTTCTGTCAGTCTTCAAAGACATGCTGGAAACCATTTTTTGAGAGATCCTTCAAAATGCGGCATGTACTGCTGGATTGCCCGCAGTACGCCCGCGTTCGCCAGTCTTTGGGCTTGGGGACTAACTTGCACGGTGTTTGAGCTGACGACCCAGTGACCGTGGATAAGGCACTGCGGTTTGTTTTTAAAATCGATTTTAACAAACAAGTCTAACTTGCATTTTATTTTTATTAATTTTAGAGATTTTAAATTATAAGTTTTAGATGGTTTTTATGTCCTTTTAACAGTTGAGTGGTTTTATTACATTTTATCCTTTTAGCTATTTTTTTTTATAGCGTTTAGGTTTTAGTGTTGACTTCGGGCCCAAATGACCTTGTTGTCGACGGGCCCTAAAACACCACACACTCACTCACTCACACACTCACTCCTTCAAAATCGCCTCCGCAGCCTTCACCAATGCTTCTGATGATGGATAATGCCTCCTACGAAGGTTTTCTTTAAGTTAGGGAATAGAAAAAGGTCACATCGGACTATAGGGAGGGTGAGGGATGTACTTCATGTTGATTTTTGCAAGATATTCAGCAAAGACATTGGCAATATGCGGCCGCGCATTATCGTGGTGCAGCATCCAGCCTGCTTCACGGAAATGTGGTCTTTTGCGCCTGATATGAATTTGCAATGTTTTCAGGACATCCCTGTAGTATTTTCCAGTTACTGATGTGTGTGTAGGTACAACATGCGGATAAACCAGTTCATGAATATCAAAGAATGAGATGACCATAACTTTCCCAGCAGAAGCAACCACTTTTGCTTTTTTGGAGATTGGTGATGAAGGAGATTTCCACACTGAGCTTTGCTGTTTGCTCTCAGGATCAAAATGATGTAGTCAAGTTTCATCAGTAGTGATTATGTTTGAAAGAAACTCCAGAACTTCCTCTAACATTAACTTTAACTGCATGTTACCTCGATTGCAGCGGTAGGCGATACTGAACATATCTGAACTCTCCTGGGTCTCACAGGGAGGAACCACGAGTGCCAACAGTGAAACTACTAAGGCGTGTTTGTTTCACATTAAGCTAACAGAATATAATAAGATTAAATTTTAGTGCGAAAAATTGTGACCGTAAAAAAATTATGATCACTCTTTATTGAACAGCCCTCGTATTTAAAAATGGCAGATGCCGATCTCATAATAAGAAATAATTTTATTTAATCATCATGACCGTATAAAAATCTTGTCCCTACAATACTTAGAACGCGAGCGATGCCGTTTTATCTTTCACGTGGTTATGGTTACCCAACATCCATCCATTCAACACCGAGAAGCCTGGAAAACAACATTCGTTCCTGACAATACTTATCTCAAGGATAAATAAACAGTGCACCTACTGCAATTTGAAGCAGACCGAGATAATGTTCAGTTCGTTTTCAGAGTAGTGGTGTGTTATTCCGTTAAGGACAGCTATGACTGAAAATTTGAAATCCTAAACTAATAATGCTAGCTTTTTAGGATTTATATTACGGATGTAACTTAGTGCAAATATGATACAGCCCAAATTTTGTCAAGTTTGCTTTGATACTTTGGAGAATATGGTCAAATTTATTTATTTTTGGTTACGTCGCCTAAAAAGTTTCTTGCGATAAAATAACTTAAATTTTGGTCTAATATTTTAACAACAGGTTCCCAATACATTCAATTTTTGAATCTCACCTAAGTTGCTCTTTGTCTCAATAACTTTAGGCTCCATAAACCTTTAAAGCTATGAATATGGCTCTTTTCTCAAAATTTGAATTTTTTGTGCTTTGAAGTAATGAAAGTGTGCATCTCACAATAAAACCCAGATCAGTTTCTATTCACTGTATCTCTGAATGTGTGTAGCAGGTTTCATTAGTGTAACACCAAAACTGCGACACAAAGAGCATCTTAAATGATAAAAATGCTGAAATTTTCAATAGCCAGAAAACAAGGATAAAGAAATAGAATTCATATCTAACACTAGCATTCACATAAACTTCAAACTAGATTAGATCATTTAAAATGGCTTGCGGATGCTATCTAAGGATTCTTTGGATCAGGAAGGCTTACACTATTTAACAGACTAAAAAGAGGAAATAGTGATTTTTTGAAAATGTTCAGGAATTTTCAGCCATACATATCCTTAAAGGGAACGGCATCGTGAAGTTGTGAGTCCAACTCGTGCAGAAATATTGTTAATACTATATTAATTTATTATTATACATATTTTTTTCCACAGTGCTTGTGATCCGAATACGTGAACATGTCCCTCGAAGCTGGGCCAAGTAATTTTTCGGTCAACAAACGTGAAGTTATTCATTTTCTGGCTAGAAAAAATATATTTAATATGAATTCTACGAAAGCTCTCCAATCCACCATATACGTCAAGTGTAGATTTATAAACTTTGTGGTGTAGGTAGTGTGTATATAGTGTCACGAATGTGTGGTGAAGCAGCCTTATCCGTAGAAAAAGGGAGGGTGCCTATATTTCAATCTCCGGTAAAGACCCACAAAGTTGGAAAGCGCGTTACTGAATTGGAAACCGTGCTTGCTATTGCACCATTGTGACGTGTGTCGAGGTAAGATTTTATTATTTTATGAATATTTAATGTGTTTTTAATTACAGGAAAAATAGGTAGAACCTTTGCTGGCGTGTAAAACGTGCTACGTACAGATCCTTTGCCGGTACACGCACTACACATGGCAACAGCGCTCCGCTTGAGCATTGACCAGCGTTCATATGCCTTTAACTTTTGCCAGAGGTATAATCTGTTTAGCAATAGTTATAACAAAGACTGCATTTCACCAACAAGTGTTAGCTTAACACACATGCTAAATCTCTTGTTAAACTAACAGGCAATATTACGCTTAAGTCGTTAACAATTGTAGAATTATCAAGATGGCGGGCGTGAACCCAGCTTTTGATGTCGATTTGCTATATTTAGATTATTTAAATGGCATTCGTAATAGAGAATGGCCTATGAGGAAAAATGATATTTAGGACTATCAGAAAAGATTTGCTGCGGAGCTATAGAAATAAGTTTGTTATGGAGGTTACTGAGGAAGTACAAGAGAGATTAGAGCATGCGTCGAATTATGCTGATCTCGCCTTTGCTTCAAGTATTAATAAGTTTGCGATTTTATAATTCGCTGAATCCTGAGGATAATACACTGTCCACCTTCCGTCTTAAAACATTCAAGTCTCTCGTCACTTCTGTCCGTCTTCGCACCTCGTTTTAAATTTACGTAATATTGACGAAGATTCTTCGTACTTCTGGTTGTGACGTTTGCATTCGAACTCATTTCCAGTCTTTTCCCACGTCACATCTTTCTCTTTCACATTTACAGCAACCGCCCTCTTATTTTCCACAATATCGTTATAATTAGTTACTAATTCAACTAACAATTCTTTCTCGATTAATGAGAAATTTGTCCCACGGATTCTCTTCTGATTTTGTTCACCCGCCAGTTTCCCAGCTGCGTGTAAACGAAAATAAAAACAAAAGCGCGTAGCAGTACGTTCAGAAAATAATACAATTCATCTATAGCCTTCCAGACTGTAATATTTACAAGTCTATTGGCGTTAACACGTGTTTCTTAACATTTTCAGAGAACAAGTTGGTGAAATGCAAGAATATTAACACCTTTGTAAACGCTATAACGATTGTTACATTACGTTTGTTAACGTCGATTTTAGCATATGTTGGTAAAATCAGGCATTAAAGTATCAAATTTCATAATGTTTAGTTTCATGAGTCAAAGTTCATGCCATTATTTTATCTGATCCATATACAAGAGGTGTAGAAAGTTTAAGCTTGGCAGTGTTAGCTGTTTCGAAATGTTAAGTCTCAAAAATATGAATAGGTATGAAATATTTCAAAAAAGTCACCCAGTGAATAAGCTCTAAATATTTATACAATGAAAACGAGGATATGTTTAAACTGTCTTCTTCATCATTCAGAATGATTCCACAAATAGATTGCATTATCATTCACTGTTAAACAAAGACACTTAACGTCTCTCTCAAGGCACCATACTTTTGATGTCATTTGTAATATCTTATGAATGTTCTGGCGATAACTAGCTTGTGATATTTATACCAGGATATGTGTGGTTAGGTTGACTTAAATTAGCTGATAAATTTATTGGAGCCTAGTAGGTCAGTTAGTTTAAACGATACGTTATGGATGTAGAATTAAACGTTTACTATAATAGACGTACCTATTGAAGTATTAATTCTGCTAACTTCTATAATAAGATTTTTATCTTTTGGTTTTCTCTTTCCTACCGATTTCTCGAAAATTATTCGAACAAACCGGCACTTCAATATCACAAATGCATGGAGTCCTGCTTCTACATCGCTTCTGCAAGGAAACATCTCGTTGTAATGTGACCCATGAGTATTTGTGGGCTTAACACACCCCAAAAAGAAGAGATAAGGTGAAGGGAAACACACAAGCCAGCAGAGAATGGGTTCAGAGACGAAAGAACCTAACAATTCCAGATAATCACCATGATGCCACCTAGGAACACCCGTTAGGTAAATAGCGCAAGCATCAGCACCATTTGTCTACATTTTGCCGAGCTACCAAGCCGACATTGAGACCCCAGAAATGTAAAAAGGAACACAATGAACGGAAGGAAATTAGTCCGTGGATTAAAGAAGCATTCGCGTAGTAACGATGGAAAACTATGGGAAAAAAAGAAAATGTCAGAGAGTTCGGTCGACTGAAATAGAACTTAGGCTGCAGACTTGACCACCTCTTTGACCACTTGACTTGACGTTTACGATACATTCCCATATTTTGCTTATTTCACCACTGTGAAAGGGTTTAGCAACTGATAAAAGATGATATATGATGGCACCTACCTAACGTTTTTCGATGTTGCCTATAGACGAAGATAACGGTAAAGCCGGCCGGAGCAGTAAGAGCGGCGGCGATGGCGGCGAGAGCAGGTACCAGGACGTTGCTGTAACCTGGCCTGAACTTGTAGGCAGGAAGACGTTCTGTATGTTCCAGCACCTCACTAACTCCAGGTGTGGCTACGCTCACGTTTAGCAACTTCAAAAGATCCAGTTCAGCTGAAACCAAAGAACACATTCTCCCTTAGACCATTTATTTCATACATAACAACCTCTTAAAAAGAGATCCCCTTACGTGTGCTCGTATCTCTGTGGCCTTATACCTATGAACAACAGAACGCCCAACAAAAATCGGTTACATACTTTCTATTTAAATTGGGCAGTAACCAAAGTTGCGATAAAAGTGTTTTTAATCAAAGGAAGTTTTCTGCTTACCGAAGGTACCTAACAGAGAAAGTACATGATATATGTATGTAGTGAACATGGCTTGCAAAATCTTTTTCAAGTAAGTAGCATGATGGAAAGTTACCGACAGCGAATTAATGAGTTTTATGTTTGTTTCTCTGACGTTGCAATCGGATTAATGGGCGGGGTTGGTATAATTAAGATAAGAGCTACATGCTTGCAGGCACGCAAGATGTTAAACATTTCTTCCAGGTCATAAACTTTTATATTTTCGATGCTCTAGGCAGGACTGCATAAACATTAGCGCTATGTGATTAAATGTATGGAATGTAATTATGCTGTTGCCTTTCAATTAAAATAACAATCTCTCATGTTAGATGAATTAAAAAGCGGGCTTCTAATATCACACGACCTACTTACTCTCTCTCTCTCTCTCTCTCTCTCTCTCTCTCTCTCTCTCTCTCTCTCTCTCTCTCTCTCTCTCTCTCTCTCTCTCTCTCTTAACATTTTAGAGATTCCACGAACTCGTGTAAATGTTGTGTTATACTATCCATTTCATAATAATCGTTAGACAGTAATCATTTAGATTTAATAGCTAGAAGTTCTGTTACTAGTACAAGACCAAGACAAGTCACCTGTCCACGTATTAGGTCCACAGCTTAACTATTAGCGAAAGAGAAGCCCTTCGGAAAACTGTAGTGAGAGAGTTAGCGGGCGAAGGCCGATTCATAGCTGTCAACTGATAGCAACTTTTGAAAACCAATTCCTTAAATTTGAGTGAATGAATGAATTATTTATTTTGCATATTCCAAAATATTGCAATTTCTAATTTCCAACTTTAGGCTACATTTATTTGTCTTTACCTTGTTGCTACCTTGGCTTACATGATACCTATGTTTTGCAATGAAGCGTTATCTGTACGACACGTGGTGCTAGTATTTTTGCCTAGCACACGTCTGTGCAGCTGCCGGCCAGCTTTGCAAAAATGCTAGCGGACGATAATCAAGTAGTGGAGAAGGTTTTTAGATTCTTTTCTAGGTTAGACTTTAGGATTTAGTGAACGGAATTTTTGGTAGGTTGGATATATATTTGTTTTTATTTATTTTACTTTTGTTTGTTTTTTGTTATGCACGTGTATTTTTATAAGTTCAGTTACACTTTAATAGATTTTTAGAACGATTTATATCTGGCTTTTGCCATGACTAGTTTTTTAAATGGTCGCTGATAACCTCTGCAATTGAGCGCCCTTATTCTCATCATCATTCATTTATACATGACACCCTGGTCTTCTGCCCTGCCAGGTGACTCTTAACTCCATGCCTCGTTGTTATTTAATTAACCCCATTCTTCCCCCTCATCTTCCTTTCTTATATTCTTTACACTTCTTGCCCATTTTTATTTTCCTTTCTATAATAGCGCACCAATACTTTCTACCTTCTCTTTTTCTCCTTTCCTGTTAACATTTTTACAGCTCCTTTTCTCTACTTTTTCCCATTTATCCTCCCAAACCTTTTTTCTCCATATTGCAACCTCCTCGCATTCTGTTAAATAGTGTTCTATACTTTATTTACCACCACATAATTTACAATAGGATTAGGATTCACTACGGAGGGGATTCGGCACTTAGACCACTTTGTTGCTGGGTCCTTTGTGCCTATGCCTCCAAGTGGGGTACCCTCTGGAGGAAGGATGAGGTGAAAGGAGTAATCGGACGGCCGTCCAAAAGAACCACGACAGTGCAGAGGGCAGGGCCCCTACAATTTACTTAGAGACTTCCCCCGACAGGCCACGGAACGGACACGCTCCCCTACTGCGGGAAGACAACGAGCCCTGCAGCCAAGCCCCAAAGTTTCCTGGCTGAAGGTACCGAAATGGCCCCAGCAAAGAGGCGGAAACCGTCAACCAAACTATCGGAGGCCTTGCACCGCCGAGACACCCGCCGACACTTCTATCCTGAAAGTGACCGCCAGATGAGAGATGATGTGAAATGATAATGGAGATGAAATGGAGGGACAGGAAACTCGGGGGACGTAATTAACCTACACAGCATTCGCTGATATTTTACAACCAAGCCCCTCAAAATCCAACCTCTGTGGTCCTCGTCCCGAGGGGTGGGCAACAGGAAGTAGGGGACCGACTGATAGGGTGATGTACGGTGGGGACTTGGTGTACCCCAGGACCGCTACGGCTGCCGAGAAGGCCCATCAGTAACCCCGAAAACTGGCAGAAGAGGCTCTGGTATTTTCCCCCAGGGACCTACTACAGTAGGTACGGGATTGGCGATCCCGGGGTCCCTAGCCATTCACCCTCAATTCATCCCCTTCATCTCCATCAACTGTGCCACGTGTAGCTACTGCTTGTCAGTAAGCATCACTTTCTTCCTCTTCTAGTTCTTTATTATTCTTATTAGCACGTAAGGTCTTAGGTTTATAACTCGTGTCTCACCAGCAGGGATCTCTCCTATCTCCGTGGTTCTGTCCCACGGTTTTCAGCGCGGCTTCCGACATGTGTGCTCTCCGGAGGTCTCAAAAGTGAAGGTTGAGCGGACCCTTCGCACTGCCCCTATGTGTAGCCTTAGGCGCGGAGCCCGTCCACTCCGTCAAGTACACCCACGGAGCTCCTTGAGGGCCCGGTCTGTGTTAATCTCCCGACGGCCGTGTTGCCGTTGGGTTAGGATCACGGACCGGACGTGTTATCGCTGACGGAACCCCGGTGTAATCAACCACAAGTCCCCTGAATCCGCGTGTGCCCTTTATGCGCAGCGCGGCCTAAAGTGGGGAGCCACAGGCGGTTATTCCTGTGGTAGGGGCATAAAGCCGGGGTGTGCGTGGTGAACGGTTTACCCATACGGACAAGCAGTGGATTTTGAAGGGTAGATTTACTGAGGTACAAATGAGATCGGTTATGGGTGGGGTCCCCATGACGGCACAGACCGTGAAGATTCGGTGTCTTTCTTTCTTTAACCCCCGGATGGCAGGCTGACGCCGACGGTTCCAGATGGGGGTCTATATCATCATGTCTCCGCGCAAAACTTCCTTCATTGACCCTTATTTATTGATGACCTTGGCATGTGATGGCAAAACGTTTAAGGATATAAGTCCCTTCTACATAAAGCCTGAAATAGACAAAACCAGTGGCCCTGTAAAAAACGCTACACGTCTCCGGGACGGCAGCTTACTGTTAGAGACCTTAACTGCAGACCAGTCTAAAAAACTAAAAAAAGCGTCTTTGTTGGGTTCCTACCCTATCCGGGTAGCCCCACACAAAACGCTGAACACCTGTAGAGGAGTAGTCACCACCTCCAGCTTAGATGGTCTTGCTAATGAAGAGATAGTAAGTTGCCTCTCTGATCAACTTGTTTGTCAGGCGTACCGGCTTACCCGAAAACCAGATGGCAAGGAATACCCCTTACGTACACTGTTTCTAACTTTTGCTGGAACTAAGTTACCCGAATACATATATTGCGGCTATGAACGTGCTAGCGTCCGCCAGTATGTCCCGAACCCCATGCGCTGTTTCCAATGTCAGCGGTTCGGACATACTAAGGTCACGTGTACCAATCCTGCTCTTTGTGAGCAATGTGGCCTACCGAAACACGACGACCCAAACTGCAGTCGAACACCTTGTTGCGTGAACTGTGGCGGTAGTCATCCCTCCAGCTCGCGACAGTGCCCTAGATTCATGGACGAAAAAAGCATTCAGGAGCTACGTGTAAAAGAACGACTGACATTTCCAGAGGCACGACGGCGCTTCGAACAACTGAAGCCTGCTACCACTACTACTTGATATGCATTAGCAGCTCGCCGTACTCCTAATACCACTGTTGCTGTTCAACACGTCCCTGTCGCCCACGCATCCATGCAGACTGACTTTCTATCCGTTAAACCTACGCCTCAGACAGTTCGTATGTACACCAGCACTACATCCGCTTCAACCGTACAGACTCCAGCCACCAAGCCATCAGCGGGTAACAACCATCCCGTGGTAAATGTGAAAAACCGATCCCGACCAAAACATAGATCGCGAAGTCGCTCGCCTTCTATTAGATCCCGGTCTCGTTCTACGAGCCGTAGGAGTTCTGACTCCCGATCATCAGCGGAGTTACAGGAGGCTAACTATTTTCGAATCGTAGGGCCCAAGTCAGCCAAGGTCAAGAAAAAGGTTAAAACGGCCCATCAAAAACTCATTATGGAAATAATCCAGTGGAATGTCAATGGTTTTCGAGCTCGTGCTCAAGACCTACAACATTTAGTTTCTCAACGGTCACCGTCAATAATTTGCCTCTAGGAAACCCACTTACATCCCAATCACTCGTTACACCTTCACTCTTTTTCGGCATTTAGAAGCGATTCTCTTGCAGGTATGCGTGCAAGCGGTGGCGTTGCTACCTTAGTGGCGCCTAACATTTCGACCGCCCACGTTCCTCTCACCACACCATTGCAAGCTGTGGCCGTCCGACTACAGCTGGAGAGCATCAGTTTTACCATCTGTAACTTGTACCTGCCGCCGCTCAGTATGGTTCCAGAGCGGGATCTTCTAGCTCTATTGGCTCAGCTCCCCTCACCACCCCCCAGGGGCCTACTTCGGTAGGTACGGGTTTGGCGAACCCGGGGTCCCGAGCCAACAGTCTCCCTCGAGTGGGCTCCTCTTCGTGGTTGAGGGAGATGGTCAACAGGCCCACCCACGTGTAGGCCGTGCGTGGAGACCCGTGTTGGTGGAAAGGTTTGTCCTGGTAGTTGAGGGATGCGTATCTGAGCTCGTAACAGTTATTTTTTCTGAATTCGGGGAGGGTGCGCATTTCTAATACACTACTTTGGCTTCTGCTTCGCCTAAACGGGAGGTTAGGGACTAACCCACCCCTAATCAATCGGCCAGGACTAGGTATTGTACCGACCTCCAGGGTGAGTGGGACGGCGAGCTCGCTATATCCCCTGTGTAGCCCTGTCATCCCAGTGGGATGACCCCTTGTTGGACTCCGTGGTGGGTGGGGAGCACTGGGGGATGAAATTTAGACCAACTGTTATGGTTAACCTACACCCCCCAAAAAACAATAAACGTGGAAAGGATCGGTTTGAAAACAGTGTTAAACAAGTAGTTGAGTGTGGTCCTCGCTACTTAGTTATTAAGCGAACGGAGGAAGGTAGAACGTTTTCTACGGTTAATCCGTTTATTATCCAGAAAGGTCTTGACAATATAGCTGGTGCAGTTAAATCATGTACAAAATCTAGAAATGGCACGCTGCTGGTGGAAGCAACTACAGCATCCCAGGCAGCAAAGATACTGAAAGCCAACATGCTGGGCAGTTATCCAGTCAAAGTGGAGATGCATAGGACCCTGAATTCCTCGCGCGGTGTTGTAAACACTAGCGCGTTGGATGGAATGTCCAACGAGGATATTCAGGAGAACCTCCAGGAACAAGGCGTAACTGCAGTCTATCGTGTCCAAAGGAGAGAACGAGGGGATATGGTTCCTACTCGTACCCTGTTCCTGACCTTTGATCGGGTAGATCTCCCTCAAAGGATCAGGGCAGGATATGAAGTGATTGAGGTTAGACCATACATACCTAACCCTCTGAGATGCTACCAATGTCAGCGGTTCGGTCACACTAGTGCATTCTGTAAAGGCGCACCTACATGTGTCAGCTGCGGAGCCGGCATGCATGAAAATGCATGTACATCACCTCCGGAATGCGTAAATTGTAGCGGTGAACATCCATCAAGTTCACGAGAATGCCCCCGTTATATTGAAGAACGAGCTATTCAGGAGATCCGGGTTAAAGAAAAGGTATCCTTTTCGGAAGCCCGGAAACTTCTATGTATTCTCAAGCCCTCTTCAACCACTTCCCGTACCTATAGCTCTGTGGCGGCTACTCCGTCACCGAAACGGGAGGCTGGTACCCAAACATCTGATATAAACAGGGCAACAATATCCGAGAAAGTTCTAGTGCCTAGATCGCAACCAAGAGCATCAGTAACAACATCTAAAACTCCGAGAACACAGACTACTGAAAATATCAAGTCAGTGAAGTCGCCTGAGAAAGCATCCACTTCTAACAACAGGACGAAATTGCCCATTGTATACCAAGCACCAGAGATCAAGTTCAAGACGCAGTATGATAGAACTGCCTTCCTGAAAGAAAGCACAAAGTCTGCTCCAGAAAAGTCCAAGAAACGTAGCCCTAGAGCGTCTCCGAGATCATCGTCGGAGTCATCTTCTGGGGAGGACCACGACCGGCGACCGTCATCTACGTCGGTCGGAATTTCCAATCGCTTCGAGCCCCTCGAATCGAAAGTTGTAGAAGGAAAACCGTCCTCTTCCATAGAGGATATGGAGCAGGAAACAGCTGACCACGCTGCTACATCTGCAGCAAAGAAGAGGCAGGATAAACCTGCCGAAACTAGCCCTACACCAAAGAAAAAGGGCAAATTGATTCGGCCACCCATGAAGTCGTCTTAATGTAGACTACCTTTACATCTTATATCCCATAGTTCCAATGGCTATCCTACAATGGAACATACGAGGATTAAGAGCGCATCGACCAGAATTGGAACTTTTGCTCAGTAAGCATCACCCCTTAGTGGTATGCTTACAAGAGACTAAGCTACGACCACAAGACAACTTTAAAATCAGACGCTACACACCACTGAGGTGTGATGTTGAAACAGAAGAGGGCATTCCTGCACACGGGGGTACTATGATGCTCCTCAGGGATGACACATTTGTAGATCCGTTACAGCTACAGTCTGACTTACAATCTGTAGCTGTAAGGATTAAGCTGCCATCAATAGAATTTTGCATTTGCACTGTATATCTCCCGCCATCAGAAGACCTCTCGTTAGGTGACCTTGAAGATCTGGTTTCCCAACTTTCAACACCATTTCTAATAGTTGGAGACTTTAATGCCCATCACCCACTTTGGGGCTCAAATTGGGCATGTTCGAGAGGCAACCTCATTGCAAAATTCCTGGAGAGAAATAACTTGGTTCTCCTGAACACCGGAGAGCCCACATTCCTCTCAGACGCGTTTAACACCTATTCGCACATCGATTTGGCAGTGTGTTCATCCCAGTTAGCTGTTTCATTACAGTGGAATGTCATCTCTGATTTACATTCCAGCGACCACTTTCCATGTCTTCTTAGTCTCTTAGCACAAGATGTGTCTCCCGCACGTATCCCTAGATGGCGCTTTGATCGTGCCAACTGGAATCTTTACACCCAGTTGGCTGTCTTTGAATACAACGAGCACGATTCTATGAATGATTTAGTCGATCATCTCACAGAGAAAATTCTTTCCGCTGCAGAACAGTCTATTCCACGTTCGGCTACCCAACCCGGTCGATTGCCTGTCCCATGGTGGACCAACGACTGCCGGAATGCTATTCGTGCTCGTAGACGTGCTCTAAGGGTATTCCAACGACACCCTACGCTAAGTAATCTAATTGAGTATAAGAAAGCGCGTGCAAAATCTAGGCAAATAATTAAGGATAGCAAAAAGACCTCATGGAACAAATTTGTATCATCCTTTAACAGATGTACACCCTCATCTGTTGTATGGGATAAATTAAGGCGCGTGGCCGGAAAATCAACCCACCTGCCAATCGCTGGTCTGAAAACAACTGCAGGAGTTGTTGTTGATCCGTTTGTTGTGGCTAACACCTTCGGCTGTGCTTTCGCTCAGGTGTCTAGCTCATGCAATTATGCTCCTGAGTTTATCTCAATTAAGACTCAGGTAGAATCTCAAGGTTTCGTGTTTAGTTCCAGAAACCTTGAAGACTATAACCGCCTCTTCATCTTGGCAGAGCTAGAACACGCTCTTTCGTCATCGCGACTAACAGCACCAGGACCGGACGGAATCCACGTTCAAATGTTACAGCATCTCTCACCTGAAGGTAAGGCATTCCTGCTCGAGGTCTATAACCGTGTATGGGTTGATGCCACGTTTCCTGAAAAGTGGCGAGAAGCTACCATTATACCTATCTTGAAAGCTGGCAAGGACCGTCACCTCCCTTCTAGCTACCGCCCTATTTCCCTCACCAGTTGCGTATGCAAGGTGATGGAACGCATGATAAATGGGCGGTTGGTATGGTGGCTGGAAACGCACAACCTACTGAATAACATCCAGTGCGGTTTCCGACGACGCCGTTCAACAGTGGATCATCTTGTGTCCATGTCGACACAGATTATGAACGGATTTCTTAAGAACTGTCAAACAGTCGGAATATTTTTTGACCTCGAAAAGGCTTATGATACGTGTTGGCGGGCAGGGTTGCTACGTACTCTGCACACCTGGAATATACGTGGACGCCTACCACTCTTCCTTCAGGAATTCCTGAAAGACCGCGTATTCCGAGTAAGGGTTGGCTCGGTTTTTTCGAAACTTTTTGTTCAAGAGAACGGTGTACCACAGGGATCGGTACTAAGTGTTACGTTGTTTGCTATTGCGATTAATTCTATCTCGAAATGTGTACCTCCAGGTGTCTCGTCATGCCTATTTGTAGACGACTTTGCCGTCTACTGTACATCTCAGCGCACTCCGTTTTTAGAGCGCCGTCTTCAGACCACCTTGGACAACCTTAAGAGTTGGAGTTTAAAAAACGGCTTCCGTTTTTCCGCTGAGAAAACCATCTGTGTAAACTTCTGGCGTCAGCAGAGTCGACTACCTCCAAGGCTCCGGCTAGGCGCTGATCTACTACCTTTTGCAGATGAGGCGAGGTTCCTTGGATTGATATTTGATAGAAAACTTAGTTGGTCGTCGCATATAGCACAACTGAAAGCACGATGTGACCGATCTTTGAATATCTTGCGGGTACTAAGTGGGAAATCGTGGGGAGCGGATCGTGCAGTGTTATTGCGAATTTATCGGGCACTCATCCGTTCCAAATTAGACTATGGTAGTATCGTTTATGGCTCAGCACGACCATCTGTGCTGAAGAGATTAGACACAGTCCATAACTGTGGCAAACGTATAGCTGTTGGGGCATTTCCAACGAGCCGAGTTATAAGCCTGTATGCTGAGTCTGCAGAACCTCCTCTGCAGTACAGGCGCAACATGTTATTAGCCAATTATGGCTGTGGACTTAATTGCATGCCCACACATCCATCGTTTACGCCGTTCTTTAATACCCTCATGGACGTGCGTTATAGGAACACTACTATTAAACCAAAGCCACCTGGTTTTCGTTTCCGGGAGCTCCTTAGACATCTTGATACTGACATGCCCAAGATGTATCCTAGGGGGGAGAGGACATACCCTCCTTGGTTGTATAGAGCGTCCCCGGTTGATCTGGGCATGACTAAATATGATAAATCTACCATGTCTATGTCTAGTATCCGCACATGTTTTTTAGAATTTTTATCGCGATATGAGGACCATTTTGTAATTTATACTGATGGCTCCAAGAACTCAAATGGCGTTGGTTGTGCTTACGTGTGTGGAACCGAACCCTATACATTCGGATTCCACACTAGCACCTCCATTTTTACTGCAGAGCTTTATGCAATATACCGGGCCATTTTACACGTACGCCGACGAAAGTTGGGGGACTGCTTAATCCTGAGTGATTCCCTCAGTGCACTTCAAAGCCTACGGCAGCTGTACAACTACCACCCTATTGTGCAGCGTATACAGGATGCCCTCCACGTTTTACACGCTTCTGGCGTTAACGTGGTGTGTGCATGGATCCCTGGTCACGTAGGCTTGCTGGGGAATGAAATGGCGGATTCAGCAGCCAAGACGGCTAAAATGAAGTCCAGGGTTAAAATACCATCTGTGACATCGGAAGACTTTAGGGCCGAATTGCGGAGAGCTGTGCAAACCTGCTGGCAGGAAGAGTGGTATGCTCTCCGCAATAATAAACTTAGATCTGTCAAAGAACTTCCGATTCCCTGGGTTACCTCCTGTCGGTCATCTCGTCGCGAGGAGGTGAGTTTGGCTCGGTTACGAATTGGGCACTTCATTTTTACGCATAGTTTTCTTTTTAAAAAGGAGCCTTCTCCACTGTGTCCGTTTTGTAATGAAGCGTTGTCTGTACGACACGTGCTGCTAGAGTGTTTTCACCTAGCAGACCTTAGGACGTCTCTGCAGCTGCCGGTCAGCTTTGCAGACATGCTAGCGGACGATCACGCAGTAGTGGAGAAGGTTTTTAGATTCTTTTCGAGATTAGATTTTAGGATTTAGCAAATAGAATTTATGGTTTTTGGATGGCATTTTTATTTTATTTATTTATTTATTTTTTTTCAACGCGTATGTATTTGTTGTCTTTTTTAACATAGTTATACTGTTTTAGAATGATTTATATCTGGCTTTTGCCATGACCAGTTTCTTTTAAAATGGGCGCTGATGACCTCTGTAGTTGAGCGCCCTTATACTCATCATCATCATCATCATCACTCCCCTCACCACTACTCCTTTTGGGAGATTTGAATGCCAAGCACTCGCTCTGGGGATCAGACACTGATGACGCCCGTGGATGCCTCCTCGTAGACGTCTTCGATAAGTCTGACCTGCTTCTGCTAAATACTGGTGACCCGACATTCCTATCATCCGCTTATGGTACACAATCCGTACTAGACCTTTCTTTTTGCAGTCCGTCATTAATAACACTACTTGAGTGGTCAGTACTCTCCGACCTCTTTGGCAGTGAAATAGTGACTGCACCGAGCCGTACAATCAACCTTTCACCGCAGCCGAGCTTGCCCATTCTCTGGCGTTAGCAAAGGATTCTTCTCCAGGTCCCGATGACGTACACCGACAGATGCTGCTACATCTTCCATCTGAGGCGCTATGTTTCCTTTTAAACATCTATAACCGCATTTGGCATGAGCGGGTTTTCCCTTCCTCCTGGCGAGAGGGTATCGTCATCCCCATCCCTCGACCCGGAAAGGACCGCACGCTACCATCTAGCTACCGCCCCATTTACCTAACGAGTGTCATCTGTAAGACGTTGGAGCGAATGATAAACGCTCGGTTAAATTGGTGGCTAGAAAAACATAACCATCTGTCCAAATTGCAATGCGGTTTTCGTCACCATCGCTCAAGTGTCGATAATCTAACACACCCTGAGGGGTATATTTCCGATGCCTTTCTACTGAAACAGCACGCCGTGGGCGTGTTCCTCGACCTGGAGAAGGCCAATGACACCACTTGGTGGAACGGCATACTCCGTAACCTTCATGGTTACGGTATGCGTGGTCATCTACCCGAGTTTTTATGCAATTTTTTAAAACTTCGCCGTTTTCGTGTGCGCATAGGAAAAACGATATCCCAGGAGCGGATACAGGAGAACGGTGTACCTCAAAGGTCGATTTTGAGCGTCACCCTTTTTGCCGTAGCGATTAACGGCATCACTAGTGCCGTTAGAAGTGGAATTCCATCATCCCTCTATGTTGACGACTTTGCAGTCTATTATAGGTCTGCCAACATAGATCAAATTGAGCGCCAACTGCAGCTGACCATTACCCAGCTAGCAGCTTGGGCGCTTAAACCGGCTTCCGTTTTTCAGCTGCGAAGACGCAGTGTATCCACTTTCACCGCCTACGACGTATTCACCCGCCTCCTGAGCTTTATTTGAACGGCGCACCCCTGCCATTTGTCTCGCACCTGAAGTTCTTGGGCCTCTACTTGGACCGACAACTAAATTGGGAGCACCAAATTCGTCACCTTCGAGCCTCTTGCGATCGTTCTCTTCGGGTGCTGAAGGTATTATCAGGAGCATCTGGGGAGGGCGATCGCACGGTAATGTTGAGGTTATACCGCTCTCTGGTTCGGTCCAAGCTGGACTATGGCAGTTTTATTTATGTCGCAGCGACCGCCTCTAAACTTCGCCTTTTAGACACCGTGCATCACACTTGCCACAGGAGCTTTCCGCACCAGTCGAGTCGACTGCCTGTATGCAGACTCAGGCGAACCTCCACCCCATATTCGTCGCTCGCTGTTACTGTGCTCATACGTGTCGAAGTTGGCAAGTTATCACAATCATCCTTGTTTCAAACCAGTTCTGTGTCCAGATTTAGTCCACCGTTATATGCGCCCTGGTTCTCGGACACGCCCCGTGGGAATAAGATTTCGGGATCTCCTACATTCGCATGGCCTCCGAATGCCTCGCGTGGAGAGGTCGTCCATCTGCCCCTATCCTGCATGGCAGCTCGATCGTGCGCGGTTCGATCTAACTCTTTCAAACAACCCTAGACTCGCTACTCCACATTCGGTGTTCCAACAACTTTTTGCCGAACTACTGGGCCGTTACCCTAACTATGTTCCGGTCTTTACAGACGGTTCTAAGTTAGGTAGCACTACGGGTTGCGCGTTCTTTATTAACGGTGAGGCTCATAAATTTCGTCTTGTGGACTCCACTTCGGTCTTCTCAGCAGAGCTGTATGCCATCCTCTATTTGCTCCTTTTTATTTGCAAGTTAGCTCCTGGCTCTTTTATTGTCTGCACTGATTCTCTGAGTGCTCTTCAGGCCTTGCAACAGCACACCGCCGCTCACACCCTCGTTTTAAAAATACAGGCCCAGATCTCGCAAATGCTCAGGCGCGGGTACAATTTTGTTTTTACTTGGACCCCAGGCCATGTGGGGATTTCCGGAAACGAGGAGGCGGACGCGGCTGCAAAGTCAGCTTGCCGTTTGCCCCGGAGTTTAACAACTACTGTGCCATACCAGGATGTGCAACGCTTTTTTCGTCGCCAACTCCTCTCTGCTTGGCAGCACTCCTGGACAGCTTTGGAAGGCACACAACTCCGGGCAATTAAAGAGAGCGTACAACCCTGGCTAACCTCCTGCAGGGATAACCGGCGAGACGAGGTGATGCTCACCCGGCTGAGAATTGGGCACACACGAGCTACTCATGGTCATTTGTTGAGAGATTAGATTGATTTGCGTTCAGTAGGTTCACTTGTAGACAGAAAAGGCTGTGAACATTGAACAGGTCCAGAGGTATAAAGTTTAATAGCATATATATGTACAAAAGTTAACATAAGACACATATTATAGTATACAGGCAATATGAAGAACATTATGGAATAAAAAGCAGGGATAATTATATATGATACAAAATCAAACATTTTTTAATCCAGCTTTCACTTGGCTTATGCCAGTACGTCTCAACCTTTTTGCAATGGATACCATTCTTGTTATTTCTTAAATACATATACATTAAAAATAAACTTTCAACATACATCAAAGATTTATTGGTAATGCTTTGTTATTGGAACAGTTAGATACTACTTACAGAGCTACAGAATTATCAGGATAATTTGTCATTCAGATAATCTTGTACAGAATAAAAAGATTTTTAGCAAAGGTAGTCTCTAACAGCATTTTTAAAAGCACTGAAATTATCAATTTTTTCTTTAAGAACATTAGGAAGTGCGCCAAATATTTTGATAGTTTCATAATACACACCTTTCTGGAAGAAATTTAGCACTGAGATCATGGATATTATACTTTTGTGTAGTGTTTATTCTGTGAATTACATTATTTGTTGCAAATAAGGCACAACTAGATAGCTGATGCTAAAATTAAAGAGGGAGAAGTTGACTGATAATGAAAACAATTTGTTTTTGAAATCAACCTACATGAGAAAGAAGAATTAACACCAATTTCTTAAGATAAGTGACGCCTTTTGTTACTAATGTTTATATTTGTGTAATTAAAGAGGGAGTATTTGTTGGTCCACAAATTAGGAAGTTGATTTCTGATACCTTCTTTGAAGAAACAATGACATAATGAAAAACAGGCATGGGTTGGTTTTAAGAGTGTCATCAAAAACTTTCTGGGAATTTACAAGGATCCAAATTACAAAAAATATTATAGAAAATATGCTTGAGGACTTTCGAAAGCTTGGTATAATATGAGTGTGAAAGTACACTTCCTGCACTGTCATTTTGACTTTTATTTCCCCAGAAAATCTCGGCTGTGTTAGTGAAAAGCAGGGTAAAGATTTCACCAGGACATAAAGGAAATGGAGAGATGCTCCCAGGGAAAGTGGAATGTGAATGTGATAACTGATTATTGCTGGTTACTGAACAGAGGTGTAGCAAATTCTTTCCATAGTAAGAACTCTACAAAACATTCATTTCATTTCAAGGCAGTATGTAAAAAACTGGTTATATATTAAAACTTAAGTGATGACGTGAAACATTAGTTAATTCTGAAAAGTGTTGTGTTTGCAGTTATGGATTTATTAACTTATGTTTAATAATATAACTAAATTCGATAGAGGCTAGCATAAAAGTGCAAGTTTGCTACTTCCTTCTATTGGTATGTGATGGAAAAAAACTAAGTTCATATTCTGATTCAGCAAACTCAAATTAGGGATAATGACATTAAAATAAACACCCCAGAGAAAAGGTTAAATTTTGCATATCAGTGTAATCTGAATGTCAAATTATCTTGATAATGCTTATCTAGCTCTGGGACAGGAATTCTCTTCGTAGTTAATTTCTCTCCATCTTAATCAGCCACACGTTTGCGGCGCAATTTGGTGCCTTATTTCTCTTTGAGATGGGAAGCACGTTGACTGTTTCGAAGACCCACATCGAGAAGCCAAATATAACAGGGTTAATTCGTTGTATTTTGAGTTGTTTCTGGATGATTGTGTTTGATTAAATAAGAGTAATGAGAATCTAATTTTCAGGCGCGGTTCAGAATAAAGTTTCGGAGAAGTCAAATTTTGTAACTATTTAATTGTATTATTTGGATTACATTTTACTTGAACTTCCTTTCCCAGTCACTTGCAGGTTACTTCCAACATATCGATAAATTCTTACTTTGTTATATTTAAACAGTTCCAACTATTACATAAAAGTTCTTGATCCTCGGCCACTATTCATCACACTCACGATTACAAAACATCTCTACCAAGATTATTGATTTTTCAAAACTATCGTTACTCCTCTCTTAATTTTGTGATTGGCCGATTTAAATCCACGTCACAACATTACGTCATACAATTATTACTACGGCCAATCACAAAATTACATATATTTTTACTTATTTAAATTACTAAATAGATTTATATAATCATTTTTTTATAAATTTATAAACTTTTCATAACTTTTCTAAATATAACTCGAAACTACTGTTACAGCTCTGTAGAATCTAGCTATTTTATAATAACAAATCATTGCCAATTTACGTTTGATGCCTGTTTGTATGTGTATTGAAGAACTGATAATATATGACATTATTGCAAATCCAATATAAAATGTTTAAATGTATGGGCAAAAGCCAAGTGAAACCTAGCACACAAAAGAGTAAAGAATGTGTTTTCATATACACATTTGCTAGTCTTCTAACTGTAGCAGAATGTTTCATTTTGTGCCACATTTAATTATCTCACCTTGATTTTCATGTTGTCTGTGTATACCAATAATATAGAAAATTTTACTTTTTTTCTGTGGTTTTCATTTTAATATGTCAATATCCCTAATTTGAATAAGGTGAATCAGAATATAACCCTAATTTTTCTCTATCATGTACCAATTTCTCACAGTAGAAGAAATAGTAAAATATGAATTTTTGTACTCAACTCTATTGAATTTATATTATATTATTACATAAATATTAATAAATCCACAACCATCAACAAAATGCTCTTCATAACAAACATATTTCACATCTGTTATAAATAATAGTGTACAGTTGAACATTAAACCAGTTTTTGTTAACACTCATTTTGGAATGGACATATTTCCGCTTGGTTTATGTCTTGGTGAAATCGTTTACTCCAAATGAGAGTGCAGGAAATATACTTTCGCATTTATATTGCAACCCAGCTTTCAACATTACTTTAACATGTCCTTTACAATATTTTTGCAATTTGGATCCTTGTAATTATTCAGAAAGTTTTCCATGATGCTCTCATAACCAATCCATGCCTCTTTTTCAGTATCTGTCATCATTACTTGAAATAACAAATCAGAAATCAAATTCCTTATTTGTAGCCCAACAAATATTCCTTCTTTAAATTTAAAATGACATATTTCAGGCAACTTCTTGCAGATTTATTTCTAGCAGTTCTCATTCTTATTAAAAGCCTTAATAAATTGCTTCATTAAGCCCAATTTTATGTGTTAAGATGGTAAGAGAACATGTTTTTGTAGGCAATCATAAATATTTTTCACTCCTGGCACCAGAATGTCTCTCTGCTTTCAAATTTTCCTTCTCCAGTGCTCAGATCGGACACTAATATCCCACTCACAAATAAAACATGGCATTTTGGTATAGACTGATTGCTGACCTAGTAGCATGCCAGTAACTTTTAAATCTCCACATATCTGCCACTTATTTGGATATTTGATATTTTCCAGAAGTAATTTTAGATTACAATGTGTTTTCCTTGAGGTAAACTGAATGGGCTACTGGAAGTGATGCATATTTATATCCATTAAAACACATTACACCTTTCCTTCTAATTTTAGTATTGTCTGCTGCACTGGTGTCACTGTTGTGGCACATATTAATTTCAACAAAGAAATTATTAAAATTTCTTAGTTACATGCAGACCTACATTAAATCATTATAGGTATAATTGATAATCTTTAAAAAAAAATGGTACGTAGTAGAAAAAAAATGATTATAGTTTTGCAATCAGCACATCAAATTTAGTAAATTACACATATTTTGGAGGGAACACCAGAATCACCCATATCAGTGTAATGTATCTTTGGTGTACAATATTCAGGTTAGGTATATCCCATTAAACTGTACACTTCTTTCACATGTTCAGTGTTCAGTCTTTGTGACTATTGGTGAACTTACTGAGTGCAAATCAATCTAAACTAATCTAATTCATTCAGCCAGTTCAATAGATATATGAGTTAACGTTCAAGATTAAATCCCCTGCAAACAACACAAAATTCACATCATAATTTGCATAAAGACTGTATGAAATTTTTCACACTTGTTTCCATCATATTTGGAATGTCATTCACTAAATGTAAAATGACACGAATTTCTACCTATTGGTAGATTCCTTTGATTATGTATGAAGAAATATAAGGTATTTCTAAGAAAAGTAAGATGCAACTATAACACATGCAGTTTAAAATCTATCGACTACAATAAGAAAATCATTACAACTAGTGTAATCATATGCAGACCACTGTGGTGTAGGGCAGCATGTCTGCCCCACATTCAAGAGGTCCAGAGTTTGAGTCTCAGTCAGGATGAGTTACTTTCTTCTCATTTATTTACAGACACTCTTGAAAGTTCAAACCATCTTCATTTAGTGTCTAGGTAACTTTTCATTTTTATTTAAATGAAAATTAGGTTTCCATTTAGTACGTATACAAGTATAACAATTTGTAACTTAAAACTTCACCTTTCTTATAAGAAATTATACTTTTCTTGTAAATTGTCTGGGATTGCGATGTCAGGTAAAACTTTTACACATCCTCAACCGGCGGATGTTTGTTTGCTGCACTGTTAATAGCTTCATATTTTACGTATTTTCATTTAGTACCTTTTATTTGGGATTTTTGGTTTATGTGTTACATTTTCATTTTGTATTTTTTAATATGCGGCTGGTTGGCAGATTGGTATCTATCTATTGTTCAGCAGTTGGCAGTGAAGGTATTTGTTCTCTTGCTCTCCAGTATTTTCGTATTATGTTGGTCTGTTGACTAAAGGTTGGGTAGCAGAGCAGATTATTTCCATCCCTATCTTCTTTAGGTGTACAGAAGGGACACCGAGATCTCACCGTACCAATCCAGAATTAATGGTTATTGAGATATTCCTGGCCTGTTACAAGCCTAAAAGTTGCCACAAAGGAATCTCTTGGTAGTGAATTGACTCTAGTTATGCTGTTACATGAACATTCCCAGAGTTTCCTTTTGTTTGTTATACATGACCTCCTTTAATTTTTTAAATGTTGATATAATTATTCTTTTGATAGAGCGATGACTTATTGGATCAAATTTCTTGGCTAGAATTTCAGCAGCAATGTACTGGTATCCATTTAAATATTAATATTTTATTTAAATTAATTGATTTATGATTTTGTGGTATTCAGAGATATTTAGGTTTTTAGATGTTATTACAGCTATTATGGATATTATAGCTGTTTTAGAGTCAGATAGTAATCTAATTTTTTTTTTCAAATGAATTTATTTGATATCTAAGATAAGACCATTATATATATTGTATTATATCTTATATCTTATATATATAAGATATTATATCTTATATATGTAAGTTAAGACCATTGCTTTCTTTTGGAGTACCTATGGTTTAGAGAGAAGAGACAAACCATAGTAATGCTGCTACTTTTGTTGGTGTGATTTGAATTGATAAAAAGCAAATTGTATATCAGCCATTTTACCTGAGACCCAATGTACCAATCCCTGTATGGCCAGAAAATCTTGAACAGTTTTTATCCGAGTCTGATATAGAAGGGGGAGGGGAAATATTGGGGCAGTGACTATATAGAAGAACTATCTGCTACAGAACATAGGTATTTTAATCAGAGTGAATTAAATGACTTAGTGAGGGATCTTACCCTCTCTATAGATTTAGCTGACTTGTTAGGCTCTAGACTCCAAAATAAGAATGTGCTTTGTCCTGAAACATCATTCTATTGATACCAAAAGTCTCAAAGTGATTTTAAACACTTTTATATCCAAAGATAGCTATCTTATATGGTGCAATAATGACAAAGAGCTTATTCTAAAACTTGGACTTAGAAACTATAAACCAAGTGAATAGAGATTATTCATTGATGCTTCAAGGGGAAGTTTAACGGGTGTCTTCCTACATAACGGAAATTCTTTTGGTTCAGTGCCTGTTTCCTATTTGTGATCCTCAAAGAATCATATGCAAATTTTCAACTCAGGTTATTGTGAGTGAATTACATTGAACACAACTAACACAAATTATTATTATGTTGATGGGTCAACCATCTGGGTTTACCAAATTTTGTGGTTTCTTCGCCTATGGGATAACAGGCTGGCCACCTTGAGAAAATTTGGAAGTGCGCTCTAAGAAGATTGTGTTTCAAAGCCTTAAGAGTCCTTCTAAAGTTGTAGTGTCACCTCTCCACATTAAAGAGGTGGGCCCAGAATACTTCCTTGTGGAACACCAGAGAGGATGGGTAAAATATCAAAGTGCACAATCCAGATCGCAACCAATAGTGTATACCTCAGACTTTCCTCAACACGCTCAACTAACTATTGCACATTTTGCTCATGTTGCAATCCTAAGTAAAAGCAGTTATGAATCAGCAGATGAGAAACTTTATGGTTCGGCTTTATGGTTCAGATCTTAATTTACACATCTTATTTTATCAATTTTCCATGATGATGAATGTTCACCTCCAGTTACTTGTTTGAAATAGTTATAATTAAAAGCATTGTTAAAATTGAAGTTAATTTCATATTAAAAGATTTATTGAGTCATGTTTTATGACAATATGAAACTTCATTTACTACAACTATTAAAATCAAAAATGTTTTTGGAATTCGTCCCAGTACCATCCTCAGCTCATTGGCAACTGACCACTATCGTCACAATTGGCCATCATGTTGATAACTTGTAACTGGCTCCCTTTCTCAGAATATCTCCTACCTAAGTGCATTAAATCATTCACTGATGCCACATCAATATTTAAAACATGGAATTTTCTTAACAATTAAAATCTTCTCCCAAGTTGTAAGTTCAAGTTTCATTGTTAATGGTTTCAGTAATTTAATCTCCTCTCTGATATAGTGGTTCTCATTCCAGAAAAGAGAAGCAACTGTTAACTTTTCTATTTCCTTATATTTTATGTTTCTTTAGTGTTCTGTTAATCTAATTTTTAAATTTCTTTTTGTCTATCCAATATAGGATTTGTTATAGTCCTCACCATCTATCCTATGTATGCCTGACTTCTGTCCTAGTGCTATTGTGTTTTAAATATGTGTGTAGTTTGATAGAGTCGACATAAAAATTGAATGCCTCTTCCGGGATCCGAACCACAGGATTCCGACCATGGCATTGAATTTTTCATGTCGACTCTATCAATCCAATACCTTAGCCTGTATATGGCTAGTGTGAGGATATGCTTGATTTCCATTAATTAACTGAAATAATGTGTTTAGTGTTTAATGTCTGGTTTTACTACATGTGTCACTGCAAGCTGTGACTGAGACGATGGGGGTAACTGGAGATCTTGGAGAAAATCCGCCTGAGCGCCATGTTGTCCAACACAATTCTCACTTTGCGGTCATCTGGGATTGAACACGGGCTACCATGGTGAGAGTTAAGCGGTCTAACGACTCATCCATGGTGTGGCCATTGACTATTTAACAGCTTCTTGAGTGAGAATCTGTTTTGTGGTGCTAGTTTGCTGTTACATCTTTAAATATTCGTCCAAACTTAAGAAATTCAAATTAATTGAATGTAAAATTTTTGTATTTAAAGTATTTATCTGTCTTTTGAAGAGCAGTGAGCTGTCTTAAATCTAGAGATATGCTGTTAAGTCTATGAATCAAGCTTCTAAGAGTGGTTAATAGATATGAAATAGGATTGAAACTATTGTACTTTATGTAATTATCTGTCTGAGTTGGTTTCCTATAGATTCCAAATGTTATATTATCATATTGTTGCATATTCATTAAGTCCAAGAAAGATAATTGATTCTCTTCCTCTTTTTTCATTGCAAACTTTATGTGATGATCTTATGTATTTAGCAGTTTTAAAGATTCAAGTAAAAACTTTTGCAGGACTACAGAAATATATCATCAATGTATCTGGCCCATAATTTATACAAATATATATATAGACCTTTGTGATATGTGCCTCTAAATTGCACATAAACAGATCTGCTCAGAAAGGTTAAAGTGGATTACCCATGGCTAGGTTTTTTTGTTTACTTACTATATTTTTTCATTGAAATGTGAAGTAATTTTCTTCAACACACAGCATCATTAATGGTATGGTTTGATCTACTTCCATATTGTTGATCTAGATCTTGAAGGACTGTAGCCATGTTTTTAATTAGCTTAGAACTTTATCTGCCGGAATGTTCGTAAAGAATGTTTCAACATCCAATGACACCTGAATATCATTAGTTAGAATGTGTTTATTTTATATATTAAATTTTGAGGTTTAGATACACATAAGCTGTAAAATTTTGTAAAGAAGCTTAATCTTTCTATAATCCATTTAGCTACATGGTACTTTCAACATAAATAAAATAAAATGTGTAGTGTCCAATGCCCACTTTTACTACAAGCAGAATAAAAGACAGTGACACTGATGATACAGGAGATGAAGGTGGAGCACTAGTGGAATGAGATGGGGGTGGAGGGAACTGGAAATCTCGGAGGAGACCTGCCCCAGCGCTGTGTTGTCTACCACAAATTTCACTTTGCGGTCACTTGGGATCCAACTCAGGCTGCCTTGGTGAGAATCGAGCAGTCTAACCACTCGGCCATGGTGTGGCCTTACTTCAACATGGGAGAAAAATTTTTATTGTTAAGAACATTTCCCATATAAATTTGAGTCAAACTAGTTATCAATGCTCCATTTATTGCTAGTATTTACCTAGAACGTGTTTCATTAGGACCTTCCTAACATCATGAGCTGTTCCATTACTACTTAACTGAAAGTACTGAATCCTTCCTATTGTGCTTATTTCCTGTGCTTCCATGCTTCAGTTTTATTTTCCTGTTATTAAGTGAAGTGAAGTGAAGAGTGAAGTTTTAAGTTTTATGAAAATGTGACTGAATAAGTCTTTTAATACAAACCTATTTTTAATGACAGCATTTCAATTAATGACCAAATTTGCAGCATCTTCTAAATTGAAAAGGTCTTTCAGTAAATTCTGAATCCTGGCATGCTGTACCAACTATATATGTGCATCCTATCTGGAAGCATTTTTCCTCTAAACATTGATAGTTTGAGTTTATACAAATTTAACTGTATTATTTTTGACTACTTTTCTTAAGAAACTCTGCACATTTCCATCATTTACATAATTCTCAGAATAGGTGTTGATTTGTTCTTCTGTCAACTATGTGTCGACTCCCTCTGCTATACCTTTTGAATGCAATTGTAGGATGAAATTAAACTTTTAAATTTTTACTTCTCATTGAAATCAGATTGTAAGAAATCATTTACCTCATTAAATTGATTAAAATGTTCCTCAATTTTATTTCTCCCAAAGGGTATAATAGATTTTACCTTAAATTTGTTCTCATACAATATTTTCCCATGCTCATTGGGTGGATTTGCTTTGCATTACCATTGTTACTGTTAGTAACAGTTAGGTATGGTCCGGAGTCGAAATGATATAATATCTTATAATTCATATTACTTGATACATTTTTCAGGATAAAAGTTACTTTCTTCAGTACTCACATCACTGCCTTACTTAACTTACATAGACCTACATGGTTATTCATCATGAACCCTAGAGGGTGGCTTATAACTTTTATAGCTTAGTCAGTTCTTTGAGAAATGGATTTATTTAACCCAGAAAACAAACAAAAATTAATTTAAGGGTGCCATTTAAACTAAATATAAAATATAAAAGGTACATAACTGAATTATACAGCAGGAATTTCTACTAAGAGCACATAAATTATAGTTCCTTCGCTGTCTTTTAGAGTTAGCCAATGCCAACAAATACTTTAGCTCCAATGTGTAAGGACTATGATACAATGAAGCACAAAATTAATGTAATTTTGAGTTGAACTAATACTAAATGCTCCACTTATTGCTAGTACGTGTTTCGTTAGGGAAATCCTAACAAAACACATTCTAGGTAAATACTAGCAATAAGTGGAGCATTGAGTATTAGTCGACTCAAAATTATATCCTAATGAAACGCGTTCTAGGTAAATACTAGCAATAAGTGGAGCACTGAGTATTAGTTTGACTCAAAATTATATTAACTACATTAGTTACCTGGATAAGATTTTTTCTGGAGCTTCCTTATCCTAAAAGATGAATGGTAGGTCTAAGCTCTAAGGACCTTGGCTTAATTACTTCACTCATTTTCATTCATTGCATATCATGTATACTGTAGGTCATTAATTAAAAAAGGAATATATTAATAAAATTTCCAAACAAATAAGGCATGCAGTTTGTGACAGCTGTTGTCATTCTGTTTCCTTTCTCCCTTCGACCTCATGCGTGAGTGTTTGGATTTAAGTGGTTGGTGACAAAGTGTTAATAAAATCTCCTAGGATGGTAGGCAAACCTAAACATACTTAAAAGATGGATTAAACTTATGTTCCCTTCAGTGGCAATTCCAAAATAATTTTTTAGCCTGCACGCTATGCTAATCAGTGGTTGAACTGAATGGCCGAGTATCCTTCATTGATTTTCTCTGAAACAGTAGAGATTTTGTTGTTATTGCATTCTCTTCATAAAATCTACCCTTGCTGAAAATATTTGTTCATATTTTAATTTTACTGGGTACTAATGTGCCAGCTGAAAATGTATTGAAATTTAAAGTAAAAGCTGAATTTCTATGATGATAAATTGTCTATCTTGTATGTTTTCATATATAAAAATACATAAAGTTAAATAAGAAACTGGAGTGCCTCAATGGCTTCTTAAAGAACATTTAAAAATAAATTTACTTTTTGTGTGAATATCTGTAATACAAAAATACTTTCATGATGATGATAATAATGCTGATAATAAAAGAACAAGAAAATGATCATCATCCACCATTGGAGTGGAAGAAATAAGACATAAACCAACTTTCTCAAAGTAAACAGTAGTTTGAGATGGATTATTTTAAAACATCTATATCACATTCTTGGAAAAATAGTAGGCCTTTTATTGCTTTTAATTTTGTTTCTGACTTGTGCTGACAAACTCACGGACAGAAAGGTTACATGATTTGCATTTTTGAGTGAAATACTACATGTGACTGACACTATTATAAAATTTATAACCGCTGTTGGGTATATTATTTTGGTTATTGGAATTTCGTGTAAGTATAGATTTAAACATTAAACGTGGACCTTTTATGGGCATCCTTTTTTAAACAAAGCGTACTGAAATATATAATATATTCAAGCTTTCTAGGGGATTAAACATTTATGTTAATTCCCAAAGATTCACTGAGATCTGTTTTGATAATTTAATATAATAATGTATACAATAAATGACTTTTTAAATACAGATATTAATTTTTATCAGCCAGCTTTTAGTTATAGGCATATTGTGAGATTGGCAGCCATGGAAACGCATTATCTTATTTTACTACGCACATCGACAGGGTCACGTGATTTAGTCCTGATTGGTAGATAATTGCGTAGGTAGTGGTTGGTAGCCAATCAAGGCATGCGTTTGCATGCTGGGTAAGAGTAGCGTGGGTTACGCATTCAGAGATGTCGGAAGTACAGAATGGTCAAGAAGTGTAAGGGTTATGGAAGTTCAAGAAAAGTTTTGTATCAAAGTGTAGTGTGTGCATCAGTAAGTAATAATTGAAAATCGTAAGTTTTTAATGTATAATATTCGATCAGTGGTTAATATTTCATAGGTAATGTTTTAAATATCGGTTTATCGTCTTATTTTTTAATATACAAGTATGGCGAATGGATTTTCTTAGGAAGGGGGTGACGCTAAGTGCCATATCACAATGTATATTGTGAATGCTTGTGTTAATTACTGAAAATCTTATGCTGAATTAGTGTTTAAGGTGTCATCTTCATGTGTGATTATTATTTTATTAAAGATGTTTCAAATATCCGTTCATCGTCGTCATAATTATGTGGCGTAATAGTTATGGCGAGGAAACTGGAGGGACGAAATGGTTTCATATCTTGTTATACGTATCGATATTTTAGTTGGATTCATCAGTTAGAAGCAGTGAGTAGGCGCACAAATACGCAAGAACTCTGTTCCAGTACTTGGACTAGGAGAGCTTTAGAAGTCGTGGTTAAAAAACTACAAATGTTTTAGATGTATTAGCTAGCGGGGCCACAATGGCGAAGAGCTAATAGTGTGACTGCATATTACTTATAAAATGTATTCTAGTTTTGGTTACATTCCGTTTTCATTAGCGAAATTTATTTCGGTTTTATTATTTTATTCTGGATTATTTAAAGGGAAATCATATTATAGACGTTTTCTTTTTTTTAATTTCATTATGTATTGAAGTAGTCATTTCGATAATCACTTTATTATTTAAATGTGAACATTAAATTATAAACACCACTGGTGATTTGTTTAGCGATAAGTGTATTGTGAGATTGGGAGCCATGACGATTCGTTTGAAATATAGCATATTAATATTTGTGTCTGCAGCCATTACACATTTTAGTGGCCCTGGAGGACGCCGTTTTCACATCGAAAAGCTCAACGTTGAAGGAGCTACATACAGAAGTGCCTAATCGGACATTGTGAATTCGTGTTATTGAAAATCTTATGTGAAATATATGTTTAATGGGTCATCCTCATCTGTGGTTATTTTCTGGAAAATGTTTGAAATATACTTACATCATCTTAGTTTTGAGCACACAGCAGGTAACATGGTTAAATCGTGGTTCAGTATCTCACTATATTTATCAACGTTTGCATTTAGAGGACTTTAGATATTGTGTTGTTAAACTGCTGATATATATTTAGAAGTAAGATTAATGTTATAGTTAGTGGATAGCAAATGCCAAGATTTAGTAATGTTGTGGCATAACAGGTTCAGATAATAGGTCTTCATTACATCTTCAAAAGTCGAAATTTGTCTAAAATATTGCATAATATGCAGATATTTTTTACCATACTCGAAACGTTCAGTCCACGTTGAAGTGTTCGAAGGTAAAGCGATTAATGATTTTCTTGCACGTTTCAAATGCTTTTACCTTATTTCTAAAGAAATATATTTGCCTCTTGTTGAAATGTAATCGTATATACTGAAAAACAAAAATAGAACATTATTAATTTTCAGTATCCAATATTAAGGTATCAATCCTAGAAATAAATATAGCAGATTAATATTTGTGGCTGCAGGTGTGTAATAAAGGGTGCAACCATATTATTTGGTTAGTTTTAATGTTGAAAATACATGGGCTTTAGAACAGTACACTGTAAATACTTTTTACGTTATTTTATTAGTTTATGTGGCATTCATTAGTGATGCAAGATTGCTTAAACATCAGTCCTTCGTTAACTGCCACTATGCTACGAACATCACAACACATTCCATTAGCATACATATGTTGTATCCACAAAGAGAATATACTTTTACAATTAAAATAGCTTTTTAACGTGCTTTGAAAAGTTTCAAATGAACTGTATATATTACAAATGATATATGAATTTGTTTGACAGTTCTTTAACTCTTGCAGATTGCAAAGGTTTTGTTAGTGTCAGCAATTTGTTCAGCAGCAGGATAATTCTCTAAATTAAAGCAGTTTTTATTTAGCTCATCATGACTGAAATTATACTTACTGTTTGACTTGTGTTGTATGATGCTTGGCAGATTTGATAATTTTAATACACCTTTGATTATCTGAATGCATTGTTTAAGTTTTGGCTTGATACTGCAAAGTTCTTCAACAAAATTCTTCAAGAACTTTAACTGCTTACAGCAGTGTGCAGAGGCAACATATTCTGCTTCTGCTGAGAATTGTGCCACGATACTTTGCTTACTTGTGCTCCGTTTGACTGGTCCTCCTCAAATCATACTAATGAAACCAGTTGTACTTTTGCTGTCCATGTCAGCTGCAAAATCTGAGTCACAGTATGATGCTACTTGTAGTTGAGATATGAGAGTTCTTTTGGTATTTATTACACCTGCTTTCTAAGTTCACAGTATAACTCAGATCAGGACGAATCTTACAGGCTAAATATAGGAGACTAGCTGCTTCATAAACAGCAAAAGATAGGGGAAAAGTTGTTATATGTAATTCCCCACTCCTTATTACATAATTTAAAACAATAAACAAAATAAATAAAATTCTAATCTTAACATAATGTTCAGGGAGAATGGTTAGAATCTTGGTTATGGTAATTTCTTCACTTAATTTTTGTTTAAGCGGTAATGCTTAAAAGCTATGTTTTGTATATAGTTAATATTAGGGATCATATCGTTTATTTTATCATATATTTAGTTGAATTTCATTTGCAGTTCAAATCTGTTGAATAGTTTCTTTCTTGTGTATGAATTTAAGGTGTCCCACATTTCCTTAGATGTCTCGCACAAAGAATATAGGCCTTCACATTATGATCGTGTTCTGTGAATTATACAGTGAGCCTTCCATTCTTCCACAGCAGTTTCACTTTCTTTGCTTGATAACAAATCATCACCATTCACTCACCATCTTATGCAAGTTTCTTGCATGAAAAAACACTGATAGTTCCAGTTTGCACGATGGATAGGTATCTACATTTTTTAATTTTGGGACTGCTGCAACTTCATTTATAGTTGTTTCCATGCTTTTACTTTTTATTTTTTTGTTTTGGACCATTTTACTCGCATACCACACTTTATTAACAATATAACAGGTTATGGGCCCAGAATGTAAAGGCAAGAACTGAAGTGATAAAAAGCTTATATATATTTAATGCTCACATATGGGCTTACTTTTTATGTTAATTTATTAGTTTATGTGGCATCCATTACATGATCTACACCTCGTGTACGCGTCGCTGGAAAGTTGGGCCGCCCTGTGGGCGGTGCTTTCCTGTTACCGTGCCAGGACTAGGTCCTTTGCTGGTAGAAAGGTGGTGGTTAATAGCAGATGGTGGAAAAATGGTGGGATAGTGTTGGTGGATTTTTATTTATTGGAAGGTAGAGTGTGATAATGAGAAAGGGAATGGTTTGGTAAGTTTTAAAGATGGGGTGATTTCAGTTTGTGAGGAGAAGTCTGGGTTGTTTGTAGCTTTCGCCGGGGTCTATGTCATGCTCTCCGATCCCTCGTATGAGAGTATTGAAGCTTTGCGGGAGAGAGTCAAAGAATTTTTGTGATAGAGAATATAGTCACGTAGAGTGGGCATGGATGTGACACGGTGAATATTCAAGTTGGGAATATACCAGCCAGCATTAACCAATATCCTGAGGAAACGGCTTTGGAGGAGTTGTAGTCTTTTGAAGTGAGTTTTTGCAGCAATGCCCCATACTTGACAAGCATAGGTAATGGCGGGACGAAGGACTTGCTTGTAGAGCAAGAGTTTATTGTGCATGGACATGTAGCAATTTCGATGATAGAGGGGATAGAGTACGGCCATCCTACAGAAGATCTTGTTGTGCACATATTCTATGTGCGGTTTCCAGGTAAGCCTGTTGTCGAGAATGACACGGAGATATTTGACTTGTGTTGCCCAGTGAACAGAACTGCCAGCAATGCATAGTTCCGGGACATTGTCTTCCCTTCTCCTGGTGAAGGTGATGGCTTGTGACTTAGTGGGATTGACACTGAGCCGCCAGGTGTTGAACCAGATGGTCAATTGGTCCGCGTATTTTTGTAGTCTATGCACTGCAAGTTCATGGCGTATACAGCTGTTGGCGATCGCAGTGTCATCCACAAACTGTATATGAGAAAAAGAACGGGTCCAAGGACACTGCCTTGGGGTACACCGGCGTGAGTAGGAAAGGTGTCAGAGGTGACTTCCTCAATAGTGACACTGAAGGTTCTGTTATGGAGATAGGTATTGATAAGATGAATAAGGTAAGAAGGAATGTTGTATTGTATAAGGCGACAGAGGAGGCCTGCATGCCAGACAGAGTCGAAAGCGTGAGTTAGATCAAGAAGCAGGGCTACGACGAAGTGGCGTTTGTTGAATCCAGTGATTATGTGATCCACTAGGTGGAGAAGTTGGTGGACTGTGGAATGTTGCCTCCTAAAACCAAACTGCTCTGGTCTTAGAATCTCAAGTGTCTCCAATGATTCATTGAGTCGAGATTGGATGACTTTCTCGAAGATCTTGCTCAAGCTGGGGAGCAAGCTTATAGGTCGATAACCTTCCAGAGTGGAGGAATCCTTTCCTAGTTTCGGGAGGCTGATCACCTTGGCATGTTTCCAGATGGTCGGGAAGTATGCCAGTCGTAGCAGATCATTGAAGAGGTTTACTAAGGCTTACTTCCAGCAGTTTGGTAGTTGTAGTAGCGCCTTGTATGGTTGTTGTCGTAGTCTGCTACTTTGAAAGGTTGGACAGAAGATAGGCATTGCTGCAGTTCAGTCTGGTTTGTAGGTGGGGGTTGTTCGTGATCATGTGGTCGGGAGAGGTATGCCCTAACTGCCTCGTTAGTGTGGTGGATGTGGTCCTGATTGCAGGTGTTAGCTGGATAGAAAGTGGTTTGCAGATAGGTGGCCATGAGTCCCACTTTTTCTCTGGCAGACTGTGCTATGATGTGGCCATGGCGAAGAGTTTTGTCCTGAGCCGGGAGGCGTAAAAGAGCCTTGGACATTCTCCAGAGAGACTGGTTTTCTGTGTTCAGGGTAGAGAGGCGGCGTTCCCAATCTGCATTAGCATGCTCTTGAAGCTCTAGTTTGAGATTATGCCTCAATCTATTGTACTCCCTACGATACAGGGGACAACCTGTGGGCTGTGCTCGAACCTGAGCCTTGTTTTTTGCTGCGATTAGATCGTGCAGGTGGCGAGGGAGCTTCCAGACTGTGCCATGGGTGTTGCGGGTAGGTGGTGTAGCCCTGGTTATGGCATTTGTGATGCTGGATGAAATGTTCATGAGCACAGCGTCAGCGTCATTGGTGGTCTCACATCTATTGAAGGCTGGTGGATTTGCTGCCATTATCTCGCTGAACTCCTCCCAGTTGGTGCGCCGGGGGTTTGGTAAGAGGCGTTTTGCCTTGAAGTTAGGTCGGGATTGAGATAATAGGACTACAGCATAGTGGTCAGAAGATAGTTGGGGAAGGGTGAAAAGCCATGGATGGTATCGGACATTTTTAGCTAAGGCTATATCTAGCCAGTCCGGCAGGCTACGATCACCATGGTGAATTGTAGAAGATGAGGGTGAGAGTACCATGAGGCTTCTGTTGTTGACGTAGTGCTCCAAAGTTACTCCTCGCGCGTTTCGGATGTTGGAATTCCAGGCTGGACTTTTGGCATTATAGTCACCCATGCCCAGGGTGGCAGCAGAGGAAGTGAATAGCTTATCTAGTTCGCCAGCGACAATGGGTTTGCCAGGAGGGATGTAGACGGAATAAAGATGAAGAGGCCCTCTATTTGTGTCCACCTGTACACCTGTAGCTTCCAAGTTGGGCATCTGAGGGGTGACCAATGGGTGATGAGCAATGTTGCGGCACACATAAATGGCAGTGCCACCATAACCATCTGCTCTGTCAGTGCGATAACATGTCATGCCAGGTATTCGGGCTTTGATATTGGCAGACAAATGTGTTTCCTGCACAAGTAAAATATGCACCCCTTTGTCTGCTATAAAGTTGGAGGTTTCATGCAACTTCTGCCTAAGTCCATTAGCGTTCCAGTAGCAAACTTTGAGGGATAGAAGTTCTGTAGTATTGCCCCCTCTAACAGCCATTATTACATGATCTAGATGCTAAAACAACAGTCTTTTGTTCACTGCCAACACAGCTACAACCAATAGCTACATGCTATTGACATGATTATTACATGCTCAATTTCTTCTTGGGCAGCAAGCCAGGTGAACGTTTCTGAGTGTATCGCTCCCATCATCAGGATATTTGTTAAATGTTATAACACAAATGAAACACTGAATATAACACAAATATAAACAATAATATATATAATATAATATAATAAAATAATTACACTTGAATGAACATCTGTTAGATTCCTTTAATGTGTTGAAGAAAAAGCATTCTATTCTAGTTTGTAGTAGTTATATTATTACAACCATTGCAATTTGTAGTACTCATTGGAGGCACATTTTTCTTTTATCAGAAGTTGCTTGATTTGCTGGTATCTAATGTTAAGTAGTTGGCAATGAAGCCATTTATTCTCTTGCACTCCAGTATTTTGATGTTATGTTGGTATGTGGACTAAAAGTTGGGCAGCAAAGCAGGTGGCTTACAGCCATATGTTATTTAAGTGTACAGAAAGGACACTGAGATTTCAATATACCAATCCTGAATAAATGTTTATTGTGACAGTCATGGCCCTTTAAAATTCAAAGTTTCTACAGAAGATTTTCTTGGTGGTGTATTGATTCCAGTCGTGTTGTAACATACATTTTCTCATAGCTTTCCTTTTATTTGTAATATATTCTTCTTGAATTTTTTAGGTATATGTTGCTACAATTCTTCTAATAGAGTGATAACCTAGTGGCTCAAATGAGTTTGACATAATTTTACTGCCTTTTTTGGCTAGAAAGTTACGAAGCAGTTTGATGTGGAAAACTGTAGACGACAACGTTCTGTGTGGTCCATGTTGTGGCAATCGCCTTGCAGCAGTTTAATAGGTTGAAGGTGGATACTAGTGTATTTCTGGCCTTTGGTGACGATCTAGAAGTTTCCCCTGCAACTCTTGGTGTCGGTGGGCGCATCAGTAATTCTCCTAGTAGAGGAATGTAATATTGCTGTTACTGAAGCATGGAAAAATAATTATTTTCTTTTTCAAACATGAAGATTTAATACTTCCAAAACATTTTTGATTTATGATACAAATTTAAATAATATTATGGTTCTTTAACAAACGATGACTGGTGTAACGATTAACTATTACTTTCTTACACACACTTTATGCATCTTAAATACACACTTAAAAATAATTCTGCACAACCTCGGAGAGACACAAATGTGTCTTTCTCTAACGGCATTCTTAAGCAGAAGAACAAAATCTTTTTAAACATTTAACAACTTCCTCTCATTTGAGGTTGTCATGGTTACGCCATTACCTACCTTACATTATATCTATTTTATTAAACATTACATATTTTAATTCCTTTAACTACTTTTTTTTCAAGACATCTAAAATAACTGCTTCAGTTAGCTGCTTCATTACCATATATTTCACAATGTGCTGATTTCCATTGAAGTATTACTCTTTCATTTACATTGATTAACTGTTTTATGGTTTTGTGACATTCTGCATTATTTAGGTTTTTAGCTGTTATTTCAGATGTTATGGATATTACAGCTGCTTTAGAATCAGATGATAAAACTTTTTCAAACTTATTTGTGATATGGGTCCTGTAGGGATAGAAGGATTGCCGAAATTTCTCAATCAAAATTTGTATGATTTACTAGAAGTATTGTCTTTCATAACTTGGTCCACTGAATTAGCCAAAATTGCAAAATAAAAGTCGTTACCTTATCATGAGTTTTCCAAAGCCTACATTGCTCTCTCTATATGTATCATTTCCACAGTAAATAAAGTTAAATATACTAAATATACAATAAATGCTAAATTGCTCTGATCCTGGTTGAAAATATTGTAGAAAACATATTACAATATTACGTTTAGTAATGAGCCACTTGTTACTAAACGTCTAATTTTGTAACCTGTTTTCTAAATAACTGCAATTTGCTTGACTTCATTGGATTTCGAGGATGATATCATTTTTTTCTTTCCTTAAGAGTTAAAGCAAGTGGTTTATTGTGTTTCTCGAATGCTGTAGAATAAACTTAAACACAATGTTATATGTTTGTAGTTCTGTACATAGCATAGATAATACATTCAAGCCACCTGTAAAAAACAGATCAATTCAATATCAAAACATTTAATATCTCCCTGCGTTAGGCTTGTGTTTGTCAGCTGAACAAATATCTTACTCATCGTGCTTAAGTGCACAAGTGATGTAAGCGACACCACTTACGGAAGCTAAGAGTTTACTAATCTTACAATTCACAATTAGTATTTTAAATTAATCAAAAGCTTCGAACAATGTTCAATGAACATATTTCCTGAAAAGATAAAGCTAGTTGCATATGTTTTAGGGCACTAAAATTTACATTAGGCTCGTAATGATGGACCCACATTTCATCTCATCTCATCTGATTTTAAAACGATAAGTAAAGGCCATTTGCTGTAATGCTGCCAAGAAGCAGATAGTAAATTACGCAAACCCCTCTGTTTACTCCCTCAATTCTTGAAACATGTACCCAAGCGTTAGAGTTCACCTCACCTTAACGATAACGTGTACATTTAAACTGTATTAGCCTACTTTTTTTCTGTTTTTTAATTTTAATCATATGTCCTGCAGCAGTTCCCTAATTTGATGCAAACGCGCTGATTTCGATAATGTTAATTTTTTCGCGAAATACGTACCATTTTGATGAGATTTGATTACTTTTCCTATTTTGTGCACTATAAGTTCAGTATTTCCTAAATTTATTTTGCGAGAAAATTGTGCGTGATAGGAAAAAGCGGAAAGCACAATTCAATTAAATATATCCAAGTTAATGACCTCTCAGATCGCAAATTTGTATTCTGTATAGTATAATGCGGGTGTTTTTTTTTTACACCAAACAGTATTTTCAAAATGTATTTTTTATAAGAAAATCTTGCATGTTAAAATGTAAAGCATCATTCAATTTAGCCCGTCAAAATCCAACCTTTGCGGTCCTCGTCCCGAGAGGTGGGCAACAGGAAGTAGGGGACTGACTGATGGGGTGATGTACGGTGGGGACTTGGTGTACCCAACGACTGCTACGGCTGCCGAGAAGGCCCATCAGTAACCCCGAAAACTGGCAGAAGAGGCTCTGTTGTTTTTCCCCAGGGACCTACTACGGTAGGTACGGGAATGGAGATCCCGGGGTCCCTAGCCACTCACCCTCATTTCATCCGCTTCACCTCCATCAACTGTGTCACGCTCTGCTACTGCTGATCAGTATGCATCACCTTCTTCCCCTTCTAGTTTTTTATTATAATTATTAGCACTTAGGGTTATAACTCCTGTCTCACCAGCAGGGATCTCTGTCTTCGTGGTTCTGTCCCACGGTTTTCAGCGCGGCTTCCGACATGTGTGCTCTCCGGAGGTCTCAAAAGTGAAGGTTGAGCGGACCCTTCGCACTGCCCCCATGTGTAGCCTTAGGTGCGGAGCCCGTCCACACCGTCAAGTACACCCACGTAGCTCCTTGAGGACCCGGTCTGTGTTAATCTCCCGACGGCCGTGTGCCGTTGGGTTAGTATCACGGACCGGACGTGTTACCGCTGACGGAACCCCGGTGTAATCAACCACAAGTCCCCTGAATCCGCGTGTGCCTATTAAACGCAGCGCGGCCTAAAGTGGGGAGCCACAGGCGGTTATTCCTGTGGTAGGGGCATAAAGCCGGGGTGTGCGTGGTGAACGGTTTACCCATACGGACAAGCAGTGGATATTGAAGGGTGGCTTTTCTGAGGTACAAATGAGATCGGTCATGGGTGGGGTTCCCATGACGGCACAGACCGTGAAGATTCGGTGTCTTTCTTTCTTTAACCCCCGGATGGCAGGCTGACGCCGACGGTTCCGGATGGGGGTCTATATCATCATGTCTCCGCGCAAAACCTCCTTCATTGACCCTTACTTATTGATGACCTTGGCATGTGATGGCAAAACGTTTAAGGATTTTAGTCCATTTTACATAAAGCTTGAAATAGATAAGATCAGTGGCCCTGTCTAAAACGCTATGCGTCTCCGAGACGGTAGCTTACTGTTAGAGACCTCAACTTCAGACCAGTCTAAAAAACTGCAAAAAAGCCTCTTTGTTGGGCTCCTACCCTATCCGGGTAGTCCCACACAAAACGCTGAACACCTGTAGAGGAGTAGTCACCACCTCCAGCTTAGATGGTCTTGCGAATGAAGAGATAGTAAGTTACCTCTTTGATCAGCTTGTTTGTCAGGCGTACCGGCTTACACGAAAACAAGATAGCAAGGAGTTAAAAAAAAAGGCTGAGGTCTTGCTTGTTAGCAAGACCTCAGCCTTTTAACATTGGGAATCTGATTCCTATTTTAAACACCAGATTGTGTTCCCCTCTTTATTGATTTTTCTATACATTTCCTTTCACAATTTTTAGATATGCTTAGAATTATTACTTAACTACTAACTTATTATTACTTAACCACTAAATTTATTTACAAAGTACTTATAACTAGGTTTAATGGAAGGTACTTATAGCTAGGTTTAATTTATGTCTTCTGTCAGTGCTTTTGTTGATGTCTTGATCCGTGGTCATTGTGGTCGTCGTCTGTTCCTCATATATTGTGTCCGGGCCTTCGTTTAAGAATTGATTGGCTAACTTGTCCATCCAGGTCGATAAACTTCTGTTTCCTGTTGTATCCCTTACGTACAGTCTTTCTAACTTTTGCTGGGACTAAGTTACCTGAATTCATCTATTGCGGCTATGAACGTGCTAGCGTCCGCCAGTATGTCCCGAACCCCATGCGCTGTTTCCAATGTCAGCGGTTCGGACATACTAAAGTCACGTGTACCAATCCTGCTCTTTGTGAGCAATGTGACCTGCCAAAACACGACGATCCAAACTGCAGTCGAACACCTTGTTGAGTGAACTGTAGCGGCAATCATCCCTCCAGTTCGCGACAGTGCCCTAGATTTATGGACGAAAAAAGTATTCAGGAGCTACGTGTAAAGGAACGCCTGACTTTTCCAGAGGCACGACGGCGCTTTGAGCAACTGAAGCCTGCTACCACTACTACTGGATATACATCAATAGCTCGCCGTACTCCTAATACCACTGTTGCTGTTCAACACCTCCCTGTCGCCCACGCCTCCACACAGATTGACTTTCTAGCCGTTAAACCCACGTCTCAGACTGTTTGTATATCCACCAGCACAACCTCCGCTTCAACCGTACAGACTCCAACCACCAAGCCATCAGCGGGTAACAACCATCCCGTAGTAAATGCGAAAAACCGATCCCGACCACAGCATAGATCGCGAAGTCGCTCGCCTTCTACTAGATCCCGGTCTCGTTCTACGAGCCGTAGGAGTTCTGACTCCCGATCATCAGCGGAGTCACAGGAGGCTAACGATTTTCGAATTGTAGGGCCCAAGTCAGACATGGTCAAGGAAAAGTTTAAAACGATCCGTTAAATATTCATTATGGAAATAATCCAGTGGAATGTCAATGGTTTTCGAGCTCGTGCTCAAGACCTACAACATTTAGTTTCTCAACGGCCACCGTCAATTATTTGCCTCCAGGAAACCCACTTACATCACAATTACTCGTTACACCTTCCCTCTTTTTCGGCATTTAGAAGCGACTCTCTAGCAGGTAGGCGTGCAAGCGGTGGCGTTGCTACCTTAGTGGTGCCTAAAATCTCCGCCGCCAACGTACCTCTCACCACACCATTGCAAGCTGTGGCCATTCGGATACAGCTGGAGAGCATCAGTTTTAGCATCTGTAACATGTACCTGCAGCCGCTCAGTATAGTTCCAGAGCGTGATCTTCTAGCTCTATTGGCTCAGCCCCCCTCACCACTACTCCTTGTGGGAGATTTGAATGCCAAGCACACGCTCTGGGGATCAGACACAGATGACGCCCGTGGATGCCTCCTCGCAGACGTCTTCGATAAGTCTGACCTGATTCTGCTAAATACTGGTGACCCGACATTCCTATCATCCGCATATGGTACTCATACCGTACTAGACCTTTCTTTCTGCAGTCTATCATTAGTACCACTACTTGAGTGGTCAGTACTTTCCGACCTCTTTGGCAGTGATCATTACCCCATTAACATTCATTTTTCTGGCCGCCAATGTGTACCTTCTCGACATACTCGCTGGATTATTTCCAAAGCTAACTGGGGAAAACTCCAGTCCCTCATACACCTCATCGACGATGGTTTCGAAACATCGATGAAATGGTCGAATATTTTACTTGATCCTGCTCGCAGCAGAATCCAGCATTCCTCGAGGTTCATCTACATCAAGTCGTATCTCTGTACCGTGGTGGTCTGAGGAATGCAGTTTGGCTGTAAGGCACGCAAACGTGCTTTGCGCGTTTTTCAGCGGCACCCGACGGAGGGGAACTTCGTCGCCTTCAAACGTTCTCGCGCTAGGGCACGCTTTATACTGCGCAACGCAAAGCGTAAGTCTTGGGAAGCCTATGTGTCTTTGCTTTCCCGGCGCAGCTCTACCCAACAAGTATGGTCAGCTGTTCGGTGGATGTATGGCAAGTATTGCCGGACGGTAATTCCCGGCCTTGCCATCAACGGTTCCATGTGCACCACCGAGCAGGACATAGCTGAAGCCCTAGCTACCACATTTGCTGCTACTAGCCAAACTGCCCGCTATGACGCTCTCTTCCTGCCTATTAAGGAAAAGGCGAAGCGGGTACCACTTAATTCTAATGGTGACTGCACCGAGCCGTACAACCAACCTTTTACCGCAGCCGAGCTCGCCCATTCTCTGGCGTTAGCAAAGGATTCTCCTCCAGGTCCCGATGACGTACACCGACAGATGCTGCTACATCTTCCATCTGAGGCGCTATGTTTCCTTTTAAACATCTATAACCGCATATGACGGCGTGTTTTCCGTTACTCCTGGCGAGAAGGTATTGTCATCCCCACTCCTTGACCTGGAAAGGACCGCACACTTCCATCTAGCTACCGCCCCATTTGCCTGACGAGTGTCATCTGTAAGACGTTCGAACGAATGATAAACGCTCGGTTAAATTGGTGGCTAGAAAAACAACCATCTGTCCAGCTTGCAATGCAGTTTTCGTCGCCATCGCTCAAGTGTCGATAATCTAACTCGCCTTGAGGGGTATATTTCCGATGCCTTTCTACTTAAGCAGCATGCCGTGGGCGTGTTCCTTGACCTGGAGAATCCCTAAGACACCACTTGGAGGTACGGCATACTCCGTAACCTACATGGTTATGGAATGCGTGGTCATCTACCCGAATTCCTATGCAACTTTTCAAAACTTCGCCGTTTTCGGGTCCGCGTAGGAAACAAGATATCACGGGAGCGGATACAGGAGAACGGCGTACCTCAAGGGTCGATTTTGAGCGTCACCCTTTTTGCCGTAGCGATTAACGGCATCACTAGTGCCGTTCGAAGAGGAATTCCATCATCCCTCTTTGTTGACGACTTCGCAGTTTATTATAGGTCTGCCAACATAGATCACATTGAGCGCCAACTGCAGCTGACCATTACCAAGCTAGCAGCTTGGGCGCTTCAAACCGGCTTCCGTTTTTCAGCTGTGAAGACGCAGTGTATCCACTTTCACCGCCTACGAGGTATTCACCCGCCTCCTGATCTTCATTTGAACGGCACACCCCTGCCATTTGTCTCGCACCTGAAGTTCTTGGGCCTCTACTTGGACCGACAACTAAATTGGGAGCACCACATTCTTCACCTTCGAGCCTCTTGCGATCGTTCTCTGCGGTTGCTGAAGGTATTATCTGGTGCATCTTGGGGCGGCGATCGCACGGTAATGTTGAGGCTGTGCCGCTCTCTGGTTCGGTCCAAGCTGGACTATGGCAGTTTTATTTATGGCGCAGCGACCGCCTCTAAAATTCGCCTTTTAGACACCGTGCATCATATTGGAATCCGCCTTGCCACAGGAGCTTTCCGCACCAGTCGAGTCGACTGCCTGTATGCAGACTCAGGCGAACCTCCACTCCATATTTGTCGCTCGCTGTTACTCTGCTCGTACGTCTTGAAGTTGGCAAGTTATCCCAATCCTTGATTTAAACCAGTGTCCAGATTTAGTCCTCCGTTATATCCGCACTGGATCTCGGACACGCCCCATGGGAATAAGATTTGGGATTCTCCTACATTCCCATGGCCTCCGAATGCCTCGCGTGGAGAGGTCGTCCATATGCCTTTATCCTGCATGGCAGCTCGATCGTGCGCTGTTCGATCTCGCTCTTTCAAGCAACTCTAGACTCGCTACTCCACATTCGGTGTTCCAACAACTTTTTGCCGAACTACTGGGCCGTTACCCTATGTTCCGGTCTTTACAGACGGTTCTCAGTTAGGTAGCACTACGGGTTGCGCATTCTTCATTAACGGTGAGGCTCATAAATTTCGCCTTCTGGACTCCACTTCAGTTTTTTTCCGCAGAGCTGTATGCCATCTTCTATTTGCTCCTTTTTATTTGCAAGTTAGCTCGTGGTTCTTTTATTGTCTGCACTGACTCTCTGAGTGCTCTTCAAGCCTTGCAACAGCACACTGCCCCTCACACCCTCGTTTTAAAAATACAGGCCCGGATTTCGCAAATGCTCAGGTGCGGGTACAATTTTGTTTTTACTTGGACCCCAAGCCATGTGGGGATTTCCGAGAACGATTAGGCGGACGCGGCTGCAAAATACGATTGCCGTTTGCCCCGGAGTTTAACAACTACTGTACCATACCAGGATGTGCAACGTTTTTTCCGTCGCCAACTCCTCTCTGCTTGGCAGCACGCCTGGACAGCTTTGGAAGGCACACAACTCCGGGCAATAAAGGAGAGCGTACCACCCTGGCTAACTTCCTGCAGGGATAACCGGCGAGCCGAGGTGATACTCACCCGGCTGAGAATTCGGTACATACGAGCGACTCATGGTCATTTGTTAAGAGGGGAACCGGCACCAGTATTCTACCTTTTTAGCTTAATAGTGTAGCTTTTAGGTTTTTAATTTTGACTTCGGGCCCAAATGACCTTGTTGTCGACGGGCCCTGAAACCCCACACACTCACTCACCCTTAAGCTACCATGGCCAACATGCCGACGCGACATTAAACTCTCCAGTGGGCTCAGTGTTGAGGTACATGGTAGCTCAGACGCTGACTGGTCACAGGTGACTACAATTGTCTTCTCCTTTCCTAACAAATACCCTATAATCAAATGTCAGCCAACGTGCCTGCTTAAGGGGGTTATATTCGCTGGTATTATTGAAGCTTGTTTGGCATTTTGCTCGCGCTCTGGAAATTCCAATTAGACCATTTTTGAGCGAGGATTTGGTTATTATTGGAGCTGCACACCAAAATTGCCAAGTAATGCATGTAAAACTGCACTGAGAGTAAACCGACATACATAGTTTAAAGGTAGTGCGTATTGAAGAGCGAGCTATTCAGGAGATCCGGGTTAAAGAAAAGGTATCCTTTTCGGAAGCCCGGAAACTTCTATGTATTCTCAAGCCCTCTTCAACCACTTCCCGTACCTATAGCTCTGTGGCGGCTACTCCGTCACCGAAACGGGAGGCTGGTACCCAAACATCTGATATAAATGGGGCAACAATATCCGAGAAAGTTCTAGTGCCTAGATCGCAACCAAGAGCATCAGTAACACCATCTAAAACTCCGAGAACACAGACTACTGAAAATAACAAGTCAGTGAAGTCGCCTGACAAAGCATCCACGTCTAACAACAGGACGAAATTGCCCATTGTATACCAAGCACCAGAGATCAAGTTCAAGACGCAGTATGATAGAACTGCCTTCCTGAAAGAAAGCACAAAGTCTGCTCCAGAAAAGTCCAAGAAACGTAGCCCTAGAGCGTCTCCGAGATCATCGTCGGAGTCATCTTCTGGGGAGGACTACGACCGGCGACCGTCATCTACGTCGGTCGGAATTTCCAATCGCTTCGAGCCCCTCGAATCGAAGGTTCTAGAAGGAAAACCGTCCTCTTCCATAGAGGATATGGAGCATGAAACAGCTGACCACGCTGCTAAATCTGCAGCAAAGAAGAGGCAGGATAAACCTGCCGAAACTAGCCCTACACCAAAGAAAAAGGGCAAATTGATTCGGCCACCCATGAAGTCGTCTTAATGTAGACTACCTTTACATCTTATATCCCATAGTTCCAATGGCTATCCTACAATGGAACATACGAGGATTAAGAGCGCATCGACCAGAATTGGAACTTTTGCTCAGTAAGCATCACCCCTTAGTGGTATGCTTACAAGAGACTAAGCTACGACCACAAGACAACTTTAAAATCAGACGCTACACACCACTGAGGTGTGATGTTGAAACAGAAGAGGGCATTCCTGCACACGGGGGTACTATGATGCTCCTCAGGGATGACATATTTGTAGATCCGTTACAGCTACAGTCTGATTTACAATCTGTAGCTGTAAGGATTAAGCTGCCATCAATAGAATTTTGCATTTGCACTGTATATCTCCCGCCATCAGATTACCTCTCGTTAGTTGACCTTGAAGATCTGGTTTCCCAACTTTCAACACCATTTCTAATAGTTGGAGACTTTAATGCCCATCACCCACTTTGGGGCTCAAATCGGGCATGTTCGAGAGGCAACCTCATTGCAAAATTCCTGGAGAGCAATAACTTGGTTCTCCTGAACACCGGAGAGCCCACATTCCTCTCAGACGCGTTTAACACCTATTCGCACATCGATTTGGCAGTGTGTTCATCCCAGTTAGCTGTTTCATTACAGTGGAATGTCATCTCTGATTTACATTCCAGCGACCACTTTCCATGTCTTCTTAGTCTCTTAGCACAAGATGTGTCTCCCTCACGTATCCCTAGATGGCGCTTTGATCGTGCCAACTGGAATCTTTACACCCAGTTGGCTGTCTTTGAATACAACGAGCACGATTCTGTGAATGATTTAGTCGATCATCTCACAGAGAAAATTCTTTCCGCTGCAGAACAGTCTATTCCACGTTCGGCTACCCAACCCGGTCGATTTCCTGTCCCATGGTGGACCAACGACTGCCGGAATGCTATTCGTGCTCGTAGACGTGCTCTAAGGGTATTCCAACGACACCCTACGCTAAGTAATCTAATTGAGTACAAGAAAGCGCGCGCAAAATCTAGGCAAATAATTAAGGATAGCAAAAAGACCTCATGGAACAAATTTGTATCATCTTTTAACAGATGTACACCCTCATCTGTTGTATGGGATAAATTAAGGCGCGTGGCCGGAAAATCAACCCACTTGCCAATCGCTGGTCTGAAAACAGCTGCAGGAGTTGTTGTTGATCCGTTTGTTGTGGCTAATACCTTCGGCTGTGCTTTCGCTCAGGTGTCTAGCTCATGCAATTATGCTCCTGAGTTTATCTCAATTAAGACTCAGGTAGAATCTCAAGGTTTCGTGTTTAGTTCCAGAAACCTTGAAGACTATAACCGCCTCTTCATCTTGGCAGAGCTAGAACATGCTCTTTCGTCATCACGACTGACAGCACCAGGACCGGACGGAATCCACGTTCAAATGTTACAACAGCTCTCACCTGAAGGTAAGGCATTCCTGCTCGAGGTGTATAACCGTGTTTGGGTTGATGCCACGTTTCCTGAAAAGTGGCGAGAAGCTACCATTATACCTATCTTGAAAGCTGGCAAGGACCGTCACCTCCCTTCTAGCTACCGCCCTATTTCCCTCACCAGTTGCGTATGCAAGGTGATGGAACGCATGATAAATGGGCGGTTGGTATGGTGGCTGGAAACGCACAACCTACTGAATAACATCCAGTGCGGTTTCCGACGACGCCGTTCAACAGTGGATCATCTTGTGTCCATGTCGACACAGATTATGAACGGATTTCTTAAGAACTGTCAAACAGTCGGAATATTTTTTGACCTCGAAAAGGCTTATGATACGTGTTGGCGGGCAGGGTTGCTACGTACTCTGCACACCTGGAATATACGTGGACGCCTACCACTCTTCCTTCAGGAATTCCTGAAAGACCGCGTATTCCGAGTAAGGGTTGGCTCGGTTTTTTCGAACCTTTTTGTTCAGGAGAACGGTGTACCACAGGGGTCGGTACTAAGTGTTACGTTGTTTGCTATTGCGATTAATTCTATCTCGAAATGTGTACCTCCAGGTGTCTCGTCATGCCTATTTGTAGACGACTTTGCCGTCTACTGTACATCTCAGCGCACTCCGTTTTTAGAGCGCCGTCTTCAGACCACCTTGGACAACCTTAAGAGTTGGAGTTTAAAAAACGGCTTCCGTTTTTCCGCTGAGAAAACCATCTGTGTAAACTTCTGGCGTCAGCAGAGTCGACTACCTCCAAGGCTCCGGCTAGGCGCTGATCTACTACCTTTTGCAGATGAGACGAGGTTCCTTGGATTGATATTTGATAGAAAACTTAGTTGGTCGTCGCATATAGCACAACTGAAAGCACGATGTGACCGATCTTTGAATATCTTGCGGGTACTAAGTGGAAAATCGTGGGGAGCGGATCGTGCAGTGTTATTGCGACTTTATCGGGCACTCATCCGTTCCAAATTAGACTATGGTAGTATCGTTTATGGCTCAGCACGACCATCTGTGCTGAAGAGATTAGACACAGTCCATAACTGTGGCATACGTATAGCTGTTGGGGCATTTCCAACGAGCCGAGTTATAAGCCTGTATGCTGAGTCTGCAGAACCTCCTTTGCACTACAGGCGCAACATGTTATTAGCCAATTATGGCTGTGGACTTAATTGCATGCCCACACATCCATCGTTTACGCCGTTCTTTAATACCTTCATGGACGTGCGTTATAGGAACACTACTATTAAACCAAAGCCACCTGGTTTTCGTTTCCGGGAGCTCCTTAGACATCTTGATACTGACATGCCCAAGATGTATCCTAGGGGGGAGAGGACATACCCTCCTTGGTTGTGCAGAGCGTCCCCGGTTGATCTGGGCATGACTAAATATGATAAATCTACCATGTCTATGTCTAGTATCCGCACATGTTTTTTAGAATTTTTATCGCGATATGAGGACCATTTTGTAATTTATACTGATGGCTCCAAGAACTCAAATGGCGTTGGTTGTGCTTACGTGTGTGGAACCGAACCCTATACATTCGGATTCCACACTAGCACTTCCATTTTTACTGCAGAGCTTTATGCAATATACCGGGCCATTTTACACGTACGCCGACGAAAGTTGGGGGACTGCTTAATCCTGAGTGATTCCCTCAGTGCTCTTCAAAGCCTACGGCAGCTGTACAACTACCACCCTATTGTGCAGCGTATACAGGATGCCCTCCACGTTTTACACGCTTCTGGCGTTAACGTGGTGTGTGCATGGATCCCTGGTCACGTAGGCTTGCGGGGGAATGAAATGGCGGATTCAGCAGCCAAGACGGCTATCATGAAGCCCAGGGTTCGAATACCATCTGTGACATCGGAAGACTTTAGGGCCGAATTGCGGAGAGCTGTGCAAACCTGCTGGCAGGAAGAGTGGTCTGCTCTCCGCAATAATAAACTTAGATCTGTCAAAGAACTTCCGATTCCCTGGGTTACCTCCTGTCGGTCATCTCGTCGCGAGGAGGTGAGTTTGGCTCGGTTACGAATTGGGCACTGCATTTTTACTCATAGTTTTCTTTTTAAAAAGGAGCCTTCTCCACTATGTCCGTTTTGTAATGAAGCGTTGTCTGTACGACACGTGCTGCTAGAGTGTTTTCACCTAGCAGACCTTAGGACGTCTCTGCAGCTGCCGGTCAGCTTTGCAGAAATATTAGCGGACGATAACGCAGTAGTGAAGAAGGTTTTTAGGTTCTTTTCGAGATTAGATTTTAGGATTTAGCAAATAGAATTTAAAGTTTTTGGATGACATTTTTATTTTATTTTTTTTTTCAAGGCGTATGTATTTTTTGTCTTTTTTAACATATACTGTTTTTAGAATAATTTATATCTGGCTTTTGCCATGACCAGTTTCATTTAAAAAGGGCGCTGATGACCTCTGTAGTTGAGCGCCCTTATACTCATCATCACTCACTCACTCACTCCATATACTCTTAGTCCTGACGATCTGATATTTCTTATGATTCACCTCTGTTTCACTTCCACTTTGTCACAGCAAGAGAATTTTCTAATAGACAGTTCCCGTTTACCTTCTACTGCGGTAGGTACGGAAACTGGCGATCCCGGGGTCCCGAGCCAGCCTGACACCCTCGATGTGGGTTCCTCTCAGTGGTGAGGGGTCAGAAAAATTCCCAACCACGAGTAGGCCGTGCGTGGAGACACGTGTCGGTGGAAAGGTTTGTCCTTTTGGATGAGGGATGCGCATTTGAGCTCTATCTAGTCTTCTGAATTCGGTGAAGGTGCGCTTTTCCAATACACTACTTTGTCTTCTGTTTCGCCTAAACGGGAGGTTACGGACTAGCCCGCCCCTAATCAATCGGCAGGGACTAGGTACTGTACCGAACTGCAGGGTGAGTTGGACAGCGATCCCGCTATTTCCTCTGTGCAGCCCTGTCAGCCCACTGTGATGACCCCTTGTTGGGCTCCGTGTGGATCATCTTGTGTCCATGTCGACACAGATTATGAACGGATTTCTTAAAAACGGTCAAACAGCCGGAATATTTTTTGACCTCGAAAAGGCTTATGTTACGTGTTGACGCAACATGCTATTAGCAAATTATGGCTGTGGACTTAATTGCATGCCCACACATCCAACGTTTACGCCGTTCTTTAATACTTTAATGGACGTGCGCTATAGGAACACTTCTATTAAACCAAAGCCACCTGGATTTCGTTTCCGGGAGCTCCTTAGACATCTGGATACTGAAATGCCCAAGATGTATCCTAGGGGGGAGAGGATATACCCTCCTTGGTTGCGCAGAGCGTCCCACGTTGATCTGGGCATGACCACACATGATAAATCTGCCATGTCTGTCTAGTATCCACACATGTTTTTTTAGAATTTTTATCGCGATATCAGGACCATGTTATATTTTATACTGATTGGGTCCAAGAACTCAAATAGTGTTGGTTGTGCTTACGTGTGTGGAACCGAACCCAATACATTGGGATTCCACACTAGCATTTCCATTTTTACTGCAGAGCTCTGCAATATACCGGGCCATTTTACACGTACGTCGACGAAAGTTGGTGGACTGCTTAATCCTGAGTGATTCCCTCAGAGCACTTCAAAGCCTACGGCAGCTGTACAACTACCACCCAAATGTGCAGCGGATACAGGATGCCTCCATGTTTTACACGCTCCTGGCGTTAGCGTGGTGTGAGCATGGATCCCTGGTCACCTAGGCTTGCGGGGGAATGAAATGGTGAATTCGGCAGCCAAGACGGCTACCATGATGCCCAGGGTTCGAGTATCATCTGTGACTTCAGAAGACTTTAGGGCCGTACTGCGCAGAGCTGTGCAAACGTGCTGGCAGGAAGAGTGGTCCGCTCTCCGCAATAATAAACTTAGATCTGTCAAAGAACTTCCGATTCCCTGGGTTACCTCTTGTCGGTCGTCTCTTCGCGAGGTGAATTTGGCTCGGTTGCGTATTGAGCACTGCTTTTTTACTCACTATTTAAAAAGGAGCCTTCTCCATTATGTCCGTTTTGCCAAGAAGCGTTCTGTACGACACGTGCTGTTAGAGTGTTTTCACCTAGAAGACTTTAGGACGTCTCTGCAGCTGCCTGTCAGCTTTGCAGAAATGCTAGCGGACGATAACGCAGTAGTGGAGGTTTTTAGATTCTTTTCGAGATTAGATTTTAGGATTTAGCAAATAGAATTTATGGCTTTTTAGATGACATTTCTATTGTTTTTATTTATTATTTTAACGCGTATGTATTTTTGTCATTCTATTCACATATTTATAGTGTTTTAGAGGAATTTATATCTGGCTTTTGCCATGACCAGTTTCTTTTAAAAAGGACGCTGATGACCTCTGCAGTTGAGCGCCCTTATACTCATCATCATCATCGCTGCGGGTGAAAGAGCGTATTTCTTTCACTGAGGCCCGCAAACACCATCTTGCTCGGCAGCCTCCTCCTAAAATTTGGCACATTCAGTTCGGTGGTTTCTACCCCAGTACCTAAGCGGGACATCGGCATTCAAATTTGCTCGACTTCCTCTCTTGCCGCTCCAGTCAAACCAGCTAGCTGCCCTTCCAGGTCTAGCAGTCCAAAGAAAATTACTGTGAATACCGAACCTCGACAATTCAAGACCCAGCCCAAACGTTCGGGCTTCTTGAAGCACCCTCCTACTTCATGTCAGCCGCTAGTATCGAAGGCGTCATCTCCCATTCCACTTTCGGAGATCACGGTCCCAGGAGAGCAGGGGCCGTGTTCGGTTTCCGGTGACACCGCCCCTCCTCCCACCGCCAAGCCAATGGAGGAGGATTCCACGACACCTAAGAGTCCCAGTCCCATGCGTACGACTAAAGGCAAAATAAAGCGTCAGCCTCTGGCCAAGTAAAACACTTGATCCTCTATTCGGCTCCCAATGTCCATTATTTAGTGGCATTCGCACCCCCAGAACCGATTTACAAATGCTCACAGCCTCGCTGTCCCCCATTATTTTGTGTCTGCAGGAGACAAAGCTTCACAGCCAGGATACTTTTACCTTTCCTGGCTACTCATCGGTGCGCCTCAATCTCCCACCGACTCCTGGTGCTCCTGCCCATGGGGGTGTTAGGATGCTCCTTTGTGACATTTATTATCAAGCTCTTCGTCTCACAACCCACCTGCAAGCTGTTGCTGCCATCGTCCGCTTTCCTGGTTTTTCGTTTACACTTTGTTCTGTTTATATTCCACCTTCTCATCTCCCTCTTGCTGATCCCGCGGCTTTAGTAGCGCAGCTCCCGACGCTCTGTCTTCTGTTGGGGACTTCAATGCCCACCACCCCCTATGGGGATCTCCACGAGCTTGCGCAAGGGGGAACGACCTCGCTGAATTTTTTTCTCAGTACAATCTTTCCGTTCTAAACACCGGTCAACCAACCTTTCTTTCCGATTCCAGCGGCAGGTTCTCTCACCTCGACCTAGCTGTGTGCTCCCAACAGCTTACACATCGCCTACAGTGGAACGTCATCTCTGACAGCTTTGGCAGCGATCATTTTCCGTGTTACACGCCTACTTTCACACAATGTTCCATCGTCACTTGTACCCCACTGGCAATTCGTCAGAGCGCAGTGGCTCCTTTACTAAAACTTGGCAGTCTTCGAAGACCGCCTCTTTAACAACGTCGACGACATGGTGGATCACCTTACCTCCGTCATTACTTCTGCCGAACAAGCAATACCCAGGTCGTCATCCCATCCGAAATGCCAGCCAGTCCCTTGGTGGACCCACCACTGCCGGGTGGCGATCCAAGCACGGAGCCACCCTACTCTTGAAAAATTCCGAGAAATTTCGAGAGGGTGGAAAGGAGGCTGATGGATCGGTAGCTCGAGGGATGAATCGGATCTTTCCCAGGTTTCAATATGCAAACCACACGGGCCTCTCTCCACTCTCGTGAAAAGTGCCCAAGGTTGAGGCACATGATGAAAATCCTAGTTAGGAATAGAACCGCGTTGAAGGGGAGATGGCGGAGCATTAGGGGGTCAGCCCGTCCGGCCTCGCCGCCTTTTTTGTTTTGAGACGCTGAAGTACGCACTGGACTTCGCTGGGACGAATGTTTGGGAGACGAACCGCGTCCTCAGGAGCTTATGCCATCTACTATTTGCTCTTTTTTATTTGAAGTTAGCGCCTGGCTCTTTTATTGTTTGCACTGACTCTCTAAGTGCTCTTCAGGCCTTGCAACAGCACACTCCCGCTCACTCCCTTGTTTTAAAAATACAGGCGCAGATCTCGCAAATTCTCGGTCGAGGATACCATTTTGTTTTTACTTGGACCCCAGGCCATGTTGGCATTTCCGGGAACGAGGAGGCGGACGCGGCTGTTAAGTGCGCTTGCCGTTAGCCCCGGAGTTTAACAACTACAGTGCCATACCAGGATGTGTAACGTTTTTTTCCGACGCCAGCTCCTATCTGCTAGGCAGCAATCCTGGACAGCTTTAGAAGGAACACAACTCCGGGCTATAAAGGAGAGCGTACAACCCTGGCCAAATTCCTGCAGGGATAACCTGGGGGCCGAGGTGATACTCACCCGGCTGAGAATTGGGCACACACGAGCGACTCATGGCCACCTGCTAAGAGCGGAACCGGCCACTGTGTGTGCTCCGTGTGCAGTACGCCTCACGGTGCGGCACGTATTGCTTGATTGCCCGCAGTACGCCCGCGTTCGCCAGTCAATAAGCTTGGGGACTAACTTGCTGGCAGTTTTAGGGGACGACACAGTGGCCGTGGTAAAGGCACTGCAGTTTGTTGCCTAAATAGGTTTTTATAAACATATATGAGCGATAATTTAAATTTGTTAATTTTAAAGATTTTAAATTGTTAGTCTTGGGATGGGCTTTTTATGTATTTTTAATAGTGGAAGGATTTTATTTTACATTTTTAGCCTAATTTGTGTAGCTTTTAGCTTTTAGTCTTGATTTTGGGCCCAAATGACTTTGCTGTTGACGGACCCTAAAACACCACACACTCTCCTGAATTATCAGTTTAAACCGACATAGTTCAAAATCTCGATACAATTTTGAGTCCAGAGAGTTCATCATTTATAGAGGTTACTAAGTAGTTGTTCTATATATTATATATTATATTATATATATTATCAATACTCAAAACAGTTATCCTGATACTTAGCACCTGAAGTTCTTGGACCTCTACATGGACCGACAACTCAATTGGGAGCACCACATTCGTCACCTTCGAGCCTCTTGCGATCGTTCTCTGCGGGTGCTGAAGGCATTATCTGGAGAATCTTGGGGGGGGGGGGCGATCGCACGGTAATGTTGAGGCTGTACCGCTCTCTGGTTCGGTCCAAGCTGGACTCTGGCAGTTTCGTTTATGTCGCAGCGACCGCCTCTAAACTTCGCCTGTTAGACACCGTGCATTATACTGGTATCCGCGTTGCCACAGGAGCTTTCCGCACCACTCGAGTCCACTGCCTGTATGCAGACTCAGGCGAACCTCCACTCCATATTCGTCACTCGCTGTTACTCTGATCCTAAGTCTCGAGGTTAGCAAGTTATCCCAATCATGCTTGTTTTAAACCAATTCTGTGTCCAGATTTAGTCCACCGTTATATGCGCCCTACTTCTCGGACACGCCCCATGGGCACTAGATTTCGGGATCTCCTACATTCCAAGGGCCTCCGAATGCCTCGCGTGGAGAGGTCGTCCATCTGTCCTTATCCTGCATGGCAGCTCGATCGTGCGCTGTTCGATCTCGCTCTTCCAAGCAACTCTAGACTCGCTGCTCCACATTCGGTGTTCCAACAACTTTTTGCCTAACTATTACGCCGTTACCCTATGTTCCGGTCTTTACAGACGGTTCTCAGTTAGCTAGTACTACGGGTTGCGCGTTCTTCATTAACGGTGGAGCTCATAAATTTCGACTTCTGGACTCCACTTCGGTCTTCTCAGCAGAGCTGTATGCCATCTACTATTTGCTCCATTTTATTTGCAAGTTAGCCCCTGGCTCTTTTAATGTTTGCACTAAGTTCTCTTCAGGCCTTGCAACAGCTTACTGCCGCTCACTCCCTTGTTTTAAAAATGCAGGGCAAGATCTCGCAAATGCTCGGTCGAGGATACCATTTTGTTTTTACTTGGACCCCCGGCCATGTGGGCATTTCCGGGAACGAGGAATGGACGCGGCTGCTAAGTCCGCTTGCCGTTTGCCCCGGAGTTTAACAACTACGGTGCCAACCAGGATGTGCAACGTTTTTTCCGTCGCCAGCTCCTATCTGCTTGGCAGCAATCCTGGACAGCTATAGAAGGCACACAACTCCGGGCTATAAAGGAGGGCGTACAGCCCTGGCCAACTTCCTGCAGGGATAACCGGCGGACCGAGGTGATACTCACCCGGCTGAGAATTGGGTACACACGAGCGACTCATGGTCATTTGATAAGAGGGGAACCTGCCCCAGTGTGTACTCCATGTGCAGTACGCCTCACTGTGCGGCAGGTATTACTCGAGAGCCCGCAGTACGCCCGCGTTCGCCAGTTAGGCTTGGGGACTAACTTGCTTCGTGTTTTAGGGGACGAACCAGTGGCCGTGGTTAAGGCACTGCGGTTTGTCGCCCAAATCGGTTTTTTTAAACAAGTCTAACTTGCATTTTATATTTCTTAATTTTAGAGATTTTAAATCAGTAGTCTATAGATGGTTTTTAATGTCCTTTTAACAGTTGAATCTTTTTAATATATTTCAATTTTTTAGATAATTTTTTATAGCTTTTAGGTTTTAGTGTTGACTTCGGTTCCAAATGAGCTTGTTGTCGACGGGCCCTAAAACACCACACACTCACTTACTCACACGTGCGCGGTCCGATCTCGCTCTTTCCAGCAACTCTAGACTCGCTACTCCACATTCGGTGTTCCAACAACTTTTTGCTGAACTACTGGGCCGTTACCCTATTTTCCGGTCTTTACGGACGGTTCTCAGGTAGCACTACGGGTTGCGCTTTCTTCATTAACGGTGAGGCTCATAAATTTCGACTTCTGGACTCCACTTCGGTCTTCTCAGCAGAGCTGTATGCCATCTACTATTCGCTCCTTTTTATTTGCAAGTTAGCCCTGGTTCTTTTATTGTTTGCACTGACCTTCCAAGTGCCCTTCAGGCCTTGCAACAGCACACTGTCGCTCACTTCCTTGTTTTAGAAATACAGACACAGATGTTGCAAATGCTCAGTCGAGGATACCATATTGTTCTTACTTGGAACCCAGGCCATGTGGGCATTTCCGGGAACGAGGAGGCGGACACGGCTGCTAAGTCCGCTTGCCGTTTGTTCCGGAGTTTAAAAACTACGGTGCCTTACCAGGATGTGCAACGTTTTTTCCGTCGCCAACTCCTATCTGCTTGGCAGCACTCCTGGACAGCTTTGGAAGGCACACAACTCCGGGCAATAAAGGAGAGCGTACAACCCTGGCCAACGTCCTGCAGGAATAACCTGGGGGCCGAGGTGATATCCGGCTGAGAATTGGGCACACACGAGCGACTCATGGCTACCTGCTAAGAGGGGAACCGGCCCCTGTGTGTGCTCCGTGTGCAGTACGCCTCACGGTGCGGCACGTATTGCTTGATTGCCCGCAGTACGCCCGCGTTCGCCAGTCAATAAGCTTGGGGACTAATTGCTGGCAGTTTTAGGGGACGACCCAGTGGCCGTGATAAGGGCACTGCGGTTTGTTGCCAAAATAGGTTTTTATAAACATATATGACCTATATTTTAAATTGTTAGTCTTGGGATGGGCTTTTTTATGTATTTTTAATAGTGGAGGGATTTTATTTTATTTTACCTTTTTAGCCTAATTTGCGTAGCTTTTAAGTTTAAGTCTTGATTTCCGGCCCAAATGACCTTGCTGTCGACGGACCCTAAAACACCACACACTCACTCCTGAATTATCAGTTTAAACCGACATAGTTCAAAATTTCGATACAATTTTGAGTCCAGAAAGTTCACCATTTAAAAAGGTTACTAAGTAGTTGCTCAATATATTATATATTATATTATACATTATATTATATATATTATCAATACTCAAAACAGTTATACCAATCCTTAGCACCTGAAGTTCTTGGGCCTCTACTTGGACCGACAACTAAATTGGGAGCACCACATTCGTCACCTTCGAGCCTCTTGCGATCGTTCTCTGCGGGTGCTGAAGGTTTTATCTGGAGCATCTTGGGGGGGGGGGGCGATCGCACGGTAATGTTGAGGCAGTACCTCTCTCTGGTTCGGTCCAAGCTGGACTATGGCAGTTTTATTTATGGCGCAGCGACCGCCTCTAACCTTCGCCTGTTAGACACCGTGCATCATACTGGTATCCGCCTTGCCACAGGAGATTTCCGCACCACTCGATTCGACTGCCTGTATGCAGACTCAGGCGAACCTCCACTCCTTATTCGTCGCTCACTGTTACTCTGCTCCTATGTCTCGAAGTTGGCAAGTTATCCCAATCATCCTTGTTTTAAACCAGTTCTGTGTCCAGATTTAGTCCACCGTTATATGCGCCCTGGTTCTCGGAGACGCCCCATGGGCCTAAGATTTCGGGATCTCCTACATTCGAAGGGCCTCCGAATGCCTCGCGTGGAGAGGTCGTCCATCTGCCCTTATCCTGCATGGCAGCTCAATCGTGCGCGGTTCGATCTCCCTCTTTCAAGCAACTCTGGACTCGCTACTCCACATTGGCTGTTCCAACAACTTTTTGCCGAACTACTGGGCCGTTACCCTATGTTCCGGTCTTTACAGACGGTTCTCAGTTAGGTAGCACTACGGGTTGCGCGTTCTTCATCAACGGTGAGGCTCATAGATTTCGCCTTCTGGAGTCCACTTCAGTTTTCTCCGCAGAGCTGTATGCCATCCTCTATTTGCTCCTTTTTATTTGCAAGTTAGCTCCTGGCTCTTTTATCGTCTGCACTGACTCTCTAAGTGCGCTTCAGGCCTTGCAACAGCACGCTGCCGCTGACACGCTTGTTTTAAAAATACAGACCCAGATCTCGCAAATGCTAAGTCGGGGATACAATTTTGTTTTTACTTGTACCCCAGGACATGTGGGCATTTCCGGGAACGAGGAGGCGACGCGGCTGCTAAGTCCGCTTGCCGTTTGCCCCGGAGTTTAACAACTACGGTGCCATACCAGGATGTGCAACGTTTTTTGCGTCTCCAACTCCTATCTGCTTGGCAGCACTCCTGGACAGCTTTGGAAGGCACACAACTCCGGGCAATAAAGGAGAGCGTACAACCCTGGCCAACTTCCTGCAGGGATAACCGGCGAGCCGAGGTTATACTCACCGGCTGAGAATTGGGCACACACGAGCGACTCATTTTCATTTGATAAGAGGGGAGCCGGTCCCAGTGTGTGCTCCATGTGCAGTACGCCTCACTGTGCGGCAGGAATTACTCGAGTGCCCGCAGTACGCCCGCGTTCGCCAGTTAGGCTTGGGGACTAACTTGCTGCGTGTTTTAGGGGACGACCGAGTGGCCGTGGTTAAGGCACTGCGGTTTGTCGCCCAAATCGGTTTTATTAAACAAGTCTAACTTGCATCTTATATTTCTTAATTTTAGAGATTTTAAATTAGTAGTCTTTAGATGGTTTTTTTATGTCTTTTTAACAGTTGAATCTTTTTAATATATTTCAATTTTTTAGCTAATTTTTTATTGCTTTTAGGTTTTAGTGTTGACTTCGGGCCCAAATGAGCTTGTTGTCGACGGGCCCTAAAACACCACACACTCACTCACTCACTCGTGCGCGGTTCGATCTCACTCTTTCCAGCAACTCTAGACTCGTTACTCCACATTCGGTGTTCCAACAACTTTTTGCCGAACTACTGGGCCGTTACCCTATTTTCCGGTCTTTACGGACGGTTCCCAGTTAGGTAGCAGCACTACGGGTTGCGCGTTCTTCATTAACGGTGATGCTCATAAATTTCGACTTCTGGACTCCACTTCGGTTTTCTCTGCAGAGCTGTATGCCATCTACTGTTTGCTCCTTTTTATTTGCAAGTGAGCCCCTGGCTCTTTTATTGTTTGCACTGACTGTCTAAGTGCCCTTTAGGCCTTGCAACAGCACACTGCCGCTTACTCCCTTGTTTTAAAAATACAGGCCCAGATCTCGCAAATGCTCGGTCGAGGATACCGTTTTGATTTTACTTGGACCGCAGGGCATGTGGGCATTTCCGGGAACGAGGAGGCGGACGCGGCTGCTAAGTCCGCTTGCCGTTTGCCCCGGAGTTTAACTACGGTGCCCTACCAGGATGTGCAACATTTTTTCCGTCGCCAGCTCCTATCTGCTTGGCAGCACTACTGGACAGCTTTAGAAGGCACACAACTCCGGGCTATAAAGGAGAGCGTACAACCCTGGGAACTTCCTGCAGGGATAACTTGCGTGCCGAGGTGATACTCACCCGGCTGAGAATTGGGCACACACGAGCGACTCATGGCCACCTGCTAAGAAGGGAACCGGCCCTTGTGTGTGCTGCGTGTGCAGTACGCCTCACGGTGCGGCACGTATTGCTTGATTGCCCGCAGTACGCCCGCGTTCGCCAGTCAATAAGCTTGGGGATGTAAACGTACCCTTAAAGGTTTATTTCTGAATTGTACACCTCCAAACCTGGATAAACACCCAAGGGCACATCTGCAGATTTTTTTTAATTTATCCAGATTTATTGAGCCCTATTTTACACAGTGTTATATTAGGGTTAGGGTTGATACATAAAATATACAATTTTAACAGAAATATTTTAAATACTAGAAGGAAGAAATTATGTTTTAAACTGATGCATATTAATTTAAACCATTTCAGACGTTTAAACACTGAGTTTATAAACAGCATGAAGTACTTATACTGTTGTGACTTCATTAGCAAAGATGTGAGCGGAGCAGAAAATTCAGTTCCTAGAGAGTCTAGCTTGTCTTTCTCTCCAGAAAATGGGAAACAGAAGAGGAGACGAACCACAGTTTGAAATTCTTCACCACACATGCACTCGGCGTTGGATGTTAAGTGAAAGCGTGATAAGTATTCACCAAAATTACCATGTGCACTTAAAAATTGTGTCAAAACAAAATTTGGTACGAGTTTCACATTTTCCTCTGTCATATACACTAGGAAAAAATGTTTTTGTTAAATTTCCATTTGGAGTTGTTAGCCATTGTTGGTTCCATTCTTCAAGAATATGTTGATGTATTATTCTCCTTACAGTAGAAATAGGACATAAAGAGTATGTCACAAGAAGATATTCTCCAGCCTCTTAGCCAAGCAATCTGCAGATTCACACCAAATAATATTGGTTTCCTTGCGAACTACTTTTTCGCAACACACTAGACATTTTTGAAATGGTTGCAACTTTTTCTGGTTGTGGGTTGTATCCTTTAAGGAAAGTGTTTTCTCTCAAGTATGAGGGGTGATGTAGTGAATTTCTTACCCCCCAGTATAAAGAGGCCTCTGAGTATTATAATACTCAATTAGGTTACGAGCTATTTATATGCACAAGTACAGGTAGGTGAATGTCTTGCATGCATTTATAGCTCTGAAAATTACTAAACAATTGTGCATGGTTACATCCAGTGGTATAAAAATACTTCTTTTTTACCATTTAACTGTTTTTCGAAAAGAGCGACAGCTAGTAATAGCTGATCCACATCACACATATTTGACCCGCCATTTCCCCCAAACAATGGAGTAGCTAACATTCCATCTGTAGACCAGTACACGTCACTGGTACCTATATCCTAAACATCTCCTTCATAATCGCACAACAAACCTTCCAGATTTTCTACAGTAATATCAGAAGCCTGTATACATCATACCCAAGCTAATTTATTTGCTACATTACGGGGATAAGCCATGGTTAACATTGAAATTTAACAATTTCAAATGTGCCATTCATTTAGCTCTTGATAGCTATAAGAAATCACTCTGAACACAGAGAGAGTATAAAGAACTAAAATACTGAGCGAAAACAGCTGCATAAGGCTACCAGAAACTTTGTAATAACAGATCTGTAATAAGAGATGGTGACAGGGAGGTTTTTTTTCCAGCGTGTTTGTGTAACGCAACATATACTCGTATGATTATCGCTTGGTATAGCATAAATAAACTAAAACCTAAAACCTTGAGAAGTGGCTTGCGTAGCTATACAATCATATATTCGTTCGTATACACATAAAACGAAATGATTCAAATATTAGGCGCGTTTGGCACAAAGAATGGCTTTTGCTTTTACTATGCAGTCATACACTCTCATTTATGCTATGGGGTGGTATTATGGGGAAATGTACAGAAAAAAGCAATGGTAAGAATATTAAGACTCCAGAAATATGCCATAAGAATAATTTGTAGATTAAAAGAGGATTCTTGTAGAAATGTCTATAAAACATTAAATGTATTAACATTTACAGCATTGTATATATATATGAGTGCATTAAATACGTAACAAAAAATTCTAGCAACCAAAATAAAAACATGTACATACATACACATGACACAAGAACAAAACAAAATTATTTCTTAAACAGATTAACAGGAACATTAGGTATCAAAAATATAGAAAATAAATCTAAAGAATTGTACAATCATTTACCGAATCAAATAAAACAGATAACAGAAGAAAAATTTAAACTTAAAGCAATTAAAAAGTACCTCGTAGAAAACCCAGTCTACTCTATAGATGAGTATAAATGGTTAAATAAAGCTTAAATAGTAAAGGTACCCCCTGCTTATTTTATTATATTTTATTATATTTTATTATTTTAATATTGTTATGTACAGATTGCATTTATTAAACCTGTTGACGTATCCTATGTAATTGGATCATATGGATGAAAATGAAATTTCAACGATTTATTAATGTAGTCTCTACTTTTTTGTTACTGTAGATGTATAGTGCTTTTAATGGGTTTTAAACCAGATTTTGTCTTGTTTAAATAACTTAATAAATACGGAAGATATGGAATTTATTGATAATGCATTTTTACAGCATTTAACAATTTAAATGTCTTGTTCTGTTTTTTGGGTATCCGTTTCTGGCCCCTGAAGGGTTTAAATGGTCATCAGTGAAGCGGTTAAATGTTCTCAGTATTACAATATATATAAACAATATTACAGTAAAATAGTATTTTGTACTACCACGTAGCCATGCTGTCATTTCATCACAATATTAGCACACAGCACAGTGGTGTCGTTGAAGGGAATCCTCCTCCGCAAAGGAGGGTCCTTCGACTAGTGCCACACCGGGACTAGGTCCCTTATTGGCATTAAGAGGGTTTTTAAAGAATGATGGTGGGTTGATGGTGGTTATTTAGTTTAGGATAGGTGATAAACAGTCAGGGATTGAAGAATTGTTGAAGAAATAGCTTGGAACTAAGGAGGTCCTAGGATAAGTCTGGGCCTCTTATATGACTCTCCAGGGTCTAGGTCATATTCTCCAAGTCCTCGGATGAGGCTGTTGAAACTGGTTGGTAATTTTGAGTAGAAAGAGTGGGACAGTTGTAGGATGTAATCGAAAAGTTTTGGAAATGATAGGTCTAAATGGATGTGTGGATTTGGAATGTACCATTCGGCTGCAACTGCAGTCCGAAGGAAGCGATTTTGGAGGACTTGGAGTTTGGAAAGGTTGGTTTTGGCTGCTGCACCCCAGACTTGGCAGGCGTATGTAATTGCCGGCCTCAATACCTGCTTGTAGAGCAGAAGCTTGTTGCGAAGAGCCATTGGCGACTTTCGGTTATATAGTGGTTATAGCATGGCCATCCTTCTACTAACTTTGTTAGCTACTGCTGCTATATGGTCCTTCCATGTGAGGCGCATGTCTAGGAGCACTCCTAGGTATGTTGCCTGAGTTGACCATGGTATTTCTGTACCACTTATTCTTAGGTTGGGTACGTCCTGCAGCTCTCGTCTAGTGAAAGTGATTGCCTGAGATTTTGTGGCATTTAGCTTTAAGCGCCATGTCGCAAACCAGACGGACAACTTGTTTGCGAAGGTTTGTAATCTTTGTACAGCAATTTCATGCCTTTTCGACGCTGTTGTTATGGCGGTATCATCGGCGAACAGGTACAGGTTGCAGCCTCTTAGGGTTGGAAGAGTATTTATGTATGCCAGAAAAAGCAGGGGCCCAATGACACTACCTTGTGGTACACCGGCATTTATAGCATATGGCTGTGACAGGATGTGTCCTTCATGACAACAAAGGATCGGTTTTTTAGATAATGATGGATGAGATGTACAAGGTAAGATGGGATATTATATTGGATGAGGCGATGTAGGAGACCTTCGTGCCAGACAGAGTCGAAGGCTCGGGAGATATCAAGAAAGAGAGCTGCGATAAAGTGCCGGTTGTTAAAGCCTTTAATCACTTCATCCACTAGACGAAGGAGCTGGTGAGTAGTAGAGTGTTTTCTCCGAAAGCCAAACTGCTCTGGACGTAGCACCTGATGTTCATCCAGAATGCATTGGAGACGTTGCTGTACCACCTTCTCAAACAATTTGCTGATAGAAGAAAGGAGACTAATAGGCCTATGACTGTTTAGGTCTCTTGGGTTTTTCCCTGGCTTAGGTAAGGTGATGATCCTTGCATGCTTCCATGCCTTTAGGAAGTAGGCCAGTAACAGCAAGCTGTTGAAGAGGTGCACTAGTAGATGGATCCAAGATTGTGGTAGTGCTTTGAAGGCTGCATAAGGGAGTTTATCAACTCCAGCGGCTTTGTAGGGACGAACGGAGTTTATGATGTTTTGGACCTCAGCAAAGGAGGTGAGGCTAACCTCCGGGACCTCGTGAGGAACACTGAGATATTGGCGTACTGAATCTGATAGTTCTTCAGACAGGTCATCATCAGTGGACTCTGCCGGGTGAAAGGTGGAGGCTAAGTGTTCCGCCATAATTTCAGCCTTCTCTCTAGCAGACGAAGCTACTCTTCCTCCATCAATTAATGGTGGATCAGATGAAGGGATCTTAAGTAGTGCCTTGGTCATTCTCCAGAGGGATGAGTCCTGTGGGTCTAAAGTGCCCAGCTTTCTTTCCCACTCTTCATTACAGTGTTCAGCAATCTCCAGCTTTACCAGATGTTGGAGGCGGTTCCATTCTCGCTTGTGCTGGGGGTCGCGTGTTAGCTGATAACGACGTCTAGCTTTATTTTTATCTGCTATGAGACGCCGTGGTGGTGGTGGTAATGGTTTCTGGGCACTAAAGTTGGCACGTCTAGGGGGAGTAGCTTGTGCCATGGCTGAGGCCATAGTAGCTGTGATAGTGGAGGCCAGCTGATCTGCCTCTTCAGTGGAGTTGCAAGGAGTTAACTCCGCATTCTGCTCTGCCATTATTGCGGTGTACTTGTTCCAGTTTGTGAAGCGTGGATTTGGTGAGTTAGGGGGTGCCTTAGCAGTTGCGCGGGCTTGATAGAGAAAGAGAACAGGATAGTGATCTGAGGAAAGTTCTGGGATAGATAAAATATGAGGGTGACCACGGATATTTTGAAGAATGGCAATATCCAGCCAATCTGGTGGACGGCGGTTCCCATAAGTGATTGTGGGTGATGTAGGAGCAAGTACAGCAAGATTGTGGCGTTCTAAGTAACGTTCAAGAAGAGAACCTCTCGGATTACATATTGTAGAATTCCACAGCGTGCTTTTGGCGTTGTAATCACCCATAGCTATTGTGGGTGTGCCTGCAGAGAAAATAGTATCCAGCTCCTTGACGTTGAAGGGCCTGCTAGGTGGTATATAAACAGAAAAGATGTTCAGAGGTCCTTTATTGGTGGCCACTTAGATCCCTGTAGCCTCTAACACGCCAGTGATAGGCAGATGTAGCCGATGGTGTTTTAAGGTGCGGTTTACATATATTGCTGAGCCACCGTGTCCTTCAGCCCTGTCTGTCCTGTGACAGGTCACTCCTGGTATGGAATCTTTCAAGTTGTTGGAGAGATGCGTTTCCTGCACCAGGAATATCTGCACTTTATTAATTGCAAGGAAATTTGCAGCTTCCTTTAGCTTATGCCGCAACCCTTTAGCATTCCAGGAACATATTCTCAGACTCTGGATGTTGGTTAGAATCTTATTGATGTCCACCATATTGTCCAAGGAAGGTAAATACTGTGTGGACCAAGATAGTTGATGGTGGTATCTTGGCAGGTCGCTGGGCTAGTGCATCAGCCAAAGCAATTGCAAAATCAGGTTGGAGTTCTACTGGAATTCTATCCATAAGCTTCAGAAACTGATCGTCAGGGATAGAAGAGCATAGTGGCGGTGGTGATGGGTTTTTAGATGCCTGTGATTGATGGGTAGGCAGTCGTTGTTGGGCCAGTTGACGTGTCCCAGAAGGCAATGGTGGTTTGTACTGTGGGATTGTCACAGTCTTGGATATGGCACCAGTTGCAGAACTACTTGCTACCTTCCTTTGGGGTAATGGTGGACTTTGCTTCCTCTGTGTAACTGAGGATTCCTTAGCTGTAGCAACGGTAGGAATTGCTTCTGCAGATGCAGCATTCTCAGCAGGCTGGGCTGTGTTTACAACAATATTTTGGGTGGCAGCAGCATAGCTAGCATATTGTACCTTCACTGGCGGTGGTAGTCCTGGGTAACGAGTACCCTTAAAGGCTTCTTTGGGAAGCCCCATAGGGTTCGGTACCTTGGGTGCAGCGTCATGTTTAGATCTTTGACCGTTCTTGTTGAGGTGCATTTCCACCCTGGCTTCTTGCCAAACTGGGCACTTGGCGTACCTGCAGGAATGATCACCACCGCAATTATAGCAGGTGGCTTTGGATCCAGTAATCCCAAGACGTTTGAAGTCTGTCCTCTTGTGACTTGACTTACCACAATAGGAGCATGCAGGTTCTAGCCTACAACCAGCAGCACTGTGCATAAATTGCTGGCAGTTGGTGCACTGTAAAGGTCTTGCTGGAGGACGATAGGATTCCACGCGTATGGCTGCGTTAAACATTCTCGTCTCCTTATAAATGTCATGGTAGTTTCCCTCCTTTCTCAACGCTACGCGAAAGTGAGGGAGTGGTTCATGTTTAGTACTGCGGTTGGAACGCAGTTGCCCAACTCTCTCTACCGGGTAACTCTTGCTTTTGAGTTCTGCTTGGACTTCCTCCTCTGTTATGTAGATAGGCACATCTTTTAGAGTTACATAAAGCAACTTTTCTTCTGGTAGCAGGGTGGTTAAGTACTGAATTTTCCTATCATCCAGTAACTTTCGGAGGGCTCTATGATCGTCAGGGGTATCCGGGATGAAGGCAACTGATCCACTCATATTCCGGATGGAATATTTAATGTTGGGTTCAGTTGTGCTGATGGAGGCTATGATACCTCGAGCACTACCCGGATCCCGTAGGTAGATAGGGGTAGCCTTTGCAGAACGTGTAACAGGAGCACTTGGAGCAGTGACTGCTGGTGTAACGTTTGATGTGGAAGGAACTTCCATTTCTGATGGGTCTGAAGCTTTTGTCAGACGTGTTGGAGCTGTCTGATCTGAGCATCTTCTTTTATTATTTTGCGGTGTTGTTACGCCATCATCAGGCACTATTGGTAACCCTTGATATTTGTTGGTGACAGATAAGGGCTCTGGAGGAAGGGCATGTTTGTGAGCCTTACCTCTTGTACTACTAGGGACCGTTTCCCAATTTTGATTGGCTGCTTTAATTTTCTCACTTTGCAGTAGGTACCCGGATATGACTTCCACCCTCGTACGGTTTGCTGCATAGTGTTGGAAGGCATTTGCAGCTAATTCCAGGATTGCAGCTGCGAAGTTACTAAACAGCTGCTTATCAGCAACTTCTAGAAAGAGTAGTCTGCCCCTCTTTTCCAGATTTAGGGTTCTCTCGTCTATGCGAGACAAGGGCATTTGGGGGGCAACAATTAATGCTTGTTGCATGAAGTCGCGGAGATCACCTCCTTCAACGTAATACTGTAGGCATTTAAGGTCCTGGTTTGCCTCTAATTTACCTTTGTTTGTCTCCTGGGTGTCCATTACATGAGCAGCGGCTTCAGTTTCCATCATGTTATATTGGACCATTCACAGGCTACAATACAACAGCCAAAGGGGTGCGAGCAAGTTGGAAGATACAGAAAGGGGACAGCAAGGCAAGACTTGTTGCCTTGATAGAAAGAGGAAAGAAGAAAAGGAAGAAAAAGAGCTAGTACTGGGCGCTAAAAAGCCCGAATACCAGAGGGCCTGCCCTAGGGCGCCTAGAAACCAGTCCAAAGACTGTTGGCTTCGGCCTTGGTATTCTACCCAATTACTGTGCTGTTTGTGATGTCTTCTGGTTGTAGACTTGCAGGCTAGATGTTCTCTCTGCAGAGCAGCAATCCACTTCGATCGGTAATTTACGGCTATGAGCGCTGGTAGACAAGGACCAAGCCCTGAAAAGTTCTGCTTTGGCCTTGCTACGATGCTCCTTTGTAGGTGCTTCTCTCTCCGCTGTCTCGAAGAGAAGGCGATGTTGACACGGCGAAGTCTCGATGTGTGTGACACAATATTAGCGAAATGAATTATCAAGGTAGTGTCGATGACAGTGGTCACTTCCTGCCATTGCACTGTTACGACAAGGTTGCCCATTACGACAAGTAGCTTGACACATAGCTCGAGGAGTATTGGATCTTGCAGTTGGTGTACCACTGCGAGACCTGTGCTGATTTTCCTTCTTGAAGACGATGAAGATGAAGGCAGCTGAGTGGTTGTCACACACAGACACACAGCATAGAGGTCGTTGAAGGGATTCCTCCTCCGCGAAGGAGGATCCTTCGACTATTGCCATTCCGGGATTGGATCCCTTACTGGCATAGGGATGGGGATTTAGTTAATGGATGGTGGTCAGATGGTGGTGTAGTTGTTGGGGATTGTTTGTGTGGTTCAGTGAACGTGTTTTACTTTGTGTTTTGGTATTGTTAATTTCTTGTTTATGGTGGTCCTAACGCAAGTCTGGGTCTTTTATACGTTTCTCCGGTGTCGAGGTCGTATTCCCCGAGGCCGCGGATTAGATGATTGAAGCTGTCAGGAAGCTTAGCGTAAAAGCTGTGGGAGAGTTGCAGGATATGGTCTGTCAATTTTGGAAATTTAAGATCGGAATGGATGTTATCGTTGGGAATGTACCAGTGGGCATGGGTTGAGGTACGGAGATAACGGTTTTGTAACACTTGCAATTTGTACAAGTGTGATTTGGCGGCAATACCCCAGACTTGGCAGGCATATGTGAGCGCAGGTCTCAGAACCTGCTTGTATAGGAGGATCTTGTTCCTCAGCGCCATTGTTGATTTTTTATTGTACAGTGCGTACATCATTGCCATCCTTCTGCTGACTTTGTTCACCAGTGCTGTGATGTGGGACTTCCATGTTAACTTCATATCTAAGGTGACCCCTAGATATGTCCCTGAGTTGGACCAAGGCACTTGTTCTCCTGCTAGCCGGAGATTAGGCACATCTAGTTAGTTAGTTACTAACACTCCCCACATGGCAACCTTGGCCTTCGGGGTAACCTCACCCCACCAAGTGATGACCGGACCCATTTCTCAGGTGGAGGCACCCAGAGGGCGGTGTCCATTACCTCCGATGATAGGGTGATGGTGAAGATGGCGGTGAGGTGAGAGGACCTACAGTTTTTACCGTGGACTCCGAACCACGTTGGGCATAGGGGATACTTCACGTGTGCTAGACAGAGGTGAAGGCGTGGATAGGGCCGACTTAAGATTAGGCACATCTTGTAGATTCCTTCTGGAAAATGTTACAGCCTGCGACTTGGTGGCGTTAACCTTTAGGCGCCAGGTAGCGAACCAGGCGGACAGCATATCAGCGTATGTTGTGCACGCCTCACCGCATAGATGTGATGTTTTGAAGTGGCCGTCAGAGCTGTATCGTCTGCAAACAGATATAAGTTGCAGCCTCTATAGGTCGGAAGTGTATTAATGAAGGCAAGGAATAACAGGGGCCCCAGGACACTGCCTTGGGGTACCCCGGCATTTATGGCGTAAGGTTGAGAGAGGATGTCGTCCCTGGCAACGACAAAAGATCGGTTCTTTAGATAACTATGGAAAAGATGGATTAGATATGAAGGGAGGTCGTAGTGTATGAGACGGTGGAGAAGGCCTTCGTGCCACACAGAGTCGAAGGCTTTGGAAATGTCCAGGAATAGGGCTGCAACGTAGTGACGGTTGTTAAAAGCTCTGACCACTTCGTCAACTATGCGGAGGAGCTGGTGGGTTGTTGGGTGCTGACGCCGGAAACCAAATTGTTCTGGTCGCAGGACCTGGTGACTGTCTAGCAAGGCCTGTAGACGCTGCTGGAGGACTTTCTCAAATAGCTTGCTGATAGCTGGTAGAAGACTGATTGGCCTGTGACTGTTTAGCTCTTTTAAGTCCTTTCCAGGCTTAGGCAGTGTAATGATTCTAGCATGCTTCCATGCTCCTGGAAAGTGGGCTAGTTTGAGCAAGCTATTAAACAGATGAACTAATAACAAAATCCATGTTGCAGGTAGGGCTTTGAACGCTGCATATGGAAGATTGTCCGCACCTGCAGCTTTGTACGGCCGGACGGATTGGATGATGCTCCTGACTTCCATGACGGAGGTCAAACTGACTTCTTGGGCAGCTGGTGGAGTGCTGCTTAGATAATTAGCTACCGCAGCTTCGATTTCGTCTGATACCTCATCATCTTGGGATGCTGCTGGATGGAACGTGGAGGCAAGGTGTTCAGCCATCAACTGGACTTTGGCTCTTGCCGGCCTGGCTACTCTCGCTCCATCAATTAGCGGAGGATCAGATGTTGGTATTTTAAGCAGTGCTTTAGACATCCTCCATAGAGATGTGTCTTCAGGATTGAGAGAGCTGAGCCTCCGTTCCCACTCTTCGTTGCTGTATTCAGCAAGTTCTAGTTTGAGGAGGTGCTGCAGTCTGTTCCACTCTCTTTTGTCCAGTGGACTACGGGAGTTCTGGTAACGTCTCCTTGCTTTATTTTTGTCTGCAATGAGGCGCCTTAACTGGTAAGGTAAGGGCTTCTGGGTGCTGATTGCAGTGCGGCGTGGTGGGGTAGCTTGTAGCATAACTGAAGCCATAGTGGATGTTATGTCTTCCGTTAGGTTATCTGCTTCCTTTGTGGTGATGCAAGGCCGAAGTTATGCTGGTTGCTGTTGCATTAACTCCGTGAATTTGTTCCAGTTCGTGAGACGAGGGTTGGAAATTTTTGGTGGAGTTTTTGCAGTTGCCCTGGCTTCATAGATGAAAAGCAAGGGATAGTGGTCAGAAGATAATTCTGGTACTGACATCACCTTCGGATGACCTCTGATGTTTTGTAATATGGCTATATCTAGCCAGTCAGGTGGACGGCGATCTCCGTAGGTTATGGTGGGTGATTGTGGGGCGAGCGCCGCTAGGTTATGCCGCTCTAAATACCTCTCTAGGACTGAACCTCTCGTGTTTCTTATAGTGGAGTTCCAGAGAGGATTCTTGGCGTTTAGGTCTCCCATAGCTATTGTAGGGGTACCACCAGAGAAAATAGTATCCAACTCCCGGTCTATTATGGGTCTACCCGGTGGGATGTATAGTGAGAATAGGTTGAGTGGTCCTCTGTTTGTAGCCACTTGTATGCCAGTGGCTTCGAGTCCTCCAGTAGGTGGAATATGAAGTCTGTGGTGAGTGACTGTACGGCTAATATAGATTGCCGTTCCACCATATCCATCAGCTCTGTCACTTCTGTGGCATATCATCCCAGGGATAGTTAATTTTTGGTGATTGGAGAGATGTGTTTCCTGCACCAAGAACACTTGCTTCTTGTTGACGCTTAGGAAGTTGATGACTTCAATACGTTTGTTTCTGAGGCCATTTGCGTTCCAGGAGCATACTCTAAGGCCCAGTAGGTTGGTGATTATGTGTTTACTGCCCGCCATATCTACTCATGAAGAAGAATACGGTGTGCGTCAAAATAGTCGGTGGGGGAATGTTTGCTGGTCTGCTCGCAAGTGCATCTGCTAGGACCGCTGCAAAGTCAGCCTGCAGGTGGAGAGGAATCTTGGCCATGAGGGTGAGAAATTGAGTGTCTGGTATAGGAGCTCTCAGTTGCTGTCTGTGGTTGACTTGACTTGAGGGCGGTGTGAGCCTCTGCTGAGCCGTTTGTCTGGTTGTTGGTGGTGCTGTTCTTTGCCAAGTAGCCGTTTTGTTGCTATCCAGGGCAGTGTTATTGGCAGGTGTCACTGTAGTATTTCTGGAGGTAGCCAAGTTACTCTTAGGAGCGTTATGGCTTACCTGCACTTTTAGGGCCTGGTCGCTTACTTGTTTAGTAGCGTTCTGAGTGTTTGTGGGATGCTGGTTCTTGGAGGTCCCTTCACTTGTGGAACATTCCTTCTGTTCTGTTGGCGAGTTGGTGAGCGCTGCCGCGTAGCTTTTGTGCTGCACTCTAACTGATGGTGGCAGTCCTGGGTAGCGGGTACCCTTGAAGGCTACTTTAGGTAAGCCCATGGGATTGGGCACCTTTGGTGCCGCATCGTAGCGTGAGCGTTGTCCGTTTTTGTTCAGTAACATTTCAATTCTGGCCTCCTGCCAGACGGGACATTTTGCGTAGCGACATGAATGGTCACCTCCGCAGTTGTAGCATGTTGGGTGGCTACCTGCGACTCCAAGCAATGTGCAGTTGGGTCTCTTGTGACCAGATTCGCCACAATATGTGCACACAGGCTCCAGCTTGCATCCTGCTGCACTATGCGTGAATTGTTGACAATTCGTGCATTGAAGTGGTCGTGCAGGAGGGCGATATGATTCCACGCGGATGACTGCGTTGAACATTTTAGTCTCCTTGTAGATTTCGTTGTATCGTCCTTCCTTTCGAAGAGCAACACGAAAATGCGGCAGTGGTTTATTTGTGTTGTCGCGATTTGAGCGCAATTGTCCTACCCGCTCGACTGGGTAGGATAATGCCTACAGTGCTGATGTGACTTCATCTTCTGTCACATAGATAGGGAGATCTTTAAGAGTTACGTATAGCAACTTCTCTTCTGGTAGCAGTGTAGTAAGGTATTGCACTGCACCATCTGTCAGTATTTTTCTGATGGTCCTGTGATCGTTTGGAGTAGCAGGAAGAATAGCCACAGTGCCGCCCATGTTGCGAACTGTGTATCCTATTCCTGAGTGCTGGCTGTTTAGATGCGTCGTGAGTTCACGAGCCTTAGCTGGGTCGCGAAGAAAAATTGGTGTTGTTCTTTGCGACTTGGTGGTGTTGGCCTGTGTCAGGTTATCTGTGCCGGTTGGTGGTGGTGCGGAGTCTGTGTCCCTGTGCGAAGTTGTAGGCATATCTGGGCATTTCCGCTTGTTAGAAGGGGGTTGCTGAGCGTCAGTGACCTCTTGGACGTCCATCTGCAGAGGTTGGTAAGTGTTAGAGGTTTCTGTTGTATTTTTCTGAGCCACTGGCTGTTGCGGTTTGGCTCGGTGTTTAGGGGATGGTGTTTCCCATTGCGCTGATGTGTTGCGCAGCTTCTCATGTACCAGGAGGTATGAGTTTATGGCTTCCAGCCGGGCACGGTATGCCGTGTACACCTGAAATTCTTTCAAGGCAGACTGTTTGTCCTTTGTTGGAGAGAACTGAAAACTTTGAGATCAGCCTCCTCCAGGTAGCGACGACGAGCTTGTAACTCTGCTTGTAGAATGCGCAGGCTGGTAGGTTCTAGTGGAACTTTAGGATCCACTATCAGGGGGTTTCCCAAAAAGGTGCGGAAGTCTCCTCCCAGAAGGTAATAATCTAAGATGGACGATTCACCCCTGTCCGGATGTGTTGTTTCTGCAGATGTAGCAGTCTCCATCAGTGGAGCTTGTCCGCTGGTGCCTGGATTTTCTTTGTCCATTTGGTCCAATCAGCAGTCCCAATGCAACGACCAATAGCAGCACTGGTCCTACCAATGGGAACAAAGATGGCTGGCGCGATTGTGTTATGTCTGTAAGTGTTTGCGTTTTGTGTGTATAGGAATAGAGGAAAGAAGGATAAGATAAGAATAAAGAATCAAGTTTAGGGCGCTAAAAAGCTCGAATAGCAGAGCATTGCGTGCATTTATTAACATGCTTAGTCGGGTCCCGCATAGCACCCCGGTTAGTATGTGGTATCTATTAAGCTGGCATGCGATGCATGCGAGCGCGTCTATGTTGCTTCTTGGTGGTGACCATGCAACCGGGGCACCAAGTGTAATTTATGCAATATATTTTTTTGTAAAAAGTCACCATCATTCAAAACGAATATTAAATGTTCTCAGTATTACAATATATATAAACAATATTACAGTAAAATAGTATTTTGTACTACCACGTAGCCATGCTGGCATTTCATCACAATATTAGCACACAGCACAGTGGTGTCGTTGAAGGGAATCCTCCTCCGCAAAGGAGGGTCCTTCGACTAGTGCCACACCGGGACTAGGTCCCTTATTGGCATTAAGAGGGTTTTTAAAGAATGATGGTGGGTTGATGGTGGTTATTTAGTTTAGGATAGGTGATAAACAGTCAGGGATTGAAGAATTGTTGAAGAAATAGCTTGGAACTAAGGAGGTCCTAGGATAAGTCTTGGCCTCTTATATGACTCTCCAGGGTCTAGGTCATATTCTCCAAGTCCTCGGATGAGGCTGTTGAAACTGGTTGGTAATTTTGAGTAGAAAGAGTGGGACAGTTGTAGGATGTAATCGAAAAGTTTTGGAAATGATAGGTCTAAATGGATGTTGGGATTTGGAATGTACCATTCGGCTACAACTGCAGTCCGAAGGAAGCGATTTTGGAGGACTGGGAGTTTGGAAAGGTTGGTTTTGGCTGCTGCACCCCAGACTTGGCAGGCGTATGTAATTGCCGGCCTTAATACCTGCTTGTAGAGCAGAAGCTTGTTGCGAAGAGCCATTGGCGACTTTCGGTTATATAGTGGATATAGCATGGCCATCCTTCTACTAACTTTGTTAGCTACTGCTGCTATATGGTCCTTCCATGTGAGGCGCATGTCTAGGAGCACTCCTAGGTATGTTGCCTGAGTTGACCATGGTATTTCTGTACCACTTATTCTTAGGTTGGGTACGTCCTGCAGCTCTCGTCTAGTGAAAGTGATTGCCTGAGATTTTGTGGCATTTAGCTTTAAGCGCCATGTCGCAAACCAGACGGACAACATGTTTGCGAAGGTTTGTAATCTTTGTACAGCAATTTCATGCCTTTTGGACGCTGTTGTTATGGCGGTATCATCGGCGAACAGGTACAGGTTGCAGCCTCTTAGGGTTGGAAGAGTATTTATGTATGCCAGAAAAAGCAGGGGCCCAAGGACACTACCTTGTGGTACACCGGCATTTATAGCATATGGCTGTGACAGGATGTCGTCCTTCATGACAACAAAGGATCGGTTTTTTAGATAATGATGGATGAGATGTACAAGGTAAGATGGGATATTATATTGGATGAGGCGATGTAGGAGACCTTCGTGCCAGACAGAGTCGAAGGCTCGGGAGATATCAAGAAAGAGAGCTGCGATAAAGTGCCGGTTGTTAAAGCCTTTAATCACTTCATCCACTAGACGAAGGAGCTGGTGAGTAGTAGAGTGTTTTCTCCGAAAGCCAAACTGCTCTGGACGTAGCACCTGATGTTCATCCAGAATGCATTGGAGACGTTGCTGTACCACCTTCTCAAACAATTTGCTGATAGAAGAAAGGAGACTAATAGGCCTATGACTGTTTAGGACTCTTGGGTTTTTCCCTGGCTTAGGTAAGGTGATGATCCTTGCATGCTTCCATGCCTTTGGGAAATAGGCCAGTAACAGCAAGCTGTTGAAGAGGTGCACTAGTAGATGGATCCAAGATTGTGGTAGTGCTTTGAAGGCTGCATAAGGGAGTTTATCAACTCCAGCGGCTTTGTAGGGACGAACGGAGTTTATGATGTTTTGGACCTCAGCAAAGGAGGTGAGGCTAACCTCCGGGACCTCGTGAGGAACACTGAGATATTGGCGTACTGAATCTGATATTTCTTCAGACAGGTCATCATCAGTGGACTCTGCCGGGTGAAAGGTGGAGGCTAAGTGTTCCGCCATAATTTCAGCCTTCTCTCTAGCAGACGAAGCTACTCTTCCTCCATCAATTAATGGTGGATCAGATGAAGGGATCTTAAGTAGTGCCTTGGTCATTCTCCAGAGGGATGAGTCCTGTGGGTCTAAAGTGCCCAGCTTTCTTTCCCACTCTTCATTACAGTGTTCAGCTATCTCCAGCTTTACCAGATGTTGGAGGCGGTTCCATTTTCGCTTGTGCTGGGGGTCGCGTGTTAGCTGATAACGACGTCTAGCTTTATTTTTATCTGCTATGAGACGCCGTAGTGGTGGTGGTAATGGTTTCTGGGCACTAAAGTTGGCACGTCTAGGGGGAGTAGCTTGTGCCATGGCTGAGGCCATAGTAGCTGTGATAGTGGAGGCCAGCTGATCTGCCTCTTCATTGGAGTTGCAAGGAGTTAACTCCGCATTCTGCTCTGCCATTATTGCGGTGTACTTGTTCCAGTTTGTGAAGCGTGGATTTAGTGAGTTAGGGGGTGCCTTAGCAGTTGCGCGGGCTTGATAGGGAAAGAGAACAGGATAGTGATCTGAGGAAAGTTCTGGGATAGATAAAATATGAGGGTGACCACGGATATTTTGAAGAATGGAAATATCCAGCCAATCTGGTGGACGGCGGTTCCCATAAGTGATTGTGGGTGATGTAGGAGCAAGTACAGCAAGATTGTGGCGTTCTAAGTAACGTTCAAGAAGAGAACCTCTCGGATTACATATTGTAGAATTCCACAGCGTGCTTTTGGCGTTGTAATCACCCATAGCTATTGTGGGTGTGCCTGCAGAGAAAATAGTATCCAGCTCCTTGACGTTGAAGGGCCTGCTAGGTGGTATATAAACAAAAGATGTTCAGAGGTCCTTTATTGGTGGCCACTTGGATCCCTGTAGCCTCTAACACGCCAGTGATAGGCAGATGTAGCCGATGGTGTTTTAAGGTGCGGTTTACATATTGTATGGTTTTGTTAGGTTAATTATGTGGATTATCTTGAGTTTATTAGATTAGTCGTTAGTACAAATGTCCTTCCTTCCGTCTGTTACGTAATAGGCTGTTCGAACTACTGTTTGCTTCCTTGGCTCCACTCATGTAAATAACAATAATAAATAAATTAATGGAACAGCCCTTGTGGAATTTGTAAATAAGGTATTGCATTATTTGTACATGATGTATTGAGTTATTGGCACGTCGCCCATCTTGTTATTTGTGTATGAAGAGTTGTATGTTGGGGTGTGTGAGCGGTTGTTGGAATAGCTCGTTGTAGCTATGGTGTGTGTGTGACTAAGCGTGGTGGTGTGTGGACAACCGAGGAGATGGACGACGCTGGACACTGTAAAAGATTATTTAAGGTATAATAAATATAAATAGTGATTGTGAAAGTGTCTTTAATATTGTTCTGAATTGTATATTAAGCCTCTGAGTGAAACCCCCGAGTAATGTGTTCTCGTTCGCCAGCTCAAAAATGGTAACAGTTTTTTATGTGAATGCAATACATTTTTCAGCATTCAGTAAAAATTAAGATCCCGGATAGTGCCTGGCAGCGAGGGATATTACATTTTGGTGGAGGCGCCGGGTTTGTTCATTTTAGCATCAGTTTAAGTGTAAATGTGCTTTATTGATATATATTTCATTAATTGCGTTCAATTTCAGTTCTGCGTAGGACGGCGGTAGCCATCTTATGATAAGCAACTTGGGTAGTGACGTCACCCCGGCATTATTTGTTCACGTATTAACATGTTCTTTTGTTTTGTGCAGGAAATGCAGTGCTTTTTGAGCTTAATCCTTGTGGTTCTGTTTGCGGTTATGCTCAGTTAGAAATTTTACGTTGATGATCTATCTTTTTGCATGGTTTTTCATTTCCATTTGCATTGTAATAATCAGGATTTTCTTTGCAGCATTTTGTGCAGTGCTAGTGTTATTCAGTCACGTATTGTGTTCTCACCGTGTTGCTATTTCTGCAGGAATTTCAAATCTTGTGTTCTATTACGAATAGTAGTCACTATCAGTGATTTTTGTAGTAATTTTGCATGTGTACATCGTTATCTTTTCTTTCACCATGGAAAATTTTGTGGAGAATAACACCAATGTACATACATCCTCTGTCGGCACAGATGTCGATCCTGATGAACGTAGTTCGGTGCCTGATCAGTCACCCCCCGGAATTATTGCACAGAATAATGACCTTCTGGTTGCGGTACAATCTACCATCACTAACACGATGGCTTCAATAAAACCTGTTTCTCAAACCTTTATACAACCATCTTGTTTTTCAGCTGCTCCTAATGAATGTGTTAACGATTTTATGACTAATTTTGAAATGGTTGCTCGTGGTAATGCATGGAACAGTACTCAAAAGTTGCAGTTTTTCCCATGCTATCTTAAAGGTACTGCTATAGCATTGTACAAGACGTTTTGCCATAGGTGTCCCGCTCACGACTGGTTTATTTTGAAAGATGCTTTTCTTACAGCTTTTCAGGTAGCTCACCAGGATGATGTGTATGAGATCCAACTTCGCCAACGTGTTCAGCGTGATTCTGAGCCTGTGCTTAACTACATTTATGATGTGCTAGTATTGTGTGATAAAGTAAATTCTTTTATGTCTCAGCCAGAGCAAATTAAGAATTTGTATAAAGGGTTGAAACCACAGTATGTCCAGTTTCTCTTACCTTTGAATTTGCTTACCGTAGAGGAGGTTTTGCAAGCTATTAAGCGCATTGATAAAGCTGAGTTCTACATCCAGAACCGACAACACCTGGTGTCTAATCAACTGCGTAGTAGTGTGCCGCTGTCCATACCTGGATACCCAGTTGTTTCTGCACCTCAATCTATATCTGGCCGTTCTGTTGCAGCGTCAGAGTGTTTGTCACTCCCGTCGCCATCACCAGCACCTTCTCAGGATATGATGTCAGAGCCTGCAGCCAAAATGGACCGTTTAGCCAATCACTTCAATCTTTGCAGGTTCCTGCTAATTCTGACCCAGTAACGAGGTCATCTCCCCGCCAAGCTGGTAACTGCTCCAATGGTGGACGTACTGCTAACTTTGTATGCTATAATTGTAACCAACCTGTTCACATAGCACGTTTTTGCAGGCAATCTTCAGATGCTTATAGTTCAAAAAAACGCTCAGCGCGGTGCCTCAAACAGGCCACGGTAGCAGAGGTTCATCACGACAGCAAGCCTGATCAGTCGTCAAGTTCAACTTTACCTTTTGGCCATGTTTTACAAGTTTCAGGGTCCATTAATAATACCCCTGTGAAGGTTCTTCTCGATACTGGCAGTGCTGTCAGTATTGTCAATGCTGTACACGTATCTGATATTTCTAAATTGCAGCCTGTGGACATTTTACTTAGAACTGCTGGAAACAAGCTTTTGGATGCTGCATACCACCTACCTTTGGATTCTTCAATTAATAACTTTCTCTTTCAGGAAGATGTTCTTGTTGTAAAAGGGCTAGCACATGACTTGATTTTAGGTAATGATTTTTTGTCTGCACACAAAGCTATTTTTGATTATGTTAAAAATGATGTGATTCATATAGATGACAAGTTGTGTCATATTTCTATGGTAGAGAACACAGAACTCCCCATGTCAGATATTGCTGTAGTGCCGTTTACTGAGGGTGATGTTACTAAACCAGCAAACAAAGTGTTTGTTAAAGAAGATGTCCAGATTCCTCCATTTTCGGTTTGTCATGTAGCAGTAGAACTTTCTTCACCCATTGATTGTGATGTAATGTTTGAGCCTGTGCCAGGTATTTTGCAAAAGAAACAGATATCCATTCCTCAAATGGTTTGCTCACCCCGACAAGATTATATTGTGCCTGTTCAAAATGCATCACCAGAGCCTAAGACTTTGTTTTCTCACACGACCTTAGCTAATGTCCAAGATGTTGCTTTTGTTCAGAGTCATTCAATCTCGCCTCAGGATATCACGCCCTTGGAAGCACCAAACTTTCAGTTTAATGTAAATAATAAATTGTCTTCTAGCCAGAAAGATAAACTTCATGCTCTTTTATTGAAATATTCTCATGTTTTTGCAACCTCCTTGCAGGATTTAGGTATGACCAATGTTGCTAAATTTGATATACAGGTTTCTGACCCAACTCCTATTAAGCAGCGCCCGTATAGAGTTCCTATCAAGCAACGTGAAATCATCGATCAGCAGGTTCAAGAGATGAAAGATGCTGGGATCATCAGGGATTCTCAGTCTCCGTGGAGTTCTCCTGTGGTGCTAGTTAAGAAAAAGGATGGCTCGACCAGATTTTGTGTGGACTACAGGAAGCTTAACTCGGTGACCATTCCATCATCTTTTCCACTTCCCATCATCGACGACTTGCTTAACTCGTTGCATGGAGTGTCCTGGTTCTGCTCATTGGATCTTCTTTCTGCTTATTTTCAGGTCCCCCTTGAGGAGCACGCCAAGCCATTCACGGCGTTTGTTTGCCACAGTGGTCAATTTGAATTTGAAAGACTTTCCTTTGGACTAGCCAATGCTCCCCGTTTCTTTTCTTACATTGCTGAAAAGTTGTTAGGTGATTTAAAATTTAAGAAAGCTCTGGCTTACCTTGATGATATCCTTGTTTATGCTCATTCTTTTGAGGAACTACTGGATAATTTAGAGGCTGATTTTCAGCGTTTGGTGCTTTTCAACTTTAAATTGAAACCGCAGAAATGTTTCTTTGCCATGAACCGTGTCAAACTTTTGGGTTTTGAAGTCTCTAATGAGGGCATATCTCCAGACTCAGACAAGATAACTGTGATTTAAAATTTACCTCAGCCTAAGAATGTCAGGGATGTCAGGAAGGTCCTTGGTTTGTTCAATTTTTATCGAAAGTTTGTGAAAGGTTATGCTGACATTGCCCATCCTTTAACACAATTGACTAAAAAGAACTGTGATTTTGTTTGGGGTTCTGACCAACAGCATGCTTTTCAGGCCTTGAAGGATGCGCTGACTTCTGCACCGGTGTTAGCACACTATACTCCTGGAGCGTACACAGAGCTCCACACTGATGCTAGTGGTGTAGGCATAGGGTGTGTTTTGTTGCAATCTGTAAACGACCAGTTAAGACCTGTTGCTTATGCCTCTAGATTGTTGTCCAAGTGTGAGCGTAATTATGGTGTTCCAGAGTTGGAGCTCCTAGCTATTGTTTTTGGTTTCACACATTTTAGAACATTTGTATATGGTTATAAAGTTCATGTGATTTCTGACCACCATTCATTGTGTTATCTAAATAATCTGAAAGATCTTACAGGGCGTCTGGCTCGCTGGAGCCTTAAACTACAGGAGTTTGATTATACTATCTGTTACAAATCTGGTAAAAAGCATAACGATGCAGACACTTTATCTAGGTTTCCTGTGCTGCAACCCCAGGAACATCAAGTGGAGCAATTGGATGATGTATTAACTTGTTTACTTTCTCCTATAGAAGTTGCGGAGAAACAGAAAGCTGATCCACTGCTGCGTCCTCTAATGGATACCTTAGTGGACGACACTAATGCTACTCCGAAGCTTCTGCGCCAAACTGCCACCTATACTCTTAAATCTGGTGCTTTATATAGGAAAAATGCTGGTTCCACGGGTCCTCTGCATTTACTGGTGATTCCAGAGTCGTTGAAGCATGAGATTCTTACCTCTTGTCATGATGATCCACTTTCAGGTCACCTTGGGTTTTCCAAAACTTATAATAAGATTCATTCCAGATACTATTGGATTGGCATGAAGAAAGATATCGAACATTTTGTGAGGACCTGCCCGAGCTGCCAATCGCGTAAAGGCCCTAAGAACTTGAAGCCCGCAGGATTACTTCAACCTCTTCCTGTTTTAGCTGTAGGTCAACGTTGGGGTATAGACCTTTTGGGTCCTCTTCCTAGGTCATCCACTGGCAACCGCCACATTATTGTGTGCACCGAGTATGCCACTAGATGGGTCGAGGCTGCTCCGCTTCCAGCGGCTACTGTTCCTCATGTCACCAGGTTTATTTTACAGAATGTCGTCTGTCGTCATGGTGCTCCTGAGACATTGCTATCCGATCGGAGTACTGTGTTCCTCAGCCAGGTCACGCAGGAGTTACTAAAATCTCTGTCTATTTCTCCTAACTTTACTAGCTCTTATCATCCACAGACGAACGGGCTCACGGAACGTTTCAATGCCACACTAGTTAATATGTTGAGCCATTTTATTGATGACAATCAGCGTAATTGGGATACGGTGTTGCCTTATGTTATATTTTCTTACAATTCTTCTGTACAGCAGACGACCAAGTTTTCTCCGTTTTTCCTGATGTATGGACGAGAGCCTGTTCTCCCTAATGAAGTTCAGTTACAGGCTACTACTAACGACTTGTTCGTCCGGAAGACTTTAGAGGACATCCAGAAGGCCCGTGAGCTTGCCATCCACAACATCAACAAGCAACAGATCAAACAGAAGTCTCAGTATGATGCCAGACATCGAGATGTGTCCTTTAATGTTGGTCAATTAGTTAAAGTTTTTACTCCCGTTAGGAAACGAGGCAAATGCACCAAGCTCCTACACCGCTATTTTGGTCCGTTTGAAATTGTGAAGAAGCTCACACCTGTGACTTATGTTGTACGTCGACCGAATGCTCCTAGGGCTAAGTTACAGTCCATCCATGTTTCCCGCATCTTCCCGTATCACGATCCTACTGGCCCGTATCGTGCTTAATTTTTTTTTCTCTCTCTCTCAAGGCCAGTTCATCGTCTGATAAACTCAGTTAATGATGCTTTGCTATGCGTTACATATAATTCTATTGATGCATATTTTGTTTAACCTCTTGTGCGACTACCATTTCCTCATTTGCTTAAGTCCACTTAATTGTTCATATTTCTGATTATTTATGATGTTCTCCCAGGAACCCCGTGCCAACCATTCCGTTTATATCAGAGCTATTAACGTTTTATCGTGACTGTTTCAGTGTTTTACTCATGTACCATCTTTATCGAAGTAGCAGTATAGTGTGTGGCCCAGCTGCGAAGACAGCCGCCACATCCTAGTGGTTGTTCGAGTTCAATGTGAGCACCGTCGTGACTGCAGCACATTGTAGAAGAGTAGTCGTCCCTGAGGAAGCCGCTGCGCACCTGGGAGCGACCCCAGTACTGGAGTGACGCCTAGTGAAACCGCTGTGATGCGCTCACTAGTGCGAGGAGGTTTGAGTTATAAGATGCTTTAGGGTGGGTATTAAGTTTTGTCACTGGCCAGTCACTGAAGTATTATTTCATTTGCTGTTAAGATGCTTAGTTCATTGTTTCAGATTTTTCTTTTAAATATCAGGGTTGAGCTCTCTTCACCGCCACGGCAGTTCCTGGATGAAGAACTTTCTTAGTTTTTTTTATCCCAGTTGTAGTATTTTAGGAGTCTTGTTGTGTGAATGAGTGCGTGGAGATGGCCATCTAAAAAGTGTATTTAGTATCCGGATACACTTCATGTTATAATGTTGTTTTGTTGTTTTTATGTTATTGTCACTTTTGATTTACCCCCTTACATTTCCCTCCAAAATTATATTTAACTATGGGTAGCCTTATGTTATACTTGTCCATTGTTAATTGTATAATTGTTTAGTTTTGTGCGGGAGTGCCCCAGGAAGAGTGTCGTCGTCTGCAGCTAGCAAAGAGCCCCGGCCACCCTCACCTACCAGCAGAAGCAGTAGTTGCAGCAGGAGAGGTAGCAGCAGCAACGCGGCAGCACCAGTACCAGAGGCAGTAACGCTGGCTATGCCTCAAAGTTTCAGGAGTGACCACAGGGGTCACTTCATCAGTATGGCAGACCACAATTCCAGCAAGTTGGTTACCTTTGCAGTTCGTCGTGGGGTGATGTGGCCAGTCCCCCACAGGTGTGTGGCAGCAGGAGAGCAGCACAGCTTGCTGGCTCCCCTATATTTGGAACTGTCTGTGACATCAGCTTGATACATATGCTGAGGTGACCTAAGTCATAAGCAGCCAAGTCTAGAAGCTGGACGTCCATTTTGCTCAATGAAGCTAGGCTCACTACTAGGAGGGATCGAGCTGCTGAAAAGTCAAGCAAAACTTGAAATGATGGAATTTTATTTATATGAATTTCTTCGTCCCCTATGTTTGGAACTGTCTGTGACATCAGGTATGTGCCATTTGTGGTAACCACCAGTTAGCCCAATTTTCATCTTCAGGGTCGGTCTGCTACTCCAAATGGTTGTAATCGTCATGCTGCGCCTCTGTGACTTCCATCAGTGTTCCAGTGGTGTAGGGTTGGTTCGGTGGACTCTGGGACTAGTGGTGTAGACAACATCATGCATCGTGACTCATTGGGAGGGGCCTCTCAGGAATTCATTTATTGGTACTTTTCATGTTTGTGTTTTCTAATGATAGGTTAGGGGCTACCCTTAGTGCTTTTCTTTTGTGTGTTTTGCTGTTTGATATTAGTCCGACGAGCAGGGGCTCGTCTTTTTCTAGAGGGGAGGGAAATGTAGGGTTTTGTTAGGTTAATTATGTGGATTATCTTGAGTTTATTAGAGTAGTCGTTAGTACAAATGTCCTTCCTTCCGTCTGTTACGTAATAGGCTGTTCCAACTACTGTTTGCTTCCTTGGCTCCACTCATGTAAATAACAATAATAAATAAATTAATGGAACAGCCCTTGTGGAATTTGTAAATAAGGTATTGCATTATTTGTACATGATGTATTGAGTTATTGGCACGTCGCCCATCTTGTTATTTGTGTATGAAGAGTTGTATGTTGGGGTGTGTGAGCGGTTGTTGGAATAGCTCGTTGTAGCTATGGTGTGTGTGTGACTAAGCGCGGTGGTGTGTGGACAACCGAGGAGATGGACGACGCTGGACACTGTAAAAGATTATTTAAGGTATAATAAATATAAATAGTGATTGTGAAAGTGTCTTTAATATTGTTCTGAATTGTATATTAAGCCTCTGAGTGAAACCCCCGAGTAATGTGTTCTCGTTCGCCAGCTCAAAAATGGTAACAGTTTTTTATGTGAATGCAATACATTTTTCAGCATTCAGTAAAAATTAAGATCCCGGATAGTGCCTGGCAGCGAGGGATATTACAATATATTGCTGTGCCACCGTGTCCGTCAGCCCTGTCTGTCCTGTGACAGGTCATTCCTGGTATGGAAGCTTTCAAGTTGTTGGAGAGATGCGTTTCCTGCACCAGGAATATCTGCACTTTATTAATTGCAAGGAAATTTGCAGCTTCCTTTAGCTTATGCCGCAACCCGTTAGCATTCCAGGAACATATTCTCAGACTCTGGATGTTGGTTAGAATCTTATTGATGTCCACCATATTGTCCAAGGAAGGTAAATACTGTGTGGACCAAGATAGTTGATGGTGGTATCTTGGCAGGTCGCTGGGCTAGTGCATCAGCCAAAGCAATTGCAAAATCAGGTTGAAGTTCTACTGGAATTCTATCCATAAGCTTCAGAAACTGATCGTCAGGGATAGAAGAGCATAGTGGCGGTGGTGATGGGTTTTTAGATGCCTGTGATTGATGGGTAGGCAGTCGTTGTTGGGCCAGTTGACGTGTCCCAGAAGGCAATGGTGGTTTGTACTGTGGGATTGTCACAGTCTTGGATATGGCACCAGTTGCAGAACTACTTGCTACCTTCCTTTGGGGAAATGGTGGACTTTGCTTCCTCTGGGTAACTGAGGATTCCTTAGCTGTAGCAACGGTAGGAATTGCTTCTGCAGATGCAGCATTCTCAGCAGGCTGGGCTGTGTTTACAACAATATTTTGGGTGGCAGCAGCATAGCTAGCATATTGTACCTTCACTGGCGGTGGTAGTCCTGGGTAACGAGTACCCTTAAAGGCTTCTTTGGGAAGCCCCATAGGGTTCGGTACCTTGGGTGCAGCGTCATGTTTAGATCTTTGACCGTTCTTGTTGAGGTGCATTTCCACCCTGGCTTCTTGCCAAACTGGGCCCTTGGCGTACCTGCAGGAATGATCACCACCGCAATTATAGCAGGTGGCTTTGGATCCAGTATTCCCAAGACGTTTGCAGTCTGTCCTCTTGTGACCTGACTCACCACAATAGGAGCATGCAGGTTCTAGCCTACAACCAGCAGCACTGTGCATAAATTGCTGGCAGTTGGTGCACTGTAAAGGTCTTGCTGGAGGACGATAGGATTCCACGCGTATGGCTGCGTTAAACATTCTCGTCTCCTTATAAATGTCATGGTAGTTTCCCTCCTTTCTCAACGCTACGCGAAAGTGAGGGAGTGGTTCATGTTTAGTACTGCAGTTGGAACGCAGTTGCCCAACTCTCTCTACCGGGTAACTCTTGCTTTTGAGTTCCGCTTGGACTTCCTCCTCTGTTATGTAGATAGGCACATCTTTTAGAGTTACATAAAGCAACTTTTCTTCTGGTAGCAGGGTGGTTAAGTACTGAATTTTCCTATCATCCAGTAACTTTCAGAGGGCTCTATGATCGTCAGGGGTATCCGGGATGAAGGCAACTGATCCACTCATATTCCGGATGGAATATTTAATGTTGGGTTCAGTTGTGCTGATGGAGGCTATGATACCTCGAGCACTACCCGGATCCCGTAGGTAGATAGGGGTAGCCTTTGCATAACGTGTAACAGGAGCACTTGGAGCAGTGACTGCTGGTGTAACGTTTGATGTGGAAGGAACTTCCATTTCTGATGGGTCTGAAGCTTTTGTCAGACGTGTTGGAGCTGTCTGATCTGAGCATCTTCTTTTATTATTTTGCGGTGTTGTTACGCCATCATCAGGCACTATTGGTAACCCTTGATATTTGTTGGTGACAGATAAGGGCTCTGGAGGAAGGGCATGTTTGTGAGCCTTACCTCTTGTACTACTAGGGACCGTTTCCCAATTTTGATTGGCTGCTTTAATTTTCTCACTTTGCAGTAGGTACCCGGATATGACTTCCACCCTCGTACGGTGTGCTGCGTAGTGTTGGAAGGCATTTGCAGCTAATTCCAGGTTTGCAGCTGCGAAGTTACTATACAGTGCATTCCTAAATGCATTCCTTACTTTTTGTATCAATAAACCCAAAATAAAATTTGTTTCAAATATTTAGATAACTTGTGTTTCCACTCCTTTTGGTATTGTTTAACGTATCATGGTAGTTTCTATTCCAGTTTATTACTTTGTTTACTTGACATTTCCAAAGCCTTTTTGTTTACAAAACATACTTCCATTCATTTACAGGAGGCCCTGCAATTTGGTCTTTCATTACCAGGATGTGTTTCAAGTAGCTTTGCAAAATAATTTATTTTAAACCCTTTTTATGAATATACAGTATTGTACCGATAAAATATGAATTACTCTACATATTTGAACAATTAACACTCTGACTATTTTATACATATGGGATAAAACTCATTTTATTTGAAGTTATATCCTTATGTGAACAAAATGCAGAAATCAGTAGTAGACTTTCTCAAAATCCACGTTGAGCAGCATGTCAATCCAAAAATCAATAAACTGCAATTTTGCAAATAAATATTTCCTTTTCCATTGTGTTTGTTATTAAACTGACTTGTTCATATAGATTTTCAATATATTTTCTTTTTCACATTTTATAAATATGTAACTTTAAAGTATTAAAAAATTTGTATGTTTCTCTTAGCTTCCATTTGTTGGACACTGTTCATTTGGTTAAGTTATATATCACAATAATAAAGTCTTATCTTTTGTTTGTTTAATGAATTAAAAGCTGAGCACCAATACACATTATCCATTCCACCTTGTTTGACTCATACATTTCTTTTATACTTTAAAAATATATTTATCTTATATAACAGAAACTATATGTATTCACACATAAAACTGTATATTATGTTTATTTTTAGCTTTTTTCATTATATTTCAATGAATATATGTTCCCATTTATATACAGAGTATTGTTGTTCCACGTAAATTGCTAAGTTTTCTCATATCATAAAAGTTGATGAATTGATGAAATACACAAAATATTCAGGAGTTCTTCTCCTAACTCCTTATACAAATAATTGCTTCTTCAAATTTCAGAAAAATTCCAATAAATTAAATTCTTTATAAATTTTAATTACATCACTCAAGCTTCCTTGGGGCTTACATTTTATTTCAAATATCGAAGTTGCCAGAATATGCATTATTAGTTTCACCAGCAATGAATCCTTTTTCTAACAGGTTCGTCTGACTTTTACAGACAACCTCCATTTATAGAATGACGTAAATACCACAAAGCAAAAATTTCCATTTTAGCATGAAATTAAACAGGAATCATTTAATTTAAGCATTTGTCTAGGAGCAGTGTCTCTCTTTAAGAACTCCAGATATTAATGACATTTATCTATAACAGTACTTTAGAAATTCTTTTGTGATTTGAAGATCTGACATTTAACCAACTCTTAAACTTGCAACAATAATATATCTCACAGCCACCAGTTCTTTTAACATTGAAAATAAATATTTTTATTTTTCTTTTTTTCCCTCATACACATGAAAAATGTTACATAAATACACACGTGTTTTGAAACATCCAATGCTTTGATTCTCCAATGGACACGACATCAAAGCAAATATACAGCCCATGGATGCCACTGTCAAACATAACATTTAGAGGAATTGAAGTTTCAGGCAGGCACACAGTAGCTGCCAGCCACAGTAAATACACTGGTTTCTACACAACACTTACAGCACCATCTCCATAAAAAACAATGTGAAAACTGAACATCAAACTGAAGATTTACTTGGATTCTACCTAAAGAAATTGGAATGCAAGTTAAGTAAGCAATATTGTTGTGCTTTGGAAAGGTTGTTTGAGAGCTACAATGACAATACTGCTATATTGTCTGCATTCAGCATGCAGCATTTTTACTGCAATTCTTGACTTTAAAAAGTGTGCCAAAAGAGAATGTTTAAAATTGAGAGCAAGTATTTAGAAGAGAATGTTCAAAATCGAGAGCAAGTATTTAAATTTTTTATATTTGTAAGCAAAGCCAAACTAACAAATTTATTAGTAAAGAGTTCCACAAATGCTGCTTACAATCCTTAAATGCTTTAAACATTAACAAATTATGGAAATGATGCAAATATTTGACATATTAGAAATAAGATTCCAATGCAGAATTTGAAAATATACCATCAATATCACAGAAAATGTAATAAAATTTACTAATTGCTTACATACATTTGTACACACACACACACACACACACACACACACACACACACACACACACACACACACACACACACACACACACACACACACACACACACACACACACACACAGATATATATATATAAAACTTAAGCTTATAAAATGAGCCATGTAGAAATCCAGCATATTTTACAGATGCCTATAGTTTTGTTAAAATACAGTCAATCAATTTAATAAGTTCCTTTTTAGTGAAACACGTGGCCAGCAGCTACCTCGGTGGTTCCATGGGCTTTTCACTGCTATGAATAACAGAATCTCTTTTGGAATTCTTTGAACTTCGAGATCTTGATTCAGAACCACTATTTCTCTTTTTCCGTGATGTATTTTGGACCTTTTCTTTGGACGTTTGTTTTGAAGATCCAGTACTTGTTTCCTGGTAACTGTCTCAGTTTCATTATTTACATTCTGTAGAATGTCAGACATATTCTGTGACGGTAATGAGTAATGAGAACTGCTTGAGGCCGAGATTGAGATTGAGATTCCTAGCCTGACCTGCACTGCTGGTCCTGCATTCGATGTATCGTATTGCGTCACATATATAGTTATTTTCTCAATACTGTACAATGCTTTTGAGCTGGTATGCGACTCGAAATTATCCATATGATCTAAGATTGGTTTGACCAGTTTATCTTCATACCACACCGATTTATCTGTTGACTTTAATATTGGTTCCAGTTTACTATTAAAATTAAATTTATGGATATTATAACATATTGACACGATAAACATGAACCGACCTAAAACCCAATTTACACACGTCTAATCCCTTATCAACTTCATGCAGTATTAATTTTTTACATACCGACAAGTATATTGCGGGATCTAATATGTTAACTCTCTTATGAATCTTAAATGTATACACACGTTTGGAAAAAGCTGATTCTGTGTGAATGACCGCTAGCCCATATGGCTGTAACGTGATACTGCTCATCTCTTGTGCACTTGAGGGTTGTCCAGGGAGGTTGACAGTACTCGGCATTTCTGGAACATGCGTTAACACATTGATTTACGTAGGTTCATGTACGTGAGACAGCATCTGAAGTTACGTACATTCATATGAACAGAAGTGGTATGTACGAATCATAACTCAACAGTAAATATCGTTCCCAGAGAACGATGACATGTAAATTTTTACGTAACGTGCAGACGTGTGAACATCAGTACAAATAAATAACATGTATGTAACTACAATTACATGTCTTTCTATACTTTACATGCATATAGGAAAATTAACATACAATATCACTTTCTATGAAAATTGAATGGATATGCTCACCTTTTGATGTCATTACTGGTTGCCTAAAAACACAATTTGTGTCGTTTGAAACCACTGTCTAAGAGTTCTTCTCCATGGTATTGTAGGAAGCAGTCACCTCTGTTTAGGATTTCTTTCTGCGATGCGGTCATATGCTGGAATCTATCTGCCAGGAAGACTTGAAATTCTGGTGTTTCCACGACGATCCGCTCGCCATATCTGGTCTTTACCGTTTTCACAAATCGAATACAGTATTGTAGAGTTTTATCCAGATTTCGTACTTTTCTCGTTGGTAAATGGGTGGCACATTCGGTTAACTGATTTAACAGCAACATTTCGTGGTCTGAAACAAACATATCGAATCAGTTATTACTTCTACATTCTTCATAAATTAAACAAAATTAGTAAACAATATACAACTTTTATCTCTTACCTGTGGGATCCATATTATCAACAATTCGACTGAACCCTTCCTCTCTGTAACGGGCTTATTTGTTGTAAGAGACTCCGCCCACTTCCAGTAGAACTATAGTTTTATGTTATTACGTAGTTTACGTAACCATATTGGTTTAACTGTCAACTATCTACATGTTTGAATTTTAAAGTTTATTACTAATAACTTTTTCTTTAAACTCAATGCTTATATAGATCTAGATTTTACATCATAGTATCTCCCCCTACCATCATCCACATGCTTTCGCACACTGATTGTGATTCGCTCCCCACATCTTGGAGGGGGAATGTTGACACGCTTGTACAAAACACATTTTTTTCGAAACATTTGATATTTTTATATTTGGTTTTCTAACACATTCACAGTATTGTGTTATCACTCTTTCAAATTTATAGCTTCATTCGTTTAAACCGGCGAGCCAAGGTGATACTCACCCGGCTGAGGATTGAGCACACACGAGCGACTCATTGCCATTTGTTAAGAGGGGAACCGGCCCCAGTGTGTGCTCCATGTGCAGTATGCCTCTCTGTGCGGCATGTATTGCTCGAGTGCCCGCGTTACACCCGCGTTCTCCAGTCAGGAGACTTGGGGAGTAACTTGCTGGGTGTTTTTGGGGACGACCCAGTGGCCGTGGTTAAGGCACTGTGGTTTGTTGCCGAAATCGGTATTAATAAACAAGTCTCACTTACATTTTATATTTGTTTAATTTTAGAGATTTTAAGTTATTAGTCTTGGGATGGGTTCTTTATGTACTTTCAATAGTTGAGTGTTTTTATTTTTATTTTACATTTTATCTTAATTTATATAGCTTTTAGGTTTTACTGTTGACTTCGGGCCCAAATGACCTTGTTGTCGACGGGCTCTAAAACACCACACACTCACTCACTCACTCACTCACTGACTCACTCACTCACTCACTCACTCACTCACTCACTCACTCACTTCTATTAATCCAAAGCACCCTGGTTTTCGTTTCCGGGAGCTCCTTAGACATCTGGATACTGAAATGCCCAAGATGTTTCCTAGGGGGGAGAGGACATACCCTCCTTGGTTGTGCAGAGCGTCCCACGTTGATCTGGCCATGACCACACATGATAAATCTACCATGTCTATGTCTAGTATCCGCACATGCTTATTACAATTTTTATCGCTTTATCAGGACCATGTTAAAATTTACACCGATGGGTCCAGGAATTCAAATGGTGTTGGTTGCGCTTACTTGTATGGAACCGAACCCTATACATTCGGATTTGACACCAGCACTTCCATTTTTTACTGCAGAACTCTATGCAATATTCCGGGCCATTTTACACGTACGTCGACGAAAGTTGGGGAACTGCTTAATCCTGAGTGATTCCCTCAGTGCACTTCAAAGCCTACGGCAGCTGTATAACTACCACCCTATTGTGCAGCGGATACAGGATTCCCTCCACGTTTTACACGCTTCTGGCGTCAACGTGGTGTGTGCATGGATCCCTGGTCACGTAGGCTTGCGGGGAAATGAAATGGCGGATTCGGCAGCCAAGACGGCTATCATGAAGCCCAGGGTTCGAGCACCATGTGTGATATCGAAAGATTTTAGGGCCGTATTGCGGAGAGCTGTGCAAACCTGCTGGCAGGAAGAGTGGTCGGCTCTCCGGAATAATAAACTTCAATCTGTGAAAGAACTTCCGATCCCCTGGGTTACTTCCAGTCGGTCGTCTCGTCGCGTGGAGGTGATTTTAGCTCAGTTGCGCATTGGGCACTGCTTTTTTGTCATAGTTTTCTACTTAATAGGGAGCCTTCTTCACTGTGTCCGTTTTGCCAAGAAGCGTTATCTGTTACGGCACGTGCTGCTAGAGTGTTCTCACCTAGCAGACCTTAGGACGTCTCTGCAGCTACCGGCCAGCATTGCAGATATGCCAGCGGACGATAACGCAGTAGTGGAGAAGGTTTTTAGATCCTTTTCTAGACTAGATTTTAGGATTTGACGAGTAGAATATATGACTTTTTAGATATATATTTCTTTCAGTCCTGTAGTTTCCTTTTTACGTGAATGTATTTTGTAAGTATATTTACATTTTTGTAGTATTTTAGAGAAGTTTTATAAAGGGCGCTGATAACCTCTGCAGTTGAGCGCCCTCATACGCATCATCATCATCATCATCATCATCATCATCATCATCATCATCATCATCATCATCATCATCATCATCATTCCTCACCAGTTGCGTCTGCAAGGTGATGGAACGCATGATAAATGGGCGGTTCGTATGGTGGCTGGAAACGCACAACCTACTGAATAACATCCAGTGCGGTTTCCGACGACGCCGTTCAACAGTGGATCATCTTGTGTCCATGTCGACACAGATTATGAACGGATTTCTTAAGAACTGTCAAACAGTCGGAATATTTTTTGACCTCGAAAAGGCTTATGATACGTGTTAGCGGGCAGGGCTGCTACGTACTCTGCACACCTGGAATATGCGTGGACGCCTACCACTCATTCTTCAGGAATTCCTGAAAGACCGCGTATTCCGAGTAAGGGTTGGCTCGGTTTTTTCGAACCTTTTTGATCAAGAGAACAGTGTACAACAGGGATCGGCACTAAGTGTAACGTTGTTTGCTATTGCGATTAATTCTATCTCGAAATGTGTACCTCCGGGTGTCTCGTCATGCCTATTTGTAGACGACTTTGCCGTCTAGTGTACATCTCAGCCCACTCCGTTTTTAGAGCGCCGTCTTCAGACCACCTTGGACAACCTTAAGAGTTGGAGTTTAAAAAATGACTTCCGATTCTCCGCTGAGAAAAACATCAGAGTTAACTTCCGGCGTCAGCAGAGTCGACTACCTCCAAGGCTCCGGCTAGGCGCTGATCTACTACCTTTTGCAGATGAGACGAGCTTCCTTGGATTGATATTTGATAGAAAACTTAGTTGGTCGTCGCATATAGCACAACTGAAAGCACGATGTGACCGATCTTTAAATATCTTGCGGATACTATGTGGAAAATCGTGGGAAGCGGATCGTACAGTGTTATTGCGACTTTATCGGGCACTCATCCGTTCCAAATTAGATTATGGTAGTATCGTTTATGGCTCAGCACGACCATCTGTGCTGAAGAGATTAGACACAGTCCATAATTGTGGCATACGTATAGCAGTTGGGGCATTTCCAACGAGCCGAGTTATAAGCCTGTATGCTGAGTCTGCAGAACTTCCTCTGCAGTACAGGCGCAACATGTTATTAGCCAATTATGGCTGTGGACTTAATTGCATGCCCACACATCCATCGTTTACGCCGTTGTTTAATACCTTCATGGAAGTGCGTTATAGGAACACTCCTATTAAACCAAAGCCACCTGGTTTCTGTTTCCGGGAGCTCCTTAGACATCTTGATACTGACATGCCCAAGATGTATCCTAGGGGGGAGAGGACATACCCTCCTTGGTTGTGCAGAGCGTCCCCGGTTGATCTGGGCGTGACTAAATATGATAAATCTACCATGTCTATGTTTAGTATCTGCACATGATTTTTAGAATTTTTTTCGCGATATGAGGACCATTTTGTAATTTATACTGATGGCTCCAAGAACTCAAATGTTGTTGGTTGTGCTTACGTGTGTGGAACCGAACCGTATACTTTCGGATTCCACACTAGCACTTCCATTTTTACTGCAGAGCTTTATGCAATATACCGGGCCATTTTACACGTACGTCGACGAAAGTTGGGGGACTGCTTAATCCTGAGTGATTCCCTCAGTGCACTTCAAAGACTACGGCAGCTGTACAACTACCATCTATTGTGCAGCGTATACAGCATGCTCTCCATGTTTTACACGCTTCTGGCGTTATCGTGGTGTGTGTATGGATCCCTGGTCACGTAGGCTTGCGGGGGAATGAAATGGCGGATTCAGCAGCCAAGACGGCTATCATGAAGCCCAGGGTTCGAATACCATCTGTGACATCGGAAGACTTTAGGGCCGTATTGCGGAGAGCTGTGCAAATAATAATAATACCAATTTAGATTAATGGGTTTATGATTAGGTAGAATTTTTTTTAAGTGTAGATTATGTTATTATTGTAATTTATTTGTTTATTATAGAATTACTGCTTTTTCAGGTTCTATATGACTTCTACCTTTAATTTCTACTAAAGGAGTAATTAAAATATTTTTAACAATTGGTTTAGACACAATTAAATATATTGATTTAAGATGAAGGTGGTACTTTGATCCACAACACTTATATTATGTTTTAATAAAAATTGGTGGAATTAATCAGTGGTTTCAAACATATGATTTAAAATCTTATTTAATAATTTTCTAACTGTTTTAATTTTAATTACATTTCTTATTTATTCAAATATCTTTTATTAGAGTAAAATGCTGAAGGTGTCATAGAGATAGCTTTATCTCTTAATATACTTATAACAATTAAAATTTTATTTTTACAATGTAAATGCAATGTTTTATTTAAACTATGTAAATTAAATATAAAATTTAAATGGACCCTAACCACTTGAATAAAAATGTAATTTTTATTCAATCAACAGAACTTCTTAATTGAAAAGCTTTTCAATTTTATCATGAACAGTGATATACTGCTGCTTTAGTTTCAATTAATAAGGATATATACAATATCTCAGTATCAGATTGAAACTGATTACAAGTGAGGTACTTGGAACCGTAAGGCCTAAAGGACTACATCGTCAATTTTGAGATTTTAATTGTGTATACATTCTCCTGACATTTGCCGACCTCGTGGTCAACCATCTGTAGCTGTGCTTATGACCCTCTTTGATCTAATGAAACATTCATAAGAAACAATCTCGCCAGTTTTCCTGATACTCAGTTACATAAGGCCCCAAAGCGCAAAGTATCATTTTGTTTAACTGCACAGTTTAATTTTTATCTAGTGTTGCCATCATAATTTACTCTTTACGTCACATTTTCAAGTAGTACTTCGTAATGTGAATTTCTTGCATAGAAATTTTGATTTTGACTAACATCTATGTTTCTTCAAACTTCGTTTCTTTGCTTTGGGCCCTTATGATTCTCAGCACCAATTTATTTGCTTCTTACTTAAGCAAGCAAGATTGATAATTCAGTACCTTTTGAGTGAAAATCAAATGCTATGTTTAGCTACAACCCTTAATGGTGTAATGAGGTCAATCAAGGGAGCCTTAAGGTGATTCATGATATAAGTAAAAATTAATACATATACTATTCTTGTTATTGTTCAAATTATTGTGTTTGATCTAATAGGAATAATGATTATGAGTTGAGTAAGTACAATTTCTATGCTAAAGATTGAAAAGATAACACCAATTTATCAAAATCACAGAGAAAATGATAAATGTAAGGATCTCATAGGATCAAAACCACATTCAAAGGGTACCTTTGTTTTAATCTTCAATATTTTTTAAAAAGAAATTGGGTTATAATATTTCAATAAAGTAGGTTATGATAATAAAGGATATTAAACCTAAGATTTGAATTATTTTTTCTAAAATATTACATCTTTTGATTGAAAATCAAGTATATATATTATACTAAATAAAAATTATATGCCTCATCAATAAATAGAAACAAAAAATAGTCATATATATGAATAATCTACCCTTCCTCATCTGCTTTTCATATCATAATTCTCATTTGGTATAATCTTGTAGTGAGACATGGTTCATGACAATGAAGCAAAATTAGTTGTGTAGTATGATATTCCATATGCCATATTATTTTATGTTTCCTGAATAAAAAACTTGCTGCATTTAGATGACATTCCTTTTTGAAATATTGTTTTTAAATGATCTCTAAAGTCAACAGGTGGAGCTATCTCAGAAAAACTGATCTCCAGTTCTAACAAGGGATTATTGAAGTATGTGGATAAAAGCAACTTACAGTAGTTAAAACTGATTTACTATCTTAAAATACATTTTGTATTAGATAATTATTTACAACCAAGAAGCCATCACAGAGTAAGCAATACTCTTTTATTCAGAGATAGGGAAAACTTTTAGAGCTGCAGTTTGCTGGATCTAACATCGAAGACCCCAGTTATTAAATCACAGGCTTCAGATTTGTATTCTAATTCCATACATTTATCATTATTGCACTCTTGTTAAATCTTAAAATATGTAAGAATAACGTCGTTCACTCTACAAAATTGGTTATATTACCGTGCTCTTCCTACAGGCGCAGTAGTCTTTTAATAAAAAATGTGTAGTAACTAATTTAGTAGATTTTTTGTTTTTTCTCCGTTATGGAAAAGGGTAGGACTGTCTAACCTCAAGCTTCTTATTTGAAAAATACAATAAATAATTACGTGGATACATATTTAAAGCCTTTATAATCATTAAGGTTATATTTCATAACTATGCACTCGTGTTGCGTATAAGTAGCTAACGTTACAATTCAGACACGGCTCGCAAGTGCTCCATTTGTTTTGTCCCTTACTGTACGACAACTAATCAATATTTCAATCTTATTGTCACCAGATAGAAAATGATCGCATCGCTGGTCATTGAAGATCAATACACCTCAACGCTTTGTCGAGTCATGTCGAGTAATAAAAGAGACTTGGAGGTGGAAGGGTTTCGGGAGGTCCCGAATTTGATGCTTTTCATACATATAGGACATCATATTTTGTTATTTGAAAAGTAACTCACCGCCGTATACGAGTGTTACATCATAGTTCATTTGCACTAAAACATGGTAACCTTCCAAAGATTTGTCATGTCAGCCAATGTGGCAGGTAAAATACGGTATCTTCATAACTTTGGGTTATAGCATTAAAAAATTGTTTATCCTTGGTAAACAGCTAAAACGAATAATCAAACAATCGAGAATGTCCCAAAGACGACGTATCTGGAAGAGTGTAGGAATGCTCTGCGGAATGTTTTGAAGATACTGATGCTATTAAAACTTCACAGAAATTGTATATTTTAAAGAGCTCTTTCTAATTGCTGTAATATATTTTTGCAGGTCTTCTACGATTTCCCAATTACACCAAATTATCACAGTATATATGTTGGTAACACTTGACCGAGTAAATCATTCCACGGTTACAAACATTTTGCAATGACTTGTTAGCTGTCTTGTGGCCAGAGGGGCATGGTGTGGCAGTGCATTTTTATTTCTCAGAAATAAAATATTATATTTATTATATTTTCTTCCTTCTAGTATTTAAAATATTTTTGTTAAAATTGTGTATTTTTATGTATCAACTCTAACCCTAATATACCACTGTGTAAAATAGGATTCATAAATCTGGATATAAAAAAAAAAAAAAAAATCCAAAAATCAATAAACTGCAATTTTGCAAATAAATATTTCCTTTTCCATTGTGTTCGTTATTAAACTGACTTGTTCATATAGATTTTCAATATATTTTCTTTTTCACATTTTATAAATATGTAATTTTAAAGTATTAAAAAATTTGTATGTTTCTCTTAGCTTCCATTTGTTGGACACTGTTGATTTGGTTAAGTTATATTTCACAATAATAAAGTGTTACCTTTGGTTTGTATAAATGAATTAAAAGCTGAGCACCAATACACATTATCCATTCCACCTTGTTTGACTCATACATTTCTTTTATACTTTAAAAATGTATTTATCTTATATAACAGAAACTATATGTATTCACACATAAAACTGTATATTATGTTTTTTTAAGCTTTTTTCATTATATTTCAATGAATATATGTTCCCATTTATATACAGAGTATTGTTGTTCCACGTAAATTGCTAAGTTTTCTCATATCATAAAAGTTGATGAATTGATGAAATACACAAAATATTCATGTTCTCCTAACTCCTTATACGAATAATTGCTTCTTCAAATTTCAGAAAAATTCCAATAAATTAAATTCTTTATAAATTTTAATTGCATCACTCAAGCTTCCTTGGGGTTTACATTTTATTTCAAATATCAAAGTTGTCAGAATATGCATTATTAGTTTCAACAGCAATGAATCCTTTTTCTAACAAGTTCATCTGACTTTTACAGACAACCTCCGTTTATAGAATGACGTAAATACATCAAAGCAAAAATTTCCATTTTAGCATCCAATTAAACAGGAATCATTTAATTTGAGCATTTGTCTAGGAGCAGTGTCTCTCTTTACAAACTGCAGATATTGATGACATTTATCTATAACAGTACTCCAGAAATTTTTTTTTGTGATGTGAAGATCTGACATTTAACCAACTCTTAAACTTGCAACAATAATATATCTCACAGCCACCAGTTCTTTTAACATTGAAAATAAATATATTTTTTTATTGGTTTTTTTTTCCTTCATACGCATGAAAAATGTTACATAAATGCACACGTGTTCTAAAACATCCTATGCTTTGATTCTCCAATGGACACAACATCAAAGCAAATATACAGCCCATGGATGCCACTGTCAAACATAACATTTAGAGGAGTTGAAGTTTCAGGCAGGCACACAGTAGCTGCCAGCCACAATAAATACACTGGTTTCTACACAACACTTACAGCACCATCTCCATAAAAAAAAATTGTGAAAACTAAACATCAAACTGAAGATTTACTTGGATTCTACCTAAAGAAATTGGAATGCAAGATCAGTAAGCAATATTGTTGTGCTTTGGAAAAGTTGTTTGAGAGCTACAATGACAATACTGCTATATTGTCTACATTCAGCATGCAGAATTTTTACTGCAATTCTTGACTTTAAAAAGTGTGCCAAAAGAGAATGTTTAAAATTGAGAGCAAGTATTTAGAAGAGAATGTTCAAAATCGAGACAAGTATTTAGATTTTTTATATTTGTAAGCAAAGCCAAATTAACAAACTTATTGGTCAAGAGTTCCACAAATGCTGCTTACAATCCTTAAATGCTTTAAACATTAACAAATTATGGGAACTATGCAAATAATTGACATATTGGAAATAAGATTCCAATGCAGAATTTGAAAATATACCATCAATATCACAGAAAATGTAATAAAATTTACTAATTGCTTATATACATTTGCACACACACACACACACACACACACACACACACACACACACACACACACACACACACACACACACACACACACACACACACACACATATATATATATATATATATATATATATATATAAACTTAAGCTTATAAAATGAGCCATGTAGAAATCCAGCATATTTTACAGATGCCTACACTTTTGTTAAAATACAGTCAATCAATTTAATAAGTTCCTTTGTAGTGAAACACGTGGCCAGCAGCTACCTTGGTGGTTCCATGGGCTTTTCACTGCTGTGAATAACAGAGTCTCTTTTGGAATGCTTTGAACTTCGAGATCTTGATTCAGAACCACTATTTCTCTTTTTCCGTGATGTTTTTTGGACCTTTTCTTTGGACGTTTGCTTTGAAAGATCCAGTACTTGTTGCCTGGTAACTGTCTCAGTTTCATTATTTACATTCTGTGGAATGTCAGACATATTCTGTAACGGTAATGAGTAATGAGAACTGCTTGAGGCTGAAAACTTTCTCATTATCACATCCTTAGGCAATGGCATAAGTGGAATTACTGGGTTCATATTAATATTAACTAAATTACTTTCTTTACTGGTAGGAACCATTTCTTTTAACTGTGCTGGAGTTTTGAACTATCTTCCTGTATGCTCTAAGATATTTGTGTTTCCAGAAATATTCTGTGGAATCACTTGTGGCTTTTCATGTGCTGGATATCTCTCACTGAAATCTGGTGTTCTGTTAGGATCTTCAGTACCAGCTTGTAAGTTGGATAATGCTACATCACTTAAAATAGACAGTCTAGCTCTGCCACAACTATACATTCCAACGCTTTCTTCGGTCTTACAAGTAACAGTTTCTCTTGCTGTAGGAGATGGATTATAGCAAGTAGATGATATACTTTCACATAGGCGTTTAATTGAAGCATCCCTACTTTGGCCATTGTTGAAAAAGTTTGTAGGCCCTCTATACTGCGGATACAAATGCTCACTAATCATTGTCCTCCTAACAGATCCTGGTACTTCTCTTTGTAATCTACAAAGGGCACTACCACCCCATGCTACTTCTGCTACACTTATCATCGGCCTTGATGAGTATGATGGGAAACATTCAGCCTGTGTAGTTCTTGGTAATTCAGGTACTTCATTTTTAATTTTTGGTTTTTCAATGCATGCTAATGTTTTTAATCTCTTCTTCAGAGGTAACGAAGAATGCAAATAGGTTTGTACTTAATATCCATCTGGAGACCATCCTTGGAGTCCTCTTCTACTTTATATTTGGGATCTAAACTCTCCTCAATTTCCTTTAATACAGCTTGGTAGTCGCTCCTGTCATATTTTACTGTATTGAGACACTGGGCTGAGTGAACTTGGTTGCTGAGTTGTTGATGTAGAATCATCCTGCTGTGCCAAACCATTCAAATGATGCTTATAACAATCTGAAAACGTGCAGATTTTGTAACGTCCAAATGGCACAAGGACAGAATTTGAAAAAGGAAAAAGAGGAAATGGAATTGTAGGGGCTGCCGATATTGGATATCCTGGTACATTTGGGTAACGCTTTGAAGACTTACCATTATCCATGTCACAAAGTAACGTACCTCGAGTTGTTTTGTGTGAACCAACCGGTGTAGAAGCTCCTTTATCTTGTTATTCTGATGACTTATGAGCATCAAGAACTACATCTGGAAAGCCGCCTGCAGGTGAATTTTTCTGCTGATTATAGCTTTCCTTAGTATTGCTTGTTTCTGTTTCATTCTTACCAGCATCATTTGCAAGCAACCGTGAGGGTCTTTTGGGGGCTTCCTGTTTGTCACTTGCAGCAAGTGAAGGTGTATAATACCGCAAAGTATTGACATCAGAAAATCGCTTTGTTGGTGTTGCAGATTGTGAAGAAACAGTAGATACCACAGGTGTGCTGACAGGAGTATGAGAGACTGTGGGTGTTCCTGAAGAGAATGGCGACATCCTAGATAGACCAGGAGCAGGTATTTTCTGACCTGTCCTTGGTCTTTCCTGTGGGCTTTGGTCAGCTGTGGATATAAAAGATGATTCTCTACTTTCTACACATGTGCTATTTAGTACTGCTGATTCAACACTGCTTGCAGGTGAAACATTTGGCAAATCCTTGTCATTAAGTGCAGAAGTATAGTTATGAAAGCCGACTTTTCCTCCTCCCATTCTTAGTCGTCCAGATGAACCACTTGAGTTGTAACTCTCTTCAAAACAACTTCCATCATCTGAATCATCCTCCATGAACCTATCATCTGCTAATAAGTGGACATGGTAAATATAATAAATTATATAGTAAATTCTTCTGAGCCAGACGAACAGATCTTCGTACGTTGTTATGAAGAACTGTACTAGACAAATCAGAGCTGTCTTGGTGAAGAGACTGCATGCAAAAGAATGTTATTATAAGTTAGGGTACACTGGATTTATTAAGAATAATTAATATGATAACAATAAATACAGTATATTTTTATTTTTTTTTTATTTATTTATTTGTGTACTAAGCTATTAAAATATTTGAGCTGATCACCAGTATTTGGCCCAGGCCACTACAGTATATATAATTTAATAAATATAATTGTGGAATACACATTTAGGCAACTTAATAACATATATGAACTTGCCATTTGGTATGTATTCTGTAAAGTTGAGAGATTTTCCTTCGTAGATTCATCCTCTTGGATGCGGAGTGTTCTTTGAAGTTCAGAACGTACTAGACCATAAATCTCATTAATTAATTCTTTCCTTACTTCTTCAACATGTTTCCTTATAACAGGGCTGTAAAATAATTCAATTAAAAAATAAAAATTTAAGCACAGGATATATTTTTAATGCCACCTGCAATGTACAACACAGAACTGTTAAGGAATAATCCAGTTCAAAAATGCTTATAGACTTAAATGAAATGATAACTAAATTGACATTAAATTCACAAAGTGTCTCACTGATATTGAAGTCACATTCATTATGATGAAAATGTCAGTCACAATCAGTATTTACTGTACCAATTTTAGGTGCCCATAGTGATAATTATAGATATGTGTAAGCCCTCTAGACAGAGGTGTGATAATGGATATGACAGCAAACACAGTTGTAACATAATGGAAATTAATTCACACTAGCCGTGTGTAGCCAATGATTTGAATACGTAGAGTCAGATTGAAAAATTCAATATCATAGCTGGGATTTGAACCATGGATCTCCCGGTTTCTGTTCAGTTGATCTTACCACTGAGCTACTAAGGCCAAAATGCCAGCATGACATTAAATGCTCCAAATAACTTGTATTTTCCCGGTATTATGGTGGATATGAATCATAGTTATGGAAGGGGGCACGATCAGCTGATCGCTACATGTGTACAGATGGGTGAATAAACAACCACAGCATGACAATGCCATTAACTAAGAAACATATGCTGTCTCCTGTTTACATATTTTCCATTACCTTATGCAATATGTGCGGTGCAAACAATGTACACTACAGACATATTGTATTCAATATTTATTTTATACTTACAATATTTATTATATGATTTTGTTACAATATGAAGACAATTATCATTTTAAAATATAATACATTAATACATTTTAGTTAATTGATGGAAATTAATCATTTCTTCACACTAGCGCATGTAGGCTAAGGTCTCTGATAGATAGAGCCAATCTACTCACACAGATAATTACATAAAATGCAACAGTTTCAATCCTCTGTCACATAAATTAGCAGCTCTTAGAAGTTTGATCCATAGACTGAACAGCATACCTTTAGTTCAAAAACAATATAATGAGGAATTTACATGTCTTTTAAACACAGCACAAAAAATTTTTTCAATCCAAACTCAACCAAAAAAATGATCAAGTGGGACTACAAGCAACATAAATTAAAACAGATCACTACTCTTCAAAACATAAATAAAAACTAGAAATACAAAAAAATTCATTTTCCACCCTTGGGCATTTCCAAAGTTTGAACGAATATTTAAAGATTATAACATCAAACTAGCACCATAAAGCAGATTCTCACTCAAGAAATTGTTAAATAATCCCTTAAAAAACACGATCCCACCAAAACAAAAATCAGGCATATATTGGATAGATTGTGAAGACTATGACATATTTTACTTTGGGATGACAAAGAGAAATTTAAAAACTAGATGAACAGAAAACCGTAGGAACATAAAATATTGTCGCAAACCCGTATCTATGATCGTGCGGCTTGTTTTTTACTATTATTTATTTATTTATTTAGCATTTAATTTCTGTACAGAAATATTTGCTTTTTCAAGATACAGTACAAACAATACAAACTGGAAATTCAAAAAATACAGAATTAATTCTGCACGCAATAATCAGATGAAATTGTATCAATGTCAACAAATACAGAAAACTTACATGAATTGTCAACCATTAGTATCAAAAATTATTCTCATGTAATCATTTACTCTACTTAATCTGGTGTCTAAAATATTCAAAGAACCCTTGAGTACTATAGAAGCACTGATTTATTAAAAATGATTTCACATCTCTTCTGAATCTTTTCTTATCATTGTTTTTGATTTTCTTTAAGATTAAATTGTACATGTGAACCCCTTTATGAAGTACTGAGTTAAGTTTTTTATTTGATCTTGATCCCAGTATATGTAATTTAGTATTATTCCTAGTATAATGTTCATGAATAGTGTTATTTGTTTGAAAATATTGTATGTTATTGTTTATAAAGCATACGGTTTCTAAGATATACAGACATGGCAGAGTTAGTATATTATTTTCCTTAAAATATTTCATACAATGAGTCCCTTTACTTCTTCTTATTATTTTCTTTTGTGTTACAAATAAATCTTTTATTTCGGTAGCTGATCCCCAGATAAAGATACCATATGCAAGATAAGACTGCACATATGAATAGTAAATCAGCTTTAATGTTTGTGTATTACAAATTTTCCTTAGCACTGATATTATGTAGTGGGCTTTATTAATTTTTGCAGTAATATACTGAATATGCGGCTTCCAGCTTAAAAATTTGTCAATAATTACCTCCAAAAATTTTGTTTCATTGGTATATTGTATTACCTCATTGCCAAAAGTGTTTACACAAAAGGAACTGATAGGCGGGCAGTGTGAAAACAAAGACTTGGCAGACAGAGATAGCATGCCGATAAGGGTCTGCCGAGGCAAACAAACTGAGATAAATGGAAATTTCTGGACTGATAGAGATTGTTCGGGTTCTGGTTTATTTTCAAATCATCTAGAAATTATCAGCGACGTATTTAAGAGATTGTGACATGCCAGTGGTTGTTGTAAAGTTGTTCAATAGTCACAAATAGTCATAAATAGTCACAATTGGTGTCAGGAACCCAGGATAGCTGTCCAGAGATGGACATCCTACCTTGCAGAACACACAGCTGGGCTGGATTCTTTATGGACACATACCCCAGAATTCAGTGCAAGTACCCAAGAATACACTAACTTCACTTTTGACTGTTACAGACCAACTACATTCTCAAGTGGAACGATTTTGGGAACAAGAAGAGTTGACAAATAAGCAGTACTCGAAGGAAGAAACCTTGTGTGAAGAACATTTTCGAGAATATCTTACGCGAAATGAATCTGGCAGGTTCAAGGTAAGGTTGCCCTTGCATGGACGCAAAGAGGACCTTGGAGACTCATTTGAAATGGCCAAGAGAAATTTTGGGTACATCGAGAGAAGGTTAGAGAAGCAAAGGGACCTAAAAAGTGAATATGTAAAGTTCATGGATGAGTACCTTCAGCTTGGGCATATGGAAAGGGTGTGTTCCACAAATGGTTCTAATTGAAGCGGGAAATACACCGGTGCCGGTCCTTTGGATCGGTAGATCTCGTAAACTCTCGGTTTGTTACATGTGCCGTAATATGCATAAAACCATTAAAGGCTTTAACTTTAACAAACTTAAGTAAGGTAAAAATTCTAACAAAAATATTCATGACTAAATTTTAATTTCTATTTGCTTATTTTTATTGCTGAATTGTTTCATTTTTCGTGCCTATAAGATCACCGGCAGGGCCACATAATGCTGTACCCTTTAATTTTGAATTTAAGGTATGCATGATAGCTGTTTAGCACATATAGGAATAAAACAGCACCTACTAGTCCACAAAATAATAGATCCGTTCAATACAATACACTCATTCATTCCGGCATGGAATGAATTTGTGACAGTTGGCAGCCCTGAAGCGCATGTCGCAAAATGTGTAGGATTTTGTGTATGGCATCAGTCTGATGGAGCAGCGCTTGGTGAGTGCATCGCTGACTGAGGTGCAGCTTAATTAGAAGAATGCATAGCTGTGTATGTTTATACAAAGCCTCGGTATGAATATAATATCGGCAGAAAAGTATTCTTTATTTGGATAGAACTGTTTCAGTTTGTGCATAAAAAGTGTTTTATATATGTTTGGAGAAAAAGTGAATTTGTGTGTTGTGCCATTTTGAAAAATTGAGGTGAGTAGTCGTAAACGTTTCACTCTGTTTAATATTATGTTTGAAATACCTTATTAGTGTCATTAAGTTCATTGTTTGTAAATCTGCATATCTGTAAACAGACCACTTGTATGAATATCGGTTATTGCTTCGGTATTTTAACGAACTCTGCCAGGATCTTTGCCCGTGAATGCAAGATAATGCAATTTAAGTATGAACGCGTTTGCATCCAGCAATACGAATTTAAGTTATAATGTAGTTTGCAAAGTACTCTCTATCACAAATATTGAATAAGTTGGCCGCATAAACTGCGTTCATGGCGTATGTGTCTTGAGAGTTACTAATAGTAGAAACATGGATTCGCTGAAAATACCAACACTACGTAACCAAACCAGCGATACCGTATATTACGTATAAAATGTAGCGATAATGTAAAGTGTAAGGAAACTGGCCACACTAGCGGATAATAATGATACGCCAAACAACAAAGGTTCAATACAATGAAAAAAGCTTCAATAATAATTCATCTATTATTTATTGGTATATTATCCAAGGAATTCATACAGAATTATACACATTGTCAAAATATTTAGAAAAGTATTACACAATATTTACAATATGCTTTTATAACCTTATTCGTAATCTCAAGATTACCACTAACTTTCACAAATTACTGTCTACACTTGGAAGTGTTAATTCATTGTGTACAATCATATATCACTACTTACTTATTCAGACACTGATACTAGTATCCCACTTAAAGTAATTTTCAAGGTGTTGATTAATATTGAATTCTTGATGATATGAAACAAGAATACATTAGTTTAGTGAATTGCACGCAGCTGATATATTGACACTTTACCTGAATTATATTAAAAATGTATCCCAACTGAGTAGAACTGATTTTTCATAAAGAGCTTTTGAAGTTCTCCCTTAAAACTATTTACACGTCTTTTAATTCACTTGATAATTCTATATATAATTTTATACACATATATTTAACAGAAGTATCAAACAGCTGAGTTTTATTATTATATGTGTGCAATTTGTGTTTCTTACATGTGGTATGAGAGTGTGTTTCAGCATTTGTGGCATAAATTGCATTATTAGCATCCATATAAATTAACAATTTTTTCATATATAAACTTGATAGGGTCAAGATATTCAAATCACTGAAATGATTTCTGCAGCTTTCTGTTTTTGGAATACCAACCATCATTCTTAATGACTTCTTTTTTTAGCTTAAATATTATCTTACTGTTACTAGCATTTCCACACAGTGTTAGACCGAATGATAATAGAAAATGAAAGTAAGCAAAGTAACATGTTCTGAAAAACTTAAATGTCACTCGAGTTCTCAGCTGATAAAGAGGTAAGCAAGTTAGGCCTTGCTTCACTGCTAAATTTTCAATATCTTTCCCCCAGCTTAAATTTTTGTTTACCCATAAACCTAGGAATTTAGTTTCATGTTCAAAATTTACCTACTTGGAACCAATTGAAGTTGTTGTTTCTTACTTCTAAAGGAGAAAATGTTGCAAAAAACTTTTTAAACTGTATAATAATTAAATTTTCAGCATAATTAATTTCACAAATTTCTTACAAAACAAATTCTTACAGTACTTTCATATTATTAGCATATGTTTAAATTTGCTGTAGTTTAAGCATAACAGTGGTTTAGTAAATATATCAGCCCAGTTGACTGTGATACAATATCTCTTTTCAAATTCTCCATTCTTGAATTTCTCACTTAAATAATGGAATTTCACCTCAATGTGCCTTCTTCCTGTCAAACTTAACTGGCCTGATTTGATTAATTTTTTTAACTTTGATTGTCCACATACAAAATTACTTTCACAGTTGTTCCTGTCAGCTCTTCAGTCAATGTCCTCAAATGTGCGAACTCCGTACAGCATTGTGCTGCAGCAATGTACTCTGCCTCATTTGTTGAATTTGCTACCGAGCTCTGTGTTCTTGAGTGCCATGAAATCGGGCTTCCAGCACTCATTATTACATAGCTTGCAGTACTTTTTCTTCTTTATCACCAGCATATTCGGCATCACAGCATGCTATCAATGTAATTGGTTCATGTTGTTAAAGTCTACTCTGATCTAGTTTCCTTTTATACCATTTCTCTGCTGGTGTGGTGTTTGAGCCTTTAGTAGGACTTCGATTTGTAAGATTAGCAGCTGTCAGGACTGCTTTGCCCCACATCTCTTTGTTACGTTTTCCATCAAACATTATTACTTTGCTTTGTTCATCAATGTGAGATTCAGTCGTTCACACTTTCCATTCGACTGTGGAGTATGAGATATAATAAAATCGAGAACAATACCTCTCTCTTTACACCAGTTAAAAAATTGTACATTTTTATGTTCTTCACCATTATCACATTTGTATTTACTAAGCCTTTGGTTTATTAATACCAGACAGTAATCATATACAATAATATATATAATCCGGTAAGGGCGATGCAAAACAACTTTTACAGCTTGATAAGTTCAGTTGTTATTGCCTTTATTTAATTCTTGTCTACCAGTGCAACACAGCATAAGTCGTCGTTACTTGGCTGTTTTAGAAACGTATGGATCTATAAGTTGAAGAAACTTCAGTTGAAAATCATGTTTGTTGGAGGCATTTAGTTTTCTCACTTTAGGAATCTGAGAAAAGAAAAACATTTCATCTGGATCCGAATGAGTGCCTGCGTGAAAAGGACACCTTTTTCTAGAGACACTCGGGATACTCTCATACACTTCTTGGTCAGTATCTTCAGATACTGGTGCTTCAATTTCTTGCTCTGAAATGTCCAAAGTTGCGATTTTAGGGGGACTTTTAAGCTTTGTCTTTTTAACATATACTGTTTTAGAATAATTTATATCTGGCTTTTGCCATGACCAGTTTCATTTAAAAAGGGCGCTGATGACCTCTGTAGTTGAGCGCCCTTATACTCATCATCACTCACTCCTAATCCTAGTTTAATCCTGCTGTAAACATCTGGGTGGGAAGAGAGACAGAGACAAAACGGTTAATCTGTTTATTGGTTTAGCCAGTTAATGGGCAATTTCTTTTATTTGCATGTGTACTATAAACCCCTTCTTTAAGTACAGTACTGTACGTAGTTTTCTGATCATGCTCTGCAAGAGCTAATTTCCGAGAGAGAAAAGTATGCTAATACTTTGATTCTTATTATAAACGTAATAGTCCAATAATTCATCCTTCTGCTTCACATACCACATAGATGTGTTCTGTATAATATATACAGATTAGACAGAAGGCAGGTGAAATTATGTACACTATTAACTTTTTATGTTAAATTAAGCTGCATTTTATTTAACAATTACTAAAGGACTCTTGCATTCCTATACCAGGCAGCTCTCTTGCAACGACATCTGTATCGAGTTGAATGCTGATTAAGATGTTTCTGTTTATAGTGTGCAGTTGACACTGTATTTCCTGTACATCTCGTGTACCTCACAAGCCCAACAACACTCATGTATATGCAATTTAAATTCAGTACGATAATAAGTGGACATGGTAAATTTGGTGAATACTTATCACGTTTTCACTTAACATCTAACCCCAAGAGCATGTGTCGTGAAGAATTTCAAACTGTGGTTCATCTCCTTTTCTGTTGTCCCATTTTCTGGAGAGAAAGACAAGAATTTATATTCAAGCTAGACTCTCTAGGAACTGAATTTTCTGCTCCACTCACATCTTTGCTAATGAAGCCACAACAGTATAAGTACTTCATGATGTTTATAAACTCAGTGTTTAAACGTCTGAAATAGTTAAAATTAATATGCATCAGAATATAACATATTTTCTTCCTTCTAGTATTTAAAATATTTTTGTTAAAATTGTGTATTTTTATGTATCAACTCTAACCCTAATATACCACTTTCAGGATTTTTATAAACTCAGTGTTTAAACATCTGAAATAGTTTAAATTAATATGCATCAGATTATAACATATTTTTTTCCTTCTAGTATTTAAAATATTTTTGTTAAAATTGTGTATTTTTATGTATCAACTCTAACCCTTATATACCACTGTGTAAAATAGGATTCATAAATCTGGATAAATAAAAAAAAAAATCCAAAAATCAATAAACTGCAATTTTGCAAATAAATATTTCCTTTTCCATTGTGTTCGTTATTAAACTGACTTGTTCATATAGATTTTCAATATATTTTCTTTTTCACATTTTATAAATATGTAATTTTAAAGTATTAAAAAATTTGTATGTTTCTCTTAGCTTCCATTTGTTGGACACTGTTGATTTGGTTAAGTTATATTTCACAATAATAAAGTGTTACCTTTGGTTTGTATAAATGAATTAAAAGCTGAGCACCAATACACATTATCCATTCCACCTTGTTTGACTCATACATTTCTTTTATACTTTAAAAATGTATTTATCTTATATAACAGAAACTATATGTATTCACACATAAAACTGTATATTATGTTTTTTTAAGCTTTTTTCATTATATTTCAATGAATATATGTTCCCATTTATATACAGAGTATTGTTGTTCCACGTAAATTGCTAAGTTTTCTCATATCATAAAAGTTGATGAATTGATGAAATACACAAAATATTCAGGAGTTCTTCTCCTAACTCCTTATACGAATAATTGCTTCTTCAAATTTCAGAAAATTTCCAATAAATTAAATTCTTTATAAATTTTAATTACATCACTCAAGCTTCCTTGGGGTTTACATTTTATTTCAAATATCAAAGTTGTCAGAATATGCATTATTAGTTTCACCAGCAATGAATCCTTTTTCTAACAAGTTCATCTGACTTTTACAGACAACCTCCATTTATAGAATAACGTAAATACATCAAAGCAAAAATTTCCATTTTAGCATCCAATTAAACAGGAATCATTTAATTTGAGCATTTGTCTAGGAGCAGTGTCTCTCTTTACAAACTGCAGATATTGATGACATTTATCTATAACAGTACTCCAGAAATTCTTTTGTGATGTGAAGATCTGACATTTAACCAACTCTTAAACTTGCAACAATAATATATCTCACAGCCACCAGTTCCTTTAACGTTGAAAATAAATATATTTTTTTTTTTTTGTTTTTTTTTCCCTCATACGCATGAAAAATGTTACATAAATGCACACGTGTTTTAAAACATCCAATGCTTTGATTCTCCAATGGACACGACATCAAAGCAAATATACAGCCCATGGATGCCACTGTCAAACATAACATTTAGAGGAATTGAAGTTTCAGGCAGGCACACACTAGCTGCCAGCCACAGTAAATACACTGGTTTCTACACAACACTTACAGCACCATCTCCATAAAAAAAAATTGTGAAAACTAAACATCAAACTGAAGATTTACTTGGATTCTACCTAAAGAAATTGGAATGCAAGATCAGTAAGCAATATTGTTGTGCTTTGGAAAAGTTGTTTGAGAGCTACAATGACAATACTGCTATATTGTCTACATTCAGCATGCAGCATTTTTACTGCAATTCTTGACTTTAAAAAGTGTGCCAAAAGAGAATGTTTAAAATTGAGAGCAATATTTAGAAGAGAATGTTCAAAATCGAGACAAGTATTTAGATTTTTTATATTTGTAAGCAAAGCCAAATTAACAAACTTATTGGTCAAGAGTTCCACAAATGCTGCTTACAATCCTTAAATGCTTTAAACATTAACAAATTATGGGAACTATGCAAATAATTGACATATTGGAAATAAGATTTCATTGCAGAATTTGAAAATATACCATCAATATCACAGAAAATGAAATAAAATTTACTAATTGCTTATATACATTTGTACACACACACACACACACACACACACACACACTCTCACACACACACACACACACACACACACACACACACACACACACACACACACACACACACACACACACACACACATATATATATATATATAAACTTAAGCTTATAAAATGAGCCATGTAGAAATCCAGCATATATTAGAGATGCCTACACTTTTGTTAAAATACAGTCAATCAATTTAATAAGTTCCTTTGTAGTGAAACACGTGGCCAGCAGCTACCTTGGTGGTTCCATGGGCTTTTCACTGCTATGAATAACAGAGTCTCTTTTGGAACGCTTTGAACTTCGAGATCTTGATTCAGAACCACTATTTCTCTTTTTCCATGATGTTGTTTGGACCTTTTCTTTGGACGTTTGCTTTGAAAGATCCAGTACTTGTTGCCTGGTAACTGTCTCAGTTTCATTATTTACATTCTGTGGAATGTCAGACATATTCTGTGACGGTAATGAGTAATGAGAACTGCTTGAGGCTGAAAACTTTCTCATAATCACATCCTTAGGCAATGGCATAAGTGGAATTACTGGGTTCATATTAATATTAACTAAATTACTTTCTTTACTGGTAGGAACCATTTCTTTTAACTGTGCTGGAGTTTTGAACTATCTTCCTGTATGCCCTAAGATATTTGTGTTTCCAGAAATATTCTGTGGAATCACTTGTGGCTTTTCATGTGCTGGATATCTCTCACTGAAATCTGGTGTTCTGTTAGGATCTTCAGTACCAGCTAGTAAGTTGGATAATGCTACATCACTTAAAATAGACAGTCTAGCTCTGCCACAACTATACATTCCAACGCTTTCTTCGGTCTTACAAGTAACAGTTTCTCTTGCTGTAGGAGATGGATTATAGCAAGTAGATGATATACTTTCACATAGGCGTTTAATTGAAGCATCCCTACTTGGCCATTGTTGAAAAAGTTTGTAGGCCCTCTATACTGCGGATACAAATGCTCACTAATCATTGTCCTCCTAACAGATCCTGGTACTTCTCTTTGTAATCTACAAAGGGCACTACCACCCCATGCTACTTCTGCTACACTTATCATCGGCCTTGATGAGTATGATGGGAAACATTCAGCCTGTGTAGTTCTTGGTAATTCAGGTACTTCATTTTTAATTTTTGGTTTTTCAATGCATGCTAATGTTTTTAATCTCTTCTTCAGAGGTAACGAAGAATGCAAATCTGGTTTGTACTTAATATCCATCTGGAGATCATCCTTGGAGTCCTCTTCTACTTTATATTTGGGATCTAAACTCTCCTCAATTTCCTTTAATACAGCTTGGTAGTCGCTCCTGTCAATTTCACTGTATTGAGACACTGCGCTGGGTGTACTTGGTTGCTGAGTTGTTGATGTAGAATCATCCTGCTGTGCCAAACCATTCAAATGATGCTTATAACAATCTGAAAACGTGCAGATTTTGTAACGTCCAAATGGCACAAGGACAGAATTTGAAAAAGGAAAAAGAGGAAATGGAATTGTAGGGGCTGCCGATATTGGATATCCTGGTACATTTGGGTAACGCTTTGAAGACTTACCATTATCCATGTCACAAAGTAACGTACCTCGAGTTGTTTTGTGTGAACCAACCGGTGTAGAAGCTCCTTTATCTTGTTATTCTGATGACTTATGAGCATCAAGAACTACATCTGGAAAGCCGCCTGCAGGTGAATTTTTCTGCTGATTATAGCTTTCCTTAGTATTGCTTGTTTCTGTTTCATTCTTACCAGCATCATTTGCAAGCAACCGTGAGGGTCTTTTGGGGGCTTCCTGTTTGTCACTTGCAGCAAGTGAAGGTGTATAATACCGCAAAGTATTGACATCAGAAAATCGCTTTGTTGGTGTTGCAGATTGTGAAGAAACAGTAGATACCACAGGTGTGCTGACAGGAGTATGAGAGACTGTGGGTGTTCCTGAAGAGAATGGCGACATCCTAGATAGACCAGGAGCAGGTATTTTCTGACCTGTCCTTGGTCTTTCCTGTGGGCTTTGGTCAGCTGTGGATATAAAAGATGATTCTCTACTTTCTACACATGTGCTATTTAGTACTGCTGATTCAACACTGCTTGCAGGTGAAACATTTGGCAAATCCTTGTCATTAAGTGCAGAAGTATAGTTATGAAAGCCGACTTTTCCTCCTCCCATTCTTAGTCGTCCAGATGAACCACTTGAGTTGTAACTCTCTTCAAAACAACTTCCATCATCTGAATCATCCTCCATGAACCTATCATCTGCTAATAAGTGGACATGGTAAATATAATAAATTATATAGTAAATTCTTCTGAGCCAGACGAACAGATCTTCGTACGTTGTTATGAAGAACTGTACTAGACAAATCAGAGCTGTCTTGGTGAAGAGACTGCATGCAAAAGAATGTTATTATAAGTTAGGGTACACTGGATTTATTAAGAATAATTAATATGATAACAATAAATACAGTATATTTTTATTTTTTTTTTATTTATTTGTGTACTAAGCTATTAAAATATTTGAGCTGATCACCAGTATTTGGCCCAGGCCACTACAGTATATATAATTTAATAAATATAATTGTGGAATACACATTTAGGCAACTTAATAACATATATGAACTTGCCATTTGGTATGTACTCTGTAAAGTTGAGAGATTTTCCTTCGTAGATTCATCCTCTTGGATGCGGAGTGTTCTTTGAAGTTCAGAACGTACTAGACCATAAATCTCATTAATTAATTCTTTCCTTACTTCTTCAACATGTTTCCTTATAACAGGGCTGTAAAATAATTCAATTAAAAAATAAAAATTTAAGCACAGGATATATTTTTAATGCCACCTGCAATGTACAACACAGAACTGTTAAGGAATAATCCAGTTCAAAAATGCTTATAGACTTAAATGAAATGATAACTAAATTGACATTAAATTCACAAAGTGTCTCACTGATATTGAAGTCACATTCATTATGATGAAAATGTCAGTCACAATCAGTATTTACTGTACCAATTTTAGGTGCCCATAGTGATAATTATAGATATGTGTAAGCCCTCTAGACAGAGGTGTGATAATGGATATGACAGCAAACACAGTTGTAACATAATGGAAATTAATTCACACTAGCCGTGTGTAGCCAATGATTGAATACGTAGAGTCAGATTGAAAAATTCAATATCATAGCTGGGATTTGAACCATGGATCTCCCGGTTTCTGTTCAGTTGATCTTACCACTGAGCTACTAAGGCCAAAATGCCAGCATGACATTAAATGCTCCAAATAACTTGTATTTTCCCGGTATTATGGTGGATATGAATCATAGTTATGGAAGGGGGCACGATCAGCTGATCGCTACATGTGTACAGATGGGTGAATAAACAACCACAGCATGACAATGCCATTAACTAAGAAACATATGCTGTCTCCTGTTTACATATTTTCCATTACCTTATGCAATATGTGCGGTGCAAACAATGTACACTACAGACATATTGTATTCAATATTTATTTTATACTTACAATATTTATTATATGATTTTGTTACAATATGAAGACAATTATCATTTTAAAATATAATACATTAATACATTTTAGTTAATTGATGGAAATTAATCATTTCTTCACACTAGCGCATGTAGGCTAAGGTCTCTGATAGATAGAGCCAATCTACTCACACAGATAATTACATAAAATGCAACAGTTTCAATCCTCTGTCACATAAATTAGCAGCTCTTAGAAGTTTGATCCATAGACTGAACAGCATACCTTTAGTTCAAAAACAATATAATGAGGAATTTACATGTCTTTTAAACACAGCACAAAAAATTTTTTCAATCCAAACTCAACCAAAAAAATGATCAAGTGGGACTACAAGCAACATAAATTAAAACAGATCACTACTCTTCAAAACATAAATAAAAACTAGAAATACAAAAAAATTCATTTTCCACCCTTGGGCATTTCCAAAGTTTGAACGAATATTTAAAGATTATAACATCAAACTAGCACCATAAAGCAGATTCTCACTCAAGAAATTGTTAAATAATCCCTTAAAAAACACGATCCCACCAAAACAAAAATCAGGCATATATTGGATAGATTGTGAAGACTATGACATATTTTACTTTGGGATGACAAAGAGAAATTTAAAAACTAGATGAACAGAAAACCGTAGGAACATAAAATATTGTCGCAAACCCGTATCTATGATCGTGCGGCTTGTTTTTTACTATTATTTATTTATTTATTTAGCATTTAATTTCTGTACAGAAATATTTGCTTTTTCAAGATACAGTACAAACAATACAAACTGGAAATTCAAAAAATACAGAATTAATTCTGCACGCAATAATCAGATGAAATTGTATCAATGTCAACAAATACAGAAAACTTACATGAATTGTCAACCATTAGTATCAAAAATTATTCTCATGTAATCATTTACTCTACTTAATCTGGTGTCTAAAATATTCAAAGAACCCTTGAGTACTATAGAAGCACTGATTTATTAAAAATGATTTCACATCTCTTCTGAATCTTTTCTTATCATTGTTTTTGATTTTCTTTAAGATTAAATTGTACATGTGAACCCCTTTATGAAGTACTGAGTTAAGTTTTTTATTTGATCTTGATCCCAGTATATGTAATTTAGTATTATTCCTAGTATAATGTTCATGAATAGTGTTATTTGTTTGAAAATATTGTATGTTATTGTTTATAAAGCATACGGTTTCTAAGATATACAGACATGGCAGAGTTAGTATATTATTTTCCTTAAAATATTTCATACAATGAGTCCCTTTACTTCTTCTTATTATTTTCTTTTGTGTTACAAATAAATCTTTTATTTCGGTAGCTGATCCCCAGATAAAGATACCATATGCAAGATAAGACTGCACATATGAATAGTAAATCAGCTTTAATGTTTGTGTATTACAAATTTTCCTTAGCACTGATATTATGTAGTGGGCTTTATTAATTTTTGCAGTAATATACTGAATATGCGGCTTCCAGCTTAAAAATTTGTCAATAATTACCTCCAAAAATTTTGTTTCATTGGTATATTGTATTACCTCATTGCCAAAAGTGTTTACACAAAAGGAACTGATAGGCGGGCAGTGTGAAAACAAAGACTTGGCAGACAGAGATAGCATGCCGATAAGGGTCTGCCGAGGCAAACAAACTGAGATAAATGGAAATTTCTGGACTGATAGAGATTGTTCGGGTTCTGGTTTATTTTCAAATCATCTAGAAATTATCAGCGACGTATTTAAGAGATTGTGACATGCCAGTGGTTGTTGTAAAGTTGTTCAATAGTCACAAATAGTCATAAATAGTCACAATTGGTGTCAGGAACCCAGGATAGCTGTCCAGAGATGGACATCCTACCTTGCAGAACACACAGCTGGGCTGGATTCTTTATGGACACATACCCCAGAATTCAGTGCAAGTACCCAAGAATACACTAACTTCACTTTTGACTGTTACAGACCAACTACATTCTCAAGTGGAACGATTTTGGGAACAAGAAGAGTTGACAAATAAGCAGTACTCGAAGGAAGAAACCTTGTGTGAAGAACATTTTCGAGAATATCTTACGCGAAATGAATCTGGCAGGTTCAAGGTAAGGTTGCCCTTGCATGGACGCAAAGAGGACCTTGGAGACTCATTTGAAATGGCCAAGAGAAATTTTGGGTACATCGAGAGAAGGTTAGAGAAGCAAAGGGACCTAAAAAGTGAATATGTAAAGTTCATGGATGAGTACCTTCAGCTTGGGCATATGGAAAGGGTGTGTTCCACAAATGGTTCTAATTGAAGCGGGAAATACACCGGTGCCGGTCCTTTGGATCGGTAGATCTCGTAAACTCTCGGTTTGTTACATGTGCCGTAATATGCATAAAACCATTAAAGGCTTTAACTTTAACAAACTTAAGTAAGGTAAAAATTCTAACAAAAATATTCATGACTAAATTTTAATTTCTATTTGCTTATTTTTATTGCTGAATTGTTTCATTTTTCGTGCCTATAAGATCACCGGCAGGGCCACATAATGCTGTACCCTTTAATTTTGAATTTAAGGTATGCATGATAGCTGTTTAGCACATATAGGAATAAAACAGCACCTACTAGTCCACAAAATAATAGATCCGTTCAATACAATACACTCATTCATTCCGGCATGGAATGAATTTGTGACAGTTGGCAGCCCTGAAGCGCATGTCGCAAAATGTGTAGGATTTTGTGTATGGCATCAGTCTGATGGAGCAGCGCTTGGTGAGTGCATCGCTGACTGAGGTGCAGCTTAATTAGAAGAATGCATAGCTGTGTATGTTTATACAAAGCCTCGGTATGAATATAATATCGGCAGAAAAGTATTCTTTATTTGGATAGAACTGTTTCAGTTTGTGCATAAAAAGTGTTTTATATATGTTTGGAGAAAAAGTGAATTTGTGTGTTGTGCCATTTTGAAAAATTGAGGTGAGTAGTCGTAAACGTTTCACTCTGTTTAATATTATGTTTGAAATACCTTATTAGTGTCATTAAGTTCATTGTTTGTAAATCTGCATATCTGTAAACAGACCACTTGTATGAATATCGGTTATTGCTTCGGTATTTTAACGAACTCTGCCAGGATCTTTGCCCGTGAATGCAAGATAATGCAATTTAAGTATGAACGCGTTTGCATCCAGCAATACGAATTTAAGTTATAATGTAGTTTGCAAAGTACTCTCTATCACAAATATTGAATAAGTTGGCCGCATAAACTGCGTTCATGGCGTATGTGTCTTGAGAGTTACCAATAGTAGAAACATGGATTCGCTGAAAATACCAACACTACGTAACCAAACCAGCGATACCGTATATTACGTATAAAATGTAGCGATAATGTAAAGTGTAAGGAAACTGGCCACACTAGCGGATAATAATGATACGCCAAACAACAAAGGTTCAATACAATGAAAAAAGCTTCAATAATAATTCATCTATTATTTATTGGTATATTATCCAAGGAATTCATACAGAATTATACACATTGTCAAAATATTTAGAAAAGTATTACACAATATTTACAATATGCTTTTATAACCTTATTCGTAATCTCAAGATTACCACTAACTTTCACAAATTACTGTCTACACTTGGAAGTGTTAATTCATTGTGTACAATCATATATCACTACTTACTTATTCAGACACTGATACTAGTATCCCACTTAAAGTAATTTTCAAGGTGTTGATTAATATTGAATTCTTGATGATATGAAACAAGAATACATTAGTTTAGTGAATTGCACGCAGCTGATATATTGACACTTTACCTGAATTATATTAAAAATGTATCCCAACTGAGTAGAACTGATTTTTCATAAAGAGCTTTTGAAGTTCTCCCTTAAAACTATTTACACGTCTTTTAATTCACTTGATAATTCTATATATAATTTTATACACATATATTTAACAGAAGTATCAAACAGCTGAGTTTTATTATTATATGTGTGCAATTTGTGTTTCTTACATGTGGTATGAGAGTGTGTTTCAGCATTTGTGGCATAAATTGCATTATTAGCATCCATATAAATTAACAATTTTTTCATATATAAACTTGATAGGGTCAAGATATTCAAATCACTGAAATGATTTCTGCAGCTTTCTGTTTTTGGAATACCAACCATCATTCTTAATGACTTCTTTTTTTAGCTTAAATATTATCTTACTGTTACTAGCATTTCCACACAGTGTTAGACCGAATGATAATAGAAAATGAAAGTAAGCAAAGTAACATGTTCTGAAAAACTTAAATGTCACTCGAGTTCTCAGCTGATAAAGAGGTAAGCAAGTTAGGCCTTGCTTCACTGCTAAATTTTCAATATCTTTCCCCCAGCTTAAATTTTTGTTTACCCATAAACCTAGGAATTTAGTTTCATGTTCAAAATTTACCTACTTGGAACCAATTGAAGTTGTTGTTTCTTACTTCTAAAGGAGAAAATGTTGCAAAAAACTTTTTAAACTGTATAATAATTAAATTTTCAGCATAATTAATTTCACAAATTTCTTACAAAACAAATTCTTACAGTACTTTCATATTATTAGCATATGTTTAAATTTGCTGTAGTTTAAGCATAACAGTGGTTTAGTAAATATATCAGCCCAGTTGACTGTGATACAATATCTCTTTTCAAATTCTCCATTCTTGAATTTCTCACTTAAATAATGGAATTTCACCTCAATGTGCCTTCTTCCTGTCAAACTTAACTGGCCTGATTTGATTAATTTTTTTAACTTTGATTGTCCACATACAAAATTACTTTCACAGTTGTTCCTGTCAGCTCTTCAGTCAATGTCCTCAAATGTGCGAACTCCGTACAGCATTGTGCTGCAGCAATGTACTCTGCCTCATTTGTTGAATTTGCTACCGAGCTCTGTGTTCTTGAGTGCCATGAAATCGGGCTTCCAGCACTCATTATTACATAGCTTGCAGTACTTTTTCTTCTTTATCACCAGCATATTCGGCATCACAGCATGCTATCAATGTAATTGGTTCATGTTGTTAAAGTCTACTCTGATCTAGTTTCCTTTTATACCATTTCTCTGCTGGTGTGGTGTTTGAGCCTTTAGTAGGACTTCGATTTGTAAGATTAGCAGCTGTCAGGACTGCTTTGCCCCACATCTCTTTGTTACGTTTTCCATCAAACATTATTACTTTGCTTTGTTCATCAATGTGAGATTCAGTCGTTCACACTTTCCATTCGACTGTGGAGTATGAGATATAATAAAATCGAGAACAATACCTCTCTCTTTACACCAGTTAAAAAATTGTACATTTTTATGTTCTTCACCATTATCACATTTGTATTTACTAAGCCTTTGGTTTATTAATACCAGACAGTAATCATATACAATAATATATATAATCCGGTAAGGGCGATGCAAAACAACTTTTACAGCTTGATAAGTTCAGTTGTTATTGCCTTTATTTAATTCTTGTCTACCAGTGCAACACAGCATAAGTCGTCGTTACTTGGCTGTTTTAGAAACGTATGGATCTATAAGTTGAAGAAACTTCAGTTGAAAATCATGTTTGTTGGAGGCATTTAGTTTTCTCACTTTAGGAATCTGAGAAAAGAAAAACATTTCATCTGGATCCGAATGAGTGCCTGCGTGAAAAGGACACCTTTTTCTAGAGACACTCGGGATACTCTCATACACTTCTTGGTCAGTATCTTCAGATACTGGTGCTTCAATTTCTTGCTCTGAAATGTCCAAAGTTGCGATTTTAGGGGGACTTTTAAGCTTTGTCTTTTTAACATATACTGTTTTAGAATAATTTATATCTGGCTTTTGCCATGACCAGTTTCATTTAAAAAGGGCGCTGATGACCTCTGTAGTTGAGCGCCCTTATACTCATCATCACTCACTCCTAATCCTAGTTTAATCCTGCTGTAAACATCTGGGTGGGAAGAGAGACAGAGACAAAACGGTTAATCTGTTTATTGGTTTAGCCAGTTAATGGGCAATTTCTTTTATTTGCATGTGTACTATAAACCCCTTCTTTAAGTACAGTACTGTACGTAGTTTTCTGATCATGCTCTGCAAGAGCTAATTTCCGAGAGAGAAAAGTATGCTAATACTTTGATTCTTATTATAAACGTAATAGTCCAATAATTCATCCTTCTGCTTCACATACCACATAGATGTGTTCTGTATAATATATACAGATTAGACAGAAGGCAGGTGAAATTATGTACACTATTAACTTTTTATGTTAAATTAAGCTGCATTTTATTTAACAATTACTAAAGGACTCTTGCATTCCTATACCAGGCAGCTCTCTTGCAACGACATCTGTATCGAGTTGAATGCTGATTAAGATGTTTCTGTTTATAGTGTGCAGTTGACACTGTATTTCCTGTACATCTCGTGTACCTCACAAGCCCAACAACACTCATGTATATGCAATTTAAATTCAGTACGATAATAAGTGGACATGGTAAATTTGGTGAATACTTATCACGTTTTCACTTAACATCTAACCCCAAGAGCATGTGTCGTGAAGAATTTCAAACTGTGGTTCATCTCCTTTTCTGTTGTCCCATTTTCTGGAGAGAAAGACAAGAATTTATATTCAAGCTAGACTCTCTAGGAACTGAATTTTCTGCTCCACTCACATCTTTGCTAATGAAGCCACAACAGTATAAGTACTTCATGATGTTTATAAACTCAGTGTTTAAACGTCTGAAATAGTTAAAATTAATATGCATCAGATTATAACATATTTTCTTCCTTCTAGTATTTAAAATATTTTTGTTAAAATTGTGTATTTTTATGTATCAACTCTAACCCTAATATACCACTTTCAGGATTTTTATAAACTCAGTGTTTAAACATCTGAAATAGTTTAAATTAATATGCATCAGATTATAACATATTTTTTTCCTTCTAGTATTTAAAATATTTTTGTTAAAATTGTGTATTTTTATGTATCAACTCTAACCCTTATATACCACTGTGTAAAATAGGATTCATAAATCTGGATAAATAAAAAAAAAAATCCAAAAATCAATAAACTGCAATTTTGCAAATAAATATTTCCTTTTCCATTGTGTTCGTTATTAAACTGACTTGTTCATATAGATTTTCAATATATTTTCTTTTTCACATTTTATAAATATGTAATTTTAAAGTATTAAAAAATTTGTATGTTTCTCTTAGCTTCCATTTGTTGGACACTGTTGATTTGGTTAAGTTATATTTCACAATAATAAAGTGTTACCTTTGGTTTGTATAAATGAATTAAAAGCTGAGCACCAATACACATTATCCATTCCACCTTGTTTGACTCATACATTTCTTTTATACTTTAAAAATGTATTTATCTTATATAACAGAAACTATATGTATTCACACATAAAACTGTATATTATGTTTTTTTAAGCTTTTTTCATTATATTTCAATGAATATATGTTCCCATTTATATACAGAGTATTGTTGTTCCACGTAAATTGCTAAGTTTTCTCATATCATAAAAGTTGATGAATTGATGAAATACACAAAATATTCAGGAGTTCTTCTCCTAACTCCTTATACGAATAATTGCTTCTTCAAATTTCAGAAAATTTCCAATAAATTAAATTCTTTATAAATTTTAATTACATCACTCAAGCTTCCTTGGGGTTTACATTTTATTTCAAATATCAAAGTTGTCAGAATATGCATTATTAGTTTCACCAGCAATGAATCCTTTTTCTAACAAGTTCATCTGACTTTTACAGACAACCTCCATTTATAGAATAACGTAAATACATCAAAGCAAAAATTTCCATTTTAGCATCCAATTAAACAGGAATCATTTAATTTGAGCATTTGTCTAGGAGCAGTGTCTCTCTTTACAAACTGCAGATATTGATGACATTTATCTATAACAGTACTCCAGAAATTCTTTTGTGATGTGAAGATCTGACATTTAACCAACTCTTAAACTTGCAACAATAATATATCTCACAGCCACCAGTTCCTTTAACGTTGAAAATAAATATATTTTTTTTTTTTTTGTTTTTTTTTCCCTCATACGCATGAAAAATGTTACATAAATGCACACGTGTTTTAAAACATCCAATGCTTTGATTCTCCAATGGACACGACATCAAAGCAAATATACAGCCCATGGATGCCACTGTCAAACATAACATTTAGAGGAATTGAAGTTTCAGGCAGGCACACACTAGCTGCCAGCCACAGTAAATACACTGGTTTCTACACAACACTTACAGCACCATCTCCATAAAAAAAAATTGTGAAAACTAAACATCAAACTGAAGATTTACTTGGATTCTACCTAAAGAAATTGGAATGCAAGATCAGTAAGCAATATTGTTGTGCTTTGGAAAAGTTGTTTGAGAGCTACAATGACAATACTGCTATATTGTCTACATTCAGCATGCAGCATTTTTACTGCAATTCTTGACTTTAAAAAGTGTGCCAAAAGAGAATGTTTAAAATTGAGAGCAATATTTAGAAGAGAATGTTCAAAATCGAGACAAGTATTTAGATTTTTTATATTTGTAAGCAAAGCCAAATTAACAAACTTATTGGTCAAGAGTTCCACAAATGCTGCTTACAATCCTTAAATGCTTTAAACATTAACAAATTATGGGAACTATGCAAATAATTGACATATTGGAAATAAGATTTCATTGCAGAATTTGAAAATATACCATCAATATCACAGAAAATGAAATAAAATTTACTAATTGCTTATATACATTTGTACACACACACACACACACACACACACACACACACTCTCACACACACACACACACACACACACACACACACACACACACACACACACACACACACACACACACACACACACATATATATATATATATAAACTTAAGCTTATAAAATGAGCCATGTAGAAATCCAGCATATATTAGAGATGCCTACACTTTTGTTAAAATACAGTCAATCAATTTAATAAGTTCCTTTGTAGTGAAACACGTGGCCAGCAGCTACCTTGGTGGTTCCATGGGCTTTTCACTGCTATGAATAACAGAGTCTCTTTTGGAACGCTTTGAACTTCGAGATCTTGATTCAGAACCACTATTTCTCTTTTTCCGTGATGTTGTTTGGACCTTTTCTTTGGACGTTTGCTTTGAAAGATCCAGTACTTGTTGCCTGGTAACTGTCTCAGTTTCATTATTTACATTCTGTGGAATGTCAGACATATTCTGTGACGGTAATGAGTAATGAGAACTGCTTGAGGCTGAAAACTTTCTCATAATCACATCCTTAGGCAATGGCATAAGTGGAATTACTGGGTTCATATTAATATTAACTAAATTACTTTCTTTACTGGTAGGAACCATTTCTTTTAACTGTGCTGGAGTTTTGAACTATCTTCCTGTATGCCCTAAGATATTTGTGTTTCCAGAAATATTCTGTGGAATCACTTGTGGCTTTTCATGTGCTGGATATCTCTCACTGAAATCTGGTGTTCTGTTAGGATCTTCAGTACCAGCTAGTAAGTTGGATAATGCTACATCACTTAAAATAGACAGTCTAGCTCTGCCACAACTATACATTCCAACGCTTTCTTCGGTCTTACAAGTAACAGTTTCTCTTGCTGTAGGAGATGGATTATAGCAAGTAGATGATATACTTTCACATAGGCGTTTAATTGAAGCATCCCTACTTGGCCATTGTTGAAAAAGTTTGTAGGCCCTCTATACTGCGGATACAAATGCTCACTAATCATTGTCCTCCTAACAGATCCTGGTACTTCTCTTTGTAATCTACAAAGGGCACTACCACCCCATGCTACTTCTGCTACACTTATCATCGGCCTTGATGAGTATGATGGGAAACATTCAGCCTGTGTAGTTCTTGGTAATTCAGGTACTTCATTTTTAATTTTTGGTTTTTCAATGCATGCTAATGTTTTTAATCTCTTCTTCAGAGGTAACGAAGAATGCAAATCTGGTTTGTACTTAATATCCATCTGGAGATCATCCTTGGAGTCCTCTTCTACTTTATATTTGGGATCTAAACTCTCCTCAATTTCCTTTAATACAGCTTGGTAGTCGCTCCTGTCAATTTCACTGTATTGAGACACTGCGCTGGGTGTACTTGGTTGCTGAGTTGTTGATGTAGAATCATCCTGCTGTGCCAAACCATTCAAATGATGCTTATAACAATCTGAAAACGTGCAGATTTTGTAACGTCCAAATGGCACAAGGACAGAATTTGAAAAAGGAAAAAGAGGAAATGGAATTGTAGGGGCTGCCGATATTGGATATCCTGGTACATTTGGGTAACGCTTTGAAGACTTACCATTATCCATGTCACAAAGTAACGTACCTCGAGTTGTTTTGTGTGAACCAACCGGTGTAGAAGCTCCTTTATCTTGTTATTCTGATGACTTATGAGCATCAAGAACTACATCTGGAAAGCCGCCTGCAGGTGAATTTTTCTGCTGATTATAGCTTTCCTTAGTATTGCTTGTTTCTGTTTCATTCTTACCAGCATCATTTGCAAGCAACCGTGAGGGTCTTTTGGGGGCTTCCTGTTTGTCACTTGCAGCAAGTGAAGGTGTATAATACCGCAAAGTATTGACATCAGAAAATCGCTTTGTTGGTGTTGCAGATTGTGAAGAAACAGTAGATACCACAGGTGTGCTGACAGGAGTATGAGAGACTGTGGGTGTTCCTGAAGAGAATGGCGACATCCTAGATAGACCAGGAGCAGGTATTTTCTGACCTGTCCTTGGTCTTTCCTGTGGGCTTTGGTCAGCTGTGGATATAAAAGATGATTCTCTACTTTCTACACATGTGCTATTTAGTACTGCTGATTCAACACTGCTTGCAGGTGAAACATTTGGCAAATCCTTGTCATTAAGTGCAGAAGTATAGTTATGAAAGCCGACTTTTCCTCCTCCCATTCTTAGTCGTCCAGATGAACCACTTGAGTTGTAACTCTCTTCAAAACAACTTCCATCATCTGAATCATCCTCCATGAACCTATCATCTGCTAATAAGTGGACATGGTAAATATAATAAATTATATAGTAAATTCTTCTGAGCCAGACGAACAGATCTTCGTACGTTGTTATGAAGAACTGTACTAGACAAATCAGAGCTGTCTTGGTGAAGAGACTGCATGCAAAAGAATGTTATTATAAGTTAGGGTACACTGGATTTATTAAGAATAATTAATATGATAACAATAAATACAGTATATTTTTATTTTTTTTTTATTTATTTGTGTACTAAGCTATTAAAATATTTGAGCTGATCACCAGTATTTGGCCCAGGCCACTACAGTATATATAATTTAATAAATATAATTGTGGAATACACATTTAGGCAACTTAATAACATATATGAACTTGCCATTTGGTATGTACTCTGTAAAGTTGAGAGATTTTCCTTCGTAGATTCATCCTCTTGGATGCGGAGTGTTCTTTGAAGTTCAGAACGTACTAGACCATAAATCTCATTAATTAATTCTTTCCTTACTTCTTCAACATGTTTCCTTATAACAGGGCTGTAAAATAATTCAATTAAAAAATAAAAATTTAAGCACAGGATATATTTTTAATGCCACCTGCAATGTACAACACAGAACTGTTAAGGAATAATCCAGTTCAAAAATGCTTATAGACTTAAATGAAATGATAACTAAATTGACATTAAATTCACAAAGTGTCTCACTGATATTGAAGTCACATTCATTATGATGAAAATGTCAGTCACAATCAGTATTTACTGTACCAATTTTAGGTGCCCATAGTGATAATTATAGATATGTGTAAGCCCTCTAGACAGAGGTGTGATAATGGATATGACAGCAAACACAGTTGTAACATAATGGAAATTAATTCACACTAGCCGTGTGTAGCCAATGATTGAATACGTAGAGTCAGATTGAAAAATTCAATATCATAGCTGGGATTTGAACCATGGATCTCCCGGTTTCTGTTCAGTTGATCTTACCACTGAGCTACTAAGGCCAAAATGCCAGCATGACATTAAATGCTCCAAATAACTTGTATTTTCCCGGTATTATGGTGGATATGAATCATAGTTATGGAAGGGGGCACGATCAGCTGATCGCTACATGTGTACAGATGGGTGAATAAACAACCACAGCATGACAATGCCATTAACTAAGAAACATATGCTGTCTCCTGTTTACATATTTTCCATTACCTTATGCAATATGTGCGGTGCAAACAATGTACACTACAGACATATTGTATTCAATATTTATTTTATACTTACAATATTTATTATATGATTTTGTTACAATATGAAGACAATTATCATTTTAAAATATAATACATTAATACATTTTAGTTAATTGATGGAAATTAATCATTTCTTCACACTAGCGCATGTAGGCTAAGGTCTCTGATAGATAGAGCCAATCTACTCACACAGATAATTACATAAAATGCAACAGTTTCAATCCTCTGTCACATAAATTAGCAGCTCTTAGAAGTTTGATCCATAGACTGAACAGCATACCTTTAGTTCAAAAACAATATAATGAGGAATTTACATGTCTTTTAAACACAGCACAAAAAATTTTTTCAATCCAAACTCAACCAAAAAAATGATCAAGTGGGACTACAAGCAACATAAATTAAAACAGATCACTACTCTTCAAAACATAAATAAAAACTAGAAATACAAAAAAATTCATTTTCCACCCTTGGGCATTTCCAAAGTTTGAACGAATATTTAAAGATTATAACATCAAACTAGCACCATAAAGCAGATTCTCACTCAAGAAATTGTTAAATAATCCCTTAAAAAACACGATCCCACCAAAACAAAAATCAGGCATATATTGGATAGATTGTGAAGACTATGACATATTTTACTTTGGGATGACAAAGAGAAATTTAAAAACTAGATGAACAGAAAACCGTAGGAACATAAAATATTGTCGCAAACCCGTATCTATGATCGTGCGGCTTGTTTTTTACTATTATTTATTTATTTATTTAGCATTTAATTTCTGTACAGAAATATTTGCTTTTTCAAGATACAGTACAAACAATACAAACTGGAAATTCAAAAAATACAGAATTAATTCTGCACGCAATAATCAGATGAAATTGTATCAATGTCAACAAATACAGAAAACTTACATGAATTGTCAACCATTAGTATCAAAAATTATTCTCATGTAATCATTTACTCTACTTAATCTGGTGTCTAAAATATTCAAAGAACCCTTGAGTACTATAGAAGCACTGATTTATTAAAAATGATTTCACATCTCTTCTGAATCTTTTCTTATCATTGTTTTTGATTTTCTTTAAGATTAAATTGTACATGTGAACCCCTTTATGAAGTACTGAGTTAAGTTTTTTATTTGATCTTGATCCCAGTATATGTAATTTAGTATTATTCCTAGTATAATGTTCATGAATAGTGTTATTTGTTTGAAAATATTGTATGTTATTGTTTATAAAGCATACGGTTTCTAAGATATACAGACATGGCAGAGTTAGTATATTATTTTCCTTAAAATATTTCATACAATGAGTCCCTTTACTTCTTCTTATTATTTTCTTTTGTGTTACAAATAAATCTTTTATTTCGGTAGCTGATCCCCAGATAAAGATACCATATGCAAGATAAGACTGCACATATGAATAGTAAATCAGCTTTAATGTTTGTGTATTACAAATTTTCCTTAGCACTGATATTATGTAGTGGGCTTTATTAATTTTTGCAGTAATATACTGAATATGCGGCTTCCAGCTTAAAAATTTGTCAATAATTACCTCCAAAAATTTTGTTTCATTGGTATATTGTATTACCTCATTGCCAAAAGTGTTTACACAAAAGGAACTGATAGGCGGGCAGTGTGAAAACAAAGACTTGGCAGACAGAGATAGCATGCCGATAAGGGTCTGCCGAGGCAAACAAACTGAGATAAATGGAAATTTCTGGACTGATAGAGATTGTTCGGGTTCTGGTTTATTTTCAAATCATCTAGAAATTATCAGCGACGTATTTAAGAGATTGTGACATGCCAGTGGTTGTTGTAAAGTTGTTCAATAGTCACAAATAGTCATAAATAGTCACAATTGGTGTCAGGAACCCAGGATAGCTGTCCAGAGATGGACATCCTACCTTGCAGAACACACAGCTGGGCTGGATTCTTTATGGACACATACCCCAGAATTCAGTGCAAGTACCCAAGAATACACTAACTTCACTTTTGACTGTTACAGACCAACTACATTCTCAAGTGGAACGATTTTGGGAACAAGAAGAGTTGACAAATAAGCAGTACTCGAAGGAAGAAACCTTGTGTGAAGAACATTTTCGAGAATATCTTACGCGAAATGAATCTGGCAGGTTCAAGGTAAGGTTGCCCTTGCATGGACGCAAAGAGGACCTTGGAGACTCATTTGAAATGGCCAAGAGAAATTTTGGGTACATCGAGAGAAGGTTAGAGAAGCAAAGGGACCTAAAAAGTGAATATGTAAAGTTCATGGATGAGTACCTTCAGCTTGGGCATATGGAAAGGGTGTGTTCCACAAATGGTTCTAATTGAAGCGGGAAATACACCGGTGCCGGTCCTTTGGATCGGTAGATCTCGTAAACTCTCGGTTTGTTACATGTGCCGTAATATGCATAAAACCATTAAAGGCTTTAACTTTAACAAACTTAAGTAAGGTAAAAATTCTAACAAAAATATTCATGACTAAATTTTAATTTCTATTTGCTTATTTTTATTGCTGAATTGTTTCATTTTTCGTGCCTATAAGATCACCGGCAGGGCCACATAATGCTGTACCCTTTAATTTTGAATTTAAGGTATGCATGATAGCTGTTTAGCACATATAGGAATAAAACAGCACCTACTAGTCCACAAAATAATAGATCCGTTCAATACAATACACTCATTCATTCCGGCATGGAATGAATTTGTGACAGTTGGCAGCCCTGAAGCGCATGTCGCAAAATGTGTAGGATTTTGTGTATGGCATCAGTCTGATGGAGCAGCGCTTGGTGAGTGCATCGCTGACTGAGGTGCAGCTTAATTAGAAGAATGCATAGCTGTGTATGTTTATACAAAGCCTCGGTATGAATATAATATCGGCAGAAAAGTATTCTTTATTTGGATAGAACTGTTTCAGTTTGTGCATAAAAAGTGTTTTATATATGTTTGGAGAAAAAGTGAATTTGTGTGTTGTGCCATTTTGAAAAATTGAGGTGAGTAGTCGTAAACGTTTCACTCTGTTTAATATTATGTTTGAAATACCTTATTAGTGTCATTAAGTTCATTGTTTGTAAATCTGCATATCTGTAAACAGACCACTTGTATGAATATCGGTTATTGCTTCGGTATTTTAACGAACTCTGCCAGGATCTTTGCCCGTGAATGCAAGATAATGCAATTTAAGTATGAACGCGTTTGCATCCAGCAATACGAATTTAAGTTATAATGTAGTTTGCAAAGTACTCTCTATCACAAATATTGAATAAGTTGGCCGCATAAACTGCGTTCATGGCGTATGTGTCTTGAGAGTTACCAATAGTAGAAACATGGATTCGCTGAAAATACCAACACTACGTAACCAAACCAGCGATACCGTATATTACGTATAAAATGTAGCGATAATGTAAAGTGTAAGGAAACTGGCCACACTAGCGGATAATAATGATACGCCAAACAACAAAGGTTCAATACAATGAAAAAAGCTTCAATAATAATTCATCTATTATTTATTGGTATATTATCCAAGGAATTCATACAGAATTATACACATTGTCAAAATATTTAGAAAAGTATTACACAATATTTACAATATGCTTTTATAACCTTATTCGTAATCTCAAGATTACCACTAACTTTCACAAATTACTGTCTACACTTGGAAGTGTTAATTCATTGTGTACAATCATATATCACTACTTACTTATTCAGACACTGATACTAGTATCCCACTTAAAGTAATTTTCAAGGTGTTGATTAATATTGAATTCTTGATGATATGAAACAAGAATACATTAGTTTAGTGAATTGCACGCAGCTGATATATTGACACTTTACCTGAATTATATTAAAAATGTATCCCAACTGAGTAGAACTGATTTTTCATAAAGAGCTTTTGAAGTTCTCCCTTAAAACTATTTACACGTCTTTTAATTCACTTGATAATTCTATATATAATTTTATACACATATATTTAACAGAAGTATCAAACAGCTGAGTTTTATTATTATATGTGTGCAATTTGTGTTTCTTACATGTGGTATGAGAGTGTGTTTCAGCATTTGTGGCATAAATTGCATTATTAGCATCCATATAAATTAACAATTTTTTCATATATAAACTTGATAGGGTCAAGATATTCAAATCACTGAAATGATTTCTGCAGCTTTCTGTTTTTGGAATACCAACCATCATTCTTAATGACTTCTTTTTTTAGCTTAAATATTATCTTACTGTTACTAGCATTTCCACACAGTGTTAGACCGAATGATAATAGAAAATGAAAGTAAGCAAAGTAACATGTTCTGAAAAACTTAAATGTCACTCGAGTTCTCAGCTGATAAAGAGGTAAGCAAGTTAGGCCTTGCTTCACTGCTAAATTTTCAATATCTTTCCCCCAGCTTAAATTTTTGTTTACCCATAAACCTAGGAATTTAGTTTCATGTTCAAAATTTACCTACTTGGAACCAATTGAAGTTGTTGTTTCTTACTTCTAAAGGAGAAAATGTTGCAAAAAACTTTTTAAACTGTATAATAATTAAATTTTCAGCATAATTAATTTCACAAATTTCTTACAAAACAAATTCTTACAGTACTTTCATATTATTAGCATATGTTTAAATTTGCTGTAGTTTAAGCATAACAGTGGTTTAGTAAATATATCAGCCCAGTTGACTGTGATACAATATCTCTTTTCAAATTCTCCATTCTTGAATTTCTCACTTAAATAATGGAATTTCACCTCAATGTGCCTTCTTCCTGTCAAACTTAACTGGCCTGATTTGATTAATTTTTTTAACTTTGATTGTCCACATACAAAATTACTTTCACAGTTGTTCCTGTCAGCTCTTCAGTCAATGTCCTCAAATGTGCGAACTCCGTACAGCATTGTGCTGCAGCAATGTACTCTGCCTCATTTGTTGAATTTGCTACCGAGCTCTGTGTTCTTGAGTGCCATGAAATCGGGCTTCCAGCACTCATTATTACATAGCTTGCAGTACTTTTTCTTCTTTATCACCAGCATATTCGGCATCACAGCATGCTATCAATGTAATTGGTTCATGTTGTTAAAGTCTACTCTGATCTAGTTTCCTTTTATACCATTTCTCTGCTGGTGTGGTGTTTGAGCCTTTAGTAGGACTTCGATTTGTAAGATTAGCAGCTGTCAGGACTGCTTTGCCCCACATCTCTTTGTTACGTTTTCCATCAAACATTATTACTTTGCTTTGTTCATCAATGTGAGATTCAGTCGTTCACACTTTCCATTCGACTGTGGAGTATGAGATATAATAAAATCGAGAACAATACCTCTCTCTTTACACCAGTTAAAAAATTGTACATTTTTATGTTCTTCACCATTATCACATTTGTATTTACTAAGCCTTTGGTTTATTAATACCAGACAGTAATCATATACAATAATATATATAATCCGGTAAGGGCGATGCAAAACAACTTTTACAGCTTGATAAGTTCAGTTGTTATTGCCTTTATTTAATTCTTGTCTACCAGTGCAACACAGCATAAGTCGTCGTTACTTGGCTGTTTTAGAAACGTATGGATCTATAAGTTGAAGAAACTTCAGTTGAAAATCATGTTTGTTGGAGGCATTTAGTTTTCTCACTTTAGGAATCTGAGAAAAGAAAAACATTTCATCTGGATCCGAATGAGTGCCTGCGTGAAAAGGACACCTTTTTCTAGAGACACTCGGGATACTCTCATACACTTCTTGGTCAGTATCTTCAGATACTGGTGCTTCAATTTCTTGCTCTGAAATGTCCAAAGTTGCGATTTTAGGGGGACTTTTAAGCTTTGTCTTTTTAACATATACTGTTTTAGAATAATTTATATCTGGCTTTTGCCATGACCAGTTTCATTTAAAAAGGGCGCTGATGACCTCTGTAGTTGAGCGCCCTTATACTCATCATCACTCACTCCTAATCCTAGTTTAATCCTGCTGTAAACATCTGGGTGGGAAGAGAGACAGAGACAAAACGGTTAATCTGTTTATTGGTTTAGCCAGTTAATGGGCAATTTCTTTTATTTGCATGTGTACTATAAACCCCTTCTTTAAGTACAGTACTGTACGTAGTTTTCTGATCATGCTCTGCAAGAGCTAATTTCCGAGAGAGAAAAGTATGCTAATACTTTGATTCTTATTATAAACGTAATAGTCCAATAATTCATCCTTCTGCTTCACATACCACATAGATGTGTTCTGTATAATATATACAGATTAGACAGAAGGCAGGTGAAATTATGTACACTATTAACTTTTTATGTTAAATTAAGCTGCATTTTATTTAACAATTACTAAAGGACTCTTGCATTCCTATACCAGGCAGCTCTCTTGCAACGACATCTGTATCGAGTTGAATGCTGATTAAGATGTTTCTGTTTATAGTGTGCAGTTGACACTGTATTTCCTGTACATCTCGTGTACCTCACAAGCCCAACAACACTCATGTATATGCAATTTAAATTCAGTACGATAATAAGTGGACATGGTAAATTTGGTGAATACTTATCACGTTTTCACTTAACATCTAACCCCAAGAGCATGTGTCGTGAAGAATTTCAAACTGTGGTTCATCTCCTTTTCTGTTGTCCCATTTTCTGGAGAGAAAGACAAGAATTTATATTCAAGCTAGACTCTCTAGGAACTGAATTTTCTGCTCCACTCACATCTTTGCTAATGAAGCCACAACAGTATAAGTACTTCATGATGTTTATAAACTCAGTGTTTAAACGTCTGAAATAGTTAAAATTAATATGCATCAGATTATAACATATTTTCTTCCTTCTAGTATTTAAAATATTTTTGTTAAAATTGTGTATTTTTATGTATCAACTCTAACCCTAATATACCACTTTCAGGATTTTTATAAACTCAGTGTTTAAACATCTGAAATAGTTTAAATTAATATGCATCAGATTATAACATATTTTTTTCCTTCTAGTATTTAAAATATTTTTGTTAAAATTGTGTATTTTTATGTATCAACTCTAACCCTTATATACCACTGTGTAAAATAGGATTCATAAATCTGGATAAATAAAAAAAAAAAATCCAAAAATCAATAAACTGCAATTTTGCAAATAAATATTTCCTTTTCCATTGTGTTCGTTATTAAACTGACTTGTTCATATAGATTTTCAATATATTTTCTTTTTCACATTTTATAAATATGTAATTTTAAAGTATTAAAAAATTTGTATGTTTCTCTTAGCTTCCATTTGTTGGACACTGTTGATTTGGTTAAGTTATATTTCACAATAATAAAGTGTTACCTTTGGTTTGTATAAATGAATTAAAAGCTGAGCACCAATACACATTATCCATTCCACCTTGTTTGACTCATACATTTCTTTTATACTTTAAAAATGTATTTATCTTATATAACAGAAACTATATGTATTCACACATAAAACTGTATATTATGTTTTTTTAAGCTTTTTTCATTATATTTCAATGAATATATGTTCCCATTTATATACAGAGTATTGTTGTTCCACGTAAATTGCTAAGTTTTCTCATATCATAAAAGTTGATGAATTGATGAAATACACAAAATATTCAGGAGTTCTTCTCCTAACTCCTTATACGAATAATTGCTTCTTCAAATTTCAGAAAATTTCCAATAAATTAAATTCTTTATAAATTTTAATTACATCACTCAAGCTTCCTTGGGGTTTACATTTTATTTCAAATATCAAAGTTGTCAGAATATGCATTATTAGTTTCACCAGCAATGAATCCTTTTTCTAACAAGTTCATCTGACTTTTACAGACAACCTCCATTTATAGAATAACGTAAATACATCAAAGCAAAAATTTCCATTTTAGCATCCAATTAAACAGGAATCATTTAATTTGAGCATTTGTCTAGGAGCAGTGTCTCTCTTTACAAACTGCAGATATTGATGACATTTATCTATAACAGTACTCCAGAAATTCTTTTGTGATGTGAAGATCTGACATTTAACCAACTCTTAAACTTGCAACAATAATATATCTCACAGCCACCAGTTCCTTTAACGTTGAAAATAAATATATTTTTTTTTTTTTGTTTTTTTTTCCCTCATACGCATGAAAAATGTTACATAAATGCACACGTGTTTTAAAACATCCAATGCTTTGATTCTCCAATGGACACGACATCAAAGCAAATATACAGCCCATGGATGCCACTGTCAAACATAACATTTAGAGGAATTGAAGTTTCAGGCAGGCACACACTAGCTGCCAGCCACAGTAAATACACTGGTTTCTACACAACACTTACAGCACCATCTCCATAAAAAAAAATTGTGAAAACTAAACATCAAACTGAAGATTTACTTGGATTCTACCTAAAGAAATTGGAATGCAAGATCAGTAAGCAATATTGTTGTGCTTTGGAAAAGTTGTTTGAGAGCTACAATGACAATACTGCTATATTGTCTACATTCAGCATGCAGCATTTTTACTGCAATTCTTGACTTTAAAAAGTGTGCCAAAAGAGAATGTTTAAAATTGAGAGCAATATTTAGAAGAGAATGTTCAAAATCGAGACAAGTATTTAGATTTTTTATATTTGTAAGCAAAGCCAAATTAACAAACTTATTGGTCAAGAGTTCCACAAATGCTGCTTACAATCCTTAAATGCTTTAAACATTAACAAATTATGGGAACTATGCAAATAATTGACATATTGGAAATAAGATTTCATTGCAGAATTTGAAAATATACCATCAATATCACAGAAAATGAAATAAAATTTACTAATTGCTTATATACATTTGTACACACACACACACACACACACACACACACACACACACACACTCTCACACACACACACACACACACACACACACACACACACACACACACACATATATATATATATATAAACTTAAGCTTATAAAATGAGCCATGTAGAAATCCAGCATATATTAGAGATGCCTACACTTTTGTTAAAATACAGTCAATCAATTTAATAAGTTCCTTTGTAGTGAAACACGTGGCCAGCAGCTACCTTGGTGGTTCCATGGGCTTTTCACTGCTATGAATAACAGAGTCTCTTTTGGAACGCTTTGAACTTCGAGATCTTGATTCAGAACCACTATTTCTCTTTTTCCGTGATGTTGTTTGGACCTTTTCTTTGGACGTTTGCTTTGAAAGATCCAGTACTTGTTGCCTGGTAACTGTCTCAGTTTCATTATTTACATTCTGTGGAATGTCAGACATATTCTGTGACGGTAATGAGTAATGAGAACTGCTTGAGGCTGAAAACTTTCTCATAATCACATCCTTAGGCAATGGCATAAGTGGAATTACTGGGTTCATATTAATATTAACTAAATTACTTTCTTTACTGGTAGGAACCATTTCTTTTAACTGTGCTGGAGTTTTGAACTATCTTCCTGTATGCCCTAAGATATTTGTGTTTCCAGAAATATTCTGTGGAATCACTTGTGGCTTTTCATGTGCTGGATATCTCTCACTGAAATCTGGTGTTCTGTTAGGATCTTCAGTACCAGCTAGTAAGTTGGATAATGCTACATCACTTAAAATAGACAGTCTAGCTCTGCCACAACTATACATTCCAACGCTTTCTTCGGTCTTACAAGTAACAGTTTCTCTTGCTGTAGGAGATGGATTATAGCAAGTAGATGATATACTTTCACATAGGCGTTTAATTGAAGCATCCCTACTTGGCCATTGTTGAAAAAGTTTGTAGGCCCTCTATACTGCGGATACAAATGCTCACTAATCATTGTCCTCCTAACAGATCCTGGTACTTCTCTTTGTAATCTACAAAGGGCACTACCACCCCATGCTACTTCTGCTACACTTATCATCGGCCTTGATGAGTATGATGGGAAACATTCAGCCTGTGTAGTTCTTGGTAATTCAGGTACTTCATTTTTAATTTTTGGTTTTTCAATGCATGCTAATGTTTTTAATCTCTTCTTCAGAGGTAACGAAGAATGCAAATCTGGTTTGTACTTAATATCCATCTGGAGATCATCCTTGGAGTCCTCTTCTACTTTATATTTGGGATCTAAACTCTCCTCAATTTCCTTTAATACAGCTTGGTAGTCGCTCCTGTCAATTTCACTGTATTGAGACACTGCGCTGGGTGTACTTGGTTGCTGAGTTGTTGATGTAGAATCATCCTGCTGTGCCAAACCATTCAAATGATGCTTATAACAATCTGAAAACGTGCAGATTTTGTAACGTCCAAATGGCACAAGGACAGAATTTGAAAAAGGAAAAAGAGGAAATGGAATTGTAGGGGCTGCCGATATTGGATATCCTGGTACATTTGGGTAACGCTTTGAAGACTTACCATTATCCATGTCACAAAGTAACGTACCTCGAGTTGTTTTGTGTGAACCAACCGGTGTAGAAGCTCCTTTATCTTGTTATTCTGATGACTTATGAGCATCAAGAACTACATCTGGAAAGCCGCCTGCAGGTGAATTTTTCTGCTGATTATAGCTTTCCTTAGTATTGCTTGTTTCTGTTTCATTCTTACCAGCATCATTTGCAAGCAACCGTGAGGGTCTTTTGGGGGCTTCCTGTTTGTCACTTGCAGCAAGTGAAGGTGTATAATACCGCAAAGTATTGACATCAGAAAATCGCTTTGTTGGTGTTGCAGATTGTGAAGAAACAGTAGATACCACAGGTGTGCTGACAGGAGTATGAGAGACTGTGGGTGTTCCTGAAGAGAATGGCGACATCCTAGATAGACCAGGAGCAGGTATTTTCTGACCTGTCCTTGGTCTTTCCTGTGGGCTTTGGTCAGCTGTGGATATAAAAGATGATTCTCTACTTTCTACACATGTGCTATTTAGTACTGCTGATTCAACACTGCTTGCAGGTGAAACATTTGGCAAATCCTTGTCATTAAGTGCAGAAGTATAGTTATGAAAGCCGACTTTTCCTCCTCCCATTCTTAGTCGTCCAGATGAACCACTTGAGTTGTAACTCTCTTCAAAACAACTTCCATCATCTGAATCATCCTCCATGAACCTATCATCTGCTAATAAGTGGACATGGTAAATATAATAAATTATATAGTAAATTCTTCTGAGCCAGACGAACAGATCTTCGTACGTTGTTATGAAGAACTGTACTAGACAAATCAGAGCTGTCTTGGTGAAGAGACTGCATGCAAAAGAATGTTATTATAAGTTAGGGTACACTGGATTTATTAAGAATAATTAATATGATAACAATAAATACAGTATATTTTTATTTTTTTTTTATTTATTTATTTGTGTACTAAGCTATTAAAATATTTGAGCTGATCACCAGTATTTGGCCCAGGCCACTACAGTATATATAATTTAATAAATATAATTGTGGAATACACATTTAGGCAACTTAATAACATATATGAACTTGCCATTTGATATGTACTCTGTAAAGTTGAGAGATTTTCCTTCGTAGATTCATCCTCTTGGATGCGGAGTGTTCTTTGAAGTTCAGAACGTACTAGACCATAAATCTCATTAATTAATTCTTTCCTTACTTCTTCAACATGTTTCCTTATAACAGGGCTGTAAAATAATTCAATTAAAAAATAAAAATTTAAGCACAGGATATATTTTTAATGCCACCTGCAATGTACAACACAGAACTGTTAAGGAATAATCCAGTTCAAAAATGCTTATAGACTTAAATGAAATGATAACTAAATTGACATTAAATTCACAAAGTGTCTCACTGATATTGAAGTCACATTCATTATGATGAAAATGTCAGTCACAATCAGTATTTACTGTACCAATTTTAGGTGCCCATAGTGATAATTATAGATATGTGTAAGCCCTCTAGACAGAGGTGTGATAATGGATATGACAGCAAACACAGTTGTAACATAATGGAAATTAATTCACACTAGCCGTGTGTAGCCAATGATTGAATACGTAGAGTCAGATTGAAAAATTCAATATCATAGCTGGGATTTGAACCATGGATCTCCCGGTTTCTGTTCAGTTGATCTTACCACTGAGCTACTAAGGCCAAAATGCCAGCATGACATTAAATGCTCCAAATAACTTGTATTTTCCCGGTATTATGGTGGATATGAATCATAGTTATGGAAGGGGGCACGATCAGCTGATCGCTACATGTGTACAGATGGGTGAATAAACAACCACAGCATGACAATGCCATTAACTAAGAAACATATGCTGTCTCCTGTTTACATATTTTCCATTACCTTATGCAATATGTGCGGTGCAAACAATGTACACTACAGACATATTGTATTCAATATTTATTTTATACTTACAATATTTATTATATGATTTTGTTACAATATGAAGACAATTATCATTTTAAAATATAATACATTAATACATTTTAGTTAATTGATGGAAATTAATCATTTCTTCACACTAGCGCATGTAGGCTAAGGTCTCTGATAGATAGAGCCAATCTACTCACACAGATAATTACATAAAATGCAACAGTTTCAATCCTCTGTCACATAAATTAGCAGCTCTTAGAAGTTTGATCCATAGACTGAACAGCATACCTTTAGTTCAAAAACAATATAATGAGGAATTTACATGTCTTTTAAACACAGCACAAAAAATTTTTTCAATCCAAACTCAACCAAAAAAATGATCAAGTGGGACTACAAGCAACATAAATTAAAACAGATCACTACTCTTCAAAACATAAATAAAAACTAGAAATACAAAAAAATTCATTTTCCACCCTTGGGCATTTCCAAAGTTTGAACGAATATTTAAAGATTATAACATCAAACTAGCACCATAAAGCAGATTCTCACTCAAGAAATTGTTAAATAATCCCTTAAAAAACATGATCCCACCAAAACAAAAATCAGGCATATATTGGATAGATTGTGAAGACTATGACATATTTTACTTTGGGATGACAAAGAGAAATTTAAAAACTAGATGAACAGAAAACCGTAGGAACATAAAATATTGTCGCAAACCCGTATCTATGATCGTGCGGCTTGTTTTTTACTATTATTTATTTATTTATTTAGCATTTAATTTCTGTACAGAAATATTTGCTTTTTCAAGATACAGTACAAACAATACAAACTGGAAATTCAAAAAATACAGAATTAATTCTGCACGCAATAATCAGATGAAATTGTATCAATGTCAACAAATACAGAAAACTTACATGAATTGTCAACCATTAGTATCAAAAATTATTCTCATGTAATCATTTACTCTACTTAATCTGGTGTCTAAAATATTCAAAGAACCCTTGAGTACTATAGAAGCACTGATTTATTAAAAATGATTTCACATCTCTTCTGAATCTTTTCTTATCATTGTTTTTGATTTTCTTTAAGATTAAATTGTACATGTGAACCCCTTTATGAAGTACTGAGTTAAGTTTTTTATTTGATCTTGATCCCAGTATATGTAATTTAGTATTATTCCTAGTATAATGTTCATGAATAGTGTTATTTGTTTGAAAATATTGTATGTTATTGTTTATAAAGCATACGGTTTCTAAGATATACAGACATGGCAGAGTTAGTATATTATTTTCCTTAAAATATTTCATACAATGAGTCCCTTTACTTCTTCTTATTATTTTCTTTTGTGTTACAAATAAATCTTTTATTTCGGTAGCTGATCCCCAGATAAAGATACCATATGCAAGATAAGACTGCACATATGAATAGTAAATCAGCTTTAATGTTTGTGTATTACAAATTTTCCTTAGCACTGATATTATGTAGTGGGCTTTATTAATTTTTGCAGTAATATACTGAATATGCGGCTTCCAGCTTAAAAATTTGTCAATAATTACCTCCAAAAATTTTGTTTCATTGGTATATTGTATTACCTCATTGCCAAAAGTGTTTACACAAAAGGAACTGATAGGCGGGCAGTGTGAAAACAAAGACTTGGCAGACAGAGATAGCATGCCGATAAGGGTCTGCCGAGGCAAACAAACTGAGATAAATGGAAATTTCTGGACTGATAGAGATTGTTCGGGTTCTGGTTTATTTTCAAATCATCTAGAAATTATCAGCGACGTATTTAAGAGATTGTGACATGCCAGTGGTTGTTGTAAAGTTGTTCAATAGTCACAAATAGTCATAAATAGTCACAATTGGTGTCAGGAACCCAGGATAGCTGTCCAGAGATGGACATCCTACCTTGCAGAACACACAGCTGGGCTGGATTCTTTATGGACACATACCCCAGAATTCAGTGCAAGTACCCAAGAATACACTAACTTCACTTTTGACTGTTACAGACCAACTACATTCTCAAGTGGAACGATTTTGGGAACAAGAAGAGTTGACAAATAAGCAGTACTCGAAGGAAGAAACCTTGTGTGAAGAACATTTTCGAGAATATCTTACGCGAAATGAATCTGGCAGGTTCAAGGTAAGGTTGCCCTTGCATGGACGCAAAGAGGACCTTGGAGACTCATTTGAAATGGCCAAGAGAAATTTTGGGTACATCGAGAGAAGGTTAGAGAAGCAAAGGGACCTAAAAAGTGAATATGTAAAGTTCATGGATGAGTACCTTCAGCTTGGGCATATGGAAAGGGTGTGTTCCACAAATGGTTCTAATTGAAGCGGGAAATACACCGGTGCCGGTCCTTTGGATCGGTAGATCTCGTAAACTCTCGGTTTGTTACATGTGCCGTAATATGCATAAAACCATTAAAGGCTTTAACTTTAACAAACTTAAGTAAGGTAAAAATTCTAACAAAAATATTCATGACTAAATTTTAATTTCTATTTGCTTATTTTTATTGCTGAATTGTTTCATTTTTCGTGCCTATAAGATCACCGGCAGGGCCACATAATGCTGTACCCTTTAATTTTGAATTTAAGGTATGCATGATAGCTGTTTAGCACATATAGGAATAAAACAGCACCTACTAGTCCACAAAATAATAGATCCGTTCAATACAATACACTCATTCATTCCGGCATGGAATGAATTTGTGACAGTTGGCAGCCCTGAAGCGCATGTCGCAAAATGTGTAGGATTTTGTGTATGGCATCAGTCTGATGGAGCAGCGCTTGGTGAGTGCATCGCTGACTGAGGTGCAGCTTAATTAGAAGAATGCATAGCTGTGTATGTTTATACAAAGCCTCGGTATGAATATAATATCGGCAGAAAAGTATTCTTTATTTGGATAGAACTGTTTCAGTTTGTGCATAAAAAGTGTTTTATATATGTTTGGAGAAAAAGTGAATTTGTGTGTTGTGCCATTTTGAAAAATTGAGGTGAGTAGTCGTAAACGTTTCACTCTGTTTAATATTATGTTTGAAATACCTTATTAGTGTCATTAAGTTCATTGTTTGTAAATCTGCATATCTGTAAACAGACCACTTGTATGAATATCGGTTATTGCTTCGGTATTTTAACGAACTCTGCCAGGATCTTTGCCCGTGAATGCAAGATAATGCAATTTAAGTATGAACGCGTTTGCATCCAGCAATACGAATTTAAGTTATAATGTAGTTTGCAAAGTACTCTCTATCACAAATATTGAATAAGTTGGCCGCATAAACTGCGTTCATGGCGTATGTGTCTTGAGAGTTACCAATAGTAGAAACATGGATTCGCTGAAAATACCAACACTACGTAACCAAACCAGCGATACCGTATATTACGTATAAAATGTAGCGATAATGTAAAGTGTAAGGAAACTGGCCACACTAGCGGATAATAATGATACGCCAAACAACAAAGGTTCAATACAATGAAAAAAGCTTCAATAATAATTCATCTATTATTTATTGGTATATTATCCAAGGAATTCATACAGAATTATACACATTGTCAAAATATTTAGAAAAGTATTACACAATATTTACAATATGCTTTTATAACCTTATTCGTAATCTCAAGATTACCACTAACTTTCACAAATTACTGTCTACACTTGGAAGTGTTAATTCATTGTGTACAATCATATATCACTACTTACTTATTCAGACACTGATACTAGTATCCCACTTAAAGTAATTTTCAAGGTGTTGATTAATATTGAATTCTTGATGATATGAAACAAGAATACATTAGTTTAGTGAATTGCACGCAGCTGATATATTGACACTTTACCTGAATTATATTAAAAATGTATCCCAACTGAGTAGAACTGATTTTTCATAAAGAGCTTTTGAAGTTCTCCCTTAAAACTATTTACACGTCTTTTAATTCACTTGATAATTCTATATATAATTTTATACACATATATTTAACAGAAGTATCAAACAGCTGAGTTTTATTATTATATGTGTGCAATTTGTGTTTCTTACATGTGGTATGAGAGTGTGTTTCAGCATTTGTGGCATAAATTGCATTATTAGCATCCATATAAATTAACAATTTTTTCATATATAAACTTGATAGGGTCAAGATATTCAAATCACTGAAATGATTTCTGCAGCTTTCTGTTTTTGGAATACCAACCATCATTCTTAATGACTTCTTTTTTTAGCTTAAATATTATCTTACTGTTACTAGCATTTCCACACAGTGTTAGACCGAATGATAATAGAAAATGAAAGTAAGCAAAGTAACATGTTCTGAAAAACTTAAATGTCACTCGAGTTCTCAGCTGATAAAGAGGTAAGCAAGTTAGGCCTTGCTTCACTGCTAAATTTTCAATATCTTTCCCCCAGCTTAAATTTTTGTTTACCCATAAACCTAGGAATTTAGTTTCATGTTCAAAATTTACCTACTTGGAACCAATTGAAGTTGTTGTTTCTTACTTCTAAAGGAGAAAATGTTGCAAAAAACTTTTTAAACTGTATAATAATTAAATTTTCAGCATAATTAATTTCACAAATTTCTTACAAAACAAATTCTTACAGTACTTTCATATTATTAGCATATGTTTAAATTTGCTGTAGTTTAAGCATAACAGTGGTTTAGTAAATATATCAGCCCAGTTGACTGTGATACAATATCTCTTTTCAAATTCTCCATTCTTGAATTTCTCACTTAAATAATGGAATTTCACCTCAATGTGCCTTCTTCCTGTCAAACTTAACTGGCCTGATTTGATTAATTTTTTTAACTTTGATTGTCCACATACAAAATTACTTTCACAGTTGTTCCTGTCAGCTCTTCAGTCAATGTCCTCAAATGTGCGAACTCCGTACAGCATTGTGCTGCAGCAATGTACTCTGCCTCATTTGTTGAATTTGCTACCGAGCTCTGTGTTCTTGAGTGCCATGAAATCGGGCTTCCAGCACTCATTATTACATAGCTTGCAGTACTTTTTCTTCTTTATCACCAGCATATTCGGCATCACAGCATGCTATCAATGTAATTGGTTCATGTTGTTAAAGTCTACTCTGATCTAGTTTCCTTTTATACCATTTCTCTGCTGGTGTGGTGTTTGAGCCTTTAGTAGGACTTCGATTTGTAAGATTAGCAGCTGTCAGGACTGCTTTGCCCCACATCTCTTTGTTACGTTTTCCATCAAACATTATTACTTTGCTTTGTTCATCAATGTGAGATTCAGTCGTTCACACTTTCCATTCGACTGTGGAGTATGAGATATAATAAAATCGAGAACAATACCTCTCTCTTTACACCAGTTAAAAAATTGTACATTTTTATGTTCTTCACCATTATCACATTTGTATTTACTAAGCCTTTGGTTTATTAATACCAGACAGTAATCATATACAATAATATATATAATCCGGTAAGGGCGATGCAAAACAACTTTTACAGCTTGATAAGTTCAGTTGTTATTGCCTTTATTTAATTCTTGTCTACCAGTGCAACACAGCATAAGTCGTCGTTACTTGGCTGTTTTAGAAACGTATGGATCTATAAGTTGAAGAAACTTCAGTTGAAAATCATGTTTGTTGGAGGCATTTAGTTTTCTCACTTTAGGAATCTGAGAAAAGAAAAACATTTCATCTGGATCCGAATGAGTGCCTGCGTGAAAAGGACACCTTTTTCTAGAGACACTCGGGATACTCTCATACACTTCTTGGTCAGTATCTTCAGATACTGGTGCTTCAATTTCTTGCTCTGAAATGTCCAAAGTTGCGATTTTAGGGGGACTTTTAAGCTTTGAAGGGGAATTTAAAAATGACAATTGTTTAGAACGGATATAAGATCTTCTGCATTTTGCAGGTATCTTGGATGTTTCTTCTTTTCCCTTTAAGGGACTCACATAGCTGTCCCTAATAGTCCTCCAGCGTTTCTGAACTTCTTTACCGAAATGATTCTTTTCTGCCCATTTCATTTGATCCCATCTTTCACCAACGATGGCTTTCACTACTGATATCCACGCAGTCTTTTTCAACTCCCGGTCTCTAAACTCAGAGCATGTGATGTCATAGATACAAGGGTGTTTCTTAATTTCTTGAATCAAAAATCCATTGCTAAAAGTATCCATTGCTACATCATAGTTCATTTGCACTAAAACATGGTAACGTTCCAAAGATTTGTCATGTCAGCCAATGTGGCAGGTAAAATACGGTATCTTCATAACTTTGGGTTAAGGCACTCAAAAATTGTTTATCCTTGATAAATAGCTAAAACGAATAATCAAACAATCGAGAATGTCCCAAAGACGACGTATCTGGAAGAGTGTAGGAATGCAAAACGGAATGTTTTGAAGATACTGATGCTATTAAAACTTCACAGAAATTGTATATTTTAAAGAGCTCTTTCTAATTGCTGTAACATACTTTTGCAGGTCTTCTACGATTTCCAAATTATACCAAATTATCATAATATATATGTTGGTGACACTTGACCGAGTAAATCATTCCACGATTGCAAACATTTTGCAATGACTTGTTAACTGTCTTGTGGCCAGAGGGGCATGGTGTGGCAGTGCATTTTTATTTCTCAGAGATGCTGCTGCACATATTGTTAAAGCAGAAGCTGGATTAAAAGTCTTGACGTGTCTTGCTCACAGTTTACATCATGTTGCTGAAATGTTAGGAGTCAAAGTAAAGACGCAGATCTTCTTGTCCATAGTGAAAAGAAAATGTTTGTAAAGTCGACCATTGCCTCTACCTCCTCAGTTAGTTTTCATATTCATATTTATTGCAACTTAATACAGTGTTTGAACACAATACATACATAATAATCAAATAATACATACAATAACGGATACTCGATTAGAACCATTAGAAATAAAAAAGTAAGGGAGAGATAAAATTTAATTTACAAGCTAAGCTTCTATGCTTAGTGGTATAGAATTTAAGAATAAATATAATTTGCTAAAAATAAGTATAATATGTCAAAATCAGCAATAAAACCTAGTTATTTTCACAGTGATACATAAATTCATCAATGGTATAAAAGACATTATCTATTAGAAAGGCTTTCAAATGTGTTTCAAATGTATTTAAATTATTACAGGTTCTAATTGAAGCGGGAAATACATTATAGAATTTTATTCCTGTATAACTAGGCAGCTTCTCATACTCGATTGAAGGCTTTAACTTTAGTAAGGTTACGTAAGTTGAGAATTTTAATTTGCTAATTTTCGGTGCCGGTCCTTTGGATCGGTAGATTTCGTAAACTCTCGGTTTGTTATATATGCCGTAATATGCATAAAACCATTAAAGGCTTTAACTCTAACAAGCTTACGTAAGGTAAAAATTCTAACACAAATATTTATGACTAAATTTTAATTTCTATTTGCTTATTTTTATTGCTAATTTGTTTCATTTTTCGTGCCTATAAGATCAAAGGCAGAATGCGCTAGCTCTTGGCTTTACTTCCGCAGCTGTGCCAATTCCTCGATCGGGGCTACATGATGCTGTACCCCTTTTGAATTTAAGGTATGCATGATAGCTGTTTAGCACACAAACGAATAAAACAGCACCTCCTAGTCCACAAAATAATAGATCCGTTCAATACAATACACTCATTCATTCCGACATGGAAATCTCAAGATATTGTGACAGCTGGTAAAGTCTGTTTAGCGAACGTGTGTGCAGTTCCCAGTCAAAGGGACCTCAAAGAACCTGAACTTTCCGCCCACTAAAGACCCTCATAAATCTACCTCCACACTTCAGAAATGGAACACTGACGTTGGGGACCAATAGTAACCACTATTTTCTGAAAATGACAGTTGCATGTCTACTCCGCGTGGAGTCTCAGTTGCCAAAGTTCCAACTTCCAGTTGTTCTGTTTTATTAGGTGCAAGACGGTGATGTTAAAATGTTGCAACCTTGTAGAGGGGACCGTCAGGAGGAGGGTCCATATTGTAAAACGATTATGAGGGTTCGTCAAAGAAAGCGGCCGCCGTGCACTTGCGTTGAGTAGACAGACTTTAGCCCAGAAGCGGATGTCGCAAGATGCGTAGCATTTAGTGTATGGCGTCATTCTGTTGGAGCTGCGCTTGGTGAGGGCATCGCACACTGAGGTGGAGTTTCATTAGAAGAATGCATAGTTGTTGCTTTTATACAAAGCCTCGGTATGAAGATAATATCGGCAGAAAAGTATTCTTTATTAGGATAGAACTGTTTCAGTTTGTGCGTAAAAAGTGTTTTATATATGTTTGGAGAAAAAGTGAATTTGTGTGTTGCGCCATTTTGAAATATTGAGGTGGGTAGTCGTAAACGTTTCACTCTGTTTATTATTATGTTTGAAATACTTTGTTAGTGTCATTAAGTTCATTGTTTGTAAATCTGCATATCTGTAAACAGACCACTCGGGTAAGTGTTCGGCTATTGGGTGAAAGAGCTGACTGTCGATTTGCGTTGAGCTTTGTCAATGAGGGAGCGGTGCGTGGACGGGCGGGATGTATGCAGTGGCGTTGCACAAATTTTATTAATTCCTTGGTAATATTTCGTAGCTATTCACCGTGATTCCTTATAAGTTAAGAATAAAGAAGCACTTATTAGTAATATTTCGTAATTAACAATATAATGAAGAAGCAATTATTAGTAATATTTCGTAATAAACAATAATAATAGTGCCTACACCCTCTTTGCCCTCATTCCCCTGGGACTTTCTTTGTTGTGGCGAACAGTACAACCCACTGTACGGAAACCTTTTGATGTCCCTAAGAAGGGCCGTTTAATTACTGGTGCGTGACCGATGAAAGAGGCTCTTTAGGCCTTATTTTTGGACAAATGTTGATCTTATTACAGACACTCATGACACTGACAGTTGTCAATGTCAGCGGTCATGGGTGCTTTTCCCACACCTGGATAAGCCCTTGCTATATCCCGCAGGAATCTTTCCAGTCGCTTCGTTTCCGAGGGTATAGTTTTGAGAACATTCTCTCTGTACATCCATTCGCCTACGCGGCTGTGAGCGTTGGTGATGCTGGTACAGGAAGACAGAATCTTCTTCAACCCCTTCCACGAATTTTCCATCCGTTGGGTATGGTACCGCAACGGTTCCAATCCCGGAGCTGGAGGGGGTGCAATCCATTGCTGGGCGAGGCACTGGGCGTTGTAGGTGCCAGCTGGAACCCACAAGGGATCCATATTTCAGGGTGGACTAACATATTTGCGCCGGTGTACCACCACTCCATGGCCTCTAAAAGAATTCTCGCAGCCCCAATAACCCCTTGTGTCATCGGTCACTAATAGACTACCCTGGTCCACGTAGAGCTGCAAGATAGGCCGCAGCGTTTCTCTGCTGCGATTTGGGACCAGGAGCCCAAAACGTTGTTTTGTGGTGCGGCTGATGGCACCAACCAGCCAGTGATGACGCCACATGACTCGCCGTCCCACATGGTACTTACGCTTAAATAGATGCGTTTCGTCGACCTCGACGATGTCGCCGTCGCCACCAAGGACTTGGAAGTCGTGCCAAGCGATTTTATTCGCAACGTCCCTAAAATAGGAACTCTACGCTATGGCAGTTTCATGCGCCATCTCTAGGTGGCTTTGGATGGTGATGCAGGGTATCTTCATCAACCACAGACTGGCAAACTTCAGGACCCTGTCTGTACCTAGTTCACCGTTGAGGCGCACACGCTGGAAGAAGGTATTACTTGTTGCCTCAAGTCGGTGATAATCTCGGCAGATATAGCGCCACCAAATTCCTCTATTTGTCGAGGTCACCGTCCCCATGACTTCTCCACACCGAGGACACTCGCGGACGCCAATATTTGCCCTTTCTGGAAGCACGCCATATAGTTTGAGAATATCAATACCCCGAAGATTAGCTATTCTTCTTCGCTCTGGGGTAAAACAGTACACAAAATGGGCACACAGAGAAGAGAAGTTCACCCTTCCGGTAGGCATAAATGCACGAGCGTCCATCTTGAAGGATGTTAAACTTCACAATGAGCACTCGAACTGCTGAAAAATATCAGTATTATTGTGGGGAGAGGCCGTGATTTGCTGCTGTTTCCGCCAGTAGAGCTTCGGATTGGCTGTTATAACAACGCTGCTGATTGGCCAACAAACATCACCAGCTATCAAACAGCACAACCTGTGTTACCTTGTGCTTCTTGTCCGCTAAATATTACCAGCAATGGCGACCACAAAACCATAGCCAACGCCTTTTAGGCGAAAATAAAGAGGCACGCCTAAGTGTTCGGTCCCCTGTAGTCACGCAGATTGCAGCCAGCGCCGGCAGGTTGGTATATAGCTTAAGATTAGCTGTGCACTGCACTTCGGTCCAGGGCAACATGCCCACAACAAAACGTCTTTTCCCTCCCCCATCCAATTAAGGATGCAAAATGTAACACCAGCACTGGTGTAACCCACCCTGTAATCAGGGGCCCCGTACCCATGCCCCTCTATCTGGTGATAGTGGAGAGGGCCAGATCCCAGAAGTTAAGCTAGATGGTATCAGTGCCATTTGCTGCCTTGATATTCCTTTAATATCCCACTGAAGCAGGCAACAAAGGGGACAGTGGAATACATATAATATATAAGTGTATTATATATTGTAAATGTTATATATAACTGATGAATGAAATGCTGTTCAAATGAGTACAGGTTACATAGAGCTCAGAGTTTCCAAATATTCATCTTTCAGGATAAGAGAAAACCCCTGAAGTAACCTTATCCAAATAACCCACATTGACTGAACTTCGAACTCGGAACCTCTTGAAAAAAAATACTTTGAACACATTTTTTTCTGCGTGAGGCAGACAAGCTACCACCTACGTTACAGGCGCGGGCAGCAGACTATTATGGAAAATGAGAAAATTTCACTCTCATAATTAGAAAGAAGCGTAAACAACTTCAAGAGCAAAGTGAACATTCTGTATTATTATGTACACCGAGGGTAAAAGTAATATACCGAAAAGCAATCGAAAAGTGTTTGTGGGTGAATTTCATAAGTGTATTATCGGGGAAGTTGTTCAGCAATGCTGCAAAATACAGGAAATAATTAAGAAAGCAAATAAACTCCATCCGATTGTTAAGCACAGGATACATTTTGCTTGGGTCAGGATATCTTTGAGAACAGTTTTAAAAGCCATTGACTTCAAGTGTAGAAACTGTGGAAGAAAACAGGTTCGAAGTGGAAAAAAAAAATCCGAGGACTAAACATATGCATTTTATTATGACAGTATCGTAAACATGTACTTTAATCAAAATTGTTGGAGTCATTTAAAAAAAATGAAACTTTTCGAAGAATTTCCCGTGCATAGATTGGTCTGGAGTGATGCATTTTCTTGAACATCTGGTGCTCCATGCTTAAAGCAATTTTTCGTTTTTGCACAGGTACACGCACACTCTGTGGGGTAAATACTGATTCCCTCTTCAAAACGTGCAATTCTAATAATAGCTCAGTATACAATTTTTGGTTCGAATGCAGTACTTCTGCCGAAGTACCCTTAGCTGCGTAACAGACGAAGTAAACATGCATCTAACAGAAATATATATATTTGAAAATTCAAACACAATAATAAATAAAATCTTCGATATGGTTCACTCCCCCCAAAAAGAAAAAATGTATTTGTTATAAATTGATTTAACGAGCTTTATACTTGTGTATTAAAGACTTGAGCTATCTCTTACGGCTTAAGATTTACACAAATGTCATGCAGAATGAAGAGGACATGCCCCAGAAACTTAAAAGAAACATTTTATATGTCAGTGAACTATCTCAGTCATTAGTATTTTAATCAAAGTCCTTAGAGCAATCTTGGAGAAAGTGAAAGTTGTTTCAAAATTTTCAATGTAAACGTCAGATTGACCTGCGGTAATTTGCTACAGCAGTTTGTAAGTTCTTTACATACTCATGCTTCAATTCTTTGTAATTGTTTTTATCATAATCTAGTGATGAACTCTTATACAGTACATAGGTGACAAGATGGAGCCTGATTTTTGACGACAAACTCTAGCACTGGTGTTGATATTATATGTGAAATAGAGTCAACCATTTTTCAGGTACTGTAAGTATTTGCTTCTGTGATCTGCATCATTAACGACCTCCAGCATGACACTTTGATGGGCCTGTGATAAATATTCTGTTAACTCAGTTTTAGAACTGAACGGCGACTTGCAAAGCTGAACATAAAAGTCTTATTTCTGTGTACTTTGAAGTGAGCCATTAAATTCCGTTGTCATGTGAACCTTCGGTCACACAAGTAGCAAAATGACATCGCATATGATCTGTACAGCTCTTCTTATACTGCCCCCCAAGGCCTACTACGGTAGGTACGGCTTTAGCGCACCCGGGGTCCGTATCCAAGAGTCTCCCTCGTGTGGGCTCCTCTTAAGTGGTTGAGTGTACAGTCAGGTTCTGAAATTCCTGCACGTAGGTCTGTATTTGACTACATGATTTTGCTACCCAACTGTTTAAGTTTGTCCATAATTACTTCTTTTTGTATTATTGGACGCACGCTAGTGAGTATTATTCCTTTGTTTTCAGTTATTAATGGGCGTAAATCAAGAGCTCCAGACAGCTTCTCTAAAACCTATAGGTTCATAAGTGCATTAACAATGTCAGTTTCAATGCCAAAACGTATAAAAATATGTAAAACATGGTATTTAGTTTTTAAAGAAGCACTCTTTCATTTGAAAGATCCCAGGCCTATTATCAGGGATTGTACACCCACCATAGTTGAACTCTGAAATCTAAGTTTTGCATTTCATAAAGTATGGATATATAAAAGAAGCTGTGTAAAGTAGACGTGTCCTACCTAAAATTGTTGTAATAATACTTAATTAATATGTATCTAAAGTTATCATTTTTACTCCTCATTCCTGTGGTATACATCGTAAATATTCATAATAACGATAAATCATAAATGATATTTTATTGTCAGGTGTAGCTTGTTATTTTTACCTAAAATGCGGTGTGTAAATCCACAAACGGTCTATTTTCACTTTATTTTGTTCCATATTCCTTTACGACACCAAAATGTGTTCTGGAATTGGCAGTATTATTTTTGAGCACGATTTATGGACTTTATTTCTGTATCGGCTCGGCAAATGCAACTCGAATCACGACAGTAAATCACGTCGAAGTATTACTCTTTTTATTTGGCTGTTCAAAGTCGGCATTCTGGAAAAGTTCCTTTCCGCGGTCTCAGGTCAGAGAAATGTTAACGGGCGATGTAATCATAAGTAAGAAATAGAGTAGGTCATGAAATAGCTATTCTATTCGTAGTAGGAATTTATTTTTACCCATTACACCTTCATGAAACCCTTCCATGATTCGACCTGGTAATAAGTCATATTCAGCGTCTTTATGTTAAATGAAATTACAGTGCTGAATTGCAAATGTGATAGTTTACTCCCAAAAATTGCTATGTAACGACTGGATATTCTACAGTTGAATTATCAGCTGGTTTAAAATGATTGCGGAAGCAATATAGCATCTGAGGTATGCTACACTAGAACAGGAAGTAAATATAGTTACAGAAAATGTTAGCAGTATCCAATTCTGATTTTATCTTTTTTATGTATTTCCCCTTTTGATGTGCTATCTCTGCTAAATGTTTTCTGCCCACCAGGTAGGAGTGAATTAGATCAAGGGGAAGGCCCCTTATGTCGTAGCCCTCAAGTTTGCTAATTAAAATATGGTGGTCAGCACTGTCGAACTCTTTAGACTAATCAAAAAAAAAGTGCTAACTTTCTCATTGTTTTCCAGTTTCCAATTGTTTCATGTATGCATTGATTAATGTCTGAAAACGTAGATCGGCCCTTCCTAAGACCATGTTGAAAGTTTTTAGTACATTATATTTGGTTAAATATTTGTCTAATTTATAAACTTCTTTCAAACAGTTTAGCTACTTCAGATAACAAAGTTTATGGTCTATAATTAATTATGTGGTGTTCATTCCATTTTATGAATATTGGCCTAATAATCCCTAATTTCAATTGTTCTGGAAATTTGCCCTGTTCTATAGAGTAATTAATTAAGAGAGCGAGTGGCTTTACTATAACATTTTTACAACGTTTTAATAGTAAAGGACTGATTTCATCCCACCCACTGGTTGTTTTACATGGTAAGTTGTTGATTCATTTAATTATTTCGTCTTCAGATGTTGGCCCAAGAAAAAAAGTTGAGTTAATCAAGGTGTCTGTGTTGGAATGATTTGTTCTTGGTATATGCATTGGTCCTTTTATGAAAAAACTATTAAATGTTTAATTAATGATGACGGAGTATTATTCCTTTGTTTTCAGTTATTAATGGTCGCAAATCAAGAGCAATACAATTGATTTTTATTTGCTTGTGTTTGCTAGTTAGTTCTTCAGCTGCTTTCTTGTTGCTTAAAAAGATTCATATTCCAATTTCAGAGATGCGTCACGCAAACTGAAGTTTAGCTGGTGGCGTTATTTTGCCAACAGCTCAAAGGTAATCTTTTAAGGTTAAGTCACCATGAGCGTCTATGGTGACGTCTATGTCTGTGATGGCGTCTATGTCTGTTCTTTATTAGGGGTAGACTGAGTCAGGGATGCATAACTTTACCGTTCATGACTGCTAACATTAGTTTTCATTGAGTTTTCATGAGTTTTCATTTTCCTGGAGTTCGAGGACTCCTGTACTCAGCAGTCCCCAGTTTATTTACCTGCAATGCAGATGAGACGAGGTTTCTTGGATTGATATTTGATAGAAAACTTAGGTGGTCGTTGCATATAGCATAAATGAAAGCACGATGTGAGCAATCTTTAAATATCTTGCGGGTACTAATAGGAAAACCGTGGGGAACGGATCGTTCAGTGTTATTGCGACTTTATCGCGCACTCATCCGTGCCAAATTAGATAATGGTAGTATCGTTTCTGGCTCAGCACGACCATCTGTGCTGAAGAGATTAGACACAGTCCATTATTGCGGTATACGTATACATTTTATTTTAATTTGTATAGCTTTTAGGTTTTACTGTTGACTTCGGGCCCAAATGACCTTGTTGTCGACGGGCCCTAAAACACCACACACTCACTCACTCACTCACTCACTCACTCACTCACTTCTATTAAACCAAAGCCACCTGGTTTTCGTTTCCGGGAGCTCCTTAGACATCTTGATACTGAAATGCCCAAGATGTATCCTAGGGGGGAGAGGACATACCTTCCATGGTTGTGCCGAGCGTCCCACGTAAGTAAATATGATAAATCTACCATGTCTATGTCTAGTATCCGCACGTGTTTTTTTAGAATTTTTATCGCGATATGAGGACCAGTTTGTAATTTATACTGATGGCTCCAAGAACTCAAATGGTGTTGGTTGTGCTTACCCGTGTACTTGTTTTTATCATGATCTAGTGATGAACTCTTGTACAGTACATAGGTGACAAGATGGAGCCTGATTTTTGATGACAAACTTTAGCACTAATGTTGCTATTTTATGTGAAATAGAGTCAACCAGTTTTCAGGTACTGTAAGCATTTGCTTCTGTGATGCATCATTAACGACCTCCAGCATGACACCTCGAAGGGCCTGTGATAAATATTCTGTTAACTCAGTTTTAGAACTGAACGGCGACTTGCAAAGCTGCACATAAAAGTCTTATTTCTGTGTACTTTGAGGTGAGCCATCAAATTCCGTTATCGTGTGAACCTTCGGTCACACAACTAGCAAAATGGCATCTCATATGATTTGTAAAGCTCTTCTTATACTGCCCCCAGGAGCCTACGACGGTAGGTACGGCTTTAGCGCACCCGGACCCTGAGCCAACAGTCACCCTCCTGTGGGCTTCTCTTAGTGGTTGAGGGAGACAGGTTGTGAAATTCCTGCACGTAAGTCTGCATTTGACTACATGATTTTGCTACTCAACTGTTTTAGTTTGTCCGCAATTACTTGGTTGGTTATTATTGGACGCACGTTAGGGAGTATTATTTCTTTGTTTTCAGTTATTAATATAATAATGTATACAATAAATGACTTTTTAAATACAGATATTAATTTTTATCAGTCAGCTTTTAGTTATAGGCATATTGTGAGATTGGCAGCCATGGAAACGCATTATCTTATTTTACTACGCACATCGACAGGGTCACGTGATTTAGTCCTGATTTGTAGATAATTGCGTAGGTAGCGGTTGGTAGCCAATCAAGGCATGCGTTTGCATGCTGGGTAAGAGTAGCGTGGGTTACGCATTCAGAGAAGTCGGAAGTACAGAATGGTCAAGAAGTGTAAGGGTTATGGAAGTTCAAGAAAAGTTTTGTATCAAAGTGTAGTGTGTGCATCAGTAAGTACTAATTGAAAATCGTAAGTTTTTAATGTATAATATTCGATCAGTGGTTAATATTTCATAGGTAATGTTTTAAATATCGGTTTATCGTCTTATTTTTGAATATACAAGTATGGCGAATGGATTTTCTTTGGAAGGGGGTGACGCTAAGTGCCATATCACAATGTATATTGTGAATGCTTGTGTTAATTACTGAAAATTTATGCGGAATTAGTGTTTAAGGTGTCATCTTCATGTGTGATTATTATTTTATAAAAGATGTTTCAAATATCCGTTCATCGTCGTCATAATTATGTGGCGTAATAGTTATGGCGAGGAAACTGCAGGGACGAAATGGTTTCATATCTTGTTATACGTATCGATATTTTAGTTGGATTCATCAGTTAGAAGCAGTGAGTAGGCGCACAAATACGCAAGAACTCTGTTCCAGTACTTGGACTAGGAGAGCTTTAGAAGTCGTGGATAAAAAACTACAAATGTTTTAGATGTATTAGCTAGCGGGGCCACAATGGCGAAGAGCTAATAGTGTGACTGCATATTACTTATAAAATGTATTCTAGTTTTGGTTACATTCCGTTTTCATTAGCGAAATTTATTTCGGTTTTATTATTTTATTCTGGTTTATTTAAAGGGAAATCATATTATAGACGTTTTCTTTTTTTTAATTTCATTATGTATTGAAGGAGTCATTTCGATAATCACTTTAGTATTTAAATGTGAACATTAAATTACAAACACCACTGGTGATTTTCTTTAGCGATAAGTGTATTGTGAGATTGGGAGCCATGACGATTCGTTTGAAATAAAGCATATTAATATTTGTGGCTGCAGCCATGACACATTTTAGTGGCCCTGGAGGACGCCGTTTTCACATCGAAAAGCTCAACGTTGAAGGAGCTACATACAGAAGTGCCTAATCGGACATTGTGAATTCGTGTTATTGAAAATCTTATGTGAAATATATGTTTAATGGGTCATCCTCATCTGTGGTTATTTTCTGGAAAATGTTTGAAATATACTTACATCATCTTAGTTTTTAGCACACAGCAGGTAACATGGTTAAATCGAGGTTCAGTATCTTACTAAATTTATCAACGTTTGCATTTAGGGGACTTTAGATATTGTGTTGTTAAACTGCTGATATATATTTAGAAGTAACATTAATGTTATAGTTAGTGGATAGCAAATGCCAAGATTTAGTAATGTTGTGGCATAACAGGTTCAGATAATAGGTCTTCATTACATCTTCAAAAGTCAAAATTTGTCTAAAATATTGCATAATATGCAGATATTTTTCACCATACTCGAAACGTTCAGTCCACGTTGAAGTGTTCGAAGGTAAAGCGATTAATGATTTTCTTGCACGTTTCAAATGCTTTTATCTTATTTCTAAAGAAATATATTTGCCTCTTGTTTGAAATGTAATCGTATATATTGAAAAACAAAAATAGAACATCATTAATTTTCAGTATCCAATATTAAGATATCAATCCTAGAAAGAAATAGAGCAGATTAATATTTGTGGCTGCAGGGGTGTAATAAAGGGTGCAACCATATTATTTGGTTAGTTTTAATGTTGAAAATACATGGGCTTTAGAACAGTACACTGTAAATACTTTTTACGTTAATTTATTAGTTTATGTGGCATTCATTAATGATGCAAGATTGCTTAAACATCAGTCCTTCGTTAACTACGAACATGCTACGAACATCACAACACATTCCATTAGCATACATATGTTGTATCCACAAAGAGAAAATACTTTGACATTAAAATAACTTTTTAACGTGCTTTGAAAAGTTTCAAATGAACTGTATATGTTACAAATGATATATGAATTTGTTTGTCGGTTCTTTAACTCTTGCAGATTGCAAAGGTTTTGTTAGTGTCAGCAATTTGTTCAGCAGTAGGATAATTCTCTAAATTAAAGCAGTTTTTATTTAGCTCATCATGACTGAAATTATACTTACTGTTTGACTTGTGTTGTATGATGCTTGGCAGATTTGATAATTTTAATACACCTTTGATTATCTGAATGCATTGTTTAAGTTTTGGCTTGATACTGCGAAGTTCTTCAACAAAATTCTTCAAGAACTTTAACTGCTTCCAGCAGTGTGCAGAGGCAACATATTCTGCTTCTGCTGAGAATTGTGCCACGATACTTTGCTTACTTGTGCTCCGTTTGACTGGTCCTCCTCAAATCATACTAATGAAACCAGTTGTACTTTTGCTGTCCATGTCAGCTGCAAAATCTGAGTCACAGTATGATGCTACTTGTAGTTGAGATATGAGAGTTCTTTTGGTATTTATTACACCTGCTTTCTAAGTTCACAGTATAACTCAGATCAGGACGAATCTTACAGGCTAAATATAGGAGACTAGCTGCTTCATAAACAGCAAAAGATAGGGGAAAAGTTGTTATATGTAATTCCCCACTCATTATTACATAATTTAAAATAATAAACAAAATTCTAATCTTAACATAAAGTGCTAACGCTCCTCCTTCAGCGATCTCATGACCATTATGTTTGCATCCAAAACCTTTTAAAGTTTGTTTACCGTCAAGCTTTAGTGCTTTAAATTCTACACTTGTTTCTTCTGCTGATGACTATGCAATTTTGTTCTTGCTTAGTCTGGCTTTTAGGTTATTCTGCTGTCGAATCACAAGCACTAGCAAAATGCTTATAATGTTCAGGGAGAATGGTTAGAATCTTGGTTATGGTAATTTCTTTACTTAATTTTTGTTTAAGCGATAATGCTTAAAAGCTATGTTTTGTATATGATTAATATTAGGGATCATATCGTTTATTTTATCATATATTTAGTGTAATTTCATTTGCAGTTCAACTTTGTTGAATAGTTTCTTTCTTGTGTATGAATTTAAGGTGTCCCACATTTCCTTAGATGTCTCGCACAAAGAATATAGGCCTTCACATTATGATCGTGTTCTGTGAATTATACACTGTGCCTTCCATTCTTCCACAGCAGTTTCACTTTCTTTGCTTGATAACAAATCATCACCATTCACTCACCATCTTATGCTAAGTTCTTGCATGAAAAAACACTGATATTTCCAGTTTGCACAATGGATAGGTATCTACATTTTTTAATTTTGGGACTGCTGCAACTTCATTTATAGTTGTTTCCATGCTTTTACTTTTTATTTTTTTGTTTTGGACCATTTTACTCGCATACCACACTTTATTAACAATATAACAGGTTATGGGCCCAGAATGTAAAAGCAAGAACTGAAGTGATAAAAAGCTTATATATATTTAATGTTCACATATGGGCTTACTTTTTATGTTAATTTATTACTTTATGTGGCATCCATTACATGATCTACACCTCGTGTACGCGTCGCTGGAAAGTTGGGCCGCCTTGTAGGCGGTGCTTTCCTGACTGTTACCGTGCCAGGACTAGGTCCTTTGCTGGTAGAAAGGTGGTGGTTAATAGCAGATGGTGGAAAAATGGTGGGATAGTGTTGGTGGATTTTTATTTATTGGAAGGTAGAGTGTGATAATGAGAAAGGGGATGGTTTGGTAAGTTTTAAAGATGGGGTGATTTCAGTTTGTGAGGAGAAGTCTGGGTCGTTTGTAGCTTTCGCCGGGGTCTATGTCATGCTCTCCGAGACCTCGTATGAGAGTATTGAAGCTTTGCGGGAGAGAGTCAAAGAATTTTTGTGATAGAGAATATAGTCACGTAGAGTGGGCATGGATGTGACACGGTGAATATTCAAGTTGGGAATATACCAGCCAGCATTAACCAATATCCTGAGGAAATGGCTTTGGAGGAGTTGTAGTCTTTTGAAGTGAGTTTGTGCAGCAAGGCCCCATACTTGACAAGCATAGGTAATGGCGGGACGAAGGACTTGCTTGTAGAGCAAGAGTTTATTGTGCATGGACATGTAGGAATTTCGATGATAGAGGGGATAGAGTACGGCCATCCTACAGAAGATCTTGTGCACATATTCTATGTGCAGTTTCCAAGTAAGCCTGTTGTCGAGAATGACACGGAGATATTTGACTTGTGTTGCCCAGTGAACAGAACTGCCAGCAATGCATAGTTCCGGGACATTGTCTTCCCTTCTCCTGGTGAAGGTGATGGCTTGTGACTTAGTGGGATTGACACCTGAGCCGCCAGGTGTTGAACCAGATGGTCAATTGGTCCGCGTATTTTTGTAGTCTATGCACTGCAAGTACATGGCGTATACAGCTGGTAGCGATCGCAGTGTCATCCACAAACTGTATATGAGAAAAAGAACGGGTCCAAGGACACTGCCTTGGGGTACACCGGCGTGAATAGGAAAGGTGTCAGAGGTGACTTCCTCAATAGTGACACTGAAGGTTCTGTTATGGAGATAGGTATTGATAAGATGAATAAGGTAAGAAGGAATGTTGTATTGTATAAGGCGATAGAGGAGGCCTGCATGCCAGACAGAGTCGAAGGCGTGAGTTAGATCAAGAAGCAGGGCTACGACGAAGTGGCGGTTGTTGAATCCAGTGATTATGTGATCCACTAGGTGGAGAAGTTGGTGGACTGTGGAATGTTGCCTCCTAAAACCAAACTGCTCTGGTCTTAGAACCTCAAGTGTCTCCAATGATTCATTGAGACGAGATTGGATGACTTTCTCGAAGATCTTGCTCAAGCTGGGGAGCAAGCTTATAGGTCGATAACCTTCCAGAGTGGAGGAATCCTTTCCTAGTTTCGGGAGGGTGATCACCTTGGCATGTTTCCAGATGGTCGGGAAGTATGCCAGTCGTAGCAGATCATTGAAGAGGTTTACTAAGGCTTTCTTCCAGCAGTCTGGTAGTTGTTGTAGCGCCTTGTATGGAATGTTGTCGTAGCCTGCTACTTTGAAAGGTTGGACAGAAGATACGCATTGCTGCAGTTCAGTCTGGTTTGTAGGTGGGGGTTCTTCGTGATCTTGTGGTTGGGAGAGGTATGCCCTAACTGCCTCGTTAGTTTGGTGGATGTGGTCGTGATTGCAGGTGTTAGCTGGATAGAAAGTGGTTTGCAGATAGGTGGCCATGAGTCCCACTTTTTCTCTGGCAGACTGTGCTATGATGTGGCCATGGCGAAGAGTTTTGTCCTGAGCCGGGAGGCGCAAAAGAGCCTTGGACATTCTCAGGAGAGACTGGTCTTCTGTGTCCAGGGTAGAGAGGCGGCGTTCCCAATCTGCATTAGCATGCTCTTGAAGCTCTAGTTTGAGATTACGCCTCAATCTATTGTACTCCCTAGTATACAGGGGACAACCTGTGTGCTGTGCTCGAACCGGAGCCTTGTTTTTTGCTGCGATTAGATTGTGCAGGTGGCGAGGGAGCCTCCAGACTGTGCCATGGGTGTTGCGGGTAGGTGGTGTAGCCCTGGTTATGGCATTTGTGATGCTGGATGAAATGTTCATGAGCACAGCGTCAGCGTCATTGGTGGTCTCACATCTATTGAAGGCTGGTGGATTTGCTGCCATTATCTCGCTGAACTCCTCCCAGTTGGTGCGCCGGGGGTTTGGTAAGAGGCGTTTGCCTTGAAGTTTGGTCGGGATTGAGATAATAAGACTACAGCATAGGGGTCAGAAGATAGTTGGGGAAGGGTGAAAAGCCATGGATGGTATCGGACATTTTTAGCTAAGGCTATATCTAGCCAGTCCGGCGGGCTACGATCACCATGGAGAATTGTAGAAGATGAGGGTGAGAGTACCATGAGGCTTCTGTTGTTGACGTAGTGCTCCAAAGTTACTCCTCGCGCGTTTCGGATGTTGGAATTCCAGGCTGGACTTTTGGCATTATAGTCACCCATGCCCAGGGTGGCAGCAGAGGAAGTGAATAGCTTATCTAGTTTGCCAGCGACAATGGGTTTGCCAGGAGGGATGTAGACAGAGTAAAGATGAAGAGGCCCTCTATTTGTGTCCACCTGTACACCTGTAGCTTCCAAGTTGGGCATCTGAGGGGTGACCAATGGGTGATGAGCAATGTTGCGGCACACATAAATGGCAGTGCCACCATAACCATCTGCTCTGTCAGTGCGATAACATGTCATGCCAGGTATTCGGGCTTTGATATTGGCAGACAAATGTGTTTGCTGCACGAGTAAAATATGCACCCCTTCGTCTGCTATAAAGTTGGAGGTTTCATGCAACTTCTGCCTAAGTCCATTAGCGTTCCAGTAGCAAACTTTGAGGGATAGAAGATCTGTAGTATTGCCCCCTCTAACAGCCATTATTACATGATCTAGATGCTAAAACAACAGTCTTTTGTTCACTGCCAACACAGCTACATTTACATGCTATTGACATGATTATTACATGCTCGATTTCTTCTTGGGCAGCAAGCCAGGTGAACGTTTCTGAGTTTATCGCTCCCATCATCAGGATATTTGTTAAATGTTATAACACAAATGAAACACTGAATATAACACAAATATAAACAATAATATATATAATATAATAAAATAATTACACTTGAATGATCATCTGTTAGATTCCTTTAATGTGTTGAAGAAAAAGCATTCTATTCTAGTTAGTAGTAGTTATATTATTACAACCATTGCAATTTGTAGTACTCATTGGAGGCACATTTTTCTTTTATCAGAAGTTGCTTGATTTGCTGGTATCTAATGTTAAGTAGTTGGCAATGAAGCCATTTATTCTCTTGCACTCCAGTATTTTGATGTTATGTTGGTATGTGGACTAAAAGTTGGGCAGCAAAGCAGGTGGCTTACAGCCATATGTTATTTAAGTGTACAGAAAGGACACTGAGATTTCAATATACCAATCCTGAATAAATGTTTATTGTGGCAGTCATGGCCCCTTAAAATTCAAAGTTGCTACAGAAGATTTTCTTGGTGGTATATTGATTCCAGTCGTGTTGTAACATACATTTTCTCATAGCTTTCCTTTTATTTGTAATATATTCTTCTTGAATATTTTAGGTATATGTTGCTACAATTCTTCTAATAGAGTGATAACCTAGTGGCTCAAATGAGTTTGACATAATTTTACTGCCTTTTTTGGCTAGAAAGTTACGAAGCAGTTTGATGTGGAAAACTGTAGACGACAACGTTCTGTATGGTCCATGTTGTGGCAATCGCCTTGCAGCAGTTTAATAGGTTGAAGGTGGATACTAGTGTATTTCTGGCCTTTGGTGACGATCTAGAAGTTTCCCCTGCAACTCTTGGTGTCGGTGGGCGCATCAGTAATTCTCCTAGTAGAGGAATGTAATATTGCTGTTACTGAAGCATGGAAAAATAATTATTTTCTTTTTCAAACATGAAGATTTAATACTTCCAAAACATTTTTGATTTATGATACAAATTTAACTAATATTATTGTTCTTTAACAAACGATGACTGGTGTATCGATTAACTATTACTTTCTTACACACGCTTTATGCATCTTAAATACACACTTAAAAATAATTCTGCACAACCTCGGAGAGACAGAAATGTGTCTTTCTCCTACGACATTCTTAAGCAGAAGAACAAAATCTTTTTAAACATTTAACAACTTCCTCTCATTTGAGGTTGTCATGGTTACGCCATTACCTACCTTACATTATATCTATTTTATTAAACATTACATATTTTAATTCCTTTAACTACTTTTTTTTTACAAGACATCTAAAATAATGCTTCAGTTAGCTGCTTCATTACCATATATTTCACATTGTGCTGATTTCCATTGAAGTATTATCTTTCATTTACATTGATTAACTGTTTTATGGTTTTGTGACATTCTGCATTATTTAGGTTTTTAGCTGTTATTTCAGATGTTTGGATATTACAGCTCCTTTAGAATCAGATGATAAAACTTTTTCAAACTTATTTGTGATATGGGTCCTGTAGGGTTTGAAGGATTGCCGAAATTTCTCAATCAAAATTTGTATGATTTACTGGAAGTATTGTCTTTCATAACTTGGTCCACTGAATTAGCCAAAATTGCAAAATATAAGTCGTTACTTTATCATGAGTTTTCCAAAGCCTACATTGCTCTCTCTATATTTCCACAGTAAATAAAGTTAAATATACTAAATATACAATAAATGCTAAATTGCTCTGATCCTGGTTGAAAATATTGTAGAAAACATATTACAATATTACGTTTAGTAATGAGCCACTTGTTACTAAACGTGTAATTGTGTAACCTGTTTTCTAAATAACTGCAATTTGCTTGACTTCATTGGATTTCGAGGATGATATTATTTTTTTCTTTCCTTAAGAGTTAAAGCAAGTGGTTTATTGTGTTTCTCGAATGCTGTAGAATAAACTTAAACACAATGTTATATGTTTGTAGTTCTGTACATAGCACAGATAATACATTCAAGCCAGCTGTAAAAAACAGATCAATTCAATATCAAAACATTTAAATATCTCCCTGCGTTAGGCTTGTGTTTGTCAGCTGAACAAATATCTTACTCATTGTGCTTAAGTGCACAAGTGATGTAAGCGACACCACTTACGGAAGCTAAAAGTTTACTAATCTTACAATTCACAATTAGTAATTTAAATTAATCAAAAGCTTCGAACAATGTTCAATGAACATATTTCCTGAAAAGATAAAGCTAGTTGCATATGTTTTAAGGCACTAAAATTTGCTTTAGGCTCGTAATGATGGACCCACATTTCATCTCATCTCATCTGATTTTAAAACGATACGTAAAGGCCATTTGCTGTAATGCTGCCAAGAAGCAGATAGTAAATTACGCAAACCCCTCTGTTTACTCCCTCAATACTTGAAACATATACCCAAGCGTTAGAGTTCATCTCACCTTAACGATAACGTGTACATTTAAACTGTATTAGCCTACTTTTTTTCTGTTTTTTAATTTTAATCATATGTCCTGCAGCAATTTCCTAATTTGATGCAAACGCGCTGATTTCGATAATGTTAATGACTGCTTAATCCTGAGTGATTCCCTCAGTGCACTTCAAAGCCTACGGCAGCTGTACAACTACCACCCTATTGTGCAGCGTATACAGGATGCCCTCCACGTTTTACACGCTTCTGGCGTTAACGTGGTGTGTGCATGGATCCCTGGTCACGTAGGCTTGCGGGGGAATGAAATGGCGGATTCAGCAGCCAAGACGGCTATCATGAAGCCCAGGGTTAAAATACCATCTGTGACATCGGAAGACTTTAGGGCCGAATTGCGGAGAGCTGTGCAAACCTGCTGGCAGCAAGAGTGGTATGCTCTCCGCAATAATAAACTTAGATCTGTCAAAGAACTTCCGATTCCCTGGGTTACCTCCTGTCGGTCATCTCGTCGCGAGGAGGTGAATTTGGCTCGGTTACGAATTGGGTACTGCATTTTTACTCATAGTTTTCTTTTTAAAAAGGAGCCTTCTCCACTATGTCCGTTTTGTAATGAAGCGTTGTCTGTACGACACGTGCTGCTAGAGTGTTTTCACCTAGCAGACCTTAGGACGTCTCTGCAGCTGCCGGTCAGCTTTGCAGAAATGCTAGCGGACGATAACGCAGTAGTGAAGAAGGTTTTTAGGTTCTTTTCGAGATTAGATTTTAGGATTTAGCAAATAGAATTTATGGTTTTTGGATGCCTTTTTTTTTCTATTCTTTTTTTTCTCCAACGCGTATGTATTTGTTGTCTTTTTTAACATAGTTATACTGTTTTAGAATAATTTATATCTGGCTTTTGCCATGACCAGTTTCTTTTAAAAAGGGCGCTGATGACCTCTGTAGTTGAGCGCCCTTATACTCATCATCACTCACTCACTCGATAATGTTAATTTTTTCGCGAAATACGTACCATTTTGATGAGATTTGATTACTTTTCCTATTTTGTGCACTATAAGTTCAGTATTTCCAAAATTTATTTTGCGAGAAAATTGTGCGTGATAGGAAAAAGCGGAAAGCACAATTCAATTAAATATATCCAAGTTAATGACCTCTCAGATCGCAAATTTGTATTCTGTATAATATAATGCAGGTGTTTTTTTACACTAATACAGTATTTTCAAAATTGATTTTGTAAGAACATTTTGCGTAATAGAAAAAAGCGGAAAGCACAATTCAATTAAATATATCCAAGTTAATTACCTCTCAAATCGCAAATTTGTATTCTGTATAGTATAATGCGGGTGTTTTTTTACACCAAACAGTATTTTCAAAATGTATTTTTTTAAAGAAAATCTTGCATGTTAAAATGTAAAGCATCATTCAATTTAGCCCGTCAAAATCCAACCTCTGCGGTCCTCGTCCCGAGGGGTGGGCAACAGGAAGTAGGGGACTGACTGATGGGGTGATGTACGGTGGGGACTTGGTGTACCCAAAGACTGCTATGGCTGCCGAGAAGGCCCATCAGTAACCCCGAAAACTGGCAGAAGAGGCTCTGGTGTTTTTCCCCAGGGACCTACTACGGTAGGTACGCGATTGGCGATCCCGGGGTCCCTAGCCACTCACCCTCATTTCATCCCCTTCACCTCCATCAACTGTGCCACGTTTAGCTACTGCTGGTCAGTAAGCATCATGTTCTTCCTCTTCTAGTTTTTATTATTATTATTAGCACGTAAGGTCTTAGGTTTATAACTCCTGTCTCACCAGCAGGGATCTCTGTCTTCGTGGTTCTGTCCCACGGTTTTCAGCGCGGCTTCCGACATGTGTGCTCTCCGGAGGTCTCAAAAGTGAAGGTTGAGCGGACCCTTCGCACTGCCCCCATGTGTAGCCTTAGGTGCGGAGCCCGTCCACACCGTCAAGTGCACCCACGTAGCTCCTTGAGGACCCGGTCTGTGTTAATCTCCCGATGGCCGTGTGCCGTTGGGTTAGTATCACGGACCGGACGTGTTACCGCTGACGGTACCCCGGTGTAATCAACCACAAGTCCCCTGAATCCGCGTGTGCCTATTAAACGTAGTGCGGCCTAAAGTGGGGAGCCACAAGCGGTTATTCTTGTGGTAGGGGCATAAAGCCGGGGTGTGCGTGGTGAACGGTTTACCCATACGCACAAGCAGTGGATATTGAAGTGTTGCTTTTCCGAGGTACAAATGAGATCGGTCATGGGTGGGGTTCCCATGACGGCACAGACCGTGAAGATTCGGTGTCTTTCTTTCTTTAACCCCCGGATGGCATGCTGACGCCGACGGTTCCGGATGGGGGTCTATATCATCATGTCTCCGGGCAAAACCTCCTTCATTGACCCTTACTTATTGATGACCTTGGCATGTGGTGGCAAAACGTTTAAGGATATTAGTCCATTTTACATAAAGCTTGAAATAGATAAGATCAGTGGCCCTGTCAAAAACGCTACGCGTCTCCGAGACGGTAGCTTACTGTTAGAGACCTCAACTTCAGACCAGTCTAAAAACCTGCAAAACGCGTCTTTGTTGGGCTCTTACCCTATCGGGTAGTCCCACACAAAACGCTGAACACCTGTGGAGGAGTAGTCACCACCTCCAGCTTAGATGGTATTGCGAATGAAGAGATAGTAAGTTACCTCTCTGATCAACTTGTTTGTCAGGCGTACCGGCTTACACGAAAACAAGATGGCAAGGAGTTAAAAAAAAAGGCTGAGATCTTGCTTGTTAGCAAGACCTCAGCCTTTTAATATTGGGAATCTGATTCCTGTTTTAAACACCAGATTGTGTTCCCCTCTTTATTGATTTTTCTATACATTTCCTTTTACAATTTTTAGATATGCTTAGAATTATTACTTAACTACTAACTTATTATTACTTAACTACTAAATTTATTTACAAAGTACTTATAACTAGGTTTAATGGAAGGTACTTATAGCTAGGTTTAATTTATGTCTTCTGTCGGTGCTTTTGTAGATGTCTTGATCCGTGGTCATTGTGGTCGTCGTCTGTTCCTCATATATTGTGTCCGGGCCTTCGTTGAGAATTGATTGGTTAACTTGTCCATCCAAGTCCATAATCTTCTGTTTCCTGTTGTACCCCTTACGTACAGTCTTTCTAACTTTTGCTTGGACTAAGTTACCTGAATTCATGTATTGCGGCTATGAACGTGCTAGCGTCCGCCAGTATGTCGCGAACCTGAGACAGAAACCATAGTTCGGGTCAGAAACCGCAGTTGGGGGAAAAAATCCATTAACTTAAGGAATGTGTCAAGGGGCGAGCAAGAAAACACTCCCCTAAGGAATGTGAGAAGAAGTCTGAATATTTCTTCACATGACCCCGAAGGTCAAAAAGGAGGGACAGAGGGGTGAGAGCCTAGTAAGAGTAAAGAAATAGGAAAACGAACCTCCAATAAAAATGGTTATGCATCACGTGATACGGGCGGAATAGTCACGGAAATAGGAAAGGGGCGTGCTAGATAGTCTGCGGTAGGAAAAGACGCTGAGAACGGAGAAAAGAGGCGACACTTCATCGTAGATCGTTTTCGGGGAAGGTAACGTTGTAACGAGCAAGTTGTTTGGGAGCAAAATTGTAATCTAAATGTTATATAAATAAACTGGTGGGAAAATCAAGGAAGCAAAGTGTATTTTTATTTGATCGCTGGACCCTGAAACGGAGTCGCTCTACCATACTGATCACTAGTCCGGAGCAAAAATCGGTCTTTCGGTGTAGAATCCTTTATATCCACCGATTACCGCCTCAAATGGCACCCAACGTGTTTTAACCACCCAGCGAGCTTCCACAACCACCAACATCTACTTCGAGACCATCGCTCCGAGAACGAGATTACCGTCCGGAGACAACACCCAGAGCAACAGACGCCGAGAACGAGATTACCGTCCGGAGACAACACCCAGAGCAACAGACACCGAGAACGTGACGACCGCCCGGAGACAACACCCAGAGCAACAGCAGATCACACCACGACATCGTAGACGGACACCGCGGACAAGGTCGCTGAGCACGACGACAACAGGACAGCAACAACCACCACTTCCGACGGAGGTAAACACCAACAACATAACGAGTAAGTACCCTTTCCAAAGTCTTTCCACAAGGGGCACTCACTGTGTAGGACAAGTCTGGCAGTGACACTACAGACTGTGTAAAATTTGTATGATCCTGAGAAGTGGCAGGATAATTAGCGCAGACATGGAGGAACAAATCCAAGGGCAGCCCGGAGATATCGCTGTGCAAGAAATTAGTCCTGAGGCAACACTCAGCCTCACGGCTATGATGCAACAGATGCTCCAGCAGCTCCAAAGCAACCTAGAGACTAAGATTTCCGAACAAAGTCAACAAATAGAAAATAGAATGTCAGAACATAGTCAGCAAATAGCAGCAAGAAACAGCATGTTAGAAAATAATTTAGAAGAAAAGATTGCAGAATACACAAACACGTTGAAAAGACAATTAGAAAGTAAAACAGAAGAACAGAATAAGCAATTAGCAGAAATTAGGTTAGGGCAGGCCACTATAGAGGCAGAATTTTTGAATATGCGCACAGAGGTGCACGATACACAAAAGGACATGGAAACCACCAGAGAGCAACTTACACAGATTTCACAGCATTATGATAATGTGCATGCCCAGTTGAGGGAGGAGATGCGAAACACCTGTGTCATAATACAAAATAGGCAGAAAGAAGCAGAAAATTCCACTCATAATGAATTGATAGCAATTAAAGCAACCCTGACACAGGCAGACGCAACTCAACGCTCAACTGATAAAAGAATTGAACACCATGCACGAGAAATGGCATCACTCAAAGAGGCTCTTAATCATTTAAAAATATGTAATGACCAACCTCAGAGTAATGACATTTCAAGTGTACCAACAAGACAGGGACCGATGAACACGTGCCAAAACACGTCTTCAACAGTACCTATGGAAACATGTAATAGTGTTAGCCAAGGGAGCATATACAATAACTGTATAAACACCGGGTACCCTAACCATTTTCACTTGTTAAATGAAATAACCGTGCCAACATTTGATGACGTGAGAGACAACGCGAAGCGTTACATAATGGACCTAGAATATTACTTTCAGCTCAAGAACATTCCAGATGATTTTAAGATGATAATAGTTAAACGAGGCTTGCAGGGACGGTCACTGACTTGGTTTAGGCTAGCAGTAGGTGACCACACTAGTTACACAGACTTCAAACAACACTTTTTAACAAAATATTGGAATGGCGCAACACAATATGCGGTCCGAACGAACATAAATACAGGAAAATATCCACACAGAGGACGATCCATGGTGGATTACTTTCTAGACTTAGCGCAACAAAGTAAAATGTTGGACCCTCCCATGGAACCTCAGGAATTTATTAGTTTAGTTACGCGTCACTACCCAGAACAGATAAAAAATCATTTAATTGTCGCACGACCCAGTACAATTAGCGAGACAATCGAACTTTTGATGGCACTAGAACCACCCAGGACTGAACTGAACCCAGGACTACGAGATGACAGGACGTCGCAACATGCCCAAAACTTTAGTGGGACGAGGGCATACAACACTGGAAATGCCAGACATAACGACCAGACACACTCCAGAGACCGGTACAGAGACCAGGTACCCGCGTATGACCACAGAAGACACAATTCCCGATATCACCAAAGACAACCCCGAGAAAATCCTCAACATCCCCAGCGAACACATTACATAAATTTCATGCGCACACAACGAAAATATCCAAGACGACACGCCAATGACAGCCATATTATCGGAGAGAGACGGTATGATGTTTTTCAAAGACCATACAAAAATGACTTACCCAGGGAAAATCCTGCAGGACGCCGATGGACCAATAATGGTCATGACCATGATAATCGACCACACACGACAGACCAGCGAGCAGAACAAGCACCTCATGAGAACCATGAGTCAACAAGCAAAGAAACAATTAGGAGTAGGTCCCCAACGACAAATTACAATGGTGCAAGGCCCAAACAAAAATGGTTTGCGAACCAGACATTTCTCCCAACCACCCACACATCCCTAAACGGTGCAAGTGCGATACACAATACGGAAAACTAAATTCGGGTAGGAGACCGTTTCCTTTTTCTGCCTCGAGGTATGTTAAGAAGAATGGAAATACTAAAAATACGATGGCGCAACAACAGATACACGATGAGGATAAAGACTTGACAGTCGGAAACGATGCTGGAAACATGAACTCAGATACAATACAGCAAGACATAGCAGAAACGCCACAAATAGAGATCACCATAGCAGATGAAACTTTCCTGGCAACGCTAGACACTGGAGCGACAGCATCTGTCTGTAGTCTAAAATTCTTTAACCACTTGGAAGCGAAAGGCATACACCTACAAACGTTACCCACCAAAAATGTGTACGTACTAATGGCCATAGGAAGACAGAAACAACGTATACAAAAACAAGTTATGATTCCATTCACTTTAGGCCAAAATCATGTGGAAATCATTTTTTTGATAATACCGCATTTGGCTGTACAAGTTATTCTAGGAAGCGATTTCTTCCAAGCATTTCACGCAAAGATTAATTACGCAGCCAGAATTTTAAACATACGAGGCAACAACGAAGAGTTTCCAATTCCTTTTTCCCAGCAGGCAGTTCCCAACATGCAATTAACAGAAGCCGAAAACCAATTGGAGGAGGAACAATTTTTTGTTCAATGCATTAATATAAGCAAAGATATTTACCTTGCGATTTTAAAGACTGAGGAAATTGTTAGCACACATGAGAGTTGTAAAAGTTTTGACTTGATTAATGGCGAGGCAACTGACCTATTCGGCAGGGACGAAAAAGCAAGTTTTTCCCCTGTCACGATAGTAATAAATGGCTCCATGAGAGTGGGTGTGAGTGACAGACCCAAACAGCTGGAGGGAAAGCCACCCTTAGAAACCGCATGTCCGTTCCTTGACCCAAATTTACAAATGCATTCCAAATTAGGGGAGAAAGTGAATGGACTCACACACTTGGACGAAAGACAAAAAGAATCTCTTTTTTCTGTTCTGTGGAAGAACAGAGCTGCTTTTACGGAAAAAACAGCTGTGATCATTGCTCAATTCGGTGACCGTTCTTTTGAGTTAGAAGATGTTAAGACAAATAAAAAATTAGGCAGGTATAATTTATCTTTATTGAGACCCTTTAGAGAATTGGCCATTGCCAACGACAAGCCATAATTTGACGCATCCCGAAGTCACTGACCTCATTAACTGTAAGGAAAAAAAAATATTGTAAAGCTAACTGTTTGACGCAAATAGGATTGAAGTATAGAGATAGAGCGAAATTTTTGGGAAGTAAGAACCCGAGCTTAAACCAAATGCTACCCTTGTCTACACAAAAAGAATAAAGACACAATTGTAACAAAAAAAATTATATTTCCTGATATCCGAGTTATATGTTTGTGATTCAAAATAACAAGAGTGTGATAGTGCACGAAGAAAGAAATCTGTGCTAGATATGCACAAGTGAGACGCGTGTGATAGTGTACGGAGTGTTAATTACCCACAATATTGTAATGAAAGTACAGAGCTCAAAAGACAAAAATGCACCAACCAAATATGTCAATAAAAAAGTGAAGGCAAATCAATTTTTCTGTATGCCAAAAGAAAGTGTAGACTTGCACAAGAAATGTAAAATACAAATAAACAGAAATATTTAAGGGCTCATATATGTAACAATGTATTTCAGGTTATTGCTAGGTAACAATGTATTTAAGGATATGTGTATATCTATGTATGTAATCATTTTGTCTCTTGTTCAGTGTATATGTAACAGTTAAAAAAAAAACTCCTTGCTCGTTCGCGCGTTGATGGAGCGAAGGCCGATAGGAAGTAACTTAGGAGTAATCCAGTTCACATCATTTTTGTTGATTACTGTTAAGTGGGACTTTCGAAGGAATTTACAATTTTCCCAATTAAAAAAAAAATAAGTAAATAAAAGAAAATTGCAATATTCCTCCGAAGGGCATTTTGAGACAGAAACCACAGTTCGGGTCAGAAACCGCAGTTGGGGGAAAAAATCCATTAACTTAAGGAATGTGTCAAGGGGCGAGCAAGAAAACACTCCCCTAAGGAATGTGAGAAGAAGTCTGAATATTTCTTCACATGACCCCGAAGGTCAAAAAGGAGGGACAGAGGGGTGAGAGCCTAGTAAGAGTAAAGAAATAGGAAAACGAACCTCCAATAAAAATGGTTATGCATCACGTGATACGGGCGGAATAGTCACGGAAATAGGAAAGGGGCGTGCTAGATAGTCTGCGGTAGGAAAAGACGCTGAGAACGGAGAAAAGAGGCGACACTTCATCGTAGATCGTTTTCGGGGAAGGTAACGTTGTAACGAGCAAGTTGTTTGGGAGCAAAATTGTAATCTAAATGTTATATAAATAAACTGGTGGGAAAATCAAGGAAGCAAAGTGTATTTTTATTTGATCGCTGGACCCTGAAACGGAGTCGCTCTACCATACTGATCACGAGTCCGGAGCAAAAATCGGTCTTTCGGTGTAGAATCCTTTATATCCACCGATTACCGCCTCAAACCCCATGCGCTGTTTCCAATGTCAGCGGTTCGGACATACTAAAGTCACGTGTACCAATCCTGCTCTTTGTGAGCAATGTGGCCTGCCAAAACACGACGATCCAAACTGCAGTCGAACACCTTGTTGAGTGAACTGTAGCGGCAATCATCCCTCCATTTCGCAACAGTGCCCTAGATTTATGGACGAAAAAAGTATTCAGGAGCTACGTGTAAAGGAACGCCTGACTTTTCCAGAGGCACGACGGCGCTTTGAGCAACTGAAGCCTGCCACTACTACTGGATATGCATCAGCAGCTAGCCGTACTCCTAACACCACTGTTGCTGTTCAACACGTCCCTGTCGCCCACGGATCAACGCAGACTGACTTTCTAGCCGTTAAACCCACGTCTCAGACTGTTTGTATATCCACCAGCACAGCCTCCGCTTCAACCGTACAGACTCCAACCACCAAGCCATCAGCGGGTAACAACCATCCCGTAGTAAATGCGAAAAACCGATCCCGACCACAGCATAGATCGCGAAGTCGCTCGCCTTCTTCTAGATCCCGGTCTCGTTCTACGAGCCGTAAGAGTTCTGACTCCCGATCATCAGCGGAGTCACAGGAGGCTAACGATTTTCGAATCGGAGGGCCCAAGTCAGACAAGGTCAAGAAAAAGTTTAAAACGACCCGTTAAAAAGTCATTATGGAACTAATCCAGTGGAACGTCAATGGTTTTCGAGCTCGTGCTCAAGACCTACAACATTTAGTTTCTCAACGGCCACCGTCAATAATTTGCCTCCAGGAAACCCACTTACATCACAATCACTCGTTACACCTTCCCTCTTTTTCGGCATTTAGAAGCGATTCTCTTGCAGGTAAGCGTGCAAGCGGTGGCGTTGCTACCTTAGTGGTGCCTAAAATCTCCGCCGCCAACGTACCTCTCACCACACCATTGCAAGCTGTGGCCATTCGGATACAGCTGGAGAGCATCAGTTTTACCATCTGTAACATGTACCTGCCGCTGCTCAGTATAGTTCCAGAGCGTGATCTTCTAGCTCTATTGGCTCAGCTCCCCTCACCACTGCTCCTTGTGGGAGATTTGAACGCCAAGCACACGCTCTGGGGATCAGACACAGATGACACCCGTGGATGCCTCCTCGCAGACGTCTTCGATAAGTCTGGCCTGATTCTGCTAAGTACTGGTGAACCGACATTCCTATCATCCGCATATGGTACTCATACCGTACTAGACCTTTCTTTCTGCAGTCCATCATTAGTACCACTACTTGAGTGGTCAGTACTTTCCGACCTCTTTGGCAGTGATCATTACCCCATTAACATTCATTTTTCTGGCCGCCAATGTGTACCTTCTCGACATCCTTGCTGGATTATTTCCAAAGCTAACTGGGGAAAACTTCAATCCCTCATACACCTCATCGACGATGGTTTCGAAACATCGATGAAATGGTCGAATATTTTACCTGCTCGATCCTGCTCGCAGCAGAATCCAGCATTCCTCGAGGTTCATCTACACCAAGTCGTATCTCTGTACCGTGGTGGTCTGAGGAATGCAGTTTGGCTGTCACAGCACGCAAACGTGCTTTGCGCGTTTTTCAGCGGCACCCGACGGAGGGGAACTTCGTCGCCTTCAAACGTTCTCGCGCTAGGGCACGCTTTATACTGCGCAACGCAAAGCGAAAATCTTGGGAAGCCTATCTGTCTTCGCTCTCCCGGCGCAGCTCTACCCAACAAGTATGGTCAGCTCTTCGGTGGATGTATGGCAAGTATCGCCGGACGGTAATTCCCGGCCTTGCCATCAACGGTTCCATGTGCACCACCGAGCAGGACATAGCTGAAGCCCTAGCTACCACATTTGCTGCTACTAGCCAAACTGCCCGCTATGACGCTCTCATCCTGCCTATTAAGGAAAAGGCGAAGCGGGTACCACTTAATTTTAATAGTGACTGCACCGAGCCGTACAACCAACCTTTTACCACAGCCGAGCTCGCCCATTCTCTGGCGTTAGCAAAGGATCCTTCTCCAGGTCCCGATTACGTACACCGACAGATGCTGCTACATCTTCCATCTGAGGCGCTATGTTTCCTTTTAAACATCTATAACCGCATTTGACATGAGCGTGTTTTCCCTTACTCCTGGCGAGAAGGTATTGTCATCCCCACCCCTCGACCCGGAAAGGACCGCACACTTCCATCTAGCTACCGCCCCATTTGCCTGACGAGTGTCATCTGTAAGACGTTCGAACGAATGATAAACGCTCGGTTAAATTGGTGGCTAGAAAAGCAACCATCTGTATAACTTGCAATGCAGTTTTCGTCGCCATCGCTCAAGTGTCGATAATTTAACACGCCTTGAGGGGTATATTTCCGATGCCTTTCTACTTAAGCAGCATGCCGTGGGCGTGTTCCTTGACCTGGAGAAGACCTATGACACCACTTGGCGGTACGGCATACTCCGTAACCTACATGGTTATGGTATGCGTGGTCATATACCCGAATTCCTATGCAACTTTTTAAAACTTCGCCGTTTTCTGGTCCGCATAGGAAAGAAGATATCACGGGAGCGGATACAGGAGAACGGCGTACCTCAAGGGTCGATTTTGAGCGTCACCCTTTTTGCCGTAGCGATTAACGGCATTATTAGTGCCTTTCGAAGTGGAATTCCATCATCCCTCTTTGTTGACGACTTCGCAGTTTATTATAGGTCTTCCAACATAGATCACATTGAGCCTCAACTGCAGCTGACCATTACCAAGCTAGCACCTTGGGCGCTTCAAACCGGCTTCCGTTTTTCAGCTGCGAAGACGCAGTGTATCCACTTTCACCGCCTACGAGGTATTCACCCGCCTCCTGATCTTCATTTGAACGGCACACCCCTGCCATTTGTCTCGCACCTGAAGTTCTTGGGCCTCTACTTGGACCGACAACTAAATTGGGAGCACCACATTCGTCACCTTCGAGCTTCTTGCGATCGTTCTCTTCGGGTGCTGAAGGTATTATCTGGTGCATCTTGGGGCGGCGATCGCACGGTAATGTTGAGGCTGTACCGCTCTCTGGTTCGGTCCAAGCTGGACTATGGCAGTTTTATTTATGGCGCAGCGACCGCCTCTAAACTTCGCCTTTTAGACTGTTTCACTTCCACTTAGTCACAGCAAAGGAATTTTCTAATAGACAGTTCCCTTTTAACTTCTACTGCGGTAGGTACGGGAACTGGCGATCCCGGGGTCCCGAGCCAGCCTGACACCCTCGATGTGGGTTCCTCTCAGTGGTGAGGGGTCAGACAAAATACCGAACCACGTGTGGGCCGTGCGTGGAGACACGTGTCGGTGGAAAGGTTTGTCCTTTTGGATGAGGGATGCGCATCTGAGCTCTATCTAGTCTTCTGAATTCGGGGAAGGTGCGCATTTCCAATAAACTACTTTGTCTTCTGCTTCGCCTAAACGGGAGGTTACGGACTAGCCCGCCCCTAATCAATCGGCAAGGACTAGGTGCTGTACCGATTTGCAGGGTGAGTTGGACAGCGAGCCCGCTATTTCCTCTGTGTAGCCCTGTCAGCCCACTGTGATGACTCCTTGTTGGGCTCCGTGTGGATCATCTTGTGTCCATGTCGACACAGATTATGAACGGATTTCTTAAAAACGGTCAAACAGCCGGAATATTTTTTGACCTCGAAAAGGCTTATGTTACGTGTTGGCGCAACATGCTATTAGCAAATTATGGCTGTGGACTTAATTGCATGCCCACACATCCAACGTTTACGCCGTTCTTTAATACCTTAATGGACGTGCGCTATAGGAACACTTCTATTAAACCAAAGCCACCTGGATTTCGTTTCCGGGAGCTCCTTAGACATCTGGATACTGAAATGCCCAAGATGTATCCTAGGGGGGTGAGGATATACCCTCCTTGGTTGCGCAGAGCGTCCCACGTTGACCTGGGCATGACCACACATGATAAATCATCCATGTCTGTCTAGTATCCGCACATGTTTTTTAGAATTTTTATCGCGATATCAGGACCATGTTATATTTTATATTGATGGGTCCAAGAACTCAAATAGTGTTGGTTGTGCTTACGTGTGTGGAACCGAAACCAATACATTGGGATTCCACACTAGCACTTCCATTTTTACTGCAGAGCTCTATGCAATATACCGGGCCATTTTACACGTACGTCGACGAAAGTTGGGGGACTGCTTAATCCTGAGTGATTCCCTCAGAGCACTTCAAAGCCTACGGCAGCTGTACAACTACCACCCTATTGTGCAGCGGATACAGGATGCCTCCATGTTTTACACGCTCCTGGCGTTAGCGTGGTGTGTGCATGGATCCCTGGTCACCTAGGCTTGCGGGGGAATGAAATGGTGAATTCGGCAGCCAAGACGGCTACCATGATGCCCAGGGTTCGAGTACCATGTGTGACATCAGAAGATTTTAGGGCCGAATTGCGGAGAGCTGTGCAAACCTGCTGGCAGGAAGAGTGGTCTGCTCTCCGCAATAATAAACTTAGATCTGTCAAAGAACTTCCGATTCCCTGGGTTACCTCCTGTCGGTCATCTCGTCGCGAGGAGGTGAGTTTGGCTCGGTTACGAATTGGGCACTGCATTTTTACTCATAGTTTTCTTTTTAAAAAGGAGCCTTCTCCACTATGTCCGTTTTGTAATGAAGCGTTGTCTGTACGACACGTGCTGCTAGAGTGTTTTCACCTAGCAGACCTTAGGACGTCTCTGCAGCTGCCGGCCAGCTTTGCAGAAATGCTAGCGGACGATAACGCAGTAGTGAAGAAGGTTTTTAGGTTCTTTTCGAGATTAGATTTTAGGATTTAGCAAATAGAATTTATGGTTTTTGGATGCTTTTTTTTCTATTCTTTTTTTCTTTTTCTTTTTTTTTTCCAACGCGTTTATATTTGTTTTTTTTTAACATAGTTATACTGTTTTAGAATGATTTATATCTGGCTTTTGCCATGACCATTTTCTTTTAAAAAGGGCGCTGATGACCTCTGTAGTTGAGCGCCCTTATACTCATCATCACTCACTCACTCCCTGGTCACCTAGGCTTGCGGGGGAATGAAATGGTGAATTCGGCAGCCAAGACGGCTACCATGATGCCCAGGGTTCGAGTACCATGTGTGACATCAGAAGATTTTAGGGCCGTACTGCGGAGAGCTGTGCAAACGTGCTGGCAGGAAGAGTGGTCCGCTCTCCGCAATAATAAACTTAGATCTGTCAAAGAACTTCCGATTCCCTGGGTTACCTCTTGTCGGTCGTCTCTTCTGGAGGTGAATTTGGCTCGGTTGCGTATTGAGCACTGCTTTTTTACTCACTATTTAAAAAGGAGCCTTCTCCATTATGTCCGTTTTGCCAATAAGCGTTCTGTACGACACGTGCTGTTAGAGTGTTTTCACCTAGCAGACCTTAGGACGTCTCTGCAGCTGCCTGTCAGCTTTGCAGAAATGCTAGCGGACGATAACGCAGTAGTGGAGAAGGTTTTTAGATTCTTTTCGAGATTAGATTTTAGGATTTAGCAAATAGAATTTATGGCTTTTTAGATGACATTTCTATTGTTTTTATTTATTATTCTAACGCGTATGTATTTTTGTCATTCTATTGACTTATTTATAGTGTTTTGGAGGAATTTATATCTGGCTTTTGCCATGACCAGTTTCTTTTAAAAAGGACGCTGATGACCTCTGCAGTTGAGCGCCCTTATACTCATCATCATCATCATCATCATCATCGCTGCGGGTGAAAGAGCGTATTTCTTTCACTGAGGCCCCCAAACGCCATCTTCCTCGGCAGCCTCCTCCTAAAATATGGCACATTCAGTTCGGAGGTTTCTACCCCAGTACCTAAGCGGGACATCGGCATTCAAATTTGCTCGACTTCCTCTCTTGCCGCTCCAGCCAAACCAGCTAGCTGCCCTTCCGGGTCTCGCAGTCCAAAGAAAATTACTGTGAATACCGAACCTCGACAATTCAAGACCCAGCCCAAACGTTCGGACTTCTTGAAGCACCCTAATACTTCATGTCAGCCGCTAGTATCGAAGGCGTCATCTCCCATTCCACTTTCGGAGATCACGGTCCCAGGAGAGCAGGGGCCGTGTTCGGTTTCCGGTGACACCGCCCCTCCTCCCACCGCCAAGCCAATGGAGGAGGATTCCACGACTCCTAAGGGTCCCAGTCCTATGCGTACGACTAAAGGCAAACTAAAGCGTCAGCCTCTGGCCAAGTAAAACACTTGATCCTCTATTCGGTTCCCAATGTCCATTATTTAGTGGCATTCGCACCCCCAGAACCGATTTACAAATGCTCACAGACTCGCTGTCCCCCATTATTTTGTGTCTGCAGGAGACAAAGCTTCACAGCCAGGTTACTTTTACCTTTCCTGGCTACTCATCGGTGCGCTTCGATCTCCCACCGACTCCTGGTGCTCCTGCCCATGGGGGTGTTATGATGCTCCTTTGTGACATTTATTATCAAGCTCTTCGTCTCACAACCCACCTGCAAGCTGTTGCTGCCATCGTCCGCTTTCCTGGTTTTTCGTTTACACTTTGTTCTGTTTATATTCCACCTTCTCCTCTCCCTCTTGCTGATCCCGCGGCTTTAGTAGCGCAGCTCCCGACGCTCTGTCTTCTGTTGGGAGACTTCAATGCCCACCACCCCCTATGGGGATCTCCACGAGCTTGCGCAAGGGGGAACGACCTCGCTGAATTTTTTTCTCAGTACAATCTTTCCGTTCTAAACACCGGCCAACCAACCTTTCTTTCCGATTCCAGAGGCAGGTTCTCTCACCTCGACCTAGCTGTGTGCTCCCAACAGCTTACACATCGCCTACAGTGGAACGTCATCTCTGACAGCTTTGGCAGCGATCATTTTCCGTGTTACACGCCTACTTTCACACAATGTTCCATCGTCACGTGTACCCCACTGGCAATTCGTCAGAGCGCAGTGGCTCCTTTACTAAAACTTGGCAGTCTTCGAGGACCGCCTCTTTAACAACGTCGACGACATGGTGGATCACCTTACCTCCGTCATTACTTCTGCTGAACAAGCACTACCCAGGACGTCATCGCATCCGAAATGCCTGCCAGTCCCTTGGTGGACCAACCACTGCCGGGTGGCGATCCAAGCACGGAGGAAGGCACTTCGAGTATTTCGGCGCCACCCTTCTCTTGAAAAATTCCGAGAAATTTCGAGAGGGTGGAAAGGAGGCTGATGGATCGGTAGCTCGAGGGATGAATCGGATCTTTCCCAGGTTTCAATATGCACATCACACGGGCCTCTCTCCACTCTCATGAAAAGTACCCAAGGTTGAGGCACATGATGAAAATCCTAGTTAGGAATAGAACCGCGTTGAAGGGGAGATGGCGGAGCATTAGGGGGTCAGCCCGTCCGGCCCCGCAGCCTTTTTTGTTTTGAGACGCTGAAGTACGCACTGGACTTCGCTGGGACGAATGGTTGGGAGATGAACCGCGTCCTCAGGAGGGTATGCCTTCTACTATTTGCTCTTTTTTATTTGAAGTTAGCGCCTGGCTCTTTTATTGTTTGCACTGACTCTCTAAGTTCTCTTCAGGCCTTGCAACAGCACACTCCCGCTCACTCCCTTGTTTTAAAAATACAGGCGCAGATCTCGCAAATGCTCGGTCGAGGATACCATTTTGTTTTTTCTTGGACCCCAGGCCATGTGGGCATTTCCGGGAACGAGGAGGCGGACGCGGCTGCTAAGTCCGCTTGCCTTTTGCCCCGGAGTTTAACAACTACGGTGCCATACCAGGATGTGCAACGTTTTTTCCGACGCCAGCTCCTATCTGCTTGGCAGTAATCCTGGACAGCTTTAGAAGGCGCGCAACTCCGCGGTATAAAGGAGAGCGTACAACCCTGGCCAAATTCCTGCAGGGATAACCTGGGGGCCGAGGTGATACTCACCCGGCTGAGAATTGGGCACACACGAGCGACTCATGGCCACCTGCTAAGAGGGGAACCGGCCCCTGTGTGTGCTCCGTGTGCAGTAGGCCTCACGGTGCGGCACGTATTGCTTGATTGCCCGCAGTACGCCCGCGTTCGCCAGTCAATAAGCCTGGGGACTAACTTGCTGGCAGTTTTAGGGGATGCCCAGTGGCCGTGGTAAGGGCACTGCGGTTTGTTGCCAAAATAGGTTTTTATAAATATATATGACCTATATTTTAAATTTGTTAATTTTAGAGACTTTAAATTGTTAGTCTTGGGATGGGCTTTTTTATGTATTTTTAATAGTGGAGGGATTTTATTTTATTTTACCTTTTTAGTCTAATTTGTGTAGCTTTTAGGTTATAGTCTTGACTTCGGGCCCAAATGACCTTGCTGTCGACGGACTCTAAAACACCACACACTCACACCTGAATTATCAGTTTAAACCGACATAGTTCAAAATTTCGATACGATTTTGAGTCCAGAAAGTTCACCAATTAAAAAGGTTACTAAGTAGTTGCTCTATATATTATATTATATTATATATATTATCAATACGAAAAACAGTTACCCTAATACTTAGCACCTGACGTTCTTGGACCTCTACCTGGACCGACAACTCAATTGGGAGCACCACATTCGTCACCTTCGAGCCTCTTGCGATCGTTCTCTGCGGGTGCTGAATGTATTATCTGGAGAATCTTGGGTGGGGGCGATCGCACGGTAGTGTTGAGGCAGTACCGCTCTCTGGTTCGCTCCAAGCTGGACTAAGGCAGTTTTATTTATGGCGCAGCGACCGCCTCTAAACTTCGCCTGTTAGACACCGTGCATCATACTGGTATCCGCCTTGCCACAGGAGCTTTCCGCACCACTCGAGTCGACTGCCTGTATGCAGACTCAGGTGAACCTCCACTCCATTTTCGTCACTCGCTGTTACTCTGCTCCTAAGTCTCGAAGTTGGCAAGTTATCCCAATCATTCTTGATTTAAACCGGTTCTGTGTCCAGATGTCCACCGTTATATGCGCCCTAGTTCTCGGACACGCCCCATGGGCACTAGATTTCGGGATCTCCTACATTCCAAGGGCCTCCGAATGCCTCGCGTGGAGAGGTCGTCCATCTGTCCTTATCCTGCATGGCAGCTCGATCGTGCGCTGTTCGATATCGCTCTTTCAAGCAGCTCTAGACTCGCTACTCCACATTCGGTGTTCCAACAACTTTTTTCCTAACTATTACGCCGCTACCCTATGTTCCGGTCTTTACAGACGGTTCTCAGTTAGCTAGCACTACGGGTTGCGCGTTCTTCATTAACGGTGGGGCTCATAAATTTCGACTTCTGGACTCCACTTCGGTCTTCTCAGCAGAGCTGAATGCCATCTACTATTTGCTCCTTTTTAGTTGCAAGTTAGCCTTTGGCTCTTTTAATGTTTGTACTGACTCTCTAAGTGCGCTTCAGGCCTTGCAACAGCTTACTGCCGCTCACTCCCTTGTTTTAAAAATACAGGCCAAGATCTCGCAAATGCTCGGTCGAGGATACCATTTTGTTTTTACTTGGACCCCAGGCCATGTGGGCATTTCCGGGAACGAGAATGGACGCGGCTGCTAAGTCCGCTTGCCGTTTGCCCCGGAGTTTAACAACTACGGTGCCATACCAGGATGTGCAACGTTTTTTCCGTCACCAGCTCCTATCTGCTTGGCAGCACTCCTGGAAGGCTTTGGAAGGCACACAATTCCGGGCCATAAGGGAGAGCGTACAACCCTGGCTAACTTCCTGCAGGGATAACCGGCGAGCCGAGGTTATACTCACCCGGCTGAGAATTGGGCACACACGAGCGACTCATGGCCACCTGCTAAGAGAGGAACCGGCCCCTGTGTGTGCTCAGTGTGCAGTAGGCCTCACGTTGCGGCACGTATTGCTTGATTGCCCGCAGTACGCCCGCTTTCGCCAGTCAATAAGCTTGGGGACTAACTTGCTGGCAGTTTTAAGGGACGACCCAGTGGCCGTGGTAAAGGCACTGCGGTTTGTTGCCAAAATAGGTTTTTATAAACATATATGACCTATATATTAAATTTCTTAATTTTAGAGATTTTGAATTGTTAGTCTTGGGGTGGGCTTGTTTATGTATTTTTAATAGTGCAGTGATTTTATTTTATTTTACCTTTGTAGCCTAATTTGTGTAGCTTTTAGGTTTTAGTCTTAAATTCGGGCCCAAATGACCTTGCTGTCGACGGGCCTTAAAACACCACGCACTCACTCACTCCTGAATTATCAGTTTAGACCGACATAGTTCAAAATTTCGATACGATTTTGAGTCCAGAAAGTTCACCATTTAAAAAGGTTACTAAGTAGTTTCTCAGTATATTATACATTATATTATATATATTATCAATACTCAAAACAGTTATCCCAATCCTTAGCACCTGAAGTTCTTGGGCCTCTACTTGGACCAACAACTAAATTGGGAGCACTACATTCGTCACCTTCGCGCTTCTTGTGATCGTTCTCTGCGGGTGCTGAAGGTATTACCTGGAGCATCTTGGGGTGGGCGTCGCACGGTAATGTTGAGGCTGTACCGCTCTCTGGTTCGGTCCAAGCTGGACTATGGAAGTTTTATTTATGGCGCAGTGACCGCCTCTAACCTTCGCCTGTTTTACACCGTGCATCATACTGGTATCCGCCTTGCCTCAGGAGCTTTCCGCACCACTCTAGTCGACTGCCTGTATGCTGACTCAGGCGAACCTCCACTCCATATTCGTCACTCGCTGTTACTCTGATCCTAAGTCTCAAAGTTGGTAAGTTTTCCCAATCATCCTTGTTTTAAATCAATTCTGTGTCCAGATTTAGTCCACCGTTATATGCGCCCTAGTTCTCGGGCACGCCCCATGGGCACTAGATTTCGGGATCTCCTACATTCCAAGGGCCTTCGAATGCCTCGCGTGGAGAGGTCGTCCATCTGTCCTTATCCTGCATGGCAGCTCGATCGTGCGCTGTTCGATCTCGCTCTTTCAAGCAACTGTAGACTCGCTACTCCACATTCGGTGTTCCAACAACTTTTTGCCTAACTATTACGCCGTTACCCTATGTTCCGGTCTTTACAGACGGTTCTCAGTTAGCTAGCACTACGGGTTGCGCGTTCTTCATTAACGGTGGGGCTCATAAATTTCGACTTCTGGACTCCACTTCGGTCTCCTCAGCAGAGCTGTATGCCATCTACTATTTGCTCCTTTTTATTTGCAAGTTAGCCCCTGGCTCTTTTAATGTTTGCACTGACTGTCTAAGTTCTCTTCAGGCCTTGCAACAGCTTACTGCCGCTCACTCCTTGTTTTAAAAAAACAGGCCAAGATCTCGCAAATGCTCGGTCGAGGATACCATTTTGTTTTTACTTGGACCCCAGGCCATGTGGGCATTTCCGGAAACGAGGAATGGACGCGGCTGCTAAGTCCGTTTGCCGTTTGCCCCGGAGTTTAACAACTACGGTGCCATACCAGGATGTGCAACGTATTTTCCGTCGCCAGCTCCTATCTGCTTGGCAGAAATCCTGGACAGCTATAGAAGGCACACAACTCCGGGCTATAAAGGAGAGCGTACAACCCTGGCCAACTTCCTGCAGGGATAACCAGCGGGCCGAGGTGATACTCAACCGGCTGAGAATTGGGTACACACGAGCGACTCATGGTCATTTGATAAGAGGGGAACCTGCCCCAGTGTGTACTCCATGTGCAGTACGCCTCACTGTGCGGCAGGAATTACTCGAGTGCCCGCAGTACGCCCGCGTTCGCCAGTTAGGCTTGGGGACTAACTTGCTGCGTGTTTTAGGGGACGACCCAGTGGCCGTGGTTAAGGCACTGCGGTTTGTCGCCCAAATCGGTTTTATTAAACAAGTCTAACTTGCATTTCATATTTCTTAATTTTAGAGATTTTAAATTAGTAGTCTATAGATGGTTTTTTATGTCCTTTTAACAGTTGAATCTTTTTAATATATTTCAATTATTTAGCTAATTTTTTTATAGCTTTTAGGTTTTAGTGTTGACTTCGGGCCCAAATGAGCTTGTTGTCGACGGGCCCTAAAACACCACACACTCACTTACTCACACGTGCGCGGTTCGATCTCGCTCTTTCCAGCAACTCTAGACTCATTACTCCACATTCAGTGTTCCAACAACTTTTAGCCGAACTACTGCGCCGTTACCCTATTTTCCGGTCTTTACGGACGGTTCTCAGGTAGCACTACGGATTGCGCTTTCTTCATTAACGGTGAGGCTCATAAATTTCGACTTCTGGACTCCACTTCGGTCTTCTCAGAAGAGCTGTATGCCATCTACAATTCGCTCCTTTTTATTTGCAAGTTAGCCCCTGGTTCTTTTATTTTTTGCACTGACTCTCCAAGTGCTCTTCAGGCCTTCCAACAGCACACTGCCGCTCACTCCCTTGGTTTAAAAATACAGACACAGATCTCGCAAATGCTCGGTCGAGAATACCATATTGTTTTGACTTGGAACCCAGGCCATGTGGGCATTTCCGGGAACGAGGAGGCGGACGCGGCTGCTAAGTCCGCTTGCCGTTTGTCCCGGAGTTTAAAAACTACGTTGCTATACCAGGATGTGCAACTTTTTTTCAGACGCCAGCTCCTATCAGCTTGGCAGCATCCTCTCTGTAAAATCTTTGTCGACCATTCTGTGGAGCAACTATGTTGGCGAGCAGCGAGTTCTACTTTGGCGATACAGTTTGAAGCAATGGTGTTTAGCTCAGGGTAAAGCAATGAGGTTTTCACAGGGTATGCGTGGATTTGTGTGTGAAGGATGGTTTAATGATAATGGAATGCCCTTTTCAAACTGATTTATTAACTGCTTCTTTTTCTCAGAACATCCAACTTGAAGTTCCCGACCAAGGATTACCACTAGATCACTGTTCAGAGAGACTGAAGGTGGAATGCTTATTACTCGATAAACTTAATTCGTTCTTCACGTACATATGAACCGACAATTATCTTCTCTCACCTCTTATGGTCTGTCCTCAACCAAGACAAAAGAAGTGGACCGTCCTAATCGGTCTGACGCCGTGGACTCACTGAATGACCACAGATGCGCGTGGGTGCATCACTTTCACTTTCTGAAAGCCCCTTATTTAACCAAAGATTTCCTTTGTGGCTACTTTGCCATGTCATTATGAATGGTACGAAGAATACCCTATTCAACAAGTCATGTGCTATCCTTTAGAAATCTGCTAAGGACACTGTTTTTTACGTTTCTTTTGTTAAAACAACTTACTCACCCAAACTGCTATTCGACTCAACTGCCCTTGCACGTGTTGTAACAAAGAACCAACATTTCTTTGAAATCCATCATGATTCTTTATACATTGCAATCCTTTATTTTCTGTATCAGCTGAGAAGTCTAGTGTAAACAATTCTGCTATTACCTCCAGCATTAGTTCAATGGGCATATTTATAAGAGTTTTGCTATCTAAACTCTTTTAGCCACATACGAAGTGGCTGTTTTAGACACTTGTCCTCTCCTAAAATTTATGACCTTCGTTTTTCGTGTATTTATGTCTAAGCCATTTCTTCTTGATTATAAGCGCTCCCTTGAAAATTAAGGATATCATTCTGAAACTCTCCCCTTGGAAAGACGAATTGTAGTGCTGTAAATGCACTTCTCACATTCTATAGAGTGCAGTTTGGTACTGAGTTGTGACAATAGATGTTACTTCCATTAAAAGTATCATTGCACGATTTTTAATGTGTTTGCTATTTGTCTAATAAAACTCAGCAATAACTTAGCCATTAGACAAAACATGTAGATTACTTCTTTCCTTTGCCAGATAAACTAAAATACATTGATTACAAATGCAACCTCATAGTGAGCTCTCGGCCAATGTAAAGTATCGCGCGTTTTACCTCTCAGTTTCAAGAGCAGGTAGAAGTTGGTTCTGTTAAAATCATAGTTGCATATATTTCCTGTTGTCTTGGATATGCTCCAATGCGTACGAGAAAGACAGAATTAGAACACGCTCTCTCAAGTTCACGACTATCATGCACCGGGACCGGATGGAATCCACTTTCAAATGTTACATCTCTCACCTGAAGGTTAATTAATCCTGCTTCAGGTCTATAACCTTGCTGGTTTGAAGCCACTTTTCCTGGTAAGTGGCGAGAAGCCGCAATTATACCTATTTTGAAATCTGGAATGGACCGTCGTCTCCCTTCTAACTACTAAATGCTCATCCTAAAGTTTGGAAGCTGGTCTGTCAAGAAATCTTTTTATCACTTTCAAAGATCCACTTGTATATAGCATCCCAGGAATTATAACCGCTGTACCATTTCTTCTGCCAGCAATTGAAAGGGCGGTCTGTCCAATAAGGTATGTGTGAACACACAACTTGAACATCTACTCTGTTTCCTGTAAGTTCCAAAAGTTATGATACTCCCCCCCGGGGGGGCTACTACGGTATGTACGGGAATTGGTGATCCCGGGTTCCCGAGCCAAACTGGCACCCTCCATGTGGGTTCCTTTTAGTGGTGAGGGGTCAGACAAAACACCCACCAGAATGTAGGCCGTGCGTGGAGACTCACGTCAGGGAAAAAGTTTGTCCTGGTGGTTGAGGGATGCGCATTTGAACCGCGTTCTTCTGAATTCGGGGAGGCTGCACATTTCCAATACACTACTTAGGTTTCTGCTTCACCTAGACAGGAGGTTTAGGGACTAACCCACCCCTAATCAATCGGCCAGGACTATTTATTGTACCGAACTCCAGGGTGAGCGGGACAGCGAGCTCGCTATATCCCCTGTGTAGCCTTGTCACCCGTCACCGTAATTCATTTTAGGTATATCTAGGCACTCCTATTTTAATTGTTTTATCTGTTTTAGCGCCTTTTGTGATTTCAGTGGTTAAGGAATTTTTAGTCTATTGTGACGCAGACGGCGAACTCGCGTTGCCGATCGATAATGCGGACTGGCTGTGGCGGCGGGGGGGGGGGGGACGCAAGGGGTGGCACCTTCTCCTACCGCGCGAATGTGCACGAAGGCTCCAGAATGATTTCCCCCTCCATAATGGATGAATCGAGAGGTTTCGGGGCGATCGATACAAGCGAGGCGACGGTTAGTTGAGAGGAGGACGTCGTGGCATGCGGACGTGTAGTAAGTTGAGTGAGTGACCGTGAGCCGGGTGGACGTGTAGTTGAGTTGAGCGGACGGGTAAAGACGAACTGGCAAGGTTGAATGGTGTAAATTAAATTGTAATTGTGTACATTAAACTGTAATTGGAATAAGGTGGAAATAAAGAACATTTTTGAGTGGTGAAATTGGACTTTTCATTTCACGAGCCCACAAAGTCACACTGGTGTCAGGAAGCGGGACGATAACCACCGAATATTACGGCCATGGAATCGGCATTCAAAATGCTTTTGGCGAGGATGAACGAGTTAACAACAAAAACGAAAGCGGCAAATAACAGCCTGGCCGCGAAGCTGGAGACTACAAATAACTACCTTACCGCCGAGTTGAAGGAAATGAAGACGGAAAATGAAAGCCTCGCTGCGAAGACGGAAACGGAAAACAACTTGGCCACGACAATGACCGCAAGGACTGCGGAACTGACAACGGAGAAGAGGGAGGCGAACGAGGTCCTCGGCGCCAAGTTTGAGGAACGGTTGCCCGGCGTTAGGGATGACGTCACGAATCTGGGCAAGCGGATGGGTCAAGTAGACGACCGCCTTAATGATTTAGAGGAAAAGGCCGACAACATCGCCAAACCGCTCACCCGCCTGACAGAGGAACACCGACCTTATGTGTGGACGGAGGACGCCAAAGACGCTTTCCAGCACCTGAAGGAAACCCTGTGCAGTGCTCCAAATTTTGGGTCTCCCACAACCAGGTGGCGCCTTCATTGTGGACACCGACGCTAGCGACCATTGCATTGAAGATGTCCTATCGCAGATCCAGGACGGCCATGAGCGGGTGATAGCGTACTACAGCAAGACGCTATCCAAGGTAGAGAACTACTGCGTCACCCGACGGGAGTTACTGGCGGTAGTAAAGACATTGGAGCACTTCCACAAGTACCTGTATGGTCAGCCATTCCACCTGAGGACTGACCATTCCGCCCTAACCTGGCTATTGAGCTTTAAGAACCTGGAAGGCCAGACAGCACGTTGGGCCCAGAGGCTGCAGGAGTACGACTTCACCTCGGAACATCGTAGAGGGGAGAGCCACGGTAACGCTGACGCCATGTCCCGAAGACCCTGTCCAGAAGAGTGCGTCCAGTGTACAAGAGTGGAAGAGAAGGAGCGTGCCGCAGCAGTTCGAGTAGTTGTGGCAGTGCCTGCTGAAGGCTGGGATAGCGCAGGCCTGAGGAGGGAGCAGCTGGCGGACGCAGACTTGGGGCCACTCTTAAGGGAAGTGGAGGCAGGGACGAGACCTACCTGGGAGGACATGGCACCGAGGAGCGCTACCTACAAGTCGTACTGGGCCCAATGGGACTCGTTGAAGACCAGAGAGGGCGTGCTCTTCCGGGAATCGGAATCACCCGATGGGAAGACCCAGAGAAAACAGTTGGTACTTCCCCGGAATAAGGTACCGGAAGTCTTGGAAGAGGTGCACGCTGGTACTTCAGGAGGACACCTGGGAGCGAACCGAACGATTGACAAACTTCGGCAGCACTACTACTGGCTGAGACTCCGAGCAGATGCTGGTGGTGCACCTGGACCGTATAGCTCGCTACGATGGTGCTGTTCGGGACGACCAGCCTTGAGGAGGGCGCAGTGTGACGCAGACGGCGAACTCGCGTTGCCGATCGATAATGCGGACTGGCGGTGGTGGCGGGGGGGACGCAAGGGGTGGCACCTCCTCCTACCGCGCGAAGGTGCACGAAGGCTCCAGAATGATTTCCCCCTCCATAATGGAAGAATCGATAGGTTTCGGGGCGATCGATACAAGCGAGGCGACGGTTAGTTGAGTGGAGGACGTCGCGGCGTGCGGACGTGTAGTTAGTTGAGTGAGTGACCGTAAGCCGGGTGGACGTGTAGTTGAGTTGAGCGGACGGGTAAAGACGAACTGGCAAGGTTGAATGGTGTAAATTAAATTGTAAATGTGTACATTAAACTGTAATTGGAATAAGGTGGAAATAAAGAACATTTTTGAGTGGTGAAATTGGACTTTTCATTTCACGAGCCAACAAAGTCACACTATTTAAGTGCTTTTTAATGGATCTTAGTGGTTTTAATGGTTTTAGCGTGTGAGTTTCAGCTGAATCATTTCGTAGTTTAAGCTCAGGCGCTAATGACCTCAGCTGTTTTGCGCCCCTAAACCCCACTACTTCTACTACTACTACTACTACTACTAGTACTACTACTACTACTACAACTACTACTACTACTACTAGGTTAAGGTGCCCACTTTTTATATGTACTTAATGTATTGCCCTTAATTTTGATTTATAAATCTGATAACTGATAAAACAATTCCTAGCTAACTTACGAATATAGTATTCAAAACACAAATCAGACAGTCTGTAATGTTAATCGCCCATCAAAATCCAACCTCTGCGGTCCTCGTCCCGAGGGGTGAGAACAGGAAGTAGGGGACTGACTGATGGGGTGATGTACGGTGGGGACTTGGTGTACCCCACGACTGCTACGGCTGCCGAGAAGGCCCATCAGTAACCCCGAAAACTGGCAGAAGAGGCTCTGGTATTTTTCCCCAGGGACCTACTACGGTAGGTACGGGATTGGCGATCCCGGGGTCCCTAGCCACTCACCCTCATTTCATCCCCTTCACCTCCATCAACTGTGCCACGTTTAGCTACTGCTGGTCAGTAAGCATCATGTTCTTCCTCTTCTAGTTTATATTATTATTAGCACGTAAGGTTTTAGGTTTATAACTCCTGTCTCACCAGCAGGGATCTCTCCTATCGCCGTGGTTCTGTCCCACGGTTTTCAGCGCGGCTTCCGACATGTGTGCTCTCCGGAGGTCTCGAAAGTGAAGGTTGAGCGGACCCTTCGCACTGCCCCTATGTGTAGCCTTAGGTGCGGAGCCCCTCCACACCGTCAAGTACACCCACGTAGCTCCTTGAGGGCTCGGTCTGTGTTAATCTCCCGACGGCCGTGTTGCCGTTGGGTTAGTATCACGGACCGGACGTGTTACCGCTGACGGAACCCCGGTGTAATCAACCACAAGTCCCCTGAATCCGCGTGTGCCTATTATACGCAGCGCGGCCTAAAGTGGGGAGCCACAGGCGGTTATTCCTGTGGTAGGGGCATAAAGCCGGGGTGTGCGTGGTGAACGGTTTACCCATACGGACAAGCAGTGGATATTGAAGGGTAGCTTTTCTGAGGTACAAATGAGATCGGTCATGGGTGGGGTCCCCATGACGGCACAGACCGTGAAGATTCGGTGTCTTTCTTTCTTTAACCCCCAGATGGCAGGCTGACGCCGACGGTTCCGGATCGGGGTCTATATCATCATGTCTCCGCGCAAAACCTCCTTCATTGACCCTTATTTATTGATGGCCTTGGCATGTGATGCCAAAGGGTTTAAGGATATTAGCCCATTTTATATAAAGCGAGAAACAGATAAGATCAGTGGCCCTGTCAAAAACGCTACGCGTCTCCGAGACGGCAACCTACTATTAGAGACCACAACTGCAGAGCAATCTAAAAAACTGCAAAAGGCGACTTTGTTGGGCTCCTACCCGATCCGGGTAGCCCCACACAAAACTCTTAACACCTGCAGAGGAGTAGTCACCACCTCCAGCTTAGATGGTCTTGCTAATGAAGAGATAGTAAGTTGCCTCTCTGATCAACTTGTTTGTCAGGCGTACAGCTTAACACGGAAACAAGATGGCAAGGAGTACCCACTACGTACGGTATTTCTAACTTTTGCTGGGACGAAGTTACCAGAATACATATATTGCGGCTACGAACGTGCTAGCGTCCGCCAGTATGTCCCGAACCCCATGCGCTGTTTCCAATGTCAGCGGTTCGGACATACGAAGGTCACATGTACCAATCCTGCTCTTTGTGAGCAATGTGACCTACCGAAACACGACGATCCTAACTGTAGTCGAACACCTTGTTGCGTGAACTGTGGCGGTAGTCATCCCTCCAGCTCGCGACAGTGCCCTAGATTCATGGACGAAAAAAGCATACAGGAGCTACGTGTAAAGGAACGCCTGACTTTTTCAGAGGCACGACGGCGCTTTGAACAACTGAAGCCTGCGACCACTGGATATGCATCAGCAGCTCGCCGTACTCCTAATACCACTGTTGCTGTTCAACACGTCCCTGTCGCCCACGCATCCACGCAGACTGACTTTCTAGCCGTTAAACCCACGTCTCAGGCTGTTTGTATATCCACCAGCACAGCCTCCGCTTCAACCGTACAGACTCCAGCCACCAAGCCATCAGCGGGTAACAACCATCCCGTGGTAAATGCGAAAAACCGATCCCGACCACAACATAGATCGCGAAGTCGCTCGCCTTCTATTAGATCCCGGTCTCGTTCTACGAGCCGTAGGAGTTCTGACTCCCGATCTTCAGCTGAGTCACAGGAGGCTAACGATTTTCGAATCGTAGGGCCCAAGTCAGGCAAGGTCAAGAAAAAGGTGAAAAAGGCCCATTAAAAACACTATGGAAATAATCCAGTGGAATGTCAAGGAATTCCGAGCTCGTGCTCAAACCTACAACATTTAGTTTCTCAACGGTCACCGTCACCGTCACGGTCACCGTTCTGGCCGCCAATGTGTACCTTCTCGACATCCCCGCTGGATTATTTCCAAAGCTAACTGGGGAAAATTCCAATCCCTCATACAGCTCATCGACGATGGTTTCGACACCATTGACGAAATGGTCGAATATTTTACTTGCTCGATCCTGCTCGCAGCAGAATCCAGCATTCCTCGAGGTTCGCCCAAACACGTCGTATCCCTGTACCGTGGTGGTCTGAGGAAAGCAGTTTGGCTGTCAAAGCACGCAAACGTGCTTTGCGCGTTCTTCAGCGGCACCCGACGGAAGGGAACTTCGTCGCCTTCAAACGTTCTCGCGCTAGGGCACGCTTTATATTGCGCAACGCAAAGCGTAAATCCTGGGAAGCCTATGTGTCTTCGCTTTCCCGGCGCAGCTCTACCCAACAAGTATGGTCAGCTGTTCGGCGGATGTATGGCAAGTATCGCCGGACGGTAATTCCCGGCCTTGCCATCAACGGTTCCATGTGCACCACCGAGCAGGACATGGCTGAAGCCCTAGCTGCCATATTTGCTGCTACTAGCCAAACTGCCCGCTATGACGCTCTCTTCTTGCCTATTAAGGAAAAGGCGGAGCGGGTACCACTGAATTTTAATAGTGACTGCACCGAGCCGTACAATCAACCTTTCACCGCAGCCGAACTCGCCCATTCTCTGGCGCTAGCAAAGGATTCTTCTCCAGGTCCCGATGACGTACACCGACAGATGCTGCTACATCTTCCATCTGAGGCGCTATGTTTCCTTTTAAACATCTATAACCGCATTTGGCATGAGTGGGTTTTCCCTTCCTCCTGGCGAGAGGGTATCGTCATCCCCATCCCTCGACCCGGAAAGGACCGCACGCTACCATCTAGCTACCGCCCCATTTGCCTAACGAGTGTCATCTGTAAGACGTTGGAGCGAATGATAAACGCTCGGTTAAATTGGTGGCTAGAAAAACATAACCATCTGTCCAACTTGCAATGCGGTTTTCGTCGCCATCGCTCAAGTGTCGATAATCTAACACGCCTTGAGGGGTATATTTCCGATGCGTTTCTACTGAAACAGCACGCCGTCGGCGTGTTCCTCGACCTGGAGAAGGCTTACGACACCACCTGGCGGTACGGCATACTCCGTGACCTACATGGTTACGGTATGCGTGGTCATCTACCCGAATTCCTATGCAACTTTTTAAAACTTCGCCGTTTTGGGGTTCGCATAGGAAATACGATATCACGGGAGCGGATACAGGAGAACGGCGTACCTCAAGGGTCAATTTTGAGCGTCACCCTTTTTTCCGTCCCCCCAGGGGCCTACTTCGGTAGGTACGGGTTTGGCGAACCCGGGGTCCCGAGCCAACAGTCTCCCTCGAGTGGGCTCCTCTTCGTGGTTGAGGGAGACGGTCAACAGGCCCACCCACGTGTAGGCCGTGCGTGGAGACCCGTGTCGGTGGAAAGGTTTGTCCTGGTGGTTGAGGGATGCGTATCTGAGCTCGTAACAGTTTTTTTCTGAATTCGGGGAGGGTGCGCATTTCTAATACACTACTTTGGCTTCTGCTTCGCCTAAACGGGAGGTTAGGGACTAACCCACCCCTAATCAATCGGCCAGGACTAGGTATTGTACCGACCTCCAGGGTGAGTGGGACGGCGAGCTCGCTATATCCCCTGTGTAGCCCTGTCATCCCAGTGGGGTGACCCCTTGTTGGACTCCGTGGTGGGTGGGGAGCACTGGGGGATGAAATTTAGACCAACATTTATGGTTAACATACACCCCCCAAAAAACAATAAACGTGGAAAGGATTTAGTTGAAAACAGTGTTAAGCAAGTAGTTGAGTGTGGTCCTCGCTACTTAGTTATTAAACGAACGGAGGAAGGTAGAACTTTTTCTACGGTTAATCCGTTTATTATACAGAAAGGTCTTGACAAAATAGCTGGTGCTGTTAAATCATGTACAAAATCTAGAAATGGCACGCTGCTGGTGGAAGCAACTACAGCATCCCAGGCAGCAAAGATACTGAAAGCCAACATGCTGGGCAGTTATCCAGTCAAAGTGGAGATGCATAGGACCCTGAATTCCTCGCGCGGTGTTGTAAACACTAGCGCGTTGGATGGAATGTCCAACGAGGATATTCAGGAGAACCTCCAGGAACAAGGCGTAACTGCAGTATATCGTGTCCAAAGGAGAGAACGAGGGGATATGGTTCCCACTCGTACCCTGTTCCTGACCTTTGATCGGGTAGATCTCCCTCAAAGAATCAGGGCAGGATATGAAGTGATTGAGGTTAGACCATACATACCTAACCCTCTGAGATGCTACCAATGTCAGCGGTTCGGTCACACTAGTGCATTCTGTAAAGGCGCACCTACATGTGTCAGCTGCGGAGCCGGCATGCATGAAAATGCATGTACATCACCTCCAGCATGCGTAAATTGTAGCGGTGAACATCCATCAAGTTCACGAGAATGTCCCCGTTATATTGAAGAGCGAGCTATTCAGGAGATCCGGGTTAAGGAAAAGGTTTCCTTTTCGGAAGCCCGGAAACTTCTATGTATCCTCAAGCCCTCTTCAACCACCTCCCGTACCTATAGCTCTGTGGCGGCTACTCCGTCACCGAAACGGGAGGCTGGTACCCAAACATCTGATTTAAATGGGGCAACAATATCCGAGAAAGTTCTAGTGCCTAGATCGCAACCAAGAGCATCAGTAACACCATCTAAAACTCCGAGAACACAGACTACTGAAAATATCAGGTCAGTGAAGTCGCCTGAGAAAGCATCCACTTCTAACAACAGGACGAAATTGCCCATTGTATACCAAGCACCAGAGATCAAGTTCAAGACGCAGTATGATAGAACTGCCTTCCTGAAAGAAAGCATAAAGTCTGCTCCAGAAAAGTCCAAGAAACGTAGCCCTAGAGCGTCTCCGAGATCATCGTCGGGGTCATCTTCTGGGGAGGACTACGACCGGCGACCGTCATCTACGTCGGTCGGAATTTCCAATCGCTTCGAGCCCCTCGAATCGAAGGTTGTAGAAGGAAAACCGTCCTCTTCCATAGAGGATATGGAGCATGAAACAGCTGACCACGCTGCTACATCTGCAGCAAAGAAGAGGCAGGATAAACCTGCCGAAACTAGCCCTACACCAAAGAAAAAGGGCAAATTGATTCGGCCACCCATGAAGTCGTCTTAATGTAGACTACCTTTACATCTTATATCCCATAGTTCCAATGGCTATCCTACAATGGAACATACGAGGATTAAGAGCGCATCGACCAGAATTGGAACTTTTGCTCAGTAAGCATCACCCCTTAGTGGTATGCTTACAAGAGACTAAGCTACGACCACAAGACAACTTTAAAATCAGACGCTACACACCACTGAGGTGTGATGTTGAAACAGAAGAGGGCATTCCTGCACACGGGGGTACTATGATGCTCCTCAGGGATGACATATTTGTAGATCCGTTACAGCTACAGTCTGATTTACAATCTGTAGCTGTAAGGATTAAGCTGCCATCAATAGAATTTTGCATTTGCACTGTATATCTCCCGCCATCAGATGACCTCTCGTTAGTTGACCTTGAAGATCTGGTTTCCCAACTTTCAACACCATTTCTAATAGTTGGAGACTTTAATGCCCATCACCCACTTTGGGGCTCAAATCGGGCATGTTCGAGAGGCAACCTCATTGCAAAATTCCTGGAGAGCAATAACTTGGTTCTCCTGAACACCGGAGAGCCCACATTCCTCTCAGACGCGTTTAACACCTATTCGCACATCGATTTGGCAGTGTGTTCATCCCAGTTAGCTGTTTCATTACAGTGGAATGTCATCTCTGATTTACATTCCAGCGACCACTTTCCATGTCTTCTTAGTCTCTTAGCACAAGATGTGTCTCCCTCACGTATCCCTAGATGGCGCTTTGATCGTGCCAACTGGAATCTTTACACTCAGTTGGCTGTCTTTGAATACAACGAGCACGATTCTGTGAATGATTTAGTCGATCATCTCACAGAGAAAATTCTTTCCGCTGCAGAACAGTCTATTCCACGTTCGGCTACCCAACCCGGTCGATTTCCTGTCCCATGGTGGACCAACGACTGCCGGAATGCTATTCGTGCTCGTAGACGTGCTCTAAGGGTATTCCAACGACACCCTACGCTAAGTAATCTAATTGAGTACAAGAAAGCGCGCGCAAAATCTAGGCAAATAATTAAGGATAGCAAAAAGACCTCATGGAACAAATTTGTATCATCTTTTAACAGATGTACACCCTCATCTGTTGTATGGGATAAATTAAGGTGCGTGGCCGGAAAATCAACCCACTTGCCAATCGCTGGTCTGAAAACAGCTGCAGGAGTTGTTGTTGATCCGTTTGTTGTGGCTAACACCTTCGGCTGTGCTTTCGCTCAGGTGTCTAGCTCATGCAATTATGCTCCTGAGTTTATCTCAATTAAGACTCAGGTAGAATCTCAAGGTTTCGTGTTTAGTTCCAGAAACCTTGAAGACTATAACCGCCTCTTCATCTTGGCAGAGCTAGAACACGCTCTTTCGTCATCACGACTGACAGCACCAGGACCGGACGGAATCCACGTTCAAATGTTACAACATCTCTCACCTGAAGGTAAGGCATTCCTGCTCGAGGTGTATAACCGTGTTTGGGTTAATGCCACGTTTCCTGAAAAGTGGCGTGAAGCTACCATTATACCTATCTTGAAAGCTGGCAAGGACCGTCACTTCCCTTCTAGCTACCGCCCTATTTCCCTCACCAGTTGCGTATGCAAGGTGATGGAACGCATGATAAATGGGCGGTTGGTATGGTGGCTGGAAACGCACAACCTACTGAATAACATCCAGTGCGGTTTCCGACGACGCCGTTCAACAGTGGATCATCTTGTGTCCATGTCGACACAGATTATGAACGGATTTCTTAAGAACTGTCAAACAGTCGGAATATTTTTTGACCTCGAAAAGGCTTATGATACGTGTTGGCGGGCAGGGTTGCTACGTACTCTGCACACCTGGAATATACGTGGACGCCTACCACTCTTCCTTCAAGAATTCCTGAAAGACCGCGTATTCCGAGTAAGGGTTGGCTCGGTTTTTTCGAACCTTTTTGTACAGGAGAACGGTGTACCACAGGGGTCGGTACTAAGTGTTACGTTGTTTGCTATTGCGATTAATTCTATCTCGAAATGTGTACCTCCAGGTGTCTCGTCATGCCTATTTGTAGACGACTTTGCCGTCTACTGTACATCTCAGCGCACTCCGTTTTTAGAGCGCCGTCTTCAGAACACCTTGGACAACCTTAAGAGTTGGAGTTTAAAAAACGGCTTCCGTTTTTCCGCTGAGAAAACCATCTGTGTAAACTTCTGGCGTCAGCAGAGTCGACTACCTCCAAGGCTCCGGCTAGGCGCTGATCTACTACCTTTTGCAGATGAGACGAGGTTCCTTGGATTGATATTTGATAGAAAACTTAGTTGGTCGTCGCATATAGAACAACTGAAAGCACGATGTGACCGATCTTTGAATATCTTGCGGGTACTAAGTGGAAAATCGTGGGGAGCGGATCGTGCAGTGTTATTGCGACTTTATCGGGCACTCATCCGTTCCAAATTAGACTATGGTAGTATCGTTTATGGCTCAGCACGACCATCTGTGCTGAAGAGATTAGACACAGTCCATAACTGTGGCATACGTATAGCTGTTGGGGCATTTCCAACGAGCCGAGTTATAAGCCTGTATGCTGAGTCTGCAGAACCTCCTCTGCACTACAGGCGCAACATGTTATTAGCCAATTATGGCTGTGGACTTAATTGCATGCCCACACATCCATCGTTTACGCCGTTCTTTAATACCTTCATGGACGTGCGTTATAGGAACACTACTATTAAACCAAAGCCACCTGGTTTTCGTTTCCGGGAGCTCCTTAGACATCTTGATACTGACATGCCCAAGATGTATCCTAGGGGGGAGAGGACATACACTCCTTGGTTGTGCAGAGCGTCCCCGGTTGATCTGGGCATGACTAAATATGATAAATCTACCATGTCTATGTCTAGTATCCGCACATGTTTTTTAGAATTTTTATCGCGATATGAGGACCATTTTGTAATTTATACTGATGGCTCCAAGAACTCAAATGGCGTTGGTTGTGCTTACGTGTGTGGAACCGAACCCTATACATTCGGATTCCACACTAGCACTTCCATTTTTACTGCAGAGCTTTATGCAATATACCGGGCCATTTTACACGTACGCCGACGAAAGTTGGGGGACTGCTTAATCCTGAGTGATTCCCTCAGTGCTCTTCAAAGCCTACGGCAGCTGTACAACTACCACCCTATTGTGCAGCGTATACAGGATGCCCTCCACGTTTTACACGCTTCTGGCGTTAACGTGGTGTGTGCATGGATCCCTGGTCACGTAGGCTTGCGGGGGAATGAAATGGCGGATTCAGCAGCCAAGACGGCTATCATGAAGCCCAGGGTTCGAATACCATCTGTGACATCGGAAGACTTTAGGGCCGAATTGCGGAGAGCTGTGCAAACCTGCTGGCAGGAAGAGTGGTATGCTCTCCGCAATAATAAACTTAGATCTGTCAAAGAACTTCCGATTCCCTGGGTTACCTCCTGTCGGTCATCTCGTCGCGAGGAGGTGAGTTTGGCTCGGTTACGAATTGGGCACTGCATTTTTACTCATAGTTTTCTTTTTAAAAAGGAGCCTTCTCCACTATGTCCGTTTTGTACTGAAGCGTTGTCTGTACGACACGTGCTGCTAGAGTGTTTTCACCTAGCAGACCTTAGGACGTCTCTGCAGCTGCCGGTCAGCTTTGCAGAAATTCTAGCGGACGATAACGCAGTAGTGAAGAAGGTTTTTAGGTTCTTTTCGAGATTAGATTTTAGGATTTAGCAAATAGAATTTATGGTTTTTGGATGCTTTTTTTTTCTATTCTTTTTTTTTTCAACGCGTATATATTTGTTGTTTTTTTTTAACATAGTTATACTGTTTTAGAATGATTTATATCTGGCTTTTGCCATGACCATTTTCTTTTAAAAAGGGCGCTGATGACCTCTGTAGTTGAGCGCCCTTATACTCATCATCACTCACTCACTCTTTTTTCCGTAGCGATTAACGGCATCCCTAGTGCCGTTCGAAGTGGAATTCCATCATCCCTCTATGTTGACGACTTCGCAGTCTATTATAGGTCTGCCAACATAGATCCCATTGAGCGCCAACAGCAGCTGACCATTACCCAGCTAGGAGCTTGGGCGCTTCAAACCGGCTTCCGTTTTTCAGCTGCGAAGACGCAGTGTATCCACTTTCACCGCCTACGAGGTATTCACCCGCCTCCTGATCTTCATTTGAACGGCACACCCCTGCCATTTGTCTCGCACCTGAAGTTCTTGGGCCTCTACTTGGACCGACAACTCAATTGGGAGCACCACATTCGTCACCTTCGAGCCTCTTGCGATCGTTCTCTTCGGGTGCTGAAGGTATTATCTGGAGCATCATGGGGGGGGGGGCGATCCCACGGTAATGTTGAGGTTGTACCGCTCTCTGGTTCGGTCCAAGCTGGACTATGGCAGTTTTATTTATGGCGCAGCGACCACCTCTAAACTTCGCCTTTTAGACACCGTGCATCATACTGGCATCCGCCTTGCCACAGGAGCTTTCCGCACCAGTCGAGTCGACTGCCTGTATGCAGACTCAGGCGAACCTCCACTCCATATTCGTCGCTCGCTGTTACTCTGCTCATACGTTTCGAAGTTGGCAAGTTATCCCAATCATCCTTGTTTTAAACCAGTTCTGTGTCCAGATTTAGTCCACCGTTATATGCGCCCTGGTTCTCACACACGCCCCGTGGGAATAAGATTTCGGGATCTACTACATTCGCATGGCCTCCGAATGCCTCGCGTGGAGAGGTGATCCATCTGCCCCTATCCTGCATGGCAGCTCAATCGCGCGCAGTTCGATCTCGCTCTTTCAAACAATTCTAGACTTGCTACCCACATTCGGTGTTCCAACAACTTTTTGCCGAATTACTGGGCCGTTACCCTAACTATGTTCCGGTCTTTACAGGCGGTTCTCAGTTAGGTAGCACTACGGGTTGCGCGTTCAGCATTAACGGTGAGGCTCACAAATTTCGACTTCTGGACTCAACTTCGGTCTTCTCAGCAGAGCTGTATGCCATCTTCTATTTGCTCCTTTTTATTTGCAAGTTAGTCAAGGCTCTTTTATTGTTTGCACCGACTCCCTCAGTGCTCTTCAGGCCTTGAAACAGCACACTGCCGCTCACTCTCTTGCTTTAAAAATACAGGCCCAGATCTCGCAAATGCTCGGTCGAGGATACCATTTTGTTTTTACTTGGACCCCAGGCCATGTGGGCATTTCCGGGAACGAGGAGGCGGACGCGGCTGCTAAGTCCGCTTGCCGTTTGCCCCGGAGTTTAACATCTACGGTGCCTTACCAGGATGTGCAACGTTTATTCCGTCACCATCTCCTATCTGCTTGGCAGCAATCCTGGACAGCTTTAGAAGGCACACAACTCCGGGCTATAAAGGAGAGCGTACAACCCTGGCTAACTTCCTGCAGGGATAACCTGGGGGCCGAGGTGATACTCACCCGGCTGAGAATTGGGCACACACGAGCGACTCATGGCTACCTGCTAAGAGGGGAACCGGCCCCTGTGTGTGCTCCGTGTGCAGTAGGCCTCACGGTGCGGCACGTATTGCTTGATTGCCCGCAGTACGCCCACGTTCGCCAGTCAATGAGCTTGGGGACTAATTGTTGGCAGTTTTAGGGGACGACCCAGTGGCCGTGGTAAAGGCACTGCGGTTTGTTGCCATAATAGGTTTTTATAAACATATATGACCTATATTTTAAATTTGTTAATTTTAGAGATTTTAGAGATTTTTTTGGGATGGGCTTTTTTATGTATTTTTAATAGTGGAGGGATTTTATTTTATTTTATCTTTTTAGCCTAATTTGTGTAGCTTTTAGCTTTTAGTCTTGTTTTCGGGCCCAAATTACCTTGCTGTTGACGGACCCTAAAACACCACTCACTCTCCTGAATTATCAGTTTAAACCAACATAGTTCAAAATTTCGATACAATTTTGAGTCCAGAGAGTTCACCATTTAAAAAGGTTACTAAGTAGTTACTCTATATATAATATATTATATTATATATATTATCAATACTCAAAACAGTTATCCTGATACTTAGCGTCTGAAGTTTTTGCACTTCTACATGGACCGACAACTCAATTGGGAGCACCACATTCGTCACCTTCGAGCCTCTTGCGATCGTTCTATGCGGGTGCTGAAGGTCTTATCTGGAGAATCTTCGGGGGGCGGGCGATCGCACGGTAATGTTGAGGCTGTACCGCTCTCCGGTTCGGTCCGAGCTGGACTCTGGCAGTTTTATTTATGGCGCACCGACCGCCTCTAAACTTCGCCTGTTAGACACCGTGCATTATACTGGTATCCGCCTTGCCACAGGAGCTTTCCGCACCATTCGAGTCGACTGCCTGGATGCAGACTCAGGCGAACCTCCACTCCATATTCGTCACTCGCTGTTACTCTGATCCTAAGTCTCGAAGTTGGTAATTTATCCCAATCATCATTGTTTTAAACCAATTCTGTGTCCAGATTTAGTCCACCGTTATATGCGCCCTAGTTCTCGGACACGCCCCATGGGCACTAGATTTCGGGATCTCCTACATTCCAAGGGCCTCCGAATGCCTCGCGTGGAGAGGTCGTCCATCTGTCCTTATCCTGCATGGCAGCTCGATCGTGCGCTGTTCGATCTCGCTCTTTCAAGCAACTGTAGACTCGCTACTCCACATTCGGTGTTCCAACAACTTTTTGCCTAACTATTACGCCGTTACCCTATGTTCCGGTCTTTACAGACGGTTCTCAGTTAGCTATTACTACGGGTTGCGCGTTCTTCATTAACGGTGGGGCTCATAAATTTCGACTTCTGGACTCCACTTCGGTCTTCTCAGCAGAGCTGTATGCCATCTACTATTTGCTCCTTTTTATTTGCAAGTTAGCCCCTGGCTCTTTTAATGTTTGCACTGACTGTCTAAGTTCTCTTCAGGCCTTGCAACAGCTTACTGCCGCTCACTCCCTTGTTTTAAAAATACAGGCCAAGATCTCGCAAATGCTCGGTCGAGGATACCATTTTGTTTTTACTTGGACCCCAGGCCATGTGGGCATTTCCGGGAACGAGGAATGGACGCGGCTGCTAAGTCCGTTTGCCGTTTGCCCCGGAGTTTAACAACTACGGTGCCATACCAGGATGGGCAACGTATTTTCCGTCGCCAGCTCCTATCTGCTTGGCAGAAATCCTGGACAGCTTTACAAGGCACACAACTCCGGGCTATAAAGGAGAGCGTACAGCCCTGGCCAAATTCCTGCAGGGATAACCAGCGGGCCGAGGTGATACTCACCCGGCTGAGAATTGGGTACACACGAGCGACTCATGGTCATTTGATAAGAGGGGAACCTGCCCCAGTCTGTACTCCATGTGCAGTATGCCTCACTGTGCGGCAGGAATTACTCGAGTGCCCGCAGCACGCCCGCGTTCGCCAGTTAGGCTTGGGGACTAACTTGCTGCGTGTTTTAGGGGACGACCCAGTGGCCGTGGTTAAGGCACTGCGGTTTGTCGCCCAAATCGGATTTATTAAACAAGTCTAACTTGCATTTCATATTTCTTAATTTTAGAGATTTTAAATTAGTAGTCTATAGATGGTTTTTATGTCCTTTTAACAGTTGAATCTTTTTAATATATTTCAATTATTTAGCTAATTTTTTTATAGCTTTTAGGTTTTAGTGTTGACTTCTGTCCCAAATGAGCTTGTCGACGGGCCCTAAAACACCACACACTCACTCACACGTGCGCTGTTCGATCTCGCTCTTTCCAGCAACTCTAGACTCGTTACTCCACATTCAGTGTTCCAACAACTTTTAGCCGAACTACTAGGCCGTTACCCTATTTACCGGTCTTTACGGACGGTTCTCAGGTAGCACTATGGGTTGCGTTTTCTTCATTAACGTTGAGGCTCATAAATTTCGACTTCTGGACTCCACTTCGGTCTTCTCAGCAGAGCTGAATGCCATCTACTATTCGCTCCTGTTTATTTGCAAGTTAGCCCCTGGTTCTTTTATTGTTTGCACTGACTCCAAGTGCTCTTCAGGCCTTCCAACAGCACACTGCCGCTCACTCCCTTGTTTTAAAAATACAGACACAGATTTCGCAAATGCTCGGTCGAGAATACCATATTGTTTTGACTTGGAACCCAGGCCATGTGGGCATTTCCGGGAACGAGGAGGCGGACGCGGCTGCTAAGTCCGCTTGCCGTTTGTCCCGGAGTTTAAAAACTACGTTGCTATATCAGGATGTGCAACGTTTTTTCAGACGCCAGCTCCTATCAGCTTGGCAGCATCCTCTCTGTAAAATCTTTGTCGACCATTCTGTGAAGCAACTATGTTGGCGAAAAGCGAGTTCTACGTTGGCGATACAGTTTGAAGCAATGGTGTTTAGCTCAGGGTAAAGCAATGAGGTTTTCACAGGGTATGCGTGGATTTGTGTGTGAAGGATGGTTTAATGATAATGGAATGCCCTTTTCAAACTGATTTATTAACTGCTTCTTTTTCTCAGAACATCCAACTTGAAGTTCCCGACCAAGGATTACCACTAGATCACTGTTCAGAGAGACTGAAGGTGGAATGCTTATTACTCGATAAACTTAATTCGTTCTTCACGTACATATGAACTGACAATTATCTTCTCTCACCTCTTATGGTCTGTCCTCAACCAAGACAAAAGAAGTGGACCGTCCTAATCGGTCTAACGCCGTGGACTCACTGAATGACCACAGATGCGCGTGGGTGCATCACTTTCACTTTCTGAAAGCCCCTTATTTAACCAAAGATTTCCTTTGTGGCTACTTTGCCATGTCATTATGAATGGTACGAAGAATACCCTATTCAACAAGTCATGTGCTATCCTTCAGAAATCTGCTAAGGACACTGTTTTTTACGTTTCTTTTGTTAAAACAACTTACTCACCCAAACTGCTATTCGACTCAACTGCCCTTGCACGTGTTGTAACAAAGAACCAACATTTCTTTGAAATCCATCATGATTCTTTATACATTGCAATCCTTTATTTTCTGTATCAGCTGAGAAGTCTAGTGTAAACAATTCTGCTATTACCTCCAGCATTAGTTCAATGGGCATATTTATAAGAGTTTTGCTATCTAAACTCTTTTAGCCACATACGAAGTGGCTGTTTTAGACACTTGCCCTCTCCTAAAATTTATGACCTTCGTTTTTCGTGTATTTATGTCTAAGCCATTTCTTCTTGATTATAAACGCTCCCTTGAAAATTAAGGATACCATTCCGAAACTCTCCCCTTGGAAAGACGAATTGTAGTGCTGTAAATGCACTTCTCACATTCTATAGAGTGCAGTTTGGTACTGAGTTGTGACAATAGATGTTACTTCCATTAAAAGTATCATTGCACGGTTTTTAATGTGTTTGCTATTTGTCTAATAAAACTCAGCAATAACTTAGCCATTAGACAAAACATGTAGATTACTTCTTTCCTTTGCCAGATAAACTAAAATATATTGATTACAAATGCAACCTCATAGTGAGCTCTCGGCCAATGTAGAGTATCGCGCGTTTTACCTCTGAGTTTCAAGAGCAGGTAGAAGTTGGTTCTGTTAAAATCATAGTTGCATATATTTCCTGTTGTCTTGGATATGCTCCAATGCGTACGAGAAAGACAGAATTAGAACACGCTCTTTCAAGTTCACGACTATCATGCACCGGGACCGGATGGAATTCACATGCAAATGTTACATCTCTCACCCGAAGGTTAATTAATCCTGCTTCAGGTCTATAACCTTGCTGGTTTGAAGGCACTTTTCCTGGTAAGTGGCGAGAAGCCGCAATTATATCTATTTTGAAATCTGGAATGGACCGTCGTCTCACTTCTAACTACTAAATGCTCATCCTACAGTTTGGAAGCTGGTCTGTCAAGAAAACTTTTTATCACTTTCAAAGATCCACTTGTATATAGCATCACAGGAATTATAACTGCTGTGCCATTTCTTCTGCCAGCAATTGAAAGGACAGTCTGTCCAATAAGGTATGTGTGAACACACAACTTGAACATCTACTCTGTTTCCTGTAAGTTCCAAAAGTTATGATACTCCCCCCCCCCCCGGGGGGGCTACTGCGGTAGGTACGGGAATTGGCGATCCCGGGTTCCCGAGCCAAACTGGCACCCTCCATGTGGGTTCCTTTTAGTGGTGAGGGGTCAGACAAAACACCCACCAGAATGTAGGCCGTGCGTGGAGACCCACGTCAGTGAAAAAGTTTGTCCTGGTGGTTGAGGGATGCGCATTTGAACCGCGTTCTTCTGAATTCGGGGAGGCTGCACATTTCCAATACACTACTTAGGTTTCTGCTTCACCTAAACAGGAGGTTTAGGGACTAACCCACCCCTAATCAATCGGCCAGGACTATTTATTGTACAGAACTCCAGGGTGAGCGGGACAGCGAGCTCGCTATATCTCCTGTGTAGCCTTGTCACCCGTCACCGTGCTTCATTTTAGGTATATCTAGGCACTCCTATTTTAATTGTTTTATCTGTTTTAGCGCCTTTTGTGATTTCAGTGGTTAAGGAATTTTTAGTCTATTGTGACGCAGACGGCGAACTCGCGTTGCCGATCGATAATGCGGACTGGCTGTGGCGGCGGGGGGGGGGGACGCAAGGGGTGGCACCTTCTCCTACCGCGCGAATGTGCACGAAGGCTCCAGAATGATTTCCCCCTCCATAATGGATGAATCGAGAGGTTTCGGGGCGATCGATACAAGCGAGGCGACGGTTAGTTGAGAGGAGGACGTCGTGGCGTGCGGACGTGTAGTAAGTTGAGTGAGTGACCGTGAGCCGGGTGGACGTGTAGTTGAGTTGAGCGGACGGGTAAAGACGAACTGGCAAGGTTGAATGGTGTAAATTAAATTGTAATTGTGTACATTAAACTGTAATTGGAATAAGGTGGAAATAAAGAACATTTTTGAGTGGTGAAATTGGACTTTTCATTTCACGAGCCCACAAAGTCACACTGGTGTCAGGAAGCGGGACGATAACCACCGAATATTACGGCCATGGAATCGGCATTCAAAATGCTTTTGGCGAAGATGAACGAGTTAACAACAAAAAACGGAAGCGGCAAATAACAGCCTGGCCGCGAAGCTGGAGACTATAAATAACAACCTTACCGCCGAGTTGAAGGAAATGAAGACGGAAAATGGAAACCTCGCTGCGAAGACGGAAACCGCAAACAACAACTTGGCCACGACAATGACCGCAAAGATGGCCGAACTGACAACGGAGAAGAGGGAGGCGAACGAGCTCCCCGGCGCCAAGTTTGAGGAACGATTGCCCGGCGTTAGGGATGACGTCACGAATCTGGGCAAGCGGATGGGTCAAGTAGACGACCGCCTTAATGATTTAGAAGAAAAGGCCGACAACATCGCCAAACCCCTCACCCGCCTGACAGTGGAACACCGACCTTATGTGTGGACGGAGGACGCCAAAGACGCTTTCCAGCACCTGAAGGAAACCCTGTGCAGTGCTCCAATTTTGGGTCTCCCACAACCAGGTGGCGCCTTCATTGTGGACACCGACCCTAGCGACCATTGCATTGGAGATGTCCTATCGCAGATCCAGGACGGCCATGAGCGGGTGATAGCGTACTACAGCAAGACGCTATCCAAGGTAGAGAACCACTGCGTCACCCGACGGGACTTACTGGCGGTAGTAAAGACATTGGAGCACTTCCACAAGTACCTGTATGGTCAGCCATTCCACCTGAGGACTGAGCATTCCGCCCTAACCTGGCTATTGAGCTTTAAGAACCTGGAAGGCCAGACAGCACGTTGGGCCCAGAGGCTGCAGGAGTACGACTTCACCTCGGAACATCGTAGAGGGGAGAGCCACGGTAACGCTGACGCCATGTCCCGAAGACCCTGTCCAGTAGAGTGCGGCCAGTGTACAAGAGTGGAAGAGAAGGAGCGTGCCGCAGCAGTCCGAGTAGTTGTGGCAGTGCCTGCTGAAGGCTGGGATAGCGCAGGCCTGAGGAGGGAGCAGCTGCAGGACGCAGACTTGGGGCCACTCTTAAGGGAAGTGGAGGCAGGGACGAGACCTACCTGGGAGGACATCGCACCGAGGAGCGCCACCTACAAGTCGTACTGGGCCCAATGGGACTCGTTGAAGACCAGAGAGGGCGTGCTCTTCCGGGAATGGGAACCACCCGATGGGAAGACCCAGAGAGAACAGTTGGTACTTCCCCGGAGTAAGGTACCGGAAGTCTTGGAAGAAGTGCACGCTGGTACTTCAGGAGGACACCTGGGAGCGAACCGAACGATTGACAAACTTCGGCAGCGCCAGTAGGCTGAGACTCCGAGCAGATGCTGGTGGTGCACCGGGACCGTATAGCCCGCTACGATGGTGCTGTTCGGGACGACCAGCCTTGAGGAGGGTGCAGTGTGTGGCAGACGGCGAACTCGCGTTGCCGATCGATAATGCGGACTGGCGGTGGTGGCGGGGGGGACGCAAGGGGTGGCACCTCCTCCTACCGCGGGAAGGTGCACGAAGGCTCCAGAATGATTTCCCCCTCCATAATGGAAGAATCGATAGATTTCGGGGCGATCGATACAAGCGAGGCGACGGTTAGTTGAGTGGAGGACGTCGCGGCGTGCGGACGTGTAGTTAGTTGAGTGAGTGACCGTAAGCCGGGTGAACGTGTAGTTGAGTTGAGCGGACGGGTAAAGACGAACTGGCAAGGTTGAATGGTGTAAATTAAATTGTAAATGTGTACATTAAACTGTAATTGGAATAAGGTGGAAATAAAGAACATTTTGGAGTGGTGAAATTGGACTGTTCATTTCACGAGCCAACAAAGTCACACTATTTAAGTGCTTTTTAATGGATTTTAGTGGTTTTAATGGTTTTAGCGTGTGAGTTTCAGCTGTAATCATTTCGTAGTTTAAGCTCAGGCGCTAATGACCTCAGCTGTTTTGCGCCCCTAAACCCCACTACTTCTACTACTACTACTACTAGTACTACTACTACTACTACTACAACTACTACTACAGGGTTAAGGTGCCCTAATGTGGAATACTTTTTATATGTACTTAATGTATTGCCCTTAATTTTGATTTATAAATCTGATAACTGATAAAACAATTCCTAGCTAACTTAGGAATAGAGTATTCAAAACACAAATCAGACAGTCTGTAATGTTAATCGCCCCTCAAAATCCAACCTCTACGGTCCTCGTCCCGAGGGGTGGGCAACAGGAAGTAGGGGACTGACTGATGGGGTGATGTACGGTGGGGACTTGGTGTACCCAAAGACTGCTACGGCTGCCGAGAAGGACCATCAGTAACCCCGAAAACTGGCAGAAGAGGCTCTGGTATTTTTCCCCAGGGACCTACTACGGTAGGTACGGGATTGGCGATCCCGGGGTCCCTAGCCACTCACCCTCATTTCATCCCCTTCACCTCCATCAACTGTGCCACGTTTAGCTACTGCTGGTCAGTAAGCATCATGTTCTTCCTCTTCTAGTTTTTATTATTATTATTAGCACGTAAGGTCTTAGGTTTATAACTCCTGTCTCACCAGCAGGGATCTCTCCTATCTCCGTGGTTCTGTCCCACGGTTTTCAGCGCGGCTTCCGACATGTGTGCTCTCTGGAGGTCTCAAAAGTGAAGGTTGAGCGGACCCTTCGCACTGCCCCTATGTGTAGCCTTAAGTGCGGAGCCCGTCCACACCGTCAAGTAAACCCACGTAGCTCCTTGAGGGCTCGGTCTGTGTTAATCTCCCGACGGCCGTGTTGCCGTTGGGTTAGTATCACGGACCGGACGTGTTACCGCTGACGGAACCCCGGTGTAATCAACCACAAGTCCCCTGAATCCGCGTGTGCCTATTATACGCAGCCCGGCCTAAAGTGGGGAGCCACAGGCGGTTATTCCTGTGGTAGGGGCATAAAGCCGGGGTGTGCGTGGTGAACGGTTTACCCATACGGACAAGCAGTGGATATTGAAGGGTAGCTTTTCTGAGGTACAAATGAGATCGGTCATGGGTGGGGTCCCCATGACGGCACAGACCGTGAAGATTCGGTGTCTTTCTTTCTTTAACCCCCGGATGGCAGGCTGACGCCGACGGTTCCGGATCGGGGTCTATATCATCATGTCTCCGCGCAAAACCTCCTTCATTGACCCTTATTTATTGATGACCTTGGCATGTGATGGCAAAACGTTTAAGGATATTAGCCCATTTTATATAAAGCGAGAAATAGAAAAGATCAGTGGCCCTGTCAAAAACGCTACGCGTCTCCGAGACGGCAACCTACTATTAGAGACCACAACTGCAGAGCAATCTAAAAAAACTGCAAAAGGCGACCTTGTTGGGCTCCTACCCGATCCGGGTAGCCCCACACAAAACTCTTAACACCTGCAGAGGAGTAGTCACCACCTCCAGCTTAGATGGTCTTGCTAATGAAGAGATAGTAAGTTGCCTCTCTGATCAACTTGTTTGTCAGGCGTACCGCTTAACACGGGAAAAAGATGGCAAGCAGTACCCACTAAGTACGGTATTTCTAACTTTTGCTGGGACGAAGTTACCCGAATACATATATTGCGGCTACGAACGTGCTAGCGTCCGCCAGTATGTCCCGAACCCCATGCGCTGTTTACAATGTCAGCGGTTCGGACATACGAAGGTCACATGTACCAATCCTGCTCTTTGTGAGCAATGTGGCCTACCGAAACACGACGATCCTAACTGCAGTCGAACACCTTGTTGCGTGAACTGTGGCGGTAGTCATCCCTCCAGCTCGCGACAGTGCCCTAGATTCATGGACGAAAAAAGCATACAGGAGCTACGTGTAAACGAACGCCTGACTTTTCCAGAGGCACGACGGCGCTTTGAACAACTGAAGCCTGCGACTACTGGATATGCATCAGCAGCTCGCCGTACTACTAATACCACTGTTGCTGTTCAACACGTCCCTGTCGCCCACGCATCCACGCAGACTGACTTTCTAGCCGTTAAACCCACGTCTCAGGCTGTTTGTATATCCACCAGCACAGCCTCCGCTTCAACCGTACAGACTCCAGCCAACAAGCCATCAGCGGGTAACAACCATCCCGTGGTAAATGCGAAAAACCGATCCCGACCACAACATAGATCGCGAAGTCGCTCGCCTTCTATTAGATCCCGGTCTCGTTCTACGAGCCGTAGGAGTTCTGACTCCCGATCTTCAGCGGAGTCACAGGAGGCTAATGATTTTCGAATTGTAGGGCCCAAGTCAGGCAAGGTCAAGAAAAAGGTGAAAACGGCCCATTAAAAGCTCTTTATGGAAATAATCCAGTGGAATGTCAATGGTTTTCGAGCTCGTGCTCAAGACCTACAACATTTAGTTTCTCAACGGTCACCGTCAATAATTTGCCTATAGGAAACCCACTTACATCCCAATCACTCGTTACACCTTCACTCTTTTTCTGCATTTAGAAGCGACTCTCTTGCAGGTATGCGTGCAAGCGGTGGCGTTGCTACCTTAGTGGCGCCTAACATCTCAGCCGCCAACGTTCCTCTCACCACACCATTGCAAGCTGTGGCCGTCCGACTACAGCTGGAGAGCATCAGTTTTACCATCTGTAACATGTACCTGCCGCCGCTCAGTATAATTCCAGAGCGGGAACTTCTAGCGCTATTGGCTCAGCTCCCCTCACCAATACTCCTTGTGGGAGATTTGAATGCCAAGCACACGCTCTGGGGATCAGACACAGATGGCGCCCGTGGATGCCTCCTCGTAGACGTCTCCGATAAGTCTGACCTGCTTCTGCTAAATACTGGTGACCCGACATTCCTATCATCCGCTTATGGTACACATTCCGTAATAGACCTTTCTTTCTGCAGTCCGTCAATAGTACCACTACTTGAGTGGTCAGTACTTTCCGACCTCTTTGGCAGTGATCATTCACTTTTCTAGCCGCCAATGTGTACCTTCTCGACATCCCCGCTGGATTATTTCCAAAGCTAACTGGGGAAAATTCCAATCCCTCATACAGCTCATCGACGATGGTTTCGACACCATTGACGAAATGGTCGAATATTTTACTTGCTCGATCCTGCTCGCAGCAGAATCCAGCATTCCTCGAGGTTCATCCAAACACGTCGTATCCCTGTACCGTGGTGGTGTGAGGAATGCAGTTTGGCTGTCAAAGCACGCAAACGTGCTTTGCGCGTTTTTCAGCGGCACCCGACGGAAGGGAACTTCGTCGCCTTCAAACGTTCTCGCGCTAGGGCACGCTTTATATTGCGCAACGCAAAGCGTAAATCCTGGGAAGCCTATGTGTCTTCGCTTTCCCGGCGCAGCTCTACTTAACAAGTATGGTCAGCTGTGCGGCGGATGTATGGCAAGTATCGCCGGACGGTAATTCCCGGCCTTGCCATCAACGGTTCCATGTGCACCACCGAACAGGACATGGCTGAAGCCCTAGCTGCCATATTTGCTGCTACTAGCCAAACTGCCCACTATGACGCTCTCTTCTTGCCTATTAATGAAAAGGCGGAGCGGGTACCACTGAATTTTAATAGTGACTGCAACGAGCCGTACAATCAACCTTTCACCGCAGCCGAGCTCGCCCATTCTCTGGCGCTAGCAAAGGATTCTTCTCCAGGTCCCGATGACGTACACCGACAGATGCTGCTACATCTTCCATCTGAGGCGCTATGTTTCCTTTTAAACATCTATAACCGCATTTGGCATGAGCGGGTTTTCCCTTCCTCCTGGCGAGAGGGTATCGTCATCCCCATCCCTCGACCCGGAAAGGACCGCACGCTACCATCTAGCTACCGCCCCATTTGCCTAACGAGTGTCATCTGTAAGACGTTGGAGCGAATGATAAACGCTCGGTTAAATTGGCGGCTAGAAAAACATAACCATCTGTCCAACTTGCAATGCGGTTTTCGTCGCCATCGCTCAAGTGTCGATAATCTAACACGCCTTGAGGGGTATATTTCCGATGCGTTTCTACTGAAACAGCACGCCGTGAGCGTGTTCCTCGACCTGGAGAAGGCTTACGACAGCACCTGGCGGTACCGCATACTCCGTGACCTACATGGTTACGGTATGCGTGGTCATCTACCCGAATTCCTATCAACTTTTTAAAACTTCGCCGTTTTCGGGTTCGCATAGGAAACACGATATCACGGGAGCGGATACAGGAGAACGGCGTACCTCAAGGGTCAATTTTGAGTGTCACCCTTTTTTCCGTAGCGATTAACGGCATCCCTAGTGCCGTTCGAAGTGGAATTCCATCATCCCTCTATGTTGACGACTTCGCAGTCTATTATAGGTCTGCGAACATAGATCACATTGAGCGCCAGCAGCAGCTGACCATTACCCAGCTAGCAGCTTGGGCGCTTCAAACTGGCTTCCGTTTTTCAGCTGCGAAGACGCAGTGTATCCACTTTCACCGCCTACGAGGTATTCACCCGCCTCCTGATCTTCATTTGAACGGCACACCCCTGCCATTTGTCTCGCACCTGAAGTTCTTGGGCCTCTACTTGGACCGACAACTCAATTGGGAGCACCACATTCGTCACCTTCGAGCCTCTTGCGATCGTTCTCTTCGGGTGCTGAAGGTATTATCTGGAGCATCATGGGGGGGGGGCGATCGCACGGTAATGTTGAGGCTCTACCGCTCTCTGGTTCGTTCCAAGCTGGTCTATGGCAGTTTTATTTATGGCGGAGCGACCGCCTCTAAACTTCGCCTTTTAGACACCGTACATCATACTGGCATCCGCCGTGCCACAGGAGCTTTACGCACCAGTCGATTCGACTGCCTGTATGCAGACTCAGGCGAACCTCCACTCCATATTCGTCGCTCGCTGTTACTCTGCTCATACGTTTCGAAGTTGGCAAGTTATTCCAATCATGCTTGTTTTAAAACAGTTCTGTGTCCAGATATAGTCCACCGTTATATGCGCCCTGGTTCTCACACACGCCCCGTGGGAATAAGATTTCGGGATCTACTACATTCGCATGGCCTCCGAATGCCTCGCGTGGAGAGGTCGTCCATCTGTCCTTATCCTGCATGGCAGCTCGATCGTGCGCTGTTCGATCTCGCTCTTTCAAGCAACTCTAGACTCGCTACTCCACATTCGGTGTTCCAACAACTTTTTGCCTAACTATTACGCCGTTACCCTATGTTCCGGTCTTTACAAGACGGTTCTCAGTTAGCTAGCACTACGGGTTGCGCGTTCTTCATTAACGGTGGGGCTCATAAATTTCGACTTCTGGACTCCACTTCGGTCTTCTCAGCAGAGCTGTATGCCATCTACTATTTGCTCCTTTTTATTTGCAAGTTAGCCCCTGGCTCTTTTAATGTTTGCACTGACTGTCTAAGTTCTCTTCAGGCCTTGCAACAGCTTACTGCCGCTCACTCCCTTGTTTTAAAAATACAGGCCAAGATCTCGCAAATGCTCGGTCGAGGATACCATTTTGTTTTTACTTGGACCCCAGGCCATGTGGGCATTTCCGGGAACGAGGAATGGACGCGGCTGCTAGGTCCGTTTGCCGTGTGCCCCGGAGTTTAACAACTACGGTGCCATACCAGGATGTGCAACGTATTTTCCGTCGCCAGCTCCTATCTGCTTGGCAGAAATCCTGGACAGCTATAGAAGGCACACAACTCCGGGCTATAAAGGAGAGCGTATAGCCCTGGCCAAATTCCTGTAGGGATAACCAGCGGGCCGAGGTGATACTCACCCGGCTGAGAATTGGGTACACACGAGCGACTCATGGTCATTTGATAAGAGGGGAACCTGCCCCAGTGTGTACTCCATGTGCAGTAAGCCTCACTGTGCAGCAGGAATTACTCGAGTGCCCGCAGTACGCCCGCGTTCGCCAGTTAGGCTTGGTGACTAACTTGCGTGTTTTAGGGGACGACCCAGTGGCCGTGGTTAAGGCACTGCGGTTTGTCGCCCAAATCGGTTTTATTAAACAAGTCTAACTTGCATTTCATATTTCTTAATTTTAGAGATTTTAAATTAGTAGTCTATAGATGGTTTTTATGTCCTTTTAACAGTTGAATCTTTTTAATATATTTCAATTATTTAGCTAATTTTTATAGCTTTTAGGTTTTAGTGTTGACTTCGGGCCCAAATGAGCTTGTTGTCGACGGGCCCTAAAACACCACACACTCAATCACACGTGCGCGTTCGATCTCGCTCTTTCCAGCAACTCTAGACTCGTTACTCCACATTCAGTGTTCCAACAACTTTTAGCCGAACTACTAGGCCGTTACCCTATTTTCCGGTCTTTACGGACGGTTCTCAGGTAGCACTACTTCATTAACGTTGAGGCTCATAAATTTCGACTTCTGGACTCCACTTCGGTCTTCTCAGTAGAGCTGAATGCCATCTACTATTCGCTCCTTTTTATTTGCAAGTTAGCCCCTGGTTCTTTTATTGTTTGCACTGACCCTCCAAGTGCTCTTCAGGCCCTCCAACAGCACACTGCCGCTTACTCCCTTGTTTTAAAAATACAGACACAGATCTCGCAAATGCTCGGTCGAGAATACCATATTGTTTTGACTTGGAACCCAGGCCATGTGGGCATTTCCAGGAACGAGGAGGCGGACGCGGCTGCTAAGTCCGCTTGCCGTTTGTCCCGGAGTTTAAAAACTACGTTGCTATACCAGGATGTGCAACGTTTTTTCAGACGCCAGCTCCTATCAGCTTGGCAGCATCCTCTCTGTAAAATCTTTGTCGACCATTCTGTGAAGCAACTATGTTGGCGAGCAGCGAGTTCTACGATGGCGATACAGTTTGAAGCAATGGTGTTTAGCTCAGGGTAAAGCAATGAGGTTTTCACAGGGTATGCGTGGATTTGTGTGTGAAGGATGGTTTAATGATAATGGAATGCCCTTTTCAAACTGATTTATTAACTGCTTCTTTTTCTCAGAACATCCAACTTGAAGTTCCCGACCAAGGATTACCACTAGATCACTGTTCAGAGAGACTGAAGGTGGAATGCTTATTACTCGATAAACTTAATTCGTTCTTCACGTACATATGAACCGACAATTATCTTCTCTCACCTCTTATGGTCTGTCCTCAACCAAGACAAAAGAAGTGGACCGTCCTAATCGGTCTAACGCCATGGACTCACCGAATGACCACAGATGCGCGTGGGTGCATCACTTTCACTTTCTGAAAGCCCCTTATTTAACCAAAGATTTCCTTTGTGGCTACTTTGCCATGTCATTATGAATGGTACGAATAATACCCTATTCAACAAATCATGTGCTATCCTTTAGAAATCTGCTAAGGACACTGTTTTTTACGTTTCTGTTGTTAAAACAACTTACTCACCCAAACTGCTATTCGACTCAACTGCCCTTGCACGTGTTGTAACAAAGAACCAACATTTCTTTGAAATCCATCATGATTCTTTATACATTGCAATCCTTTATTTTCTGTATCAGCTGAGAAGTCTAGTGTAAATAATTCTGCTATTACCTCCAGCATTAGTTCAATGGGCATATTTATAAGAGTTTTGCTATCTAAACTCTTTTAGCCACATACGAAGTGGCTGTTTTAGACACTTGCCCTCTCCTAAAATTTATGACCTTCGTTTTTCGTGTATTTATGTCTAAACCATTTCTTCTTGATTATAAACGCTCCCTTGAAAATTAAGGATATCATTCCGAAACTCTCCCCTTGGAAAGACGAATTGTAGTGCTGTAAATGCACTTCTCACATTCTATAGAGTGCAGTTTGGTACTGAGTTGTGAAAATAGATGTTACTTCCATTAAAAGTATCATTGCACGGTTTTTAATGTGTTTGCTATTTGTCTAATAAAACTCAGCAATAACTTAGCCATTAGACAAAACATGTAGATTACTTCCTTCCTTTGCCAGATAAACTAAAATATATTGATTACAAATTCAACCTCATAGTGAGCTCTCGGCCAATGTAAAGTATCGCGCGTTTTACCTCTCAGTTTCAAGAGCAGGTAGAAGTTGGTTCTGTTAAAATCATAGTTGCATATATTTCCTGTTGTCTTGGATATGCTCCAATTGCGTACGAGAAAGACAGAATTAGAACACGCTCTTTCAAGTTCACGACTATCATGCACCGGGACCGGATGGAATCCACTTTCAAATGTTACATCTCTCACCTGAAGGTTAATTAATCCTGCTTCAGGTCTATAACCTTGCTGGTTTGAAGGCACTTTTCTTGGTAAGTGGCGAGAAGCCGCAATTATACCTATTTTGAAATCTGGAATGGACCGTGGTCTCCCTTCTAACTAATAAATGCTCATCCTAAAGTTTGGAAGCTGGTCTGTCAAGAAATCTTTTTATCACTTTCAAAGATCCACTTATATATAGCATCACAGGAATTATAACTGCTGTGCCATTTCTTCTGCCAGCAATTGAAAGGGCGGTCTGTCCAATAAGGTATGTGTGAACACACAACTTGAACATCTACTCTGTTTCCTGTAAGTTCCAAAAGTTATGATACTCCCCCCCGGGGGGGGGGCTACTGCGGTAGGCACGGGAATTGGCGATCCCGGGTTCCCGAGTCAAACTGGCACCCTCCATGTGGGTTCCTTTTAGTGGTGAGGGGTCAGACAAAACACCCACCAGAATGTAGGCCGTGCGTGGAGACCCACGTCAGTGAAAAAGTTTGTCCTGGTGGTTGAGGGATGCGCATTTGAACCGCGTTCTTCTGAATTCGGGGAGGCTGCACATTTCCAATACACTACTTAGGTTTCTGCTTCACCTAAACAGGAGGTTTAGGGACTAACCCACCCCTAATCAATCGGCCAGGACTATTTATTGTACCGAACTCCAGGGTGAGCGGGACAGCGAGCTCGCTATATCTCCTGTGTAGCCTTGTCACCCGTCACCGTGCTTCATTTTAGGTATATCTAGGCACTCCTATTTTATTTGTTTTATCTGTTTTAGCGCCTTTTGTGATTTCAGTGTTTAAGGAATTTTTAGTCTATTGTGACGCAGACGGCGAACTCGCGTTGCCGATCGATAATGCGGACTGGCTGTGGCGGCGGGGGGGACGCAAGGGGTGGCACCTTCTCCTACCGCGCGAATGTGCACGAAGGCTCCAGAATGATTTCCCCCTCCATAATGGATGAATCGAGAGGTTTCGGGGCGATCGATACAAGCGAGGCGACGGATAGTTGAGTGGAGGAAGTCGCGGCGTGCGGACGTGTAGTAAGTTGAGTGAGTGACCGTGAGCGTGGTGGACGTGTAGTTGAGTTGAGCGGACGGGTAAAGACGAACTGGCAAGGTTGAATGGTGTAAATTAAATTGTAATTGTGTACATTAAACTGTAATTGGAATAAGGTGGAAATAAAGAACATTTTTGAGTGGTGAAATTGGACTTTTCATTTCACGAGCCCACAAAGTCACACTGGTGTCAGGAAGCGGGACGATAACCACCGAATATTACGGCCATGGAATAGGCATTGAAAATGCTTTTGGCGAAGATGAACGAGTTAACAACAAAAAACGGAAGCGGCAAATAACAGCCTGGCCGCGAAGCTGGGGACTATAAATAACAACCTTACCGCCGAGTTGAAGGAAATGAAGACGGAAAATGGAAACCTCGCTGCGAAGACGGAAACGGCAAAAAACCACTTGGCCACGACAATGACCGCAAAGATGGCTGAACTGACAACGGAGAAGAGGGAGGCGAGCGAGGTCCTCGGCGCCAAGTTTGAGGAACGGTTGCCCGGCGTTAGGGATGACGTCACGAATCTGGGCAAGCGGATGGGTCAAGTGGACGACCGCCTTAATGATTTAGAGGAAAAGGCCGACATCGCCAAACCCCTCACCCGCCTGACAGAGGAACACCAACCTTATGTGTGGACGCAGGACGCCAAAGACGCTTTCCAGCACATGAAGGAAACCCTGAGCAGTGCTCCAATTTTGGGTCTCCCACAACCAGGTGGCGTCTTCATTGCGGACACCGACGCTAGCGACCATTGCATTGTCCTATCGCAGATCCAGGACGGCCATGAGCGGGTGATAGCGTACTACAGCAAGACGCTATCCAAGGGAGAGAACTACTGTGTCACCCGACGGGAGTTACTGGCGGTAGTAAAGACATTGGAGCACTTCCACAAGTACCTGTATGGTCAGCCATTCCACCTGAGGACTGAGCATTCCGCCCTAACCTGGCTATTGAGCTTTAAGAACCTGGAAGGCCAGACAGCACGTTGGGCCCAGAGGCTGCAGGAGTACGACTTCACCTCGGAACATCGTAGAGGGGAGAGCCACGGTAACGCTGACGCCATGTCCCGAAGACCCTGTCCAGAAGAGTGCGGCCAGTGTACAAGAGTGGAAGAGAAGGAGCGTGCCGCAGCAGTCCGAGTAGTTGTGGCAGTGCCTGCTGAAGGCTGGGATAGCGCAGGCCTGAGGAGGGAGCAGCTGGCGGACGCAGACTTGGGGCCACTCTTAAGGGAAGTGGAGGCAGGGACGAGACCTACCTGGGAGGACATCGCACCGAGGAGCGCCACCTACAAGTCGTACTGGGCCCAATGGGACTCGTTGAAGACCAGAGAAGGCGTGCTCTTCCGGGTATGGGAACCACCCGATGGGAAGACGCAGAGAGAACAGTTGGTACTTCCCCGGAGTAAGGTACCGGAAGTCTTGGAAGAAGTGCACGCTGGTACTTCAGGAGGACACCTGGGAGCGAACAGAACGATTGACAAACTTCGGCAGCGCCAGTAGGCTGAGACTCCGAGCAGATACTGGTGGTGCACCTGGACCGTATAGCCCGCTACGATGGTGCTGTTCGGGACAACCAGCCTTGAGGAGGGCGCAGTGTGACGCAGACGGCGAACTCGCGTTGCCGATCGATAATGCGGACTGGCGGTGGTGGCGGTGGGGACGCAAGGGGTGGCACCTCCTACCGCGGGAAGGTGCACGAAGGCTCCAGAATGATTTCCCCCTCCATAATGGAAGAATCGATAGGTTTCGGGGCGATCGATACAAGCGAGGCGACGGTTAGTTGAGTGGAGGACGTCGCGGCGTGCGGACGTGTAGTTAGTTGAGTGAGTGACCGTAAGCCGGGTGGACGTGTAGTTGAGTTGAGCGGACGGGAAAAGACGAACTGGCAAGGTTGAATGGTGTAAATTAAATTGTAAATGTGTACATTAAACTGTAATTGGAATAAGGTGGAAATAAAGAACATTTTTGAGTGGTGAAATTGGACTTTTCTTTTCACGAGCCAACAAAGTCACACAATTGAAGTGCTTTTTAATGGATTTTAGTGGTTTTAATGGTTTTAGCGTGTGAGTTTCAGCTGTAATCATTTCGTAGTTTAAGCTCAGGCGCTAATGACCTCAGCTGTTTTGCGCCCCTAAACCCCACTACTACTACTACTACTACTACTACTACTACTACTACTACTACTACTACTACTACTACTACTACTACTACTACTACTACTACTACTACTACTACTATTACTACTACTACTACTACTACTAGTACTACTACAACTACTACTACAGGGTTAAGGTGCCCTAATGTGGAATACTTTTTATATGTACTTAATCTATTGCCCTTAATTTTGATTTATAAATCTGATAACTGATAAAACAATTCCTAGCTAACTTAGGAATATAGTATTCAAAACACAAATCAGACAGTCTGTAATGTTAATCGCCCCTCAAAATCCAACCTCTGCCGTCCTCGTCCCGAGGGGTGGGCAACAGGAAGTAGGGGACTGACTGATGGGGTGATGTACGGTGGGGACTTGGTGTACCCAACGACTGCTATGGCTGCCGAGAAGGCCCATCAGTAACCCCGAAAACTGGCAGAAGAGGCTCTGGTATTTTTCCCCAGGGACCTACTACGGTAGGTACGGGATTGGCGATCCCGGGGTCCCTAGCCACTCACCCTCATTTCATCCCCTTCACCTCCATCAACTGTGCCACGTTTAGCTACTGCTGGTCAGTAAGCATAATGTTCTTCCTCTTCTAGTTTTTATTATTATTATTAGCACGTAAGGTCTTTGGTTTATAACTCCTGTCTCACCAGCAGGGATCTCTCCTATGTCTGTGGTTCTGTCCCACCGTTTTCAGTGCGGCTTCCGACATGTGTGCTCTCCGGAGGTCTCAAAAGTGAAGGTTGAGCGGACCCTTCGCACTGCCCCTAGGTGTAGCCTTAGGTTCGGAGCCCGTCCACACCGTCAAGTACACCCACGTAGCTCCTTGAGGACCCGGTATGTGTTAATCTCCCGACGGCCGTGTTGCCGTTGGGTTAGTATCACGGACCGGACGTGTTACCGCTGACGGAACCCCGGTGTAATCAACCACAAGTCCCCTGAATCCGCGTGTGCCTATTATACGCAGCGCGGCCTAAAGTGGGAAGCCACAGGCGGTTATACCTGTGGTAGGGGCATAAAGCCGGGGTGTGCGTGGTGAACGGTTTACCCATACGGACAAGCAGTGGATATTGAAGGGTAGCTTTTCTGAGGTACAAATGAGATCGGTCATGGGTGGGTCCCCATGACGGCACAGACCGTGAAGATTCGGTGTCTTTCTTTCTTTAACCCCCGGATGGCAGGCTGACGCCGACGGTTCCGGATCGGGGTCTATATCATCATGTCTCTGCGCAAAACCTCCTTCATTGACCCTTATTTATTGATGACCTTGGCATGTGATGGCAAAATGTATAAGGATATTAGCCCATTTTATATAAAGCGAGAAATAGATAAGATCAGTGGCCCTGTCAAAAACGCTACGCGTCTCCGAGACGGCAACCTACTATTAGAGACCACAACTGCAGAGCAATCTAAAAAACTGCAAAAGGCGACTTTGTTGGGCTCCTACCCGATCCGGGTAGCCCCACACAAAACTCTTAACACCTGCAGAGGTGTAGTCACCACCTCCAGCTTAGATGGTCTTGCTAATGAAGAGATAGTAAGTTGCCTCTCTGATCAACTTGTTTGTCAGGCGTACCGCTTAACACGGAAACAAGATGGCAAGGAGTACCCACTACGTACGGTATTTCTAACTTTTGCTGGGACGAAGTTACCCGAATACATATATTGCGGCTACGAACGTGCTAGCGTCCGCCAGTATGTCCCGAACCCCATGCGCTGTTTCCAATGTCAGCGGTTCGGACATACGAAGGTCACATGTACCAATCCTGCTCTTTGTGAGCAATGTGGCCTACCGAAACACGACGATCCTAACTGCAGTCGAACACCTTGTTGCGTGAAATGTGGCGGTAGTCATCCCTCCAGCTCGCGACAGTGCCCTAGATTCATGGACGAAAAAAGCATACAGGAGCTACGTGTAAAGGAACGCCTGACTTTTCCAGAGGCACGACGGCGCTTTGAACAACTGAAGCCTGCGACTACTGGATATGCATCAGCAGCTCGCCGTACTACTAATACCACTGTTGCTGTTCAACACGTCCCTGTCGCCCACGCATCCACGCAGACTGACTTTCTAGCCGTTAAACCCACGTCTCAGGCTGTTTGTATATCCACCAGCACAGCCTCCGCTTCAACCGTACAGACTCCAGCCACCAAGCCATCAGCGGGTAACAACCATCCCGTGGTAAATGCGAAAAACCGATCCCGACCACAACATAGATCGCGAAGTCGCTCGCCTTCTATTAGATCCCGGTCTCGTTCTACGAGCAGTAGAAGTTCTGACACCCGATCTTCAGCGGAGTCACAGGAGGCTAACGATTTTCGAATCGTAGGGCCCAAGTCAGGCAAGGTCAAGAAAAAGGTGAAAGCGGCCCATTAAAAACTCTATGGAAATAATCCAGTGGAATGTCAATGGTTTTCGAGCTCGTGCTCAAGACCTACAACATTTAGTTTCTCAACGGTCACCGTCAATAATTTGCCTATAGGAAACCCACTTACATCCCAATCACTCGTTACACCTTCACTCTTTTTCTGCATTTAGAAGCGACTCTCTTGCAGGTATGCGTGCAAGCGGTGGCGTTGCTAACTTAGTGGCGCCTAACATCTCAGCCATCAACGTTCCTTTCACCACAGCATTGCAAGCTGTTACCGTCCGACTACAGTTGGAGAGCATCAGTTTTACCATCTGTAACATGTACCTGCCGCCGCTCAGTATAGTTCCAGAGCGGGATCTTCTAGCGCTATTGGCTCAGCTCCCCTCACCACTACTCCTTGTGGGAGAATTGAATGCCAAGCACACGCTCTGGGGATCAGACACAGATGGCAACCGTGGATGCCTCCTCGTAGACGTCTCCGATAAGTCTGACCTGCTTCTGCTAAATACTGGTGATCCGAAATTCCTATCATCCGCTTATGGTACACATTCCGTACTAGACCTTTCTTTCTGCAGTCCGTCATTAGTACCACTACTTGAGTGGTCAGTACTTTCCGACCTCTTTGGCAGTGATCATTACCCCATTAACATTCATTTTTCTGGCCGCCAATGTGTACCTTCTCGACATCCCCGCTGGATTATTTCCAAAGCTAACTGGGGAAAATTCCAATCCCTCATGCAGGTCATCGACGATGGTTTCGACACCATTGCTCGATCCTGCTCGCAGCAGAATCCAGCATTCCTCGAGGTTCACCCACACCACGTCGTATCCCTGTACCGTGGTGGTCCGAGGAATGCAGTTTGGCTGTCAAAGCACGCAAACGTGCTTTGCGCGTTTTTCAGCGGCACCCGACGGAAGGGAACTTCGTCGCCTTCAAACGTTCTCGCGCTAGGGCACGCTTTATATTGCGCAACGCAAAGCGTAAATCCTGGGATGCCTATGTGTCTTCGCTTTCCCGGCGCAGCTCTAACCAACAAGTATGGTCAGCTGTTCGGCGAATGTATGGCAAGTATCGCCGGACGGTAATTCCCGGCCCTGCCATCAACGGTTCCATGTGCACCACCGAGGAGAACATAGCTGAAGCCCTAGCTAGCACATTTGCTGCTACTAGCCAAACTGCCCACTATGATGCTCTCTTCCTGCCTATTAAGGAAAAGGCGGAGCGGGTACCACTGAATTTTAATAGTGACTGCACCGAGCCGTACAATCAACCTTTCACCGCAGCCGAGCTCGCCCATTCTCTTGCGTTAGCAAAGGATTCTTCTCCAGGTCCCGATGACGTACACCGACAGATGCTGCTACATCTTCCATCTGAGGCGCTATGTTTCCTTTTAAACATCTATAACCGCATTTGGCATGAGCGGGTTTTCCCTTCCTCCTGGCGAGAGGGTATCGTCATCCCCATCCCTGGACCCGGAAAGCACGGCACGCTACCATCTAGCTACCGCCCCATTTGCCTAACGAGTGTCATCTGTAAGACGTTGGAGCGAATGATAAACGCTCGGTTAAATTGGTGGCTAGAAAAACATAACCATCTGTCCAACTTGCAATGCGGTTTTCGTCGCCATCGCTCAAGTGTCGATAATCTAACACGCCTTGAGGGGTATATTTCCGATGCGTTTCTACAGAAACAGCACGCCGTGGGCGTGTTCCTCGACCTGGAGAAGGCTTATGACACCACCTGGCGGTACGGCATACTCCGTGACCTACATGGTTACGGTATGCGTGGTCATCTACCCGAATTCCTATGCAACTTTTTAAAACTTCGCCGTTTTCGGGTTCGCATAGGAAACACGATATCACGGGAGCGGATACAGGAGAACGGCGTACCTCAAGGGTCAATTTTGAGCGTCACCCTTTTTTCCGTAGCGATTAACGGCATCCCTAGTGCCGTTCGAAGTGGAATTCCATCATCCCTCTATGCTGACGACTTCGCAGTCTATTATAGGTCTGCCAACATAGATCACAATGAGCGCCAACTGCAGCTGACCATTACCCAGCTAGCAGCTTGGGCGCTTCAAACCAGCTTCCGTTTTTCAGCTGCGAAGACACAGTGTAACCACTTTCACCGCCTACGAGGTATTCAGCCGCCTCCTGATCTTCAGTTGAACGGCACACCCCTGCCATTTGTCTTGCACCTGAAGATCTTGGGCCTCTACTTGGACCGACAACTCAATTGGGAGCACCACATTCGTCACCTTCGAGCCTCTTGCGATCGTTCTCTTCGGTTGCTGAAGGTATTATCTGGAGCATCATGGGGGGGGGGGCAATCGCACGGTAATGTTGAGGCTCTACCGCTCTCTTGTTCGGTCCAACCTGGACTATGGCAATTTTATTTATGGCGCAGCGACCACCTCTAAACTTCGCTTTTTAGACACCGTGCATCATACTGGCATCCGCCTTGCCACAGGAGCTTTCCGCACCAGTCGAGTCGACTTCCTGTATGCAGACTCAGGCGACCCTCCACTCCATATTCGTCGCTCGCTGTTACTCTGCTCATACGTTTCGAAGTTGGCAAGTTATCCCAATCATCCTTGTTTTAAACCAGTTCTGTGTCCAGATTTAGTCCACCGTTATATGCGCCCTGGTTCTCACACACGTCTCGTGGGAATAAGATTTCGGGATCTACTACATTCGCATGGCCTCCGAATGCCTCGCGTGGAGAGGTCGTCCATCTGTCCTTATCCTGCATGGCAGCTCGATCGTGCGCTGTTCGATCTCGCTCTTTCAAGCAACTCTAGACTCGCTACTCCACATTCGGTGTTCCAACAACTTTTTGCCTAACTATTACGACGTTACCCTATGTTCCGGTCTTTACAGACGGTTCTCAGATAACGCTACGGGTTGCGCGTTCTTCGTTAACGGTGAGGCTCACAAATTTCGACTTCTGGACTCAACTTCGGTCTTCTCAGCAGAGCTGTATGCCATCTACTATTCGCTCCTTTTTATTTGCAAGTTAGCCCCTGGCTCTTTTATTGTTTGCACCGACTCTCTCAGTGCTCTTCAGGCCTTGAAACAGCACACTGCCGCTCACTCTCTTGTTTTAAAAATACAGGCCCAGATCTCGCAAATGCTCGGTCGAGGATACCATTTTGTTTTTACTTGGACCCCTGGGCATATGGGCATTTCCGGGAACGAGGAGGCGGACGCGGCTGCTAAGTCTGCTTGCCGTTTGCCCCGGAGTTTAACCACTACGGTGCCGTACCAGGATGTGCAACGTTTTTTCCGTCGCCAGCTTCTATCTGCTTGGCAGCAATCCTGGACCGCTTTAGAAGGCACACAACTTCGGGCTATAAAGGAGAGCGTAGAACCCTGGCTAACTTCCTGCATGGATAACTGGCGGGCCGAGGTGATACTCACCCGGCTCAGAATTGGGCACACACGAGCAACTCATGGCCATCTCCTAAGAGGGGAACCGGCCCCTGTGTGTGCTCCATGTGCAGTACGCCTCACTGTGCGGCATGTACTGCTGGATTGCCCGCAGTACACACGCGTTCGCCAGTCTTTGGGCCTAAGGGCTAACTTGCTCAATGTTTTAGGGGACGATCCAGTGGCCGTGGATAAGGCACTGCGGTTTGTGGCGAAAATTGGTTTTAATAAACAAGTCTGACTTGAATTTTATATTTATTAATTTCAGTGCTTTTAATTACTGGGACTGGGATGAGTTTTTATGTGCTTTTAAACGTTGAGTGTTTTTATTTTATTTTATTTTAACTTTTTAACTAATTTTGGGTAGCTTTTAGGTTTTAAAGTTGACTTAGGGCCCAAATGACCTTGTTGTCGACGGGCCCTAAAACAATACACACTCACTCACACTCTATTAAACCAAAGCCACCGGGATTTCGTTTCCGGGAGCTCCTTAGACATCTGGATACTGAAATCCCCCAGGGGCCTACTTCGGTAGGTACGGGTTTGGCGAACCCGGGGTCCCGAGCCAACAGTCTCCCTCGAGTGGGCTCCTCTTCGTGGTTGAGGGAGACGGTCAACAGGCCCACCCACGTGTAGGCCGTGCGTGGAGACCCGTGTCGGTGGAAAGGTTTGTCCTGGTGGTTGAGGGATGCGTATCTGAGCTCGTAACAGTATTTTTCTGAATTCGGGGAGGGTGCGCATTTCTAATACACTACTTTGGCTTCTGCTTCGCCTAAACGGGAGGTTAGGGACTAACCCACCCCTAATCAATCGGCCAGGACTAGGTATTGTACCGACCTCCAGGGTGAGTGGGACGGCGAGCTCGCTATATCCCCTGTGTAGCCCTGTCATCCCAGTGGGATGACCCCTTGTTGGACTCCGTGGTGGGTGGGGAGCACTGGGGGATGAAATTTAGACCAACATTTATGGTTAACATACACCCCCCAAAAAACATTAAACGTGGAAAGGATTTATTTGAAAACAGTGTTAAGCAAGTAGTTGAGTGTGGTCCTCGCTACTTAGTTATTAAACGAACGGAGGAAGGTAGAACTTTTTCTACGGTTAATCCGTTTATTATACAGAAAGGTCTTGACAAAATAGCTGGTGCTGTTAAATCATGTACAAAATCTAGAAATGGCACGCTGCTGGTGGAAGCAACTACAGCATCCCAGGCAGCAAAGATACTGAAAGCCAACATGCTGGGCAGTTATCCAGTCAAAGTGGAGATGCATAGGACCCTGAATTCCTCGCGCGGTGTTGTAAACACTAGCGCGTTGGATGGAATGTCCAACGAGGATATTCAGGAGAACCTCCAGGAACAAGGCGTAACTGCAGTATATCGTGTCTAAAGGAGAGAACGAGGGGATATGGTTCCTACTCGTACCGTGTTCCTGACCTTTGATCGGGTAGATCTCCCTCAAAGGATCAGGGCAGGATATGAAGTGATTGAGGTTAGACCGTACATACCTAACCCTCTGAGATGCTACCAATGTCAGCGGTTCGGTCACACTAGTGCATTCTGTAAAGGTGCACCTACATGTGTCAGCTGTGGAGCCGGCATGCATGAAAATGCATGTACATCACCTCCGGAATGCGTAAATTGTAGCGGTGAACATCCATCAAGTTCACGAGAATGCCCCCGTTATATTGAAGAGCGAGCTATTCAGGAGATCCGGGTTAAAGAAAAGGTATCCTTTTCGGAAGCCCGGAAACTTCTATGTATTCTCAAGCCCTCTTCAACCACCTCCCGTACCTATAGGTCTGTGGCGGCTACTCCGTCACCGAAACGGGAGGCTGGTACCCAAACATCTGATATAAACGGGGCAACAATATCCGAGAAAGTTCTAGTGCCTAGATCGCAACCAAGAGCATCAGTAACAACATCTAAAACTCCGAGAACACAGACTACTGAAAATAACAAGTCAGTGAAGTCGCCTGAGAAAGCATCCACTTCTAACAACAGGACGAAATTGCCCATTGTATACCAAGCACCAGAGATCAAGTTCAAGACGCAGTATGATAGAACTGCCTTCCTGAAAGAAAGCACAAAGTCTGCTCCAGAAAAGTCCAAGAAACGTAGCCCTAGAGCGTCTCCGGGATCATCGTCGGAGTCATCTTCTGGGGAGGACCACGACCGGCGACCGTCATCTACGTCGGTCGGAATTTCCAATCGCTTCGAGCCCCTCGAATCGAAAGTTGTAGAAGGAAAACCGTCCTCTTCCATAGAGGATATGGAGCAGGAAACAGCTGACCACGCTGCTACATCTGCAGCAAAGAAGAGGCAGGATAAACCTGCCGAAACTAGCCCTACACCAAAGAAAAAGGGCAAATTGATTCGGCCACCCATGAAGTCGTCTTAATGTAGACTACCTTTACATCTTATATTCCATAGGTCCAATGGCTATCCTACAATGGAACATACGAGGATTAAGAGCGCATCGACCAGAATTGGAACTTTTGCTCAGTAAGCATCACCCCTTAGTGGTATGCTTACAAGAGACTAAGCTACGACCACAAGACAACTTTAAAATCAGACGCTACACACCACTGAGGTGTGATGTTGAAACAGAAGAGGGCATTCCTGCACATGGGGGTACTATGATGCTCCTCAGGGATGACATATTTGTAGATCCGTTACAGCTACAGTCTGATTTACAATCTGTAGCTGTAAGGATTAAGCTGCCATCAATAGAATTTTGCATTTGCACTGTATATCTCCCGCCATCAGATGACCTCTCGTTAGTTGACCTTGAAGATCTGGTTTCCCAACTTTCAACACCATTTCTAATAGTTGGAGACTTTAATGCCCATCACCCACTTTGGGGCTCAAATCGGGCATGTTCGAGAGGCAACCTCATTGCAAAATTCCTGGAGAGCAATAACTTGGTTCTCCTGAACACCGGAGAGCCCACATTCCTCTCAGACGCGTTTAACACCTATTCGCACATCGATTTGGCAGAGTGTTCATCCCAGTTAGCTGTTTCATTACAGTGGAATGTCATCTCTGATTTACATTCCAGCGACCACTTTCCATGTCTTCTTAGTCTCTTAGCACAAGATGTGTCTCCCTCACGTATCCCTAGATGGCGCTTTGATCGTGCCAACTGGAATCTTTACACCCAGTTGGCTGTCTTTGAATACAACGAGCACGATTCTGTGAATGATTTAGTCGATCATCTCACAGAGAAAATTCTTTCCGCTGCAGAACAGTCTATTCCACGTTCGGCTACCCAACTCGGTCGATTTCCTGTCCCATGGTGGACCAACGACTGCCGGAATGCTATTCGTGCTCGTAGACGTGCTCTAAGGGTATTCCAACGACACCCTACGCTAAGTAATCTAATTGAGTATAAGAAAGCGCGTGCAAAATCTAGGCAAATAATTAAGGATAGCAAAAAGACCTCATGGAACAAATTTGTATCATCTTTTAACAGATGTACACCCTCATCTGTTGTATGGGATAAATTAAGGCGTGTGGCCGGAAAATCAACCCACCTGCCAATCGCTGGTCTGAAAACAACTGCAGGAGTTGTTGTTGATCCGTTTGTTGTGGCTAACACCTTCGGCTGTGCTTTCGCTCAGGTGTCTAGCTCATGCAATTATGCTCCTGAGTTTATCTCAATTAAGACTCAGGTAGAATCTCAAGGTTTCGTGTTTAGTTCCAGAAACCTTGAAGACTATAACCGCCTCTTCAACTTGGCAGAGCTAGAACACGCTCTTTCGTCATCGCGACTGACAGCACCAGGACCGGATGGAATCCACGTTCAAATGTTACAACATCTCTCACCTGAAGGTAAGGCATTCCTGCTCGAGGTGTATAACCGTGTTTGGGTTGATGCCACGTTTCCTGAAAAGTGGCGAGAAGCTACCATTGTACCTATCTTGAAAGCTGGCAAGGACCGTCACCTCCCTTCTAGCTACCGCCCTATTTCCCTCACCAGTTGCGTATGCAAGGTGATGGAACGCATGATAAATGGGCGGTTGGTATGGTGGCTGGAAACGCACAACCTACTGAATAACATCCAGTGCGGTTTCCGACGACGCCGTTCAACAGTGGACCATCTTGTGTCCATGTCGACACAGATTATGAACGGATTTCTTAAGAACTGTCAAACAGTCGGAATATTTTTTGACCTCGAAAAGGCTTATGATACGTGTTGGCGGGCAGGGTTGCTACGTACTCTGCACACCTGGAATATACGTGGACGCCTACCACTCTTCCTTCAGGAATTCCTGAAAGACCGCGTATTCCGAGTAAGGGTTGGCTCGGTTTTTTCGAACCTTTTTGTTCAAGAGAACGGTGTACCACAGGGATCGGTATTAAGTGTTACGTTGTTTGCTATTGCGATTAATTCTATCTCGAAATGTGTACCTCCAGGTGTCTCGTCATGCCTATTTGTAGACGACTTTGCCGTCTACTGTACATCTCAGCGCACTCCGTTTTTAGAGCGCCGTCTTCAGACCACCTTGGACAACCTTAAGAGTTGGAGTTTAAAAAACGGCTTCCGATTTTCCGCTGAGAAAACCATCTGTGTAAACTTCTGGCGTCAGCAGAGTCGACTACCTCCAAGGCTCCGGCTAGGCGCTGATCTACTACCTTTTGCAGATGAGACGAGGTTCCTTGGATTGATATTTGATAGAAAACTTAGTTGGTCGTCGCATATAGCACAACTGAAGGCACGATGTGACCGATCTTTGAATATCTTGCGGGTACTAAGTGGAAAATCGTGGGGAGCGGATCGTGCAGTGTTATTGCGACTTTATCGGGCACTCATCCGTTCCAAATTAGACTATGGTAGTATCGTTTATGGCTTAGCACGACCATCTGTGCTGAAGAGATTAGACACAGTCCATAACTGTGGCATACGTATAGCTGTTGGGGCATTTCCAACGAGCCGAGTTATAAGCCTGTATGCTGAGTCTGCAGAACCTCCTCTGCAGTACAGGCGCAACATGTTATCCCCCCAGGAGCCTACTTCGGTAGGTACGGGTTTGGCGAACCCGGGGTCCCGAGCCAACAGTCTCCCTCGAGTGGGCTCCTCTTCGTGGTTGAGGGAGACGGTCAACAGGCCCACCCACGTGTAGGCCGTGCGTGGAGACCCGTGTCGGTGGAAAGGTTTGTCCTGGTGGTTGAGGGATGCGTATCTGAGCTCGTAACAGTTTTTTCTGAATTCGGGGAGGGTGCGCATTTCTAATACACTACTTTGGCTTCTGCTTCTCCTAAACGGGAGGTTAGGGACTAACCCACCCCTAATCAATCGGCCAGGACTAGGTATTGTACCGACCTCCAGGGTGAGTGGGACGGCGAGCTCGCTATATCCCCTGTGTAGCCCTGTCATCCCAGTGGGATGACCCCTTGTTGGACTCCGTGGTGGGTGGGGAGCACTGGGGGATGAAATTTAGACCAACATTTATGGCTAAACTACACCCCCCAAAACACAATAAACGTGGAAAAGATTTATTTGAAAACAGTGATAAACAAGTAGTTGAGTGTGGTCCTCGCTACTTAGTTATTAAACGAACGGAGGAAGGTAGAACGTTTTCTACGGTTAATCCGTTTATTATACAGAAAGGTCTTGACAAAATAGCTGGTGCTGTTAAATCATGTACAAAATCCAGAAATGGCACGCTGCTGGTGGAAGCAACTACAGCATCCCAAGCTGCAAAGATACTGAAAGCCAACATGCTGGGCAGTTATCCAGTCAAAGTGGAGATGCATAGGACCCTGAATACCTCGCGCGGTGTTGTAAACACTAGCGCATTGGATGGAATGTCCAACGAGGATATTCAGGAGAACCTCCAGGAACAAGGCGTAACTGCAGTCTATCGTGTCCAAAGGAGAGAACGAGGGGATATGGTTCCCACTCGTACCCTGTTCCTGACCTTTGATCGGGTAGATCTCCCTCAAAGAATCAGGGCAGGATATGAAGTGATTGAGGTTAGACCATACATTCCTAACCCTCTGAGATGCTACCAATGTCAGCGGTTCGGTCACACTAGTGCATTCTGTAAAGGCGCACCTACATGTGTCAGCTGCGGAGCCGGCATGCATGAAAATGCATGTACATCACCTCCACCATGCGTAAATTGTAGCGGTGAACATCCATCAAGTTCACGAGAATGTCCCCGTTATATTGAAGAGCGAGCTATTCAGGAGATCCGTGTTAAGGAAAAGGTTTCCTTTTCGGAAGCCCGGAAACTTCTATGTATCCTCAAGCCCTCTTCAACCACCTCACGTACCTATAGCTCTGTGGCGGCTACTCCGTCACCGAAACGGGAGGCTGGTACCAAAACATCTGATATAAATGGGACAACAATATCCGAGAAAGTTCTCGTGCCTAGATCGCAACCAAGAGCATCAGTAACACCATCTAAAACTCCGAGAACACAGACTACTGAAAATAACAAGTCAGTGAAGTCGCCTGACAAAGCATCCACGTCTAACAACAGGACGAAATTGCCCATTGTATACCAAGCACCAGAGATCAAGTTCAAGACGCAGTATGATAGAACTGCCTTCCTGAAAGAAAGCACAAAGTCTGCTCCAGAAAGGTCCAAGAAACGTAGCCCTAGAGCGTCTCCGAGATCATCGTCGGAGTCATCTTCTGGGGAGGACTACGACCGGCGACCGTCATCTACGTCGGTCGGAATTTCCAATCGCTTCGAGCCCCTCGAATCGAAGGTTGTAGAAGGAAAACCGTCCTCTTCCATAGAGGATATGGAGCATGAAACAGCTGACCACGCTGCTACATCTGCAGCAAAGAAGAGGCAGGATAAACCTGCCGAAACTAGCCCTACACCAAAGAAAAAGGGCAAATTGATTCGGCCACCCATGAAGTCGTCTTAATGTAGACTACCTTTACATCTTATATTCCATAGTTCCAATGGCTATCCTACAATGGAACATACGAGGATTAAGAGCGCATCGACCAGAATTGGAACTTTTGCTCAGTAAGCATCACCCCTTAGTGGTATGCTTACAAGAGACTAAGCTACGACCACAAGACAACTTTAAAATCAGACGCTACACACCACTGAGGTGTGATGTTGAAACAGAAGAGGGCATTCCTGCACATGGGGGTACTATGATGCTCCTCAGGGATGACATATTTGTAGATCCGTTACAGCTACAGTCTGATTTACAATCTGTAGCTGTAAGGATTAAGCTGCCATCAATAGAATTTTGCATTTGCACTGTATATCTCCCGCCATCAGATGACCTCTCGTTAGTTGACCTTGAAGATCTGGTTTCCCAACTTTCAACACCATTTCTAATAGTTGGAGACTTTAATGCCCATCACCCACTTTGGGGCTCAAATCGGGCATGTTCGAGAGGCAACCTCATTGCAAAATTCCTGGAGAGCAATAACTTGGTTCTCCTGAACACCGGAGAGCCCACATTCCTCTCAGACGCGTTTAACACCTATTCGCACATCGATTTGGCAGTGTGTTCATCCCAGTTAGCTGTTTCATTACAGTGGAATGTCATCTCTGATTTACATTCCAGCGACCACTTTCCATGTCTTCTTAGTCTCTTAGCACAAGATGTGTCTCCCTCACGTATCCCTAGATGGCGCTTTGATCGTGCCAACTGGAATCTTTACACCCAGTTGGCTGTCTTTGAATACAACGAGCACGATTCTGTGAATAATTTAGTTGATCATCTCACAGAGAAAATTCTTTCCGCTGCAGAACAGTCTATTCCACGTTCGGCTACCCAACCCGGTCGATTTCCTGTCCCATGGTGGACCAACGACTGCCGGAATGCTATTCGTGCTCGTAGACGTGCTCTAAGGGTATTCCAACGACACCCTACGCTAAGTAATCTAATTGAGTACAAGAAAGCGCGCGCAAAATCTAGGCAAATAATTAAGGATAGCAAAAAGACCTCATGGAACAAATTTGTATCATCTTTTAACAGATGTACACCCTCATCTGTTGTATGGGATAAATTAAGGCGCGTGGCCGGAAAATCAACCCACTTGCCAATCGCTGGTCTGAAAACAGCTGCAGGAGTTGTTGTTGATCCGTTTGTTGTGGCTAACACCTTCGGCTGTGCTTTCGCTCAGGTGTCTAGCTCATGCAATTATGCTCCTGAGTTTATCTCAATTAAGACTCAGGTAGAATCTCAAGGTTTCGTGTTTAGTTCCAGAAACCTTGAAGACTATAACCGCCTCTTCAACTTGGCAGAGCTAGAACACGCTCTTTCGTCATCGCGACTGACAGCACCAGGACCGGACGGAATCCACGTTCAAATGTTACATCTCTCACCTGAAGGTAAGGCATTCCTGCTCGAGGTGTATAACCGTGTTTGGGTTGATGCCACGTTTCCTGAAAAGTGGCGAGAAGCTACCATTATACCTATCTTGAAAGCTGGCAAGGACCGTCACCTCCCTTCTAGCTACCGCCCTATTTCCCTCACCGGTTGCGTATGCAAGGTGATGGAACGCATGATAAATGGGCGCTTGGTATGGTGGCTGGAAACGCACAACCTACTGAATAACATCCAGTGCGGTTTCCGACGACGCCGTTCAACAGTGGATCATCTTGTGTCCATGTCGGCACAGATTATGAACGGATTTCTTAAGAACTGTCAAACAGTCGGAATATTTTTTGACCTCGAAAAGGCTTATGATACGTGTTGGCGGGCAGGGTTGCTACGTACTCTGCACACCTGGAATATACGTGGACGCCTACCACTCTTCCTTCAGGAATTCCTGAAAGACCGCGTATTCCGAGTAAGGGTGGGCTCGGTTTTTTCGAACCTTTTTGTTCAGGAGAACGGTGTACCACAGGGGTCGGTACTCAGTGTTACGTTGTTTGCTATTGCGATTAATTCTATCTCGAAATGTGTACCTCCAGGTGTCTCGTCATGCCTATTTGTAGACGACTTTGCCGTCTACTGTACATCTCAGCGCACTCCGTTTTTAGAGCGCCGTCTTCAGACCACCTTGGACAACCTTAAGAGTTGGAGTTTAAAAAACGGCTTCCGTTTTTCCGCTGAGAAAACCATCTGTGTAAACTTCTGGCGTCAGCAGAGTCGACTACTTCCAAGGCTCCGGCTAGGCGCTGATCTACTACCTTTTGCAGATGAGACGAGGTTCCTTGGATTGATATTTGATAGAAAACTTAGTTGGTCGTCGCATATAGCACAACTGAAAGCACGATGTGACCGATCTTTGAATATCTTGCGGGTACTAAGTGGAAAATCGTTCGGAGCGGATCGTGCAATGTTATTGCGACTTTATCGGGCACTCATCCGTTCCAAATTAGACTATGGTAGTATCGTTTATGGCTCAGCACCACCATCTGTGCTGAAGAGATTAGACACAGTCCATAACTGTGGCATACGTATAGCTGTTGGGGCATTTCCAACGAGCCGAGTTATAAGCCTGTATGCTGAGTCTGCAGAACCTCCTCTGCACTACAGGCGCAACATGTTATTAGCCAATAATGGCTGTGGACTTAATTGCATGCCCACACATCCATCGTTTACGCCGTTCTTTAATACCTTCATGGACGTGCGTTATAGGAACACTACTATTAAACCAAAGCCACCTGGTTTTCGTTTCCGGGAGCTCCTTAGACATCTTGATACTGACATGCCCAAGATGTATCCTAGGGGGGAGAGGACATACCCTCCTTGGTTGTGCAGAGCGTCCCCGGTTGATCTGGGCATGACTAAATATGATAAATCTACCATGTCTATGTCTAGTATCCGCACATGTTTTTTAGAATTTTTATCGCGATATAAGGACCATTTTGTAATTTATACTGATGGCTCCAAGAACTCAAATGGCGTTGGTTGTGCTTTCGTGTGTGGAACCGAACCCTATACATTCGGATTCCACACTAGCACTTCCATTTTTACTGCAGAACTTTATGCAATATACCGGGCCATTTTACACGTACGCCGACGAAAGTTGGGGGACTGCTTAATCCTGAGTGATTCCCTCAGTGCACTTCAAAGCCTACGGCAGCTGTACAGCTACCACCCTATTGTGCAGCGTATACAGGATGCCCTCCACGTTTTACACGCTTCTGGCGTTAACGTGGTGTGTGCATGGATTCCTGGTCACGTAGGCTTGCGGGGGAATGAAATGGCGGATTCAGCAGCCAAGACGGCTATCATGAAGCCCAGGGTTCGAATACCATCTGTGACATCGGAAGACTTTAGGGCCGAATTGCGGAGAGCTGTGCAAACCTGCTGGCAGGAAGAGTGGTCTGCTCTCCGCAATAATAAACTTAGATCTGTCAAAGAACTTCCTATTCCCTGGGTTACCTCCTGTCGGTCATCTCGTCGCGAGGAGGTGAGTTTGGCTCGGTTACGAATTGGACACTGCATTTTTACTCATAGTTTTCTTTTTAAAAAGGAGCCTTCTCCACTATGTCCGTTTTGTAATGAAGCGTTGTCTGTACGACACGTGCTGCTAGAGTGTTTTCACCTAGCAGACCTTAGGACGTCTCTGCAGCTGCCGGTCAGCTTTGCAGAAATTCTAGCGGACGATAACGCAGTAGTGAAGAAGGTTTTTAGGTTCTTTTCGAGATTAGATTTTAGGATTTAGCAAATAGAATTTATGGTTTTTGGATGCTTTTTTTCTATTCTTTTTTTTTTTCAACGCGTATATATTTGTTGTTTTTTTTAACATAGTTATACTGTTTTAGAATGATTTATATCTGGCTTTTGCCATGACCATTTTCTTTTAAAAAGGGCGCTGATGACCTCTGTAGTTGAGCGCCCTTATACTCATCATCATCATCATCATCATCATCATCATCATCACTACTATTAAACCAAAGCTACCTGGTTTTCGTTTCCGGGAGCTCCTTAGACATCTTGATACTGACATGCCCAAGATGTATCCTAGGGGGGAGAGGACATACCCTCCTTGGTTGTGCAGAGCGTCCCCGGTTGATCTGGGCATGACTAAATATGATAAATCTACCATGTCTATGTCTAGTATCCGCACATGTTTTTTAGAATTTTTATCGCGATATGAGGACCATTTTGTAATTTATACTGATGGCTCCAAGAACTCAAATGGCGTTGGTTGTGCTTACGTTTGTGGAACCGAAACCTATACATTCGGATTCCACACTAGCACTTCCATTTTTACTGCAGAGCTTTATGCAATATACCGGGCCATTTTACACGTACGCCGACGAAAGTTGGGGGACTGCTTAATCCTGAGTGATTCCCTCAGTGCTCTTCAAAGCCTACGGCAGCTGTACAACTACCACCCTATTGTGCAGCGTATACAGGATGCCCTCCACGTTTTACACGCTTCTGGCGTTAACGTGGTGTGTGCATGGATCCCTGGTCACGTAGGCTTGCGGGGGAATGAAATGGCGGATTCAGCAGCCAAGACGGCTATCATGAAGCCCAGGGTTCGAATACCATCTGTGACATCGGAAGACTTAAGGGCCGAATTGCGGAGAGCTGTGCAAACCTGCTGGCAGGAAGAGTGGTCTGCTCTCCGCAATAATAAACTTAGATCTGTCAAAGAACTTCCGATTCCCTGGGTTACCTCCTGTCGGTCATCTCGTCGCGAGGAGGTGAGTTTGGCTCGGTTACGAATTGGGCACTGCATTTTTACTCATTGTTTTCTTTTTAAAAGGGAGCCTTCTCCACTATGTCCGTTTTGCAATGAAGCGTTGTCTGTACGACACGTGCTGCTAGAGTGTTTTCACCTAGCAGACCTTAGGACGTCTCTGCAGCTGCCGGTCAGCTTTGCAGAAATGCTAGCGGACGATCACGCAGTAGTGGAGAAGGTTTTTAGATTCTTTTCGAGATTAGATTTTAGGATTTAGCAAATAGAATTTATGGTTTTTGGATGACATTTTTATTTTATTTATTTATTTATTTTTTTTTCAAGGCGTATGTATTTTTTGTCTTTTTTAACATATACTGTTTTAGAATAATTTATATCTGGCTTTTGCCATGACCAGTTTCATTTAAAAAGGGCGCTGATGACCTCTGTAGTTGAGCGCCCTTATACTCATCATCACTCACTCACTCCTGGATACTGAAATGCCCAAGATGTATCCTAGGGGGGAGAGGACATACCCTCCTTGGTTGCGCAGAGCGTCCCACTTTGATCTGGGCATGACCACACATGATAAATCTGCCATGTCTGTCTAGTATCCGCACATGTTTTTTAGAATTTTTATCGCGATATCAGGACCATGTTATATTTTATACTGATGGTTCCAAGAACTCAAATAGTGTTGGTTGTGCTTACGTTTGTGAAACCGAACCCTATACATTCGGATTACACACTAGCACATCCATTTTTACTGCAGAGCTCTATGCAATATACCGGGCCATTTTACACGTACGTCGACGAAAGTTGGGGAACTGCTTAATCCTGAGTGATTCCCTCAGAGCACTTCAAAGCCTACGGCAGCTGTACAACTACCACCCTAATGTGCAGCGGATTCAGGATGCCTCCATCTTTTACACGCTCCTGGCGTTAGCGTGGTGTGTGCATGGATCCCTGGTCACCTAGGCTTGCGGGGGAATGAAATGGTGAATTCGGCAGCCAAGACGGCAACCATGATGCCCAGGGTTCGAGTACCATCTGTGATATCAGAAGATTTTAGGGCCATATTGCAGAGAGCTGTGCAAACGTGCTGGCAGGAAGAGTGGTCCGCGCTCCGCAATAATAAACTTAGATCTGTCAAAGAACTTCCGATTCCCTGGGTTACCTCTTGTCGGTCGTCTCTTCGCGAGGTGAATTTGGCTCGATTGCGTATTGAGCACTGCTTTTTTCTCATAGTTTTCTATTTAAAAAGGAGCCTTCTCCATTATGTCTGTTTTGCCAAGAAGCGTTCTGTACGACACGTGCTGTTAGAGTGTTTTCACCCAGCAGACCTGAGGACGTCTCTGCAGCTGCCGGTCAGCTTTGCAGAAATGCTAGCGGACGATAACGCAGTAGTGGAGAAGGTTTTTAGATTCTTTTCGAGATTAGATTTTAGGAGTTAGCAAATAGAATTTATGGCTTTTTAGATGACGTTTCTATTGTTTTTAGCCCCTCAAAATCCAACCTCTGCGGTCCTCGTCCCGAGGGGTGGGCAACAGGAAGTAGGGGACTGACTGATGGGGTGACGTACGGTGGGGACTTGGTGTACCCCAGGACCGCTACGGCTGCCGAGAAGGCCCATCAGTAACCCCGAAAACTGGCTGAAGAGGCTCTGGTATTTTTCCCCAGGGACCTACTACGCTAGGTACGGGATTGGCGATCCCGGGGTCCCCAGCCACTCACCCTTTAATTCATCCCTTTCATCTCCATCAACTGTGCCACGTTGAGCTACTGCTTGTCAGTATGCATCACCTTCTTCCCCTTCTAGTTTTTTATTATAACTATTAGCACTTAAGGTCTTAGGATTATAACTCCTGTCTCACCAGCAGGGATCTCTCCTATCACCGTGGTTCTGTCCCATGGCTTTCAGCGTGGCTTCCGACATGTGTGCTCTCCGGAGGTCTCAAAAGTGAAGGTTGAGCGGACCCTTCGCACTGCCCCTATGTGTAGCCTTAGGTGCGGAGCCCGTCCACACCGTCAAGTATACCCACGTAGCTCCTTGAGGGCCCGGTCTGTGTTAATCTCCCGACGGCCGTGTTGCCGTTGGGTTAGTATCACGGACCGTACGTTTTACCGCTGACGGAACCCCGGTGTAATCAACCACAAGTCCCCTAAATCCGCGTGTGCCCTTTATGCGCAGCGCGGCCTAAAGTGGGGAGCCAAAGGCGGTTATTCCTGTGGTAGGGGCATAAAGCCGGGGTGTGCGTGGTGAACGGTTTACCCATAAGGACAAGCAGTGGATATTGAAGGGTAGCTTTTCTGAGGTACAAATGAGATTGGTTATGGGTGGGGTCCCCATGACGGCACAGACCGTGAAGATTCGGTCTTTCTTTTTTTAACCCCCGGATGGAAGGCTGACGCCGAAGGTTCCGGATGGGGGTCCATATCATCATGTCTCCGCGCAAAACCTCCTTTATTGACTCTTATTTGGTTATTACTTTGGCTTGTGATGGGAAAACTTTTAAAGATATCAGTCCATTTTATATAAAGCGTGAAGTTGACAAAATCAGCGGCCCGGTCAAAAACGCTAGGCGTCTCCGAAACGGTAGCTTACTATTAGAGAGCACCAGTGCAGACCAGTCTCGCAAACTGCAAAAGGCGACTTTGTTGGGCTCCTACCCGATCCGGGTAGCCCCACACAAAACTCCCATCTGATCAACTTATTTGTCAGGCGTACCGGCTAACACGGAAGCAAGATGGCATGGAGTTACCATTACGTACGGTATTTCTAACTTTTGCTGGGACAAAGTTACCTTAATATATATATTGCGGCTATGAACGTGCTAGCATCCGCCAGTATGTCCGGAACCCCATGCGCTGTTTCCAATGTCAGCGGTTCGGACATCCTAAGGTCACATGTACAAATCCTGCTCTTTGTGAGCAATGTGGCCTACCGAAACATGACGACCCTAACTGCAGTCGAACACCTTGTTGCGTGAACTGTGGTGGTAGTCATCCCCCCAGTTCGGGACAGTGCCCTAGATTCATGGACGAAAAAAGTATTCAGGAGCTACGTGTAAAGGAAAGCCTGACTTTTCCAGAGGCACGGCGGCGCTTCGAACAACTGAAGCCTCTTAACACCACTACTGGATATGCATTAGCAGCTCGCCCACGCAGCTCCCTGTCGCCCACGCATCCACGCAGACTGACTTTCTAGCCGTTAAACCCACGTCTCAGACTGCTTGTATATCCACCAGCACTACCTCCGCTTCAGCCGTACAGACTCCAGGCACCAAGCCATCAGCGAATAACAGCAATCCCGTAGTAAATGTGAAAAACCGATCCCGGCCAACACAAAGATCGCGAAGTCGCTCGCCTTCTATTAGATCCCGGTCTCGTTCTACGAGCCGTAGGAGTTCTGACTCCCGAACATCAGCGGAGTCACAGGAGGCTAACGATTTTCGAATCGTAGGGCCCAAATCAGCCAAGGTCAAGAAAAAGGTTAAAACGGCCCGCTAAAAACTCTTTTATGGAAATAAGCCAGTGGAATGTCAATGGTTTTCGAGCTCGTGCTCAAGACCTACAACATTTAGTTTCTCAACGGTCACCATCAATTATTTGTCTCCAGGAAACCCACTTACATCCCAATCACTCGTTACACCTTCACTCTTTTTCTGCATTTAGAAGCGATTCTCTTGCAGGTATGCGTGCAAGCGGTGGCGTTGCTACCTTAGTGGCCCCTAACATATCAGCCGCCAACGTACCTCTCACCACACCATTGCAAGCTGTGGCCGTTCGGATACAGCTGGAGAGCGTCAGTTTTACCATCTGCAACATGTACCTGGCGCCGCTCAGTATGGTCCCTGAGCGTGATCTTCAAGCTCTATTGGCTCAGCTCCCCTCACCACTGCTCCTTGTGGGAGATTTGAATGCCAGGCACACGCTCTGGGGATCAGACACTGATGACGCCCGTGGATGCCTCCTCGTAGACGTCTTCGATAAGTCTGACCTGCTTCTGCTAAATACTGGTAACCCGATATTCCTATCATCCGCATATGGTACACATTCCGTACTAGACCTTTCTTTCTGCAGTCCGTCATTAGTACCACTACTTGAGTGGTCAGTACTTTCCGACCTCTTTGGCAGTGATCATTACCCCATTAACATTCATTTTTCTGGCCGCCAATGTGTACCTTCTCGACATCCCCGCTGGATTATTTCCAAAGCTAACTGGGGAAAATTCCAATCCCTCATACACCTCATCGACGATAGTTTCGACACCATCGATGAAATGGTCGAATATTTTACTTGCTCGATCCTGCTCGTAGCAGAATCCAGTTTTCCTCGATGTTCACCTACACCACGCCATATCCCTGTACCGTGGTGGTCTGAGGAATGCAGTTTGGCTGTCAAAGCACGCAAAAGTGCTTTGCGCATTTTTCAGCGGCACCCGACGGAAGGGAACTTCGTCGCCTTCAAACGTTCTCGCGCTAGGGCACGCTTTATACTGCGCAACGCAAAGCATAAATCTTGGGAAGCCTGTGTGTCTTCGCTTTCCCGGCGCAGCTCTACCCAACAAGTATGGTCAGCTGTTCGGCGGATGTATGGCAAGTATCGCCGGACGGTAATTCCCGGGCTTGCCATCAACGGTTCCATGTGCACCACCGAACATGACATAGCTGAAGCCCTAGCTACCACATTTGCTGCCACGAGCCAAACTGCCCGCTATGAAGCTCTCTTCCTGCCTATTAAGGAAAAGGCGGAGCGGGTACCACTTAATTTTAATAGTGACTGCACCGAGCCGTACAGCCAACCTTTTACCGCAGCCGAGCTCGCCCATTCTCTGGCGCTAGCGAAGGACTCTTCTCCAGGTCCCGATGACGTACACCGACAGATGCTGCTACATCTTCCATCTGAGGCGCTATGTTTCCTTTTAAACATCTATAACCGCATTTGGCATGAGCGGGTTTTCCCTTCCTCCTGGCGAGAGGGTATTGTCATCCCCATCCCTCGACCCGGAAAGGACCGCACGCTACCATCTAGCTACCGCCCCATTTGCCTGACGAGTGTCATCTGTAAGACCTTCGAGCGAATGATAAACGCTCGGTTAAATTGGTGGCAAGAAAAACATAACCATCTGTCCAACTTGCAATGCGGTTTTCGTCGCCATCGCTCAAGTGTCGATAATCTAACACGCCTTGAGGGGTATATTTCCGATGCGTTTCTACTGAAACAGCACGCCGTGGGCGTGTTGCTCGACCTGGAGAAGGCTTATGACACCACCTGGCATCACTATACCCTGTGCTTCGGTCTGCGATGTCTGTTCCCCTAAAGTTGCGCCTCTTTATGGCTCTGGTCCTCCCTATCATGCTCTATGCGTGCGAAGTCTGGGGTATGGCCGCAGGCTCACATCTAGTTCTGCTCCAACGTGCACAGAATAAATGTCTTCGGATTATTTATTCTGTTTGTACAAGGTTCCCCGTGAGATTACTTCACGAGGCTTCATCCCTCCGATATGTGGAGGATGAAATTAGACGCCGGGCGACAAAATTCTTCGAGGGTTTGCCCCAACATCAGAGCGCCCTAGTCAGATCCCTTGGGGATTATGTTCCTCGTGAGCGTCGCTTTAAGCGATACCGGTTACCCCGCATGTCTTGCGGTCACTACCGGTAACCACATGATCTCCATCCAGCCTAAAATTAAATTTCAGTTACTCCAAAATTGTTATTATGGAATATTCAAAATTATACATACCTTCTTCCTAGTTTATTAACTAACCCACCAGCGGTGCTCGCTGTCCGTAGCACCCGGTTCATCATTCCCTGAGGAGCAAAAAGCTACCTCCCTACACTAACCCCACTTAAAATACACCCGTCATTCTGCAAAATCCACATCCCGCCACTACGTGGTTAAGCTCTTCCCAGAGCAGGTACACGATTTGACCAGCCTTCGGGCTGTTCCAAACAGCCTGCCAGATTTGTGCTGCTGCTGCTTTAGCTCACATCCTGAAGAAGGCCACAGAGTCAAGATGGCCGAAAGCTCCAACAATTTCATCAACATCACACGGCTGGTAACCCGAGAAGTTTTAATCAGTAATCATCGCCGTGAAAGCTTCAAGTCTTACAGTGTTAACCTTGTTAGCACGTGCTATATATACTTTAATTAATGGACAGTTTTAAGGGTCACGGATACACTATTAAATCTATCACAAACACTCATACATTCAGAAGAAAGACCATATTATATCAGTGGTTAAGATATAAATACCATTATTGCACAGTTGGTTGATTGTAGACACATCTGCTTTGACGCTGAGCATAGCAGTAGGATAAAAACAGCAATCCACTCTGATCAATGGTGGCCTAGAGCAAAATTTAGTTAATTTTGAGTAGATTTTGACACTGGATCACTATTTTTTTTAATAAGGAAAGCATAATGTTACAATAAAATATAATAATTTATTATAATAAAATCTTCTCCCATGTTTTAAGTTCAAGATTTGTTAATGTTTTCAGTAATTTCATCTCCACTTCGACGTGGTCGTTCTCGTTCCAGAAATAAAAAGCAACTGCCAATTTCTCTGTTTGTTTACATTTAAAGTTCCTTCAGTGTTCTGCTAAATTAGTTTTCTTAAATTCATTTTTGTCAATCCTATATCAAATTTGTCACAATCCTCACAATCTATCCTTCATATGCCTTATTTTTGTTTTGGTGCTATTGTGTTTTTAAGGGGATTATTGTACAGCTTATTGAGTGAAAATCTGTTTTGTGGTGCTAGTTTGATGTTATAGCCTTTAAATGTTTGTTCAAACATGAAATGCTCAAGGGTAGAATGTACAGTTTTTGTATTCCCAATATTTATCTCTGGTTATTAATTTGTTGTTCATCCCCTTTTTTAAATATTAGTCTTATTACTCCTAATTTAGTATTTCTGGAAATCTACCCAGTTCAAGACAATAATTAGGTATGTTAGTGACTTTACTATAGCATTTTTACAGCATTTTAACAGTTTAGGACTAATTTCATCCCATCGGCTGCCCAGTTTATTTTTGGTAAATTATCAATTATTTTACCCATTTTAACAGTACATCAAAAGTTTGTGCTGCAAACAGAGCGAAAAGGAGGTGAGTTCTGTCATGGTGCTTGGCAGCTTTTGAAACAGAACAAAGAATCATTACTTGGTAAAAAAAAAAAAAAAGAAAGAAAACATGATCCTCTCAAATAACAAGACTGGGCCAAAAGTACATTGCCGTTCATTCAGTGTTTGAGATTTCAGTTTATTCCTTTATTTAGATTTAATGTCAACCATCATGTAATACAATCTTTCCACATCAGCGTTTCCATGTCGCAACACAAGTAATAGTTTTGTCAGTTGTGGAATATTATAGAGGACATAATTCCCTTCAAAATTGTTTCTCCCACTCTGCACCAGAACACAAGGGTACTGTCTAAGTCAGTTAACTGTTCTAATATATATAATTGGTGACAAAAACGCAACGTACTAAACGTACTATTCACTTGAAAAGTTAGGTGTATGTTATAAATTGCAATGAAGCCTGAGGCCCTGATGGTAGCGAGCGTTGCATCATGCTACGTATGGTTATCGCAGCTTGCATAAACATGTGAATAATATGTTTATACTGTCAGGCCTGATGCTTGTCGTAAATAAATCGATAATAACGGGGGCTATAATACCATCCACATGAGCGATTCTTCAACTCGATTTCCCTAAGAATAGTTCCCGAATATTATGGCGTTGGCTTTTTGGATACGTTTGATTTAATAAAAAATTTGACAAAAGTCGCTACATTTTTCCACTTTTTCGTATTTCTCCCCCATGTCTACGTTTGCTCAATTCCGCGTAACGGAATTCCGCTACGGTTGGCATCACTGGGATTAGGTGATTCACCAATATAAGCAATGTGGCAACCTTTGCGTTTACAGCTCAATGAATTTCCCTACTTACCCTTAACGCCCCTTGCTTGACACCTAACATGTATCTGAATTTAAAAAAGTAGACTTTTTTTTTTTTTTTAAATTTACGTCCTCCAACGTTGTCATATCGGACGATGAATGGAATGGGTGAAATGATGCTCAAATGAGCCCAGAGTTCACAGAGCTTACAGTTACCCGACATTCGTCTTTTAGGATAAGGAGAAACCCCGGAAAAAACCTTATCTAGGTAACTCGCCCTGACCGAGATTGGAATTCGGGACCTCTTGAACGTGAGGCAGACATGCTACCACCACGCTAACCAGGCGAGCAAGTAGACTGTTGTTAAAGCTTTGCAACAGAAATAGCAAGGTAGGAACTAATTAATTATTGCAATTTAATGTGACAAATTAATAATTTATGAGAAACGGTAGAAAAGTAAAAGATGTGATGTGTTCCATTCATGTATATTTCTAACCATTCTTGTACAAACTATTCTTAAACAGATTATTCTCCTGTCTACTTCATGTTAATTATAATGACCGTATGCAGAATTGTCATTACAATGGGAATAGAAGAATGCAGTACACCTAAGCGATAGTCAGATCCTTTTAAGAGCTAGACGCTATGCATTGGCTATCAGATTCCTTTTCTTTCCAGAGACCAAAAAAAATAGCACCTCCTCACTTAAATATATAGCTGTTTGAAAGTGCATACAACGAATAACTCTTGAAGAAATTGCGTGCCATCACATTATTTATATATCTATAGGACTTCAGAGGCTGTTCCCAAAATATTTAGGATATGCGTTTCAATTGTCATGATAATATTTTGAGCATAAGTTATTTTATTCCTGTGCCGTGACGTAGTGGGCTAAGGCGTCATTCTTTGGTTCCCTGCCACGGAACGCACCAGTGATCCATACAACTCCTGGGGAGTGTGGATTTCTAGTCCCGGCTACAGGAAGAACGCCCACTCAGCATGAAATTGAGGAGCTACGCTAGGTAGTGGCTCTTTTTGCGTAAGTCAGATTTCCGGCTGGGGGTGCCGAGATGCTGACCACATGGTTGGATGCTCGCCCACCTCTACCTTACGTATGTGGGCGTGAGGCCGACAGTCGGTTTTGCGAGCCTTTGGCCCACTAGGGCTATAACGCCCTATTTGTTCTTATATGGTATTTGAATCACAATCTTTAGAGCAATTTTGGATAAAATCAAACTTTTCGAAAAACTAATCATGTAATAAGTAATTTTGATTGGAGCTATTTTCTTGAAAATCTACCTGTCGCATTCTTGAGAAATGAAATGAAATGTGTAGTGTTTAACGCCCGCTTTTACTACATACGGCACCGCAGGCGGGCATTCTTGAGAGGTAAGAACTTAAATACCAACTGCTCGTTTTTTAGTTATTCCGTTCATAGACTATCGAGTTACCCCATAAGTGAGAGAATGTGGTTTACACTGCAGGAGTCAATATAACTTTCAGTAATATCCTGTATTTCCCAGCAAATCCCGTATCTCAACACTTATTAGGATGCAATTTCCGGGTACCGTATTTTGTAGCATTTATTTGTATTTTTCATTGGAATCTTTAGCTTTGCCTTTTTTCTTTGTAATGGAACACATTGTTTTATATAGGTTAGCATGTTCCACAATGATGAGTCTGATGGAAGAAAACTAAGACATTTTACTTGAAAGTAGCACTCCCGATTTGAAGAAAACTTGTCAGTAGAGTTCAGGTTGCCTCTCACTTTAAGATCAGTGCTTCAGATTGAATAACCTCAAAACTGCCCCCCTCTGTAGAGTAGATGATAGCGTGTCCACCTCGCTTTCAAGTGGTCCCGAGTTCGAATCTCGGTCAGGGTGAGTTACCTGGATAAGGTTTCTTTCCGGGTTTTTCCCTTATCCTGAAAGATGAATGTCTGGCAACTCTAAGCTCTATGAACCCTGGGCTCATTTGAGCATCACTTCACCAATTTCATTCATCGTCCGATATGACCAAACGTTGGAGGACGTAAATGAAAAAAAAGTGTAATCGATGTGAAATATAATATCTCAGAAGGGAATGCACCAGAAAACTCGAAGAAGGTTAGGAGTGCTTTGAAATGTGTAATGTGTAGTCTTAACGGCCGCTTTTACTACATGCGGCACCTCAGGCAGTGACACTGATGATGCATGAGATAAGATGGAGCACCGGTGGATTGAGATGACGGGGAAACTGGAGATGCCAGAGAAATCCCGCCCCAGTGCCGTGTTGTCCATTCCAAATCTCACTTTGCGGTCGCCTGGGATCGAACCGTGTGTAGTTCTGCGAGTCTGGTGTTGAGATTGACGTCCCTAGAGGTGCATTTGGAGAGCCGGCCGTCAATAACGGCGGGCGGGTGAGGGTTGCTCTGCTAGGCCCCGAACATGCCCAAAAGGCCCTGAACGAGGCACTGCGGAGTAAAGGTGAAGGTGTGGGAAGGTGATCAAAGGGGTAGAGTTGGATTGGAAGCCTTTATTGAAAAAATAATCAATATGGGAGGGCATAAGATCCGGCGTCCAGCACCAGGGGGGAAGTTGTGGTGGTGTATCAAGTGCGAGTCTGTCGCGGTGCCCTCCAGATATTGGGTAAGTGAGCCTTGAGCTTCTGTTGCGTTTGTAAGTCGTGGACGGCTATGATTTTCTCTGCTGAATTCAATTCACTTTGTGAAGGCGTTTGTGGGGGCTGTTGTCCATTTCTGAGAGTCGGGTGTGGAGTTGGTCGAGTCTGGTGTTGAGGCTGGTGAGTCCTGTGGCTCGCAGGGGACAATGTCGTTGAAGTGTTTTTCCACTCTGTGAACTTTCCTCCGTAGCGAGGCAAGTGTATCTCTGTGCTCGTTGGCTACGGTCTCAGTGTGCTGAAGTTGTGTGGATTGTCTCTGATGTCTGTTGTAGTTGTGTTAAGGTGGAGGCGAGTTCGTTCTGCAAGGTAAGTCCGTCCGTCAGTAGTCCGTGAAATGAGGTCAGACTGTCTGGTATGTCTTGGAGGGCGGCGTTGGACGTGTTCTGTAGGGCGGCGGTGGGTGTGATGGAATCATCCAGGTCACCCAGGCGTTGGTTCATGCTGAGGACCTCTGAGTGGTTGTCCAGAACTTCCTGCGCTGGAGGCCGGAGGTTGCCAGCGATGAGTGTGGTTGTCAGGAGCTCCTCAAGGGCATGAAGTGTGGTGCTGACTTGCTGAAGCTCGTCCCGGAGGCAACCAAGGGCTTTCTGCCATCCTGTAGGCGCCCTGGTGACTGCGCTCCTGGGCGCTGGTTTACTGGAGTTCCGGCGAGGGTATGTTGGGCACTGAGCCTGTCCGGTAAAATGACCGAAGCCATCACAGGCGGCGCAGTACCTGCGGCGGCGCCTGAGATCGTGTGCCCTGCACACAGCTGTAGGCGTAGGGGCGCTACAGTAATGGCACCGTGGAGGCCCAGTGCAAATGTCAGTGCTGTGCCCGTAGGTGCAGCACTGTCTGTAAGGGATGTCGCGCTGCAACCTTTTAGCCTCTACCTTCAGGCAGTGTCCTAGTATAAACAGGCCGGACATCAAGGTGGCGTAGCGTTCACTCGTGTTGGCAAACTGCAGGCGGACACAGGGGGTCGGGCCTCTTCTGGAAGGGATGCGGGTGGCGTTCATGACTGAGGGCCACCTCTAAGCTGCGGCGGCGAGCATGAACCTGGATGGTGGGTCCCGGGGGCTCCAACGATGACTGCGGTGTATGTGATGGAGACTGTAGTCGGCAACTCAGGAGTGACGGCGGCAGTTGTAGGCTGTCTGCTTGATGATTGTGCTGGCGAGGATGTGACTGTTTCTGAGATGTAATTTGGTGCAGGCTCTTCCGGCAGCGTAGTAGCTGCAGCAGGCTGTGATGTACTGGACGACCCGTGTGCCAGGTGCGGCGGCGGTTGGCTGGGCGACTGGCGGGCGTCCGGTCCGGTAGGGGAAGTGGGCCTCCGTGAGGAGCTACTTGCCCAGAACTTACCGGTCAGCCCCGCGGGAGGCTCCCCCTCAGCCGCCAGTAGTGGCAGGGAGGCGGGAGACGGTGCCCGAGAACTGGCAGGAAATGGTTGCGGCGAAGCTTCCTTCGGTGGCTGGCTGGGCTTCTTACTTTTAGCGGCGTTCTTCTTGCACATGTCGGAAGTCGGCGTTGAGATCGGTGATCTCTCCTCGAGGTGATGTTTACAGCTTGGAGTCTCAGGAGCAAGTGAAACCCCAAACTCCCGGCAATCATGTTGCGGATCTTCGGTTCTACTAGAGACGAAATTCAGAGAAAACATCGGCACGTCCAGCCTACCGCGCTGGAACAACATCCAGCCAGCCTTCCCGCCTGAGAACTTCTAAGAGCGCAAGCCAATAAATAGGTAGTGGGCAGCCACTAATGACCATAGTCATCTAGTACTTAGTGGGTAAGGTGCACTCAGTACTTACAATTGTCCGGTCCTCTTACTGGCTAGCTTCTAAGCACCCGCTACCTATAGGTCAAGACATTCGTAGGCGGGTTGACCTGCACTGCACCGCCGGGTGCAGGGCTTTTTAGTGTATCTGTTCTCATAGGAACCATGTCACAACCAAATCCCACCCCTTCCACCAGTTCGGCCCACAACTGGTCTGTTGAAACGTCTGCAGCGGCTGTCCCAGGCACCTCCACGGAGGAAAAGAAAACCTCGCCAACAACACCACGGCGGAGATGGCAAGGTTGCTCTACTAAAGACAAGCATATATAAGCAGGGCGTCTGATGGGAAGTCCTTTCACGTGCAAGCCAAATTTCGGAGTCTGACTCCGATGACGAGCGTACAAGTGTACGCACCTTTATCTCACGTAGGAGCGAGAGAACACCAGTGTCCTCCTGCAGCTCTTCCTGCTCCTCGGCTGCCGAAAGTGGCCTGGAGTCCAGCTCCTCGGTCCTCTCTACAGGCGGCGAGGGGTATGAGGGATTCCGTGAAGTGAGGTCACGAAGAAATCAGAGAGCAGTAAGACTGGCTGCAGAGGACGTCCTTTGGCCGGTTTTCTCGTCCATCTGCAATCACCTCCGGCCAGGGCCAGACTGGGAGCCAAAGACGGCACATTCCGCCGATCATTGTGGATAACTGTGCATGGGCAGTCTGCTTCCTTAAGGAGGTCACGCCAACCCTTGCGGAGGAGTGCATGGTGCGGCAAAGCAAAAGCCGATTTGTCTTCCATGCCAAGAACGAGGACTATACCAAGCTACTCCAGCACCTCAAGCAGCGAAAAATTCCTCACATTTCCTTCGGCCTGAATAACGCCCGTGAATTACGCAGTCATCCGAGGATTACTTACGAACACTTCCGTAGATAACATAAGGTCAGATCTCATCCGCCAGGGCATCACCCCCTGGGTGGTGAAACAGCTCACCCGGCCTGCTCCTGATCGCTAGGAAACAAAATCCCTCCTTCCCCTGTTCCTAGTAGTGGTGAGGTGGGCCAAGGATCCTGAGGCTAAGATAGATGGTGTTCGCACCTTATCCTACCTCAGAGTGACCATGGAACCTGCTAAGGGCTTTGGCCGGCCTCCCCAATGTTACAGATGTCTGAGGTTTAACTACTCCAGCCTCTTCTGCCACGGTAACCCTCGCTGTTTGAGGTTCGGTGGTACCCACTCTAAGGAGAACGGTCCCCGTGCCATCACGGAATTTCCAACATGTACCAACTGCAAAGGGAAACACATAGCATGCTATGGAGGCCGCCCTTACAGGAAGGTCGTTATTACCTCTAGGAGACCTGCTCCAGAGCCAATAACCCAGAACAACCGTTCTGCGCCTCAAACGGAGGGGGCACCATCTTCCATAGCACCAGCGCATCAAGCGCCTAATACAAGCCGAGCTCCATCCTTTTCTGAGGTGGCACGCAAATCACCATGTGCCTGCGTCTTCATGGGATAAAACTAGCCAATCACGTGATACTAAGACACACACAGCTGTAGTCCCACCCAACACCACTTACCGTAGGGTGGAGATGCGTAGGTCTGCCAGAAGGCCGGACTCGGACTCGGAGGCTGAGAGCGGGTCTGGTAATCCCAAGCATGCTCATCGGCTGAGGGACGAGAGGGCTAGTGGCAGGTCGGCTCCTCGACGCTCCTCTTCATTGAACACACCCAAAGACCCCGCCCTAACTCCTCATGCAACACCTTCCACCTCACCGCAGTCGGAGTTGCTGGCTGGACGTACCAATTGTTACAGACTCATGGTCAGCCTCTCTGCGAACTCCTGGTGTGGTTCGCCTCATCCTCTGACCCCGTGGCCCACATGGTGACAGGCATGGAGCGACTCGCTCTTCCGCTTCCTTCATCCAGCCGGATCAGAATGACGGATCGGATTAGGTACAGCACCTCGTTCAGACCCCGTAGGGGAATGGATCCGTCCCTTTCAGCCGCCAAAGTGCGGGCGCTGCGGACCCCTAGCACTCGTGGTACCTCTGACGTTACTAGAGGAACCTCGGGCCGAACAGCCGAGCCCCTCCTTCGGGAGTTGTTCGGATTGGGATGGACTCGAGGGGGCAGTGTGTTCCCGAAACCCGTGGGAATCGGGTACGTCTTCGGACGGGGTTGAGGGAAGCCATTAAGTCTTCCGGGTACTAGCCTGCAAAGCTAGTAGGTGTGCTAGATCACCAGGCGGCCCCACCGAGGTTTTTCGGTAGTCTTCAGCTTAAGTGTTGACGCGCGTAAGTGGCGTATCCACTTCCATCCCGTCTTGAGTCCATAGGACCAGATGGGAGGCTTGTTAGTCTCTAGGTCTTGCCCTATGGAAATCACCTCGGAGGACCCCGAGCGCCCTTTGGGACAGCTCGGATACTCCCTGGTTGAAGGAGGCCCGGGTCTTGTTCCTACGGGTTCAAGGCTAATGGGAGTAGAGCCTCTGGACTCAACTCGTTCAGATTCCCGATTTGGAGCGAGGCGGGATTGGCAGATCAATGGGAGCAGCTCCTACAATTTGCGATATCCTATTTTCTGGACTTCATCTTGGTGTCGGAAACACACCTCCATCCAATATATCCTTCCATCTCACGGGCTATCACTGTCTTCGATCGCATCGTGTAGGGCGCCAAGGGGGCAGCACGGTGATCCTGGTGAGAAGTGTGGCTCATAGAGTACTCCAGCTTCCACCACTCCAGACCCTCAAAGCCACGGCAGCATGTGTGGATCTTGACAGTTTGGAAATTCTGGTAGTCTCTGTCTACCACCTACCCCTCATACAGTTCGTAGCCATCGACTACCTATCCATTTTTACTTACATCCAAATGTCATATTGGCTGCGGACCTCAGTGCTAAACATCAGTGTTGGCATAATGGTCCTCGGGCGGACAGAAGAGGCAGTGAAATTATCCGCATGGTAGTTACGGAACCTTATCTTACAGTTGAGGGCCCATGGCAACCCACTCATTACCTGCGAGGTCGGGCTCGTCCGTCCCATATTGAACACTTCCCATTTCATTTATCACTTACCGCCTAAATTCACTTCATTCAGACCGGAACCCAGTACTTACTGAGGTTAATGCCCAGGTCGCCAACCATGAGGTACCGGTTCAACACCGGGACGTGGGCTGGGGTTGCGTCAAAGTCTGCCTAAATGACTCCATTCCCCCAACCCCAACATAACGGATATATCCACCCTTGAGGCCGCGGTCTCATCCACCTCCATCGTGGTGCGAACTGTCCGCAACCTTACTGCTCTCCCCAATTCCTCTCCATCCTGATGTTCTTTCTCTGGACATTCTACTCCTCATCCGTCTTTCATGAGTGGCAAGGAGGCTCCATCAGCGACACCGCACGCCTCATAATCGAGCGATTCATCAGCGTTTACATCGAGAGGTTTATGTCCGCCCATGCGAGCACAGGTTGCGCGCGTGAGAGGACACGATGTCTCGTATGAACCTCGAGGATATGGACGTGTGGAAGGTCATTAAACGACCTCGAAACCACCAAGGCACCCAAGGCCTGCCTTACGATTTAGCCCAAAGTATCTGTGTTTGCCGACTATTTCGAAACGGCCATGAGGCCTAGAGGAGACCCCCACGACCCTGACTTCTCTAACCACGTTAGGCAGAAGGTTTGTCGATATTTTCAGCGTCCCCGGCTGAGGCGGACCGACTTCCAATTATTCGACCTAGTGAGCTCCAGGGCGTACTCCGGCGTCTCAACCCTAAAAAGGCGGCGGCACCTGATGCCATAACGCCAATCATGCTCCATGACCTTTCTTTCAGGGCCGTGCTTTTCCTCACACGCGTCTTCAACATATGTCTCGCTCTGTGTCACTTTCCGCGAAAATGGAGGGACTCTCGGGTGATATGCATCTTGAAGCCAGGGAAAGAACCGGTCCATCTCGTGTGGTGCCTCTGCATCGCTATACTATGTGTGGCGGTCTGTGGTGTCTGTTCCCCTGAAGTTGTGCCTTTCTCAGGTTCTAGTCCTCCGTATCAGTCTCTACGCTTGTGAAGCCTGGGGTATGACCGCAGGCTTCAATCTGCTACTGCTCCAGCGTGTACACAATAAATGTCTTCGGATTATTTATTCTGTATGCAGAAGGTTCCCCATTACCAGAGATTACCTCAACATCAGAGCGCCCTTGTTAGATCTCTTGGGGACTATTTACCACGTGAACAACGCTTAAAGTGATACCGGCTACCCCGCACGGCTTGTGGAGGCTACCGGTAACCATAAGGCACTCATTCCAGGCTAAAGAAAATTACAATTGCCCAAGATTTATGTCTGGATACCTAAATTTCTGCATTTCCTAGTTTATTGCCTAATCCACCAGCGGTGCATGATGGCCGTAGCACCTGAGTCTTCAGTCATTGAGGAGCAACTTGCTACCTCCTTTCTTCCCCCTAACTAATTTTCACTCGACATCCTGCAGCATCCACGTCCTGCCACTGCGTGGTTTAACTCTTTTCGCCAAATGTTCTCTAGATCACGTCATGACCATTGCAACGATTTAAAACTTCATACCATCTTCATTTTTATTGCATTATACAATTCATAATTTTCACAGAAATCATGTTACTCAGTACTCGTTACCATATCAACTTAAAAATATAAAACAAAACTAAAATGTTAAATTAAAAGAAAAAGCAGTTTAAGACTATGTCCTTAATACATACATACCACTTTTTAAGAAAATGTTTTTGAATTCAGGGAACCACTAAACTTGTATTTCCCTTATCCTGAAAAGATTTTGTAACCATAAAATTTAAGGATTGCAGGCTCATTTGAGCATCATTTCACAAATTTCATTCACTGATCAACTGATACAAGCTATGCGAGTGAAGAACTTCAAAGAGATAAAAATAATTTATCTTGGTAGTGGTGAAGCAAACAAATGTTAAGTTGGTCCCACAGAAGAGCCCTGAGAGTAATTAAAGTAGTTATAAAATCTTATTTGAAGAAACAAATGCTTGTTTCAAGATAAAGGAAGTGCTAACAATTGTTGCTGGTATTCACAACTGTGATTCACAGAATGCAGAGCATTGCAGTAGATTTCCTCTTACCAGCCAGCCAGCCTTCAGGTTAACTGGCTACCAGCACCATTAATGGCTTTCACCAACAGTTAAGTAACAATGCACAGCAACTTGTAAACCTCACAATTCATCTGAATATCTTGCGTGAAGACTTCAGTTTTAATTTACATACTAAATAGTACACACATGACCTGTCTTTTGTGGAGCAGAAAATAGTACTGTAGTGCTATTATTCAGTGGTGAAATGATATAAATATGCTTTCAACAAGTCTCTTCATAAAAATGACCAAAGAAGATGACAGTAGCGACCACTGCATTGGAGGCGTCCTATCGCAAATTCAGGACGGCCACGAGCAGGTGATAGCCTACTACAGCAAGACGCTATCCAAGGCATAGAAGAACTACTGCGTCACCCGGCGAGAATTACTGGCGGCAGTAAGGACCTTGGAGCACTTCCACAAGTACCTGTACGGTCAGCCATTCCACCTCAGGACTGATCATTCCGCCCTAACCTGGCTATAGAGCTTTAAGAACCTGGAAGGCCAGACAGCACGTTGGATTCAGAGGCTGCAAGAGCACTACTTCACCTCTGAACATCGTAGAGGGAAGTGCCACGGTAACGCAGACGCCATGTCTCGAAGACCCTGCCCAGAGGAGTGCGGCCAATGCACAAGAGTGGAAGAAAAGGAGCCTGCCGCAGCAGTCCGAGTAGTCGAGGCAGTGCCTGCGGATGGCTGGGATAGCGCAGGCCTGAGGAGGGTGCAGCTGGCGGACATAGACTTGGGGCCACTCTTGAGTGAAGTGGAGGCAGGGACAAGACCAACCTGGGAGGACATCGCACCGAGGAGCGCCACCTACAAGTCGTACTGGGCCCAATGTGATTCATTGAAGACAAGAGAAAGGCGTGCTGTTCCGTGTATGGGAATCGCCTGATGGGAAGATGCAGAGAGAACAGTTGGTACTTCCCCGAAGTAAGGTCCCGGAAGTCTTGGAGGAAGTACACGCCGGTACTTCAGGAGGACTCCTGGGAGCAAACCGAACGACTGACAAACTCCGACAGCGCTAATACTGGCTGAGGCTTCGAGCAGACGCTGAGAGATGGTGCCGTCAATGTCATGTGTGCGTGGCGAGTCGCGGACCCCAGACTAGGAGCCGGGGTCGCATGCAACAGTACAGCGTCAGAGCGCCATTCGAAAGGATCGCCGTCGACATAACTGGACCGTTCCCAGTTTCCGACCGAGGCAACAAGTACCTAATGGTGGTCGTGGACTACTTCACCAAATGGCCGGAAGTGTATGCCATTCCGAACCAGGAGGCGAAGACAATCACGGACTACCTTGTGGAGCAAGTGTTCTGCCGATTTGGGGTGCCGTTGGAGTTCCACAGCAACCAGGGCACTAACTTTGAATCCAACATGATGAAGGAGGCACTAGAGAGGCTTGGGGTAAACAAGACCCGCACCACACCCCTACATTTACAGTCGGACGGCATGCTCGAGAGGTACATCAAGACCTTAGAGGAACACCTGAGGAAGGTCGTGGCCAGCTATCAGCGAGACTGGGACATTAAGGTGCCACTGTTCTTACTGGCCTACCGCTCGTCAACGCACGACACCACTGGGATGACGCCAAGCAGTTAAATGTTCGACTGAGAGTTACGCCTCCCCTGTGATCTGGCTTTTGGAAGCCCCCCGGACGCAAAACAGCCAGCAACCGAGTATGTGGAGAACCTGGTGGACCATCTCCACGACATGCATGAGATGGCTCGTCAGAACATCCAGAAGGCAAGCTACCGCATGAAGACCCGATACGACAGGCAAGCCAACAGCCAAGGGTTCCAGCAGGGTGACCTAGTTTGGTTGTACCGTCCTATCCGGAACAAGGGACGATGCCCGAAACTCCAGCAACCATGGCAAGGACCGTACCGGGTGGTGAAGAGGAATAACGACGTAGTCTACCGCATCCAGAAGGTGCCCCGAGGGAAGATGCTGGTGGTACACTTGTATCGTCTGACCGCTACGATGGTGCTGTTCGGCACGACCAGCCTTGAGGAGGGAGCAGTGTCACGGCGATGGGCATAAACCAATCGGCACAAATCGATAATAGACGGCAGATGTTTCACGAACGTGTGTAAACAGATCGTACCGGCAGGCAAGATAACTGAGTCAAAGGCCTCGCCGGGTAGATTAGGTTACGCTTCTTGAAGGCGATAGAATGTTCGAATTATGTAACTAGATGCTTGTTTTCCAGAAAGCTCTAGTGATTGACAGAACAGTCTGATAATCATGAATGGAGATATAAAAGGGATTGTGACACGCTAGCAGGACAGTTGTAGTTGTGAAGCAGTTGCAAGTTGTGTAACAGTCAGTGTTGTTGTAACAAGAGCTAATGTAATCAGCTGCAAGTGTTTGTTATTGTCATCGACCTTGGAAGGTTGTGTGATGTAATGTTGTTACGTGAGAACTGAACAGTGTATTGCTACCGAAATAAAGGAGATTTTTAATTTCTGCCACTTGGTCTTTTAATTCTACGAACCCACATTGTTACATTATTAATAGGAGTATTTATCAAAGTCATTTCCTTGTACTAGCTTTGAAACATCCATAAACCAGATTGTCCATTCATCTGCTTATTGGGTCAGGGTTCACTTTAGTGTAGGTCAGCTAAAAGGGCTTCCACTGTAACAAGAAAAGATATAATGTAAGTTTTATCTTATATGAAAATATCAATTGACACACTTCTGTGCTAATTATTCTAGTGCACAATGCTAAGATACACAGCATAGACAAGTTTATATTTCAATCAGTATAAAATTATTTAAATGAAGTTTATTCTAATTCAGATTGTTTTAAGCCACATTAAAATTTCCTTGGAGATAGTTTTAATAACACAGATATAAGTCTGATTATGTAAAAATGTTTACTCTTTATATTTACTTCTAATAACTTCTTGTTTGACATTTCATGAAGTTTACTATTATCTGCATCTTCAATGAGAAAGTCGAACCTTGATGTTAGGCTGGTGAAATTCACTACATTTTTAATAATTACAGTGACATCTTTCAGCACACAGTTAACATTTAAAATAAAATGCTGTGAAAATAATTTCTGTAACTCATAAGCACTGGAAGATAAAATGTAATGAAAACTTCTTGGAAAATTTTCTCAAAACATAATTTATTGCAAATAACAATAGAGTACAACTTAATACGGAAATTAATGAGTAAAGACAGAAACCACTTGATACAAAGCTATATTGGTCCATATGTGACATAAATAGTTATTCAAGATGTGCACCACTTGAAAACAAAGCAAACACAAATTTGGATGTCCATCCTTCTTCCATTTCTTTTCTACATTATGTCATGTTACAAAGCTCGTTATAGTTGTTTGCAGTGAATATTCCAACAAAATTATTAATTTTTTTTTTTCAGAGTAAACCACCAAATAACACAGTGCTAGTTAGTTATTACTTTATAGATTAGCTTGAACACTTCTAAAGTAACAATTATGTCAAACACAAATGCAACAAACATTGAACCTTATGATTTCATTAGCTCTTTTCTATTTACAAATTCTCTATTGAGCATATAGCTTTTGCTTTACTAAACAATGAATCTGAATCTGTTTTTTTAACATGTTATACAAATTCTTTTGTGAAAATGAAGTTAAACATCTACAATTTAAAAACATTAAATTTGTGCATACTTTGATATCTGGTTGTGTCCCGTCGCCTACCTATGTCAGCTCTGTTCCTGCTTAGTTCATTTCAACATAATTGTATATGTATTACACTTCCCTATCACTGTGCACACCACCTTCATTCTTTTCTTATAGGTATTCCAAGATTTTTTAAAAGGAACAAAACAAACTAAAAATGAATGACAGTACTTAAATGTTCGCACCTACCTACATTAACTTATATCAGCCTTTTACATTATTTATAAAATAAATTTGTATCAATTGATTTAAAAGTATCTAACTAGGGAAACTTACTTTGATTCAAAAGTCTTATTAACATAAAATCTTAATACATAGAGTGGTTGTTTCAACATTTTGCAACTTGTCTATCATCCATCTATACTATTTTCTAATCCAAGTTTAACAAAGGATACAGGATGCACCAATGCATTATAAATATGAGCCAATATCAATTATAGAATACCACCTATGTGCTATTTGGGACAAATATCACAATAAAAAGATTCATAAATTAAGGTCTGTTGCACATATACTTCTACATATCTTCTGATTAACATATAAAAAACCCAAGGATCCTTTGCACATGCGTGGTAAAGAAATTGTTAAGTTTGAGCTAGTAAAACTTTGTTAATTCAGAAACCATTAAATTGGATATCACTTAATCTGACCAGAAGTTCTAAGGAAAATAGTGTGAGATGTTCCACAAACAAATGTAACAAATGAAGATGTTAGGAAGATCCTAATGAAATGCATTATAGGTAAATACTAGCAATAAATGGAGCAAAAATTATATTAAATGTAACAAACTGGTTTATTGATTAAGGCTTCACAGGTGATCAGTCGCATCAAATTTAAGAAGATCGAGCTTTCAGCCATTTTACACTCTATGGCCTTCATCAGGAACTGAGTGAAGGTTACTCAGTTCCTGATGAAGATCATAGAATGTAAAATGGCCGAACGCTCCATCTTCTTAAATATGATGTGGCTGATCACCCATGAAGCCTTAATCAATAACACTAGTCGCGAAAGCTTCAAGTCTTACAAACTGGTTTATGCATGTAACAGAAAAAAATAGCACACAGAATATTGCAAACACTTTGGAATCCTTTGTATGCTACTGAATTGAGGTTAATACATTTGCTTGATACAGCACAGAAATTGTTTTCTGCCAGACATGCACTATCCCATTTTTCTGAAACCTCCAGTTTCAGTAATTAAGTTACCATGGCCATTTAATTTTGTGCTTATCTACTATGTTCAGAAAGTTTTAAAAAAAAGTCCTTAACAGATTATTAATGTGACAAATCGAAACTGTGTTGTGCCAGGGTATATATTTAAAGTAAACTTCCACCATTTGTTAATGCAATATGGAAACAGTGGTTCTCAAATACATGAAAGTGGCTACTCAGAGAAGATGCAACTTCAAATAGGCAGTTATTTCACTCATTTATTCCTTTTCATTGTATTTTAAGTTCATATGTAAAGTAATAGCCAGGGACAGACAGTATATGAAGAAATATTTGTTGAAATACAAAAATGAAGGAAAACCCCTAAATATGAGGAAATACATATTTAAAAGCAAAACTCTTATATTTTAAAGGAATGGAGCTGTTTACTTCATTAATTAAAATAAATAGGATTTTTAGATTTTGTCCATATTTAATAATAAAGTATAAAATTAAATACAACAAATTATATGTTCATAGATTTTAATCATTGTGAAATCCTTAAACTCAGAAAAAAAAAACTACAATAAGTTACTGGTTTTAGTTAACTGATGGAAATTAATCATTTCTCCACACTAACCATATATAGGCTAAGGTTTTTGATAGAGTCATTTTTGATATGAAAAATTCAATGCCATGGTTGGGATCTGAACCACGGATCTCCTGGTTTCCGTCCAGTCGCTCTAACCCATTGAGCTACCATGGCCAACATGCCATCCTGACATTAAATTCTCCATTTGACTCGTATATTTCCCCAGTAGACCACTAGGGGCTCTCGTATTTGAGATACACCGTTTGTGGCAACTGACTATCATAAGTACTTGAGTCCCAGGCTTCAGCATTTAACTCTTATTATTTTAGTTAATTGATGGAAATTAATCATTTCTTCACACTAGCCATATACAGGCTAAGGATTTTGATAGATAGAGTCAACATGAAAAATTCAATGCCTTGGCCAGGATCTGAACCACAGATGTGAACCAGGCATTGAATTTTTCATGTTGGCTCTATCTATCAAGTTACTGGTTGCTTTGTTCTTACATAATGCTGATTAACTATACCACAAATAGCAGAGTTTTATGAGAATAATACCCCTAGAATAGAGGACATTCAATTTTGCACGCAACATCACATAGAGGATGTACCAGACTTGTTGGAAACAGTAGCTTGTATTTTTCTTTTGTACTTCACAGAAAACTGGCTGAGCAGAATATCTGGAAAGCCTGGTTCATTGCTAACAGAAAATTGTTTTAAAAGTGAAAAATAGTAGATCTTACATAATATAACAGTTTTACTAAAATATGAAATATGAAATTTTTGTCACATAGCATTCTACACATTGTACTTGTTCTCTTAATTATAGCAAAGAGAGTTTAAAATATGGGATTTCATATTCTGCCTGTCACTAGTAATAATATTCTTCTATTTATCACTTTTTAATGCCAACAACACTGTTATTTGCAAGAAGGTAAGTAAAATAATTCCAGGATTCTTGCTCATTGAAATACTGTGAATGATGATTATCCCTGACATTGCAAAGACCTAGAAGGGAATCATGATGAAATGAGGTGGTGTGGTAAATCTAGTAAGCGATTAGTTGAATTTATTTGTTGTAAAATTTCACGTGCTGATAACTGTGTGGGTGTGTGCACTATAAAAGTTTATGAACAAATTTTGTCTAGATCTTATACAGAAGTTTGGCACAAAATGCTTTTCCATGCAGATGGGTGAAAAAAAAACAACAATAATGATGAATAAGGTCAGGGTTACCGCAGTGCTGCCATGAATATTTACTACATTACACAAACAATGTTAGCTACCACAATAATCCAATATGTAAGGAGTATGCTACAATGAAGCGCAAAATTAATATAATTTTTTAGTCAAACTAGTACTCAATGCTCCACTTATTGCTACTATTTACCTAGAATGCATTTCGTTAGGGTCTTCCTAACATCATCAGCTGTACAGATGATTATATTCCACAATAATGTTTATTTCTCAAGGCAGTTGTTTCATCTACTTTTAGCAAAATGTTTAATGATAAATTACACAGGGATAAAATAGCTGTTTCTACAGTGTGACAAGTGTCTGAATTCTGGTGGTGAACATGGTGAGAAATAGTTCAACACCTCCTGCATCTGTTCCAATTATTCCTTCAATTACATTTTCTTACCATTCATGGCTGCAGGGAAACTTACTTTATGGATGTGCCTTACATATTGAAATTCTTAATTGGTTTGAGAACCATGTTGTACCACATTATATTAAGAATTATAAATAATACACAAAACAAATATTTGCATTTTATAAAAAGAATCAAACACTGAAATTAAATAGAGTTAAACTGATATATCCAATGTCATGGCCGGGATTTGAACCACAGATCTCCCTTAGCCTATACACAGCTAGTGTGAAAGAACAATTAATTTCCATCAATTAACTTAAGTTAAAATTGATGGAAAATTAACAGGATCAGAAAAGATGCAAATTTTAATGATGACCACAAATGTTTAAATGCGTAATGAATAAACTTATAAACCAAATGAGCAGTATGTTTTGAGAAACAAGTTGTTTAAAAGCTTCTAAAAATATTAGAATACATTGTGTGATTTTAAGAAATGAGTTCTTTCAAAAAGGGACAGTAAAAAAGAATGTAGGTGTGTACCAGATAAACTGCAAAGGCTGTGAAAACTTTTACACTGGAAAAACAAAAAGGAACTTGAACATTAGGCTTAAAGAGCATTTTAGGAACATCAGGAACAAAGAAATAGATAAATCAACAGTAGTGTACCATTTTTGGAAGGAGAATCATGATATAGAATGAGAAATCCATTTATTAAAAAGTGTCCAAGGCCCAGCTGCATTAACCACGTGGGAAAATATCTTCATAAAGAAATATGAAAGAAAATTAATTAATTTTGACACTACCTTTGATGAAAACCCAAACTTCAAGTTCATCAAGATACCAACGGAAATGCACCTGTCGCCTCCAATGAGTTCACCAAATCAACATCCATTAGTCAAAAACAGCTGATGATGTTAGGAACATCCTAACGAAACACGTTCTAGGTAAATACTAACAATAAATGAAGCATTGAGTATTACTTTGACTCAAAATTATATTAATCTGTTACATAGTTTGCTCATCCTCCCCACAGATGCAAAATGTGCTATTTGTTGTTCTATTTCAAATCTTTCAAAATATTAAATTTTCCATCACCTGACATTATCTAAGTAAGCTGAAAATTGGACATCATATATTTTATTTTAACCTATCTTGTATAGTGGGGAAGAATAAATCCTTTGAACCAGTTTGGCTTTTCAGTCATTTCTTGTTACAGTGAGTGAGTATCTCTTCTTTTAAATTTTAAGGAAGTCCATTAATGACACTAAACAACACTTACTTTTAAATTTTCCTGGAATATGTTTCAGAGGCTATTTCCTCCATTGACTTTCCCAAATCATTAGTAGACAAAAAAGTGAAACTGCAAAAAAGATGAACCTAATAAAGGAAATCACAACCCTCTCAGCTACAGAAACTAATATGATCTTCAAAAAATTCACTTACCATCCATGGGCCTTTGATAAATTCAAAAAAGTTTAAAAGAAAAAAAAAACATTCAACTAGCACCAGTCAACCATTACTCCTTAAAATGCCTAATTTGCTCAAACATCAAAGATGCCATTCCATCTAACAAAAAATCTGGTATATATCAAATTGAATGCTGTGACTGTAGTCAAATTTATTTTGGAAAAACCAAAAGAAATTTAGAAACAAGAGCAAAGGAACACTTTAGGTACATAAAATACAAACAATTAGAAAAATCAGCAGTTGCCACGCATTTTGGGGGGGGGGGGGGGGGAACTTCAACATAAATCCAGAACCAAAACCACTTAAAAATACAACAGGAAAACAAGAACTGTCTACACGGGAACAAATATTCATTTCAAAAAATAGGAACAAGGTATTCAATTTCGACATCCTCCAGAAAGATTTCTTCAGCAAGTTCCTCGAACTGCCACCAGAAGAGACCTATAACAAAATATTGCCAGTTACACCACTGAGAACCAGTCGATGTCCGGTTGACAATGGAGGAAATAGCCTCTGAAACATGTTCCGGGAAAATTTAAAAGTAAGTGTTGTTTAGTGTCATTAATCGGCTCCCTTTAAATTTAATTTATTACAACAACACCGTTTTCAACACTTCCATGAAAGGAATCTCTTCTTTTAATAACATTCTGACAAATGATAAGATGCATTTAATTTGGTTATCAATTAAGCTGGAATGAAAGACTTGTGACATGCCCATTACATGTAAAGCCTATTTAGAATTAATTTTTACATAGCTTTTTAGTATTAAATTTTACATAGGTTTAACCTGGCCAATTCTGTACTACAGATAGGGCATGATTATCTCTGCAATCTGTATCAATCAATGCACAGAGAAACTTCTGAGCTGAAATTTGTAAAATATGAAGTGTACTAAAATATTGGAGATATGGGCATTATGGCACATGAAGTTTTTGCGTCTATGCTGCACAATTCCTTGCTAGTCAGAATTGCTGGTCTGCCAGTTGGAGGTTTTTTTTGGGTGTAATTTACGTCCTCCAACGTGAGGTCATAGCGGATGATGAATGAAATGGGTGAAATGATGCTCAAATGAGTCCAGGGTCCAGTTACCTGACATTCGTCTTTTAGGATAAGGGAAAATCCAAGAAAAAACCTTACCCAGGTAACTCACCCTAACCGAGATTCGAACTCGGGACCTCTTGAACATGAGGCAGACATGCTACCATCTACGCTACCGAGGTGGGCAGTTGGAGGTGTGATCCCATGCCCTAAGTACTCAAATTCTAAGCATGCCAGCAGGCAAGTCAGTGAAGGACTACAATCCCTTTGTATTAGATTACACCAATTGTCTATCCAGATCAAAGAAATCCTGTGATAAATATTTTATCAGGGAAACCTGGTCCAAAGGAAATAGAACCCAAATGCACTGCATATGTGCAGTGGGTATCTAATGCCAAGACATGTGGATAATTTCTATTCACCTTCTAGGTCTCTAGTATAATTTTTGTGTTGAATCCAATTTGATAAGGCTAGAGTTTCGTATTAGTGCATATGATCCATATTCATGTATGAGTCTTCTTCACTGCACAGAACCCATTTTGGCAACAGATACATGCCAATTTTATGCAGGTGGACAGTCAAACAGCCATATTCCAGTCATGAACCAAAAAGTTGCTATAGCTTCCAGAAATTACTACAGTTTTTAGTTCTAAATGTTTCTGCCATTTGATTTTTAACAATACCACTTATGATGGATTTTATGTAATGATATTATATTAGCATATTATGGGTTTTGCAAGATTTGGCTGCCTTTCTTTGCAAGAGAATTTGCATATTCATTACCTAAGGTCACAATGAGCAGGTATCTACTGTAATTTTATTTCTCTGTTTTAAGAGATAAACATTTGTATAATGTTTTGGCTTTCTCTTATTTTAAAACATGTAATTTACTTCTGATACAGCTACTTGAATGGTTGCTATTGAATCATATAAAATTACTGCTTTTTTAAACATATTAATTCCAAATAATAACCGTGTTACTGCCATATTTGTCATAATTTCACCATTAAAATCTGGTGCTTTGCTTTCAATTTCATCTTATTTAATGTAGTTAAATAACTCTGAATGAATCCCTGCTCCAGCTCCACTTCCTTTAGCACACAGGGATCCATCATTATAAATATGGAATCATTCAGTCTTTGGATACAATGAATGTATGGCTTCCAGAGTCAAAGCATTTTTAACATCTATTGTACTATCTTTCAAGAAAGTAAATGTAAGCTTTTGTGGATCAGTATCATTCAGGCATTCTGTGAGTAGGGGATATGAGAACTAAATTGGTCATGATCTTAAACGTATAAGTCACTTACTTTGAAGATTTCTGTGGCTATATTAACCCAATATGGCACTAAATCTCACTAAATAAGTTGCAGTTGTCTTGCAGCTGAGCTAATAACTACTATTAGAGAATATGCAAAACAAAATGGAAATCAGGTAGAATGATGAATTTAACAAAACCAACATCTATGACGTATATATTCATGCATTAAATATCTGCTGTCATAGCTTCCATGGTGAAACACATACTGTGTCACAGATCACAAGGATTTTCAGTTCAAACAACAACATACGATCATACTTCTTCCTCCATTTTTACTTTCCAAGGTGCAGTAATGGACCAAGTTACAGATGCTTTCTTACAGCTATTACTACACGGTACTGGAGAATATACAAGAAAACAAAAAATGTGTGGAAAGATGATTTGAAAGAACTAGCATCTACGTTGTATATAGCACGCGTTCTGCCATCTGGTGTTGTAGCTCAGTGGTAAATTACATGCTACATCACAGATGTTATGGATTCACAGTACTTTCACCCCAGCATGGAGCAGTCATACATTTTATAGCAATGTCTTTACTTAATAAGATGCACTAACAAGCTAATTTACAGCTGACAGCTGTTCTCTTGCACCTAAATCATTACTACACGATTTTGAAGAGAGTGACAGGAGGTTCAATGATAATTTTAATGGAGCTCAATCACTAAATGCTGTGTACATACATCTGATCATATCAATAAGCTAATACATAAAGTAATGAGATGCTGAAAAACTTTAATCTTGAATAAAACAAACTTACAGCTGCATATATAATTGTCTATAATCCAATAACGTATAAAATATTAAACTGAAAATGTATAATCTGTGTACCTGATAGTTACATATAGCCACTCCATTTATTAAAAATAACAAAAAGAAGATGACAGACAAGGGTAATGGTGCTTAAAAAGAAAACCAAAATAGTGATTCATACTGAAGTCATGTCATATACTAAGAAATAAATCAAATTGTGAAACATTTTAAATTTATAAAAAATGTATTTCTCTTCGAACAAATAATTTTTCAAAACAAAGAATGGAAAAGAAAAATTAAATCTTACATTTTAGAACTTGATATAATTAACCACAGCTAAGATTATATTGTTTACTCCTTTGTGTATGTTTGCAACCGGTTTAGGTTTTGCTCATGATGTTGCCATAGCTCTATCACATGATCAACCCCTGTCTGGTAAACATTCTTCTCACCTTTTTACCATAAAGAGCCATACGATTCAATAGACTTCAGATTAGGAAATCTCAGCAGCAAATCCATGAAGATTATTTCTGGATGCCTTGTTACCCAATTCTTTGACTGATGATGCGGACAAAGAGTTTGTGAAATCGATTTCAATTAGAAAGAAGAATTAACATCATTTTCATAAGTTAAGTGAAGTTTTTGTTACAAATTGTAACATTTGTATAATTTTCTATGTTTCATTGTAGCTAGCTTCATTTTCTACGTAATTATAATGCAGTTGTTGGTTCTGTGAAAATTATCCTTCCTCTTTTTCTTGCATACTCTCCAGGCCATATTGTGATAGCTTAGCTGTAGGAGAACAACTATAAATTGGTTTGTTACTTTGTCTTACAAAGTACAAATGTTGGATTTAAAAGTATGACCGTAAGCTGCAGTTTGAACTGTGAATCTTTGGCATCCATGACACAGTGTGTATTTTACCAATGAGCTATGACAACAGATGTTAATGTGTTGGGTTATATACAATATAGATGTTGGTTCTATTAAAATTATCATTACACCTATTTTCCATTGTCTTAAATATTTTCCAATGCCACATAGTTAATAGCTCTGCTGCAAGAAAACTGCAACTGCTTTTTATGATATTTAGTCCATATTTCATCATACTAGGTTAATATAATCATGGACATCTTAGACAGGTTAAAACTGCAATCATAAGTACACATCTAAGACATGGCTGATTTAGTTTTCATATTCTCTACTCATGGAAAGTCTGAATGTCTGTGACCCATAAAATGTGTACACTTACTTTCTTGAAAAATAGTAGATTCTGTTTTCTTCAAATCTTCTAGAAGTGTTAATTTGTAGTTAATTTGGGATACTCTAAAGGTCACATAGATGATAACAATTTTTCTTTCTCTGCATTTAACTATTTGCTTTGGTTCTATTTCCTGGATTAGTTGAAAAAATCCATGGTAACTGCATGATGACTACACATATTTATGCTGTAACACATAGTGGAAAGCATTATGTCATTAAATTTTAAGAGTTGTGCAGATGAAAGTCAATAAACATGAACAGGTCTCTGAGCCTTGACTTCATTAACTTACTACCTCAGTGAGCCCTTTAAACCGTTACAATTTTAATGAGTTACATCTTTGGATGTTAGCATTAAATTTAAATTTAATTGTATGGTGACTACTATTTGGAATGGTATACATCTGCCGTACATTAATTGTTTACCCTCTGCTGCTTCTCAGAGTCACTACTAATGCTAAATATGGAAACATATACCACAATGTATAAATGTTTCTTCAACTACAGTCACATAGGTGGTATGATCAATAACTTTAATACAAATTGTATTATTTTCACAGTTGTGTACATATCAAAGAAAATTCCTTGTTTTAATCTTTCTTAACATAATGTTATAAGCATTTATAAACTGCCTGTGCACTATTTATTTTTGCAGTAAATTCTATTTCTACATTAAAAGACATCAGGATTTTTACATGACATAGTTACAGAATAACCATATAATATGCTCTCAATATTCATAATCAATTCTGTTGAAAATGCACGTATAAACTATATATTACAATTCATTTTCATAAAATATAACAATAAAGGAAGCAAACATTAAAAATTTTAAAATCTCTGAGTAGACAAGTTTGGCAGAGTTTTGAGAAAAAATTTTATAGTCACAAATAAAGAAGAACTTGAAGAGCTGATAATATGGCCAAGTATTATTAATCATTGCTTTCAAATTGGCACTTAAAGTCTAAGACATTTTAGTGAAAGAAATTGTGATATTTGAAAATGTTATCTGCATAAGCTTTCATTTGTAAATGTTTCTTGTTTTATGAGTTTTGAGACCAAAAGTTGTTAAGTACAATATGTGGAATCAATTACTTTACTGCACTCAGTCTTGGAAGAGTAAGAAAACTTAGGTCAGGTACATTACAAACAGTACCTTTTGATGCACCTAGAGCACATAGGTAGCTATAACATTGGGCTTTAATCATATAAATGTGATACAGTTACTTACATTTCATTTTGCATGAACTACACTGCCATTCCCTTAAAAGCCGAGCATTTAGAGCTAGCTATAGAGAATGGCTTAAGATGCTTTTTATATTTTCCTATTAATCTTTCACTTCTTAGTTTAAACATTTTATTGGTTGGAACTCCTATTAGATAATTTACAAGATACATTTCAAAAGTAAGGTGTTATTTGTTCATAAAACAAAGTTGAAAATGTTTCAACAGATCATATTTATGTGCAGAAACTTCAGCTTATTATGAGCATATTGTCATTTTTTTAACTTATAACTTGTAAACACAGTTTTAAAATTCACTATGAATTGTGTGTTGCTCATAGGCCAATTGTAAATGTTGGGGGGGGGGGGGGGGAACTACCTGCACACTTAAAGATCAGGCTAGTCTCATCAGCTTAAAGAAGACCTTAGATATAAACATGTTAAAGACAAGATGGCTCCCTAAAGAACCAGCCATAGTGAATGGAGAGATAAAAACAAAATATGTGATAAATATAACATTTCACAGGAATTTTAATACCACTCTCATTTTAGCAATGTCAGGCAGAGACTTTCAAGGAGTTTTATCTAACCCAGAAAAAAAAAAACATTTCAGAAGAAAAAGATTTTTGTTTTGTTTTTTTTGTTCATTTTTGTTTTTACTTCCTTAAAAATGCCTCCATTGATTCTGATTCAAATGTTATACATTTGGTACATTGGGTAAAAAATAAATGGATAACTAGGAGGTTTTTATAAATAGCCTATGATGTTCTCTTTGTTCTTACTGAATTTTATATAAAGACTGTTTCACTGAACTGGGTACAGGAACCCAACAAAATAAAAAACCAGAGATACATATTATGTATATGGAAGAAACTAGAAACAATGTTAAGATGTATTTACTTAAGATGAGTTGGTACTGGTAACAACATCACTTCTTTTAATCTCTGTTAACATGTGGTCCCATCTTCAGAACCTTTTTGATGAACCCATGTGTTGTTTTTGTGGTGGTGGTGTCTATAATGGTGGCATCATGTGGTGGTGACATATACTTCCAGAGGGTATTTAAAATGTAACGTAACCCTTGGGCATAACAGCCCAAAGTAGGCCTAAGTCTACCAAACCAACTACCAACCTCACATCCACATATGCAAAGCAATATCCAACTGATACAGGAAGGAGATGTTGTCAGCATATCGGCATGCCCAGCTGGAAAGCTGGATTTCTAGACGAAGCATTCGCTAACTAGTGTAGCTCCAATTTCCGCATGATGCTGAATGGGCACCATTTCTATACCCAGGACTTAAAATCCTCATCCCTCAGGGGTGGGATCAATATTGGGTGCATTTTGAGTGCAGGGAACCAAAACACAATGCTCTAGCCCTCTATGCTAGAGCACAGGATTCAGAGGGTACTTGATGGCGGTGAATCAAAACTCATTAACTGTCGCATGTGTTTCAAAATGAAGACGATTTCCCATGTGTCCAGTTTTGCTGCTGACTGCATCAGTTTGATGTTGTTTTAAAATGCTAGGCTTTGGCGATGAAGCCATTAGCTCTCTTGCTCTCCAATATTTCTGCGTAGTGGGTCCGGCAGGTAGGGCTTCACAGGTTCAAAGATGTTCTTCAGTCATTTCCTCTTCATTGTTGCACAGAGGACAATTTGGACCTGTATAAATTCCTATTCTGTGTAAGTGTTTGGCCAAATAATCATGTTCCGTAAGTAATTTAAATTTGCTACTGCAGCTTTATGTGGGATTTCTGGAATAATTTCTGGATTTTTAATTAAAATGTTCCATTTTTTTATCTTTGGCTTTGTTAGATATTGAGTGGTTTTGTTTGCTGTTATATTTGGTTTTGATTAATCTTTTTATGGATGTAAAGCGTAAATTTTTACTTTTGTTCTGAATTAAATTTGCACCATTTTTGGCAAGAAAATCAGCTGATTCATTTCCAGCATCAGTTTGATGTTATGACTGATCTTCCAGAATTTAGTGAAACTGCAGATTTATCCATTTGTTGGTATTTTAAGCATCTCATATGCTCCTTTAGTTTGGTTTTTAGATTTCTTTTAGCTTTTCCTATATATACTTTATTACAACCAGAGCAATTGGTTTTGTAAATTCCAGGTTTTTTGTCTTGTGGTATAGAGTATTTTTAATCTATTACAAAGTAATTTCTGTATGCTAAAATTGTCCTGTGGGGCTAGGCTAATGTTGTGATTCACGAAAATCTTCAATGTGTAAAATATTTTTGTGTATGTGAATTTCTTGAATTTTAATTGTTTTTCTTCTTGGATGAGATTTGTGGTATCTTTGATATGTTTCTGTTGTTTAAATTTTATAATTTTCTTGTTGATGTTACTCTGTTGAAATAGTTGTTTTTGGCTGTGTTTACTATATGTTCATATTCTGGATGAGATACATATGTTTGGTTCACAATATACCTATTGTGAATGCTAATGACAATGCCTAGCAATATGAAAATTGATTTGGTGCCCTGGAATGCCATATGTTTGTGATTAGTCAAAGACATTTTTGCAATTCAGCCAATATAAAGCAGATTAACAAACTTCAAAATTTGATGCAATCTCAAACCCACACCATTACTATTTCTGACATTTCTTCTGAAAGCCTTATCCTAACATGTTATAATAAATAGCCTACATTAATGAAAGGTGTGCAACATTATTTCATAGGAATGACTGCCTTATAGAGAATGTAATTATTAACTTCTATAGGACCAAAAAAGGTGTTATGTGGTTTTAGGAATAGCAATCACATTTAAACTTTTCAAGTTCAGCTATGCTGCTGGGAACCAGTAATGTTACTGTTATCATATAGAAATTTGTTTCCATGACAGTGCACATCCATATCCTCAGTGCCATCAGAACTATTAACAAAATTGAGAAAATATAAAAGGTTCTGTATAAGTTAGAACTAATGCTTTACTTATCTTTTTATATTAATTCACATGATTAAATATATTTATTATATAATTCAATTTAAGTTAATAAATAAATATGATTAAACCAATACATCTATCTTTAAAGAAAGAAAATTTTAATACAGAATTAAAACATAATATGAACAAATAGTTTATACTAATCCCTTAATAAATTGCTTTAATATCAGTTTAATAAGTAAAAGATGCATAAATTTAAGTTTTAGAAAGGTGTTAAAGATATTTTTGTCTTGAATTTACTTATTAACCTTGTGCAAGGAATGTATTTGCAAAACTATACATAATAACAGTTCTTCAAAATAGTTACAGTATGAGTATTTTGTTATTAACTTCTTTAAAAAAATGTCTGGGCATCTCTCATATTTTCAATTAAGCTGTTTTACATTTCAACTAAGATTTACAATGAAAAATTTAACATATTTTGAAACCAGTTAAAGAGCATTTTGGAAATACATGCATAACTAAATTGTTAAATCCGCTGGAACAAATTATTTTTGGTCACTTAATCATGAAATAAACATTGAAACTAAATTATTAAAGCATTTAAATGAAAATACAAAAGCAATTATTAAGAAGAAGTTAGTTATTACAAGATATAGATATCATGATAGGATTTCAATATTCTATGAGTTGATTCTGTCAATGAATGTGCTTTACTGCTAGGTTATAACAGTAATAACCACCTATTATCGGTTTCAAATGGGATGATGTTTGTCCTTGACCACTGCTAGGTGAGCAACCAATCAGAGTCCTGCAGTGTTGTCATAATGCATTCCCCCTGAGTGGTGTGTGACAACTGCCAACCTAATCAATCTCTAATAAATACTATCCATGATAAGACAAAAATTCAGGTTTTGCAAAAACTGATCCATGAGGAAGGTAGAGAGTAATGTATTTAACATAACCGTAAAAACCCCATATTTTTAGCTCAAATAGTTCTCCTAATACAAATGTTTAGTGTCATTAATTGACTCCCTTTAAATTTAACATAGTATTATACTGTAACAATGCATCGTGTCGTAAGCAATGTAATGAATAGCATTATTGGTTGGCATATATGAGTGTATGTATATTTGTAATTACTCAGAACTGCAACGTAAACATTTGACATGACATGATAAAAGAATTACTGTGCATAAGCCAATGAGTTTATAAATTTGAATGAGAGGAAAAAATACTCTTCCTACTGGCCTAGCAGAACATGTCTGGTCACATTATATCTTTGTTTATGAATGGTTTCGCAATCTCTATTTACTCTAGACCGTTCAAAGCAGCATTATTCAGTCATTCTTCCGTTTAAAAACCAGGTAAAGTGCATCAGCTGGATCAGCTTGCAATTGAAATGAGACACGAGGTATTATAAACCACCTTCCCCCTTATCAGTGCCAGAACAAGCCATTTGAGTTATTGTGGGCTCAAATTATGTTGCAAACAGGAATAATACTTTTAAACTGACTGACGTTGAATGACTTATTCACAAAGAAATTGACAAGGAACACAACAAGGCTGGGAAAACTGCGTGAGACATCAGATAAACTACAAGAAGATGACTTTTGGAAAGAAATAGCACGTGACGGGATTTTGGGACCTATCATCATAAATTTGCAATACTCAGACGATGAAGACAGTGACAATGACGAATTGTCTCTTAACGTAAGTAACATTCACAGCTATATGGATGCACTGCTGGCATTTTCTTTGGATTAGAAAAATAAGTAATTCATAAACTATAATTATTTTTTAAACTATATACCTAAAACATGTGCGTAATATACTAATACCTATGTTATAATTGTGATTTCAACAACTGCATTATTATAAAACTTTGAAAAATATAGTTTGCATTACCTTATGTTTAGCGCCAAGAACACTCGTAAGTGTGAGAGAGAGAGAGGGAAATATTAAAAGAGTGGGGGTAATGCGGTGGCAACACCGAATGCTCTAATGCATCTGATTCGCTATAGGCAAGAACTCTTCCCATTTGAAACACATAATAGTGGAAGAAGTCTTAACACCACATTAACAAATTATAAATAAGACAGAAGCAACAGAAGATGCAATTTAGAAATTAGGAATTATTCCATTTACATAAATTTATTTAAAAGATAAGTGGCATCAGTCACTATTTATACAGAAATTTTGTATACTGTGTATTTCCTTCTATGTTAATAGCTTCATTTGCTACTTATATTATATGGATACATATTTTTTTTATAAAACACATTATAATTTGGTCTTGAAAAATGAATGATTTAGTTTGTCCTTCATTCATAAAGTGTTTGGAATGCTATTGTGAGTATATATGTAAAATTAATATAAGTACTGTTTATAAATGTGGAAGGGTTTTACACAAACAAGATGAACTTATTTCTAAGATACTGTAAAACAATTTGCAAACATATATTGTACAATATTTATTTGTTTCACTGCCATGTATCTTTCAATTAAATAATAAATCAAGAAAACCACATGTTGGAAATAACTTGACTTAATGAGTAAAGCATTGGAAAACAGTTTCCAAAATACTATGATAGATTTAAATGAGTGACATCATTTGACAGGCTGTAACACTCACAGAACATTTACTTACAATGAGAAACACATAATGCAATAGATATCACAACATCATTGAATAAATGGTAGCCCTGAGAAGTTTATTGATTTTGTAAATTTCAGTGTAGGATTGATATTGTATAGCTAAAAGAATTGAAGATCATATAAAAATAATGTATTTTATGCTTTCATTCTTATAATTAACCAGCTTCAGCCTTACTTTTGAAATGCAGCCTGCATAACTCTTTCTTTTCTTAAATTAAGCATAGTTGAAAAAATTATTGTTCAGCACTCACAAAAGTGATCCAAAATATAATGTTGAAGTAAATGGGTATCATATGAGATGTAGATCAATTTACAGCTCATATCAACTGGCAAACTTTTCTTTGAAAAACAATCAGTTCAATTTTTTATATTTTATATTCACAAAATGGCTATTCCATCATTAATCAGCTAAATCTGTGAACAATGATTTTATTCTTTTGAGCCTAATTGAAGACTACCAAGAACAAATTAAGCATAAATTTAATATCCTGCAAAAACTGAATGGCAAGTTTATCAATGACATCAAGTTAAAATGAAACAGAATGTTTTAACAGCAACAACATGTTTTCCTAGATTACTACACAGACTGAAGCCTACAAAAATATAACTTCATTGAATTCATTTGTGCGAATGTTATGTTGCTCAAAATGCTTTTCATTACAGCAAATTTAAATGCTGCTTAACACTTAATGCTTATTTTGCCAACAATTTAAACTCTTTCAGTGAATGTGTTATTAAGATTCAACTCTAGTATTAACATTATTTTATTTTTATGGGTGGAAGGGAAATTATTGTATTCAACTAAGGTAATTTACTATCTTCTTTTCATGAATTATACATTCAGCTTTAAAATACTACTTTAATAACATCAACCTCAAAATACTGGTTGCAAGAATTATTCAAAGATCTCTGGCTCCATTGTTTTTATAAAATGAGTTCATTTAAAAAAAATCAATTTCATTATCAATAAAGTCTCATATACCAAATACTGAAAGAGCTTGCTAGCATGAAAAATAAAAAAAAATGCCACAAACTGTTTCCTTCACAGCCTATTCATGCATTGCACCAAATATTTCATTCATCAGCTAACTGTATGGCACACTGGAGTCAGTGTTTCTTACATGCTTAAGTTTCCATGTGCAATTTCACAAAAGACTAGCGAATAGGAATGACTATGGTACACCATAATATGATGAATATTACACTTCACAATCTGCCACAACCATTTCTATGGGGTTCAAGTTTTACTGAATATACCACAATTTAGTTTTTAGATGCTAAGATCAGAGTATAGGCCTTTATGCTTCCTCTACTTAGTAGTCTTACAAACTACATGATAAAACTGTTTATTTTTCTTACATGAAAGCATGTTTTTGTCCCCAAAGATGTGACCATATTGATTACTGAACAAATATGCACCCATTATTGAACAGCTATTTTGACATCAGTAAATTTCCCTCATGTTTTACTTAAAATCCAAGTTAAAGAACAAGTATCACTGATTCGTATACAACAAATGGCGACCACATGTAACATTGCACGTTTTCTTAATGCAACATGAAACACACTATTGAACACACACACACACATGCAGACAAAAAGCCATACATACACACAAACAAGTACATGTACAAATATACGAAGGTTGTAAAACAACTAAGAGCAAAATACGCATCACGGACAGGTAATTTGGTCTACACCAAATTAGCCAGCTATGCACTGTGCCATTATCATGTGTGAGGGAGGCAATGGATGATGCCAGCTAGGAATTTTTATGGAGCATGCTGATTTTCACAGCCTGCAGATAATGTAATGCTTAGCATGGTAGGGCAAATTAAAAGCATAAACACTGTCTCCTATGACAATGTGCAAAATTCTACACCTTAGTGCCAATATATTATGTTGCCAAGGTTGTTAAGCACAGACTTGTATTGTCCTAAGCATTGTGACTGCAATAGTCACACCACAATTTGGTCCATTACTTTGTCAATATAAGACAAATATAAGCACCATATGTTTGCCTTATGTCAATAAAGTAACAGACCAAATTGGAAAACTGTTGCAGTCACACCACAAATTTATACACCAAAAGACTTTTGTTACTAACAGGGAGGAGGCCCTCTAATTTCTTTACTGATTAATTGATGGCTTAAAGGAACTGATCTAGACAAAATCCTGGATTCCTTACCTTCATGTGTTGCAGCTCACATATCAATTTTATTAAAATAAAAAGGAGACCCTTTAATTGCTTCTATAATCTGAAGACTTAAAGGAACTGATCCAAACAAAATTATGCAATGAACTAAAAGGAAGGGCTGCTCACCAATAAGCACTGGTCAGCTTGGTGAATTATTACCTGGACTAATATTTCTTCCTTTCCATCATCCTTGACTCAACTCTTGTTTTCTTGGATCCCGATGATATTAGAGTATTTGAGGCCTAAGGGACCATCTCATTTTCTTTCCTGTCCATACCTTTCTCTAGTTAGGGTGATGTAACTGCCATTTATGGTGTCCAATTTAAAATTATTATAAAAAAGTTGAATAAAAAAGTTGAATAAAACTGAACTTCAAAATACTGGAGTGCAAGAGAGCAAATGACTTAATTGCCAACTACTTAACATTAGATACTAACCAACCAACCAATCAACCATAAACCAACAAGGAAAATAAAGGATCTGTCAAGTATACATAGGCACAACCATGTGGAGCATTGGAACACAACTGAAAGAACATGAATGGCATATTTGTTTAGGTCAGACAGAAAAGTAACCAGTGGCAGAACATTCCTATTATTTGGTCATGATGTAAAGTACAGAGACACAGTAGTGGTCTCTAGGATAAGTTGCTACCATACCCACTTGGCAGAGAAGCGATTGAAGTATTTAAACATGATACCTTCATTCCAAGTATAAAAACTGAAAGAAGCGTAGAGACAGTGAAGCACAAGTTAAAATAAAAGTGAATCGAGAAGATATTGACACATTGCTTCAACAGTGTTAATGAAGCAGTGTGTCAATATCTTCTCAATTCACTTTTATTTTATGATACCTTCAATTGCAAAGAAGAGAGATAACAGATAAATGAAGCATGGATCCCAGCTTTAAAAAGAGTGAAATTAAGACCAGAGCAACAGAGAGGACTTTCCTTTATACCAGAAGCCGAGACAGGCCAACGACAAGCAGCAGCCAATAAGCAACTATGCTCCACCCATAACAGGACATGCCATCTTTCATGTGCAGCATGGAGCCATCAGACAGAGTACTTCAGTCTCCTCTGCACTCTGGGACTATATTCATGGCTTTGACTTTCCTGAAGATGCTAGATGCAAGTTTTGGTGAAACGGTGGATAAGAAAATAACTAGTCTGCAGCTTCCAAGCTAGAAAGCATGTATAATGTTAACAACGCTGTCCATGAAAGCCTTACCATTTGTGTAACTCAAATCAAAAACAAACTTTGTTTTAATAGTAAATTATAAGCAACATTCTAGGCAGAACGTTTTCTTCCTAAATTTCCTTTTCCTATTCTCATTTCATATCATGTTATCAGAGAACTCAAAAGCAAAATTTATTTTAAGAAGAAATTATAATGAAATTTCTTTTCACATTGGGATAACATCTTGTGCATTACTAGTAGTATCATAAATTTTTTATATAAGTGCTGTAAGCTTGACATTTATTTTATAATTATAGTATTTATATTTAGAGCAAAAATATTAAAATTGGGTTGAAAATACTAAAATCCTGCATCATTACACCTTTCTGCATGTTTACCAGATAATCCATTGATAAGCTAATCCAGGAATAGCTGCTGAAAATGGAAAGAAAAATATAGGATATTATCAGACACAGAAATGAGAAGCACTATGGGCAATGCATCCATAAGGGTACAATGCTGAAGAATGCAAACATGCAAAGCAATTAACTAGCCATATGAACAACCAAAGTCATTTATTGTAAGTTATGTTTCATCAGTACACCTCTACATAATGTGGCAATGGAGCTTCAACACAATTGTTTCCTCTATATTGCCATGTAATACAAATATCGCTCACTGTCATCCTACTACCACCCATGCATGACCTTTGGGAGTAACCCATTCCACCAAGTGAGACTGGATCCATTTCCGAGGTAAAAGTACTTAAACGGTGGAGTCCATTGCCTCCAATGGTAAGGTGTGATGAGGATGGTAGTGGAATGAGTAGACCTACAGCTTTTCTCTGATCTCTGGGTTGACTTAAAATTGTCACCCAGAATCAGGAATCAAACCATGGCTACTCAGCACAAAAGCTCAAAATGAAACCAGTTAGCTATCTTAGCATCCCAGAATACAAATATTGAAGCCTGTGACATCACTGAGGAGCAAGTGTAGCCAGTGTAGCAAGTGTAGCCAGATGACCATAAGGAAGGTTGGAGGCTGCAACTTTGAAGTCAGCTGAGGATGCGAAGAGAACAGCTGGACCAGCTGAACATTGTGTCAAAGACAGAGGGCACCATATTAGTGGTATGTGATATGTGAACTACACCAATGGATGCCAAGAGTAAACAATGAGATATAACGCAGGATTGGAGAAATTCAACCCAGGAAGAAGTGAATTCAGATAGGGATTGAGGTTAAGTGTGATTTATAGGAATGTATAGGGCTTAAAAGAAAAGATAAAAGGTAGGGAAGTGTTCAAGTGTTAAGGCCAGGAGGTTTAATAGCTGTTGCTAAAATGTTGATGAAGGTAACAAGGTGGAGCTAGATGACTACATGTTTATAGGTAAGAGTGGCTCAAAGAAAAATGCAAGAGAAAGAGTTTGTAGAGGTAGAGGAATATTTTGATCAATTACATTTAATTGTGCTATTGATTTCTTGCATTACATACTGAAAGACAGTTACATAAGATACTGTTTTGCAACATATAATTTCTAGCACCATAAAAATTAATAAATGATATTGAAGATGACAATAATGGGTATGCATTTTCAATGTGAGTTAAGTAAATAGTAATTCAAACACACACACACGCATGCACGTACGCATGCATGCACGCACACACACTAGTTGTACCACTATCGTGGTGTTAGGAGATTCTTGTTCCTCTATCCCAGGTCGGATCTGAGGAACCGAAACTCTGGATCTTGATAGAGAGTCAGGATGGGTGATCAGCCCGATGCCTGATGTGCGGGTGAAAGAATTGGATGATTGTATGAGAGCTAGATGAGTGACAGAAAAGATGATGATGGAGCAATTGTTGGAATGCTGGCAGCGGAAACCAGAGGACCTGGAGAAAACCTGCCCCAGCACCATGTTGTCCACCACAAATCTCACTTTGTGGTCGCCTGTGAATGAACTCGGGCCACCTTGGTGAGAGCCAAATGGTCTAACCATCACCCATGGCGCAGCCCATGTTTATAATCACTGAAACTTTAACTTATTGAGTAGATTATGAATTTACAAAAGCATTTGAAAGGGAGAGATGGGAAGGGATATAGTGTTTCAATACCAGAACAAAGAATCATGACTTGGTAAAATCAGGTAAGTAATCTAACAGTGGACCCAGAGTATCCTGGTGTTATGGTTATTTGTAAGTATTTCTGATCTTGATTGTTATTTTGGAACAGTGATTGGAACTGTTACTAGAAAATAACCATTTTTGCTTGACTTTAGTTCAGAAAGAGACAGGTTGTAACGTCCTCCAGTTTAAAGTTATCATTTGAAATGTGAATAAAGCACTCATACTGCAATCAACTCTGTCATAAATGGCTATTTATAATAAAATTTAAACATAAGCATAATGTAAGTATAGAAGCTTGTCTCATGTTTTCCTAATGCACGCATTCACATTGACTGACTCTAACATAAACATAGCCATTAATTTAATGCAAGCATAGAAGTTAGTAAATGCTGAGCTTTCATGCTTATATTTACGTCATATGCAAGGGTCTAGCCAATTAACATTCACACATATCACATTGATTTTTCTTTGCCATGTGCCTACCCACCAACTTCCTTCTGGGTAAGAATGCCAGCCAGGAATCATTGGGCTATCTATTAAAATTACAGCAAAGCAAATTGTGATGAAGGTGTTTTTTTGTTTGTTTTTTTGGGAAGTTTAATGTCCTTTAATCAGGTAGCTAGCTCTTGTTCATTTTGATACATGTACATTCCTCTTTTGTCACATATACATTAGTGTATGCTTCAGGTTGCCAGTTAGCTCAGCCATTTTACACTTTCTGATTAGGCTGGTGATTATGTTTCTGTCATTGTGAATGACAACGTATGTTAATTTTATGCTTAACTTTTATATCAATATGTTAATGCTTAATTTTCCATTATGAATGGCCCTTTACACTTTTTACTCCTACATAGCAGGTATTAAAAATATCTGTACTCACTAAATAGGAGACCTTATATCTTCAACTTGCTCTCCATTAGGACACAATATCTAGACAAATGTTGATACTAGATATACTCCAAGCATTTGGATGCTCTATAGCAAAAACCCCTCGGCCAATATCTTCCAATGTTCTCCCATGCATATAAGAAATGGCATAATGCATAGCGGAAAGCAAATGTTTTAAATTATAGACAACCTTGCTTGTGCATGTTGCACATGTTGTGACCAATTTTTTTTACAACCCTGATATTTATTGGAGATCTAAAGCAGTTTATTTGCGCTTGGAAGCCTGAATGGCTCGACAAATTTCCAGCCAGGGATGTCCACTGCTGCCATACGAAGCACAGAAAATGCACACCTCAGGACCAGAGGATGAGCCACCTGGAGACGGGGTGGGTGAACGATTTGCTGACGATGCTAAGGTGCTTTGCAGCAGGGAGAGTCAATCAGCCAGAATGACCTGTGACACCTGTATCAGTTGTTCCTTGAGTGACCTGAAGGAGGGTCTATCTTCAGGTTTGTGACTCCAACATTTCCGCATTATCTGTACAAAAATATCACATTTATAGCAAAAAGATTACTTTATTAAACAAATGTAACTGTCATTTGAGTTTCTAAAACTTCAAATCAAATTAAGCTTCTATAAATTTAGTTGATAAATTTGTAAAACAATGCAGTGAAATGAACTATGCATTTATTCGAAAAGTGAAATTAGATTTCAAAGACTCAATGCCACAGCCAGTATAGGAGCTAAACTTCTTCAGTTTACTGAGCCAATGCTATAACACTGAACTATCTGCAGATTTTTTCATTAATGTGCACCAAATCTCTATTTCTGACATATCTTCAGTATGATCTTGACCATCATAACTTTAAAGCTAATGCCATATATTGCAAGTGCTAGTTAAGTAGCACTAGTAAGTGCCTCTTACAAAAATATCAGACTACTGTACTATAAAAGGTTGTACTTCTATAACACCTCTTCGTAAGCTAAACTTAGAAAGTTGAGTAAGATCAACCACAGCCAATGCCTTTGATATTGTATATATTATTAATTAGATTATTCAATATCAGAAGCCACCAGAATCACATCAGCATTAGTGATGGGCCAAAAATTGTTCCTGCAGCAATTCTTTTTATATGCCAGTAAATCTACATATGGTTGTTGCATTCAATAGTAGTCACATATCCTCACCCTGAGCCAGATTAACCCTGAATTCTTGGACACAGAAAGCCAATCTGATTTAATAATGTTCTACAATTGAGCCATTCATGGTTTTAACTATAAACCTTTCTTATCTAGATTTAACTGTATTGGAACACCACAGTGAAGCAAAAAATTATTAATTTTTAGATGAGTCGAATTTATTACACATCTGCTTCACTTTCGTACCTATTTCGTACCTAAAGCTTTAGTCGCATAAGAGCCGTAGATGCAAACGATGATTTGCGAAACATGTCCTCAAAATAGGTACGAAAGTGAAGCAGATGTGTAATAAATACGACTTATCTAAAAATTAATAACTTTCTTATCTAATTCAGCTTTCCAGCTTTAGTCTACTTGTGGTGAATGTGAATGAATACCTTCTGTACATAAGTTATCTAAAAGGATTCAATTGTAAATATTAAAGCTTTGTGTTCAATATTAAAACTTGATGCTGCATATGAACAATTTTATATTTTTAATACTTTTAACCAACTTTCTATTCTCTTTGGATGGTATTACTATGAAAATAAATGCCCAAACATCACTCTTCTCATTTCTTTATTATTTTTCTTCACAGAGCTGTGCCCAAGATGTTGTTTGCAATAACAAAAGCTGATTATAATTTGGTAGATACCCTATTTTTTATTGTTGGGAGTTTCTCTTTTAATGAGAAAGCAGATTTCCTACAGTAAGAGGTAGACATCTACTAAGACTGCAGATGTGACCAAATAATATTGAAAAACATGTAGAAGCCTAGATACAAGACTGAATGAACACTGGAGGTCCATAAGATATGAACAGCTGTGAAAAGTTAGCAGTTGAAACCCATTTCTGCAACTTCACCCATGAAATTATACTGGAATCAAAATTACTCCAATCTATTAAGAAACTTATAAAACTTTCAGCATTGAAGAACATCTATATCCAGAAAAAACTAGAACTAAGTCATATACAGATCTCTTGCCCTCAAATAAACTATGCAAGTTCATCATTCATGTAATACTTATGGATAATAAAATATATGCCTGCCTGAGAACAAACGATAAGGAAAGCAGAAAAACTAGTTGGTCAAGTACTCACAAGGGGAGTAAAACCTCTTGAAACATCTTTTCAAACAATTAAACATAGGTGAAGATATAGTACAAATCAACTCAACAACTACTACTTTCTATAACATTTGTACCACAAGTCAATATAAAGTAATCACAGAAGACAGAAGTAAAGTTAATATAGTTATAATTAAATCTACTTTTCTGAAGTATAAATTATTTTCTCGCAATCAAAATAAGCCAAAAATAATTAAATAGGTACAATTTACAGGGAAGAAAACTAAATTACCTCATACACCTCCTTAAAGCAAGCTTTGGGCTTTTCCAGGATAATACCTCGCTGAACTCGATCAACAACTTCTGTATTTTTTAGCCGTCCATATGGCATTTTTCCACAAGTAAATACTTCCCACATCAGAACACCTGAAACAAGAAAAATATGGACTAGTTAATAAGTACTTATTTCATAAACATTTAAGTCATTGCATAGCATAATGTACAAGTAGGCAATGCTGCCTTTCATAGCTTACTTCGAAGTATTCTGTAAAGAAAAAATTATGAAAAAGGGAAGTCCATTAAATATAATCTTAAAACTGTAATAAGATGAGTTTTCAACTCATCAATCTATTATTATTCAAGTTTGATATAGCACATTTCAGTGCAACATTCATGTGCATCCAAAAGCAGAACTGCAAATAAGTGATAAAATCACATTAGGATAAAAAGGATCTAACACCATGAGAATGCCTATGCTCATTGAACACCCATGTGATATTTTTACAGCAATTTGGATTGGATTATGCTAGAGAGAAAATACATGGAGTATTTTCCAGTATTTTATAATGCTGGAACATGGAGTTCCAGTCTTCGTCTATTGTTCCTATGCCCCAAGCGGGGCATCCCCAGAAGGAAGGATGAGGTGAGATGAGAGAGGTGGCGTGGTTGGTTAATGTTACCAGCATGATCACAATGGATCCTACTTTTAATTTTAAATTGTGAAGTGGGAGTCCAGGAAATTGTAATGAATTTTAAAACTCTGTGGAATGGTTGACTATGTCATCCTGGTTTATAACTGTGTCAATTGATTTGTAAGAAAACAACTCCCCCAGAAGAAACAGACACTCTAGAACGCAATTCTGACATTCGAACACAACTATTAGCATTATTTGCATCTTGCTTCTCATCAGTGTGGTCAGCACAAGACATAGCTCGTAGCACATTTGACTGACTTCTACGATCTAAGTCAGGTCGTCTTCTCCTTGGCACAGTAGAAAAGTTTCAGCGAACTTCATAAAGACACAAAGGAATTCAATTAATTTCGTGTGAATTAAATTCACATTCACAAACTCATAAACATAAATTATAAAGAAGGTATCAAGGATTCACCAAAATTTGACAACAATTGTCTGTGGTCAAATATTTAGTGTTATAATGTATTCAGAGATTAATTTTGTGTCTAATCTTCGAAAGGTATATTATCATGCTACATAAAAAAATGTTGTCTTGATAACAAACTATAAATGTTATTTAATAAGATATGGTAAGTGAAATATCTTTGAAGATTTTGGCAAGAAGTGGGATATCTTTCTACTTTGTAATTGTTTGTCAAAAATAAAAGAAGATCTATGTGTTCCATAACAGTTAGCATATGTACTTTTATATTTTGTTAATAACCTGATCCGTTATCATTTCAAGTTTCTTTTTCTTACCTTTTAAACCTTCCTTTGACTAAGACAAATATTTGAAAACCAAAATTAGGCAAATCAGTTCAGCCATTCTCGAGTTTTTGTGAGACCAACAAACGCCAATTTATATATATATATAGCCAGATAGAAAAAACAATTGCTAGACAATGGATAAGTTCTTGAAACAGCTTTATTTCCTCACAGCAGTGAATATTTCAAAAATTTATTTGGGGAATTTGAATGAGATGAAGTCTTAGGGCCAAATTTATCAACTTATGTTACAAGGGTATAAACATCTTGTTTGCCAGTATTACATTAAAATTCTTTTATTTCAAAAAGTTTTACAATGTCTTATTAATATCAAAGACAACTGTGAACAGCAACCTTCAAGAAGGCAATGACCAAATTACATGGATTCCAAATATGCTGCAATGTACTTTTGCCTGTGCGTCACAATCCTCTCCTCACTCTTTAATATTATATGGTAAACCTCTCATGGCGTTTCTCTATTTCAGTCTTCCTTTGCCATCTAGTGGGACTTCAGGCTGCCAAAGGTGTACTGGCGTCATGTTTCACATTATCACACATTAGGTCCAGTAAGTCAGGTGCCTCAGTTGCTGCTGTAAACATAGTGCATCACTTATCTGTGGAAGAAGGTGTGTTTATTTACAGATAGTTTGTTAAAAGGTTGCATAGCTCTGTACCACCTGCAAGAAAAACTAAATGCGTGATCATGAATATCAACATTTCAGGTTTGGTGTTAGGAAACATTCTAGGTAATTAGTTTTAAGAAGACATGTGAAATTAGATGAAATTCTGCTAGTTAAGAGCAGTTATGTTAAAAATCATTAATCAGTAGCTCAATAAACAGGTCTCTTCATCTCTTGAGAAATGCTGCACGTCTGTTAAAACAAACCCTATCACTATATACAAGTGCAAGCATCGAAATAAAATGATCCCTGTGAGGGAATGAAATACTTCAATTGACTTTTCGAAATTGGTACAAATTGGTTTTTCGGATACACAGCTTTTGTTTTTCTCTGATAAATCTTGAGCTTCATAAAAAAGCTGTGCTACTGCATGAAATGCCTCACTATGACCTGAAAACTGCAGTGGTGTATGCTAAATGTTACAAGAATAATACGGCCTATTTTCTTTAATAAACTATTAATGCAGAATGATATTGGAGACTTATTCTGAGACTATTTTTCAACTGCTTGACAGAATAAAGCACTCCTAACCTTTGTACCAACAGGAAATTAAGAATAACATTGTGCAAGAAATCAAGCTGATGAGCTTAGGCAAGTTAGTAAGAACATTTTTACTGGATATGCTGCCTGTATGAGAGCAGATCAACATTTCCAACATCTATGTAAGGTAAACATTACAGTTCATCCATTTCTCTTTCAATTTTCACATAGTAGACAGAACCTGCAAATGGGTTACCATATATTACAATGATATCATAGTTGTTCAATTGGCATGTGATTTTCTGATTGTTAGAGGTTAGAATGATGCTGTCAAATAAAAAATCTAGATAGGGAAAAACAAATATTGTACTAAAATAAAAGTCAATCAAGAAGATATTGACATATTGCTTCACTCACACTATTTTTCACAGGACATGTTTCAACAGCTGCTGCTCCCATCATCAGCTGAGTCTTGACTAGTGCAAACTGTAGTGTTTTCCTCCTTCTCCATGTCGTCGGTGGATGGCATGACGTATTTGTCAAAGATGTTGGGTGGTGGAGTTTCGAAATTCATGATTCTAGGACGATGATGGGAGCAACAGCTCTTGAAACATGCCCTGTGAAAAACTGTGTGAGTGAAGCAATGTGTCAATATCTTCTCGGTTCATTTTTATTTTAACTTGTTCTTCACTGTCTCTATGCTTCTTTCAAGTGTTATACTTTTAATATTCTAGTATTTGGAAAGACTTTAATTTTAGAACTGGTTGCTGAACATTGAGAAATTATTGAGTGCAAAAAAGCCAAAAGATTTAAATTAAATTAAAGAAGAAGAATTTAATTTGAGTAAAAATCCATGAGGAATTAAATGGCAATGCTTCCATTTCTGCCAGGTTTAAAAAGTACCTTCTGAAAGTTTATACGAACATACAGTACAGCACCAAGTATATTAGGTATGAAGAGCATTTAAAGAACATTTAAAATTGGTGGTGGCAACTACATTGAAACTACAGTGAATGATTAGGGACCAAACAGACCACTAAGAAAAATAAAACACTATCATCCACCATAAAAAAGCAAACAAACCAACCTCAAGAGCAATTAAGCATAGAAGAAAGAGACATGTTTCTGCTCATAGTTTCTAACCTCATGCATTTCCTTTACAACCCTGTGCGTGATTGCTTTGGACAGTCTGTATCACTTCAAAAATCTCTCCACTTGCATGTTTTCAAATTCAATATGATATATTGGTTAGGAGTCTCAATAAAAGAACTCCAAATGCAGCAACAGCATATCAAGAGCTTGTAGTGTTATTTCTCAGATCTTAACATTTGTTGAATGTCCTGACACAAGGGTGTGGTGATATTAACTTAATATGAAATTTAGCACAATATTACAGTTAACATTGCTTTAAAAAACAGAATGTGTATTAACTTCAATGCTAAATCAGTTTAACACTGTGTTAAAATTCAGCAGCTATTGGTGTTAGTTATAAAATCATGTCAGTAAGTTTGTTTACAATTCCCATACAAATCAGAATTAAAATAATTTTTACAAGTTATCTTAACAGTAAAAATAAAAAAGAAACATCTTTCTTTTTATACTTTTTGATAGTTTTAACTTGCCTTCTAAAACAAACCATGCTAGCAAATGAGTGTCTATAAAATCCTCAATACACAACCCCTATTTAATAAATTGTCAATAACAAAATCTATTCAAATCTATTACAGATCCAGAGATTTAACAGTCAAAGAGCAAGGCATATGATACTTTGTTTCAAGCTCTCATTACTAGAAACAAAACTGATGTTCAATAAGTTTTCAAATTTATAAATTTCTCTTACCATAAGCCCAAACATCAGACTTTGAGGAGAAACGTGTATAATTTAAAACTTCTGGTGGAGCCCACTTGATGGGAAATTTTGTTCCCCCAGAACTCGTATACTGATCATCTAGCACATACCTGAAAATATATAATATTTACACTTAACTACAAGCTGAACACCGTGGAAGAATATAATAGACAATGTTTATTATATTTATATTATAGCAGCCAGGTCCAAAATGCCTCAAGAGTTGTAGCCCCAATCTCCCACCTCCTAGATTTGAAGGGGAAGATTAATTTTGATGAGACAGCTTTACACACTCTTCCTGCTCCACTAACCTACAGTTGTGAGCACATGTTTCAAAGACAATTTATAATGTTAAAAAGCTTTACTGCACTTAAAAGCAAACTATTACTATGCTCATACCTGTATTCGCTTCAGAATTTGATGGCATCATTTCTGCTCTATGTGTGGCCTGCGCACAAAAATCTGCTGTGAAGTGAAACCACAAAACCCAAAACTGAAGCTTGAAAAGTACTGCATGTGACCACTTGCAAGTAGATGCTAGACATCCCTCGTGAGCTCTTTGCTGGTGCTCCTTACATATGCCTGTGTGTAGACACTGCCTGCAGGGGTAAACAATCCCTCCCATGCAATGCTGTGTTATTATGCCTATATGTTCCCAAGTATTCTTGACTCATTTCTGAGTACTTCCAGCTATATTCCACACCTGATTTTTGGCACACAGACCCCACATAGAGCAGAGATTATGCCATCAAACTATCAAGCCAATATAGGTATGAGCAGACTGATAGTTCCCTTGTTAGTTCCTCATTTTAGTGAACTGAAAGGGAAGGCATATTCTGCTGAAATAAAGGTTGGTGTTCCATTGTGTAAGGACTATGATACAATGAAGCACAAAATCAATAAAATTTTGAGTCGAACTAATACTCAATGCTCCACTTATTGCTAGTATTTACCTAGAACTCGTTTCGCTAGGACCTTCCTTCTTTGAGTCGACAACAGCTGATGATGTTAGGAAGGTCCTAACGAAAGGCGTTCTAGGTAAATACTAGCAATAAGTGGAGCATTGAGTATTAGTTTGACTCAAAATTATATTAAAGGTTGGTGATTCACTTCTTGTTTCCACAAGTTAATGGAAGGAATAAACCAATCTTTTCTTCTTCTATTGTTGGATATACCTGTAGTTATACTGGGGTGGAAACATAGGGAGCATTGAAACAACAGCAACTCACAACTCCATTATTCTTTGTAAATATATCTATCACTTTGAACTATTTGGCAAAAATGATTTGTATATCAAAAAATTCAACTTTTAAATTTTACTATAGCAGTGCATCAAGACCTATGAGAACTTTCAAGGTAAGACAATCATGTTTGGATTCTAACCTTCTGTAACCTTACACCCACAATGGGTATTACTCTCTGAAACTTAAAAATTCAGTCGGCTAGGCTGTTTATTATAAGAACCTGGAATCATTTTTAACCCATAACTTCCGTAGCATCCTCTAACCAATCTTCATGCACCCCTTGTTAGTGGACCCAAGGTTAACTTGGAATTTGTTACAATATGTACTGTTTACAAATAACAGGGAACAAATACTTTATTAACACTGGGTAATATAGTACAGGATGAATAATTTCTCATGCAGCTGGTTTTGTGGCCAATGGCTGACTGGCAAAGTTGGCTGATGTGTCAGTGGTGTGTATGACAGGAAGTATGCAGTAAATACAGTATGGCGTGTCACACTGTTATCTCTACATATATAACATAAACAGTTAAAAATAAAAGTAAATTACTCATGTACAGTACCTTATTTTTCACTAGTGGCCTGCCAGCCAGCGGGAGATATCTGCATATGCACAGTGCTTCTCAACATTCTTGGCACCCGCCTTTCTTCGAATCAGTGCATGTTTGGTCATTGCTAGTGTGGGTTCTTGTTGTGTTCTTTGTGGTCAAATTGTCATTGGTTCTGTTATAATGCCAAGAAGTGTGCATACTTTAGCACACTGCATATTCACGTATGATTCCCACATGCGAACAGAGAAGTGACGTGGCTATTTGTATACCAATTTCTTGGTATTCCTGTGCCTCACAGAGAGACAGTTCGTAAACTTGTAAAGAGATTCAGAGAAACTGGTTCTGTTCTTGATAAGAAACACAAAAGAACTTGCCATGTGCTTACAGAGGAAAAACTCAATGTGATAGGACAAAAGTTTTAATGCAGCACAATAAAATCTCTAAGTAGGTTATCACAGTAAACAGGTGTTTCACAATTCTCGGCTTGGAAACTTTTGAAATTAAAACCATATAACATAACCGTAACATAACCATGCTTATGGCAAAGCCACAAGATGTCTCCCTATCTATCGCATAGTTTTGAAATGAAGCCAGAGTGATATTAAAACATATATTGGAAAAACTAATTGTTCTTTCACACTAGTTCTGTGTAGACCAAAGTATAGAAAGGCAGTGTCAGACTGAAAACTTCAGTGTCATAGCCAGGATTCAAATTGAACTTTTCAGTCTGACTCTACCTTTCCATAGCGTATATTGTGAATGCAGCATCAGCAAATGCTTCCAATGTTTCCCAAATCATACTTTGTTTCTAGTAGCTCCTTTTCTTCTTCTTCTTTTTTTTTTCTAAGGATGTATAAGGATTATGCTGATTTATGCAGTGTAAATGAAACAAAAATCATTGAGACTTTAGTAAATTTTAACAATCGTGCAATGGCAGAAATGAAATCAGAGAAATAGTAATGACTACAATTTTTATATTGCTAAGGGCCAGGAAACTTCATGGATGGATAATCTGTTGGCAGTTGCTGAGAAAACAAAATGTAAGAACATAGTTCTTAACTGTGATCTTATTTATTGTCTATAATACCAACCATCAATTCCACCAGACAACTATACAATTTGCCTATTAAATGGTATTTAAAGTTAACCAGCACTGGGTGCTGCACATGCCCACTGACATAACTATGTTCAGCGCATCTGCCACAGGGTTAAAAGGGGAAACATTCAAAGGGGTTCTACTGTACTATTGAACTATAATATTATGTAATATAAGTTATTCTGATTATACAAACCTGGCTAGACCAAAATCTGCTACTTTGACTGTGTTTTCAGAACCAACCAAGCAATTCCGAGCTGCCAAATCTCGATGAATATAGTTGTGCCTCTCTAAGTAAGCCATTCCTTTACAAATCTAAGGACACACAGAAGTTTGCAAATAATAAATGTCCAACTACAATACAACAACTATAATTTTATGACTGCAATCACCTTCACCACTTTTAATATTTTAACATTATTTTATCTAACAAAATTTGTAGAATACATATCTTAAAACATAGTTGAGGCAAACAAAATGTTTGTAAAACTTAGATATCTGCATTTACTTTGATGCTTGTAGCAGTTATAACAATTATATGATTTTATGTTAATAGAAAATGTACCTAATATATTATGTCCTGACAGATTTGCTAGTCAATTATGTTTAATAATTAATATGATTACCATGTTTCCTTATTTATTAAGTATATTTATATATTTCAATGTGTTTATGTCCAGAACAATGAGAAAAAAAATATTAAAATAAGTCAAATTTTAGATATATGTGGCCAACCTTAATCTAAAGTATTAATAAGGAAAAATTGTATGCATAGCCACAGAAATATAATAACCAAGAATGAATGCTGATGAATTTCCAGGGAGATAAAACATATACAGGATAATTCAAATGATTGTGCACAAAATTAAAGTACTTATAGAGAGATAAAACTACAAATTTGGTATGAAAACTTGTGGTCTAGGACAGGGTCTCCAAAAACAAGGTATGCAAGCTGAATCTGGCCCATAAAGGGATTTAGTCTGGGCAATACATAACCAAACTTTTTTAAAGGCTTCTTTTTTTAATGTAAAAAGATATGGGCAGTTTAATGTATGTGTTTATGGAACTTCCATTATTGAGCTTTGAGTGCATTAAAATGTACAACAAAATTTATTATGTAAAGCACCTTAAAATAGGGTATGATTCTTTCCATATGTTTAACTATAAGAGAGGCCACCAGGAGTACTGCACCATTCAAAGTATATGAAAATGCTCTTTACTTATTCATAAATAATAGAGATGCCACCAGGAGTGCTCACCTTGAAGTTGTGAGTTCCTAGCTGCGTGTCTGTGTTGTTATTTCAAGTTTTCATTGTTTCCAATATGTGTACAATAAGTTGATTGAAATTAAAATGAGAAAAGTGGTTAGTGAATGTGGAAGAAAATTATGAGCTTATTCAACAGATCTGTATATTTGTGATGAGAACAGAATTGGGTGGTTAGAACTTATTCTCTCTCATAGACTGAAAATAAATATAATTATGGTAATAACAGAGATTATTGACCCTAATGACTTGGGTCACGAAATATTTTGTTACAGAGAAATACAACAAAGCAATGTCTGTTATCTGTAACTACGTTATTGCTGTTCTTAAGGAATAAAATATTTGTTGTCACTATGGGGAGGGGGAGGGGGGAGAACATGGTGCATAGTTTGATAAATTGATGGCATTGAATTTATTAGTTAACTCTATCCAAAACAACAAATTTTCATCAATTATGAAAGTAGGTTTACCAATGAATTCACCAAACAAGGTATAAACCATTCATTGATGATGATTACATGAAGAGGTGAAGTTTAATTACTACTGAAGACAAAGCCCAACAAGCTAAAGCAGTTTTTCTTTCAGAAAATATAGTAGCATGTCAAGTTGAGGATACATTTGTAATTTATCAAACCAATTCCAAGAAAAAGCATCTAAGTTTGCTTGGTACTCAATAACTCTGGACAAATCAGACATCTCTGATTCTGCTCAAGTTCTGCTGTTTTTAAGAGGTAATAACACAAACTTTGAGGTTACTGAAGAACAAACAGGTACTTCCTTGCATGGTGCAAGGATGTCTCTGCCTACCATAACTAACTTCCTTGCATAGTGCAATAGCATGTGAGTGTATCTTTCAAGAGTTTCAAGAGGTACAGCTCAGTTTAGCTGAAAAGTACAATTTTTCTTTTTCTCAAGCTGAAATGTGTTACAACAGATGGGTGGAGAAATATGTATGACAAATATGCAGGTTTTGTTGGAAGGCTTAACTCAGAATGTGAAGCCAGTGTTATTAGCAAACCCTCAGCAATGCACTGTGTTCTAATCAGGAAACACTTTTCACAAAGTCAGTGGATCGGTTATCAAATTCATTTAAAGTAAGACTCAGTACCACGAATTCAAGTCTTTGCTACAGGAGAGAATATACATAGAAAAACATAAAAACCAACTAATGAACTTTGAAATCCCTCCAGAAGAGAATCCCAGATTTAAGTTCATCACTAAATCAATAGATGGCAGCAGCAACTCCAGAATTACCCACACCACTGGATCAAGCTTTAGTCACATAAGAGCCGAAGATGCAAACGATGATTTGCGAAACATGTCCACGAAATAAGTACGTAAGTGAAGCAGATGTGTAATAAATATGACTCATCTATAAATTAATAATGTATGAGATACTCTACTCATACAACAGATTAACTATATCCAGAGTACGGAAACATTTTTTAGCGGTTCTGAAATTCTGGTATTCTCTGCCTACCACCCATCCCGCACACAGTTCATAGCCAATGACTACCAATCCAGTTTTACTTACATCCAAATGTCATACTGACTGGGGACCTCAGTGCTAAACATCAGTGTTGGCACAATGGTCCTCGGGCGGACAGAGGAGGCAGTGACATTATCCGCATGGTGGATGCGGACCCTCATCTTAGAGTTGAAGGCCCATGGCAACCCACTCATTACCTGCAAGGTCGGGGTCATCCGTCCCATATTGAACACTTTCCATTTCATTTATCACTTACCTCGCTAAATGCACTTCAGACCAGAACCCAATACTTATTGAGGTTAATACCCAGGTCGCAAAACATGACGTACTGGTTCAACACCGGGACGTGGACTGGGATTACGTCAAAGTCTGCCTAAATGACTCCATTCCTCCCAACCCCAACATGACGGATATATCCACCCTTGATGCCGCGGTCTCTTCCTTCACTTCCATCGTGGTGCGAACTGTCCGCAACCTTACTGCTCTCTCCAGCTCCTCTCCCTCCTGATGTTCTTCCTCTGGACATTCTACTCCTCATCCATCACTCATGGGCGGCAAGGCAGCTCTATCAGCGACACCGCACGCCTCATAATCGAGCACTTCATTGGCGTTTACGTTGAGAGATTCATCTCCAACTATGCGAGCACAGAGCACCCGAGTCTTCAGTCGTTAAGGGGCAACATGCTACCTCCTTTCTTCGCCCTATCTAATTTTAACTCGACATTCTGCAACATCATATTCTGCCACTACGTGGTTTAGCTCTTTCCAGAGCATGTACAAGTCTTAACCCCCCTCGGGCTGTCCCTCAGCCTGGCAACTGCTATGGATGGATATTGCCGTTGTAGTCTGAGGCGCAGGGGATACTGTGATCAGGAAGGCGGTACCCCCAGGTAGAGGCATATCCATTGCACTAAGGATAGGCTGATATCTGCAATTACTCCAATAGGAGTATATCGGGCGCATAATTTTTGGTAGTCGGGATTGCATTCATGTTGTCCCGGAAAAATATTATATACACAGCACAATTAAGTTATATTTAGTGGTGGTGATTTTTCGCAAATGCGATATAGCGCGATAAAATGCGAAATTGACTCAAAATGCAAAATCGAAGATGTTCCCAGGTAATTATTTTTTCCCAATGCTTTTTATTCTGGAAAATTTATCTGAAGAATCTGTAGAACCTTTGCATGTTTAGAAATTTATAAAGTAAGTGACCACACTTCTGAAATGTGGAAAGCAACCCTTCCCGCTAAGTTAGTCTATTGTTCCACCATTGCCCATGAGTATATTTTGTACTGAAGCGAATTCAGTTGTTTTACAAAAGAGGCCCCTCTTGCTACAGTTAATGACTGTCATTAATCTATCTTCACAACCCAGTTAATGGAAAATGTCAATCCTTGTCTCTGAAAATTAATAGCAATCCTAATTTTAAGGAAGTGATAAACACATGTTAATCCAGTTGGAATTCTCAGTTGCCAAAGTTCCAATTTTCATTGTTCTGTTCGGTTTTATGCGCAACTTTCATTCATTCTATGCGTAGTTCATGTCAGTAAGTGCGAGGATAATTTTGTGCATTTTCTTTTTATTGTGCTAGTTTTACATCAATAGACATTTATCTTTTTTTGTCTTATGCAGTATGCTTTAGTCTATCAACTTGTTCTATATTTCTCTGTATTGCTTTAACCTATATTAATGTAAAATAAATTGGTACTTTATGCACTTTTAACTCACTGTCATTAACAACCCTCCATAAATGTGTTTTAAATCGAATATAAATAGTGTTAATATTCATCATTCAAAAAATTATCTCAAATTTCACTTTTTTTTCAAAATACTATAAAGTGCTAAATTGCAAATGTATAAATGCTATAAAATGCTAAATCTAAAAATCAAAATGCTAAATTTCTCATATCAAAAAGCTAAATATCACCACCCCTAACAATAAAGTATTTATCATCATCATCCTCGTCGTCATCGTCATCGTCATCGTTATTCCCCCCTCCTTAGTTCCTGTTTGACTGTGTGCATCTCTCCCTGTGATGGTTGGTCTTGTCCCTGGTGGTAGTTGAGTGCACTTCTGCAAAAGTAAGTTGCTAGGCAGGATTTCAAAATTTAAAATATGTTTTCCGTTACGTAGAAAATGGAGCTAGTTATAGTGAAGCAATAAGTATTATTCAAATATAACTATTTTTAACAAAAACCTTCACTTATCTTAAGGAAATGATGTCAATTTTTCTTATTAGTTGAATTAGTTGAAATCAATTTCACGAACTCTTTCTCACGTCCTCAGTCAACGCACTTCGTCGTCAAGGAAGTTACTATGCTACTATGTTTATTCAGTATTACCAAAATCTGAAAACTAAACAAACTTAAGAGCTGGTATTTCAAAATTCATTACGCGATGTTTATTTGTTAAAATAAATACCTTTTCCCAAACCATTAAATCTATCGGAACATTTAATTGTTTTAATAATTAACTTCAGGATTTATTTCATGGTCAAATTACCCAAAATGATCTGCTATGTCCGATTTATCAGTTTGTTTATACTTAATGTTACAAAAATGTTCTTTTGTTCTGGTTTGATTCTGTTCTTAAGTTTGTTTCGTTTTCAGATTTTGGTAACACTGAAAAAAAGACTAACATAGTAACTTCCTTGACGACGAAGTGTGTTGACTGAGGTGGCGAGCAAGAGTTCATGAAATCGATTTCAACTAATTCAACTAATAAGAAAAATTGACATAATTTTCTTAAGATAAGTGAAGTTTTTTTTGTTACAAATAGTAATATTTGTATAGTGTATTCCATTATTCCATATGCAGGTGTTTTCTCAAACTGTACATTCTGAAAGAACATATACAAAGGAACATAAAACAAAAACAGGAAAGCTTGGCATTTTTGTTAAACCAATACAACATAGACAGATATCCGAGAATACTAAAAATATTTCAGGAAAAACAGAACTTACGGTTTGGAAAAACATCTACACATGGAACAATAGAAAACATATTTTTAATTTTGAAATCCTACCTAGTGACCAACTTTTGCAGAAGTTCACCCAACCACCACCAGGGACAAGGCCAACCACCATATGGAAATATGCAGGCAGTCAAAGAGGAACTGAGGATGGAAATGAAAACTCCTGAAATATCTTTTCTTTAAGAATAAACAAGTGATGTAGTAATTATTAAATTTTAGATGAGTCGTATTTTTTACACAGATACAGTTAAATCTCGATAAAGTGATGTAGTGTTAAAAATTAACTCAGTAATACCAAATCTAGTGTAGAATTCTGTCACCAAGTCCAGCAATTTGAGGTAAACTAAAAATTACCATACTTGTATTATTCAGTATTTTAATGAACTTTCTTATTCAGGAACACTATAAAATAAACAATATACTTAATAAATAGCCTACCAACGACTATTCATGTTCTTTCATACTTAAGCCCCTAGTTTCTAAGTATGGAAGAAAACATCAAACTAAACTGCTATTTTAGTTAATTGATGGAAATTAATCATTTCTCTACACTAGCTGTATATAGGCTAAGGTTTTTGATAGAGTCAACATGAAAAATTCAATGCCAATTTGAACCACGGATCTCCTGGTTTTTGTCCAGTTGCTCTTAACCTTTGAGCTACCATGGCCAACGTGCCGTCCTGTAATTAAATTCTCCAGTTGACTCGTATATTTTCCCAGTAGACCACTAGGAGCTCTCGCATCCGAGATACACCGTTTGTGGCGACTTACTATTGTAAGTACTTAAGTTCCAGGCTTCATCATTTAACTCTTATTATTTTAGTTAGTTGATGGAAATTAGTAATTTCTCCACACTAGCCGTATATAGGCTAACAGTTAAATGATGCCACTGTCAAAAGTATATACAAATTTTGTTAATTTCCTAAACATTTTAATCTATTATTTCTTACTCTTCCTAAAAATTGTCATATGTTATTGTCTCCAACCTCACATAATAGGTTGACACTCATAAATACATAAAATATGAAGCTATTAACAGTGAAGCAAAAAAATATATACAAATATAATAATTTGTAACTTAAAACTTCACTTATCTTATAAGAAATGATGATAATTCTTATAAATTCTCCAGGATCGCAATTTCATGTATATACATACACATCTTCAGCTGGAAAAACAAAGCTGTAGCCATAGTTACGTTGATATGTTCTTGTTAGTACTACCAAAATCTGAAAATAAAACAAATTTAAAAACAGAATCGACTGCCGATATTTCAAAATTCATTATGTGATGTTTGTTGGGTTAATAAACATTTTCAAACATTTTTTAAAGAGTTTGGTATAACTTTAGTTCCTCAAAATAAATGTAGTATTAAAAATTTATTGCATTTCTATATATAAGATAAAATTCCTAATAATAAAAAATCTGGTATTTATCAGTTTAACTGTTTCGATTGTGATAAAGTTTATATTGGAAAGACAAAATGTAATTTAGAAATCAGAACGAAAGAACATTTTCGTAACATTAATTATAAAGAAACTGATAAATCGGCCATAGCAAATCATTTTTGGTCATTTAACCATGAAATAAATCCAGAAGTTAAATTATTAAAACAATTAAATGGTCTGATAGATTTAATGGTTTGGGAAAAGATATTTATTTTAAAAAACATTGTGTAATGAATTTTGAAATACTGGCAGTCGATTCTGTTTTTAAATTCGTTTTATTTTCAGATTTTGGTAGTACTAACAAGAACATATCAATGTAATAACTATGGTGACAGCTTTGTTTTTCCAGCTGAAGATGTGTATGCATATACATGAAATTGCGATCCTGGAGAATTTATAAGAATTATCATCATTTCTTATAAGATAAGTGAAGTTTTAAGTTACAAATTATTATATTCATATATAGGTTGACACTCATTTCTGAAAAAAATAGATTCAATTAAAGAAAATACATATCTGGCCAAATAATGCATTAACATGCTTCTTTTATTTCCGGAACCTTGCTTTTATTACAAAAGCAAATATTACAAAAAAAAAATGGCAATAAAGTTATTCTCTTCATTTATATAATTATTCTGCACATAATTATTTATTGCTAAGAACTCTTATAAAAATCACTGCCTAAAAACAGTAGGAGAACATTAAAGACAGGGAGAATGTATGATTTACCTGTATGCACATATCCAAGAGCAAACCCACATTACCTCCCAAGGTAGCTTCATGCCTACGGAGATAATTGAGTAAAGAACCATGTCGCATATATTCTGTCACAATATAAATAGGGCGATGCTTACTACAAACTCCATACAGCTGGACTAGGTTTTGATGCTGAAGTTTACTGCAACATTACCAAATGAACAAACATTACTCCTAGGTAAGTGTATCTGTTTTTAAACCCTGTTTCTTATAACCTTGCCTAGCTGACATGTATCCTTCCACATTGCATTTCCTTCCCCTTTCTATGATAGCAATGCATACCTTCAAATGATGCCAAACAAGCTATATACAGAGTGTTATTGAACTACACAGAAATATTTCAGCGATTGTAAACGTCACTAATGCAAGCAAGTTGAGATAGACAATCAATGGTTTGCAGCTAAACATTACACAGTTAATTGTGTTAAACCTAACTGGTATCAGACGCTGATAAGTTGGTATTTAAACAAGGAGGGTGAAATTATTGGATTAGAGTGTCTAAAACTGCCTCCCGAGTATAGTCAATGACTCTTAGTAGCTCGTTATTGGCATTCTCAAGATTTAATACCTCAAAGATCTCTCAAATCTCAAACTAATCACCTGCCAGTGCAAGACTGAAAAGTGATTAACTCTGTCTTGCATCATGTAGCTTACACTAGTGGTGTTTCTGTAACTGGCCCAATCTAACACCAAAATATAGTATTTCAAAAGTCAGTGGTTCCGTTCCTGTCATGTAGTTAATTTTGTTTTCATTGTGTTTTTAATACCTACATACTAATAAGAAGAAATGGCATGATTCGTAACTAAGGATGTGAATCTGATTGGCCAGTGCAGTAACACTACTACACTTTTTCTGGGGTCACCTCAAGTCTCTGGTGTATGAAACACCTTTTACCTCAGAAGAGCACTTAACTGCCTGAATAATAGCAGCATGTAAAGTCATTCACAAGGAATTTTGGACAGAGTATTACAGTCGTTCATTCGCTGCTGTCAACTTTGCATTGAAAATGCAGGTTGGATTTCGAGCAGTTTCTATAAACCTGTTGTAAAATGCATACATTTATACAAAAATTAAAAGCTTAGACAAAATACTGAAAAAATAACCAAACAAACAAACAAACAAAACAAAAATAAAAAAAGATGACATAAAATTAAGGAGACTTGAACTCCATTCCTATGAATAAGGACTATGACACAATGAAGCTCAAAATTAATATAATTTTGAGTCAAACTAGTACACAATGCTCCATTTATTGCTAGTGTTTACCTAGAATGCATTTTGTTAGGACCTTCCTAACAACCTCAGCTAATGTCGACTATTGAATGTTGAATTAGTGAACTCCTTGGAGGTGTTAGGGACATCTCTGTCAGTATCTTGATGAACTTGAAGTTTGGGTTCTCTTTAAAGGTAGTGTCGAAATTGAACAATTTTCTTCCATATTTTTTCCCATGTGGATAATGCAGTTGGACTCTGAACATCTTTTAATAAGTGGAATTCTCGTTCTATATCGTCATCATTCCAAAAATGGTACGCTACCGCAAATTTATCTATTTCTTTGTTCCTGATGTTCCTAAAATGCTCTTTAAACCTGATGTTGAAATTCCTTTTAGTTTTTCCAATGTAGAAGTTATCACAGCCTTTGTAGTTTATCCGGTGCATACCTGATTTTTTGTCTGTGGGTATCTCCTTTGTATTATATGATTTCAAAAGGTGTGACAAAAAATCAGGTGTGTACAGTATAAATTGCAAAGGCTGTGATAACTTTTACATTAGAAAAAATAAAAGGAATTTGAATATTAGGCTTAAAGAGCATTGAAGGAACATCAGGAACAAAGAAATATATAAATCAGTGATAGCATACCATTTTTGTAATGATAATCACAATATAGAATGCAGGGGCGGCTGGTGGCTCTGAAAATCGGTGGCTCACAAATTTATCCATGCAATTTAATTTTTTTAAAGTAACAAACGGTTGTTTAAGCCTACCACTATAGACTTCTGTATACACAAGTTAACGGTAATTCACAGCATATAACACAACATGCGTATTTCAGAAACACTCTAGAGCATAACACTCTTCTATTTATGCAGCTAAAAATGGACTTGATACCTCTTCATGGCAGACTTCAAGTGTACATTGCAAGATTTCGTTCTGGATTGTCTTGGAGGTCCCCTTATACACTGTAGCATTCTCCAGATAGGTTTTTCAGAACACAGTCTAGCTCTGCACTGAAGTTTATCAGTCCTTGAAAAATACCAGGATTGCTTGACGTAGCTGAATCATTGTGTCCTCGTAGAGCTAATTCAAACGTTCCACAAAATCTAATGCAGTTAACAATGATGTTTAAAACATACCTATTTTGAGCCACTTTCTGGCTGTGTTCTTCAATTGTTCTCCGATATGCACTGTCCATCTGCTTTGCAAAGTGAGATTTGTGGTGGACAACACGGCGCTGGGGCGGGTTTTCTCCGGGATCTCCGGTTTCTCCTGCCATCTCATTTCACCGGTGCTCCATCTTCATCTCATGTATCATCAGTGCCATCACCTGCGATGCCTTATGTAGTAAAAGCGGGCGTTAAACACTACACATTTCATCTGCTTTGCTATATTTACATTGCCAAGCATATCAAAACTGTGTTTTTCATGTGCAGTTTTTAAGTTACGTGTTTTTAGCGCGATCATGAAGATGCTGCAAAACATTCATGCCATGTTTTGTCCACTGATCTTCACTGCCAAAGAGAATGCAAGGAAAGCAAAGCAGGCTATTTTTAATATTACAACCACACATCAAATTATATTTGTCATATACATTGTTGTTAAAGTTCCTGTTCAAATATCTTGTTTTTGTTTTGACTACCTATGTGATTTTTATATTTGGCGTGGGACTTCCAAGTCGCTTATTTTCGGTTTTTTTCTTTTAAGTTCATTTTTAAAAAGGGTGTGCTAATAGACACTTTATGGAATTCATTGTTTCTCCTTATATAACACAATATACTTTTATTTAAATAAATCACTCTTATTCACTACTCAAAGCACGACACAGCTAACAAACACGGCACAAAACATATGGCTATGCTCTGGTAGGTAATAGTAATCTGTGGTAATATTTGACCGATGCGAACATTTAATATGAGAATAATAGGTGGCGCTGAAAACAGAAGGAGAAGGCTTGGCATTCACTATTCTCTGGCTGCTGGGTTAACCAACCTTATGAAGCCATAAGCCCCGCCCTTCCCCCCTACTTGCCTCGGCATGCCCTATTCTCTGTTTCATATAACCTTGCCCGGCTGAAATGTATCACTCCGCGTTCAACAACCCTCCCCCTCGCCCTAATTGGCTAATGCTTTCGCGTCATACGCAATAGGCGGTGCCTTCCCGTCATATTTAAACGTGCAGTAAATGTAATAATTGCCGGGAAGATAAATAAAATCATACAAATAAGGATATGAAGGCATGCAAAAATACAAGTTATTAATGAACTGAGCAAATTGAAACAGAATGGCTGAGCAATGAAACTGAAAGAGTTTATAATGAAAGGCATTTGGCCTTTTCCACTGGAATTTTTTAAACCAGCACACATACCTTCCAAAAATGCTTGTCTTTCAGTCTTAAAAGTCGTGTCACACCATACTTTACTTTTCGTGTGTTCTTCGTGTATATTTAGCGATTTGTATCTCGGTGCAGTGTGGTTGTCCTTAAATAGCGTCTTCGCCACACAGCAATATCGCCTCTGTCTTTTAGCACATTTTTCTTGCCTCTTTTTTCATTCACAAATCCCAGCTGTATAAGCAATCTGCTGAAATTTGGTAAATCTGCATCCTCATTTACAGCAGACGAAATGTTACTTATGTTAGGGAGTTCGTTTCTAAAGAAAAACTACACACATGACGACGCACAACACTTTTCACGTATTTTCTCCTAGCACGCACTTTTGTTTATTCCTGCTTTTGCCTGGAGTGATAAGTTTTCCGGTTTCCTCAATTTCATGTCGCGATGTTCCTACGGATCTAACACTCACACCTGTAACTTCATAGCACAGCTGTTCGACTTCTCTCACTGACAAAGACGGATTCTTCTCTGTGAGTGCATTAAACACATGCAACACAATTCTTTTTTCGCCTGTTTGTAAATAATTATCCTTGCAATAATTAAACGAAAAACTGACGGTAGACTCTGCCATTATACATATAATACATGCGCAATAAACGATCAATAAAATAATTTAGCTCCCGAACTCTCGAATGGCGATGCATGACTAATCCAGTTCAAAACAAGGTCAGTGATAAAAGTCATAAACAAATGTCACCACTACCGCTAAATCACGTGCTGTCGTGCCATGTGCTTGAGAGCAAAGGAAACTCCTCTTCGTTTAAGAATTAACATGCATTTCAGATAAATAAACTCTGTTGCGTAATATATTTAATTCAAACAGTTACGAAAATATAAATTTGACAATTCTCTTCCAACATATAATGATATATCACCATGTTAAATAACGAACTAATTTTTACCGCACGACAGTCATTACCACAACAGCAACCAATGAGAGGTGATTAGGTCACGTGACCGTTAAGAGATACTGGGCAAGCTTACATGAAAAAAGGTATATGTTCATCCTGCCCTGTACCTCCCCACTGTATAACAGTGGTTTGCAATTGAGAGTGAACTACTTAGCACCTGCAAACAATACAGCGCGCTGAGGGCCACTGCACTAGACAAGGTCGAACTGAACGCCAAATGGAACATGCCCTTGCATTAAAAAGAGACCCAGCATTTTGGTTGTAGCGCAAACATGCTACCCCATTGAGAAGCCGCCCCTGATAGAATGAGAAATCCACTTATTAAAAAGTGTTCAGGGTCCAACTGCATTAACCACGTGGAAAAAGATATTCATAAAGAAATATGAAAGAAAACTGTTCAATTTCGACACTACTTTTGAAGAGAACCCAAACTTCAAGTTCATCAGAATACCGATAGAGATGTCCCTATCGCCTCTAAGGAATTCACCAATCCAACATACAATAGTCGACATTGGCTGAGGATGTTAGGAAAGTCTGATTCTAGGTAAACATTAGCAATAAATGGAGCATTGAGTACTAGTTCAACTCAAAATTATATTAGACTTGAACTCATTAACTTTTGACTGAAAAGCTAATGTCATTACCATTATGCCAGTGGGAATGCTCCAATATATCTGTTCTTTTTTGTGTGTTGTGCACACTGGCACTTCAGAAACTTATAGCCGTAACTTCCACATTTGCACCAAAAAGTCTCAAATTACTTGTTTACGATATCTCGACTTGCTCTGAAAATATTTTGGTGTAGTTCATTAACACCTGTATACTGCAAAGATGGGTAATAAAAGTGATATATACACTATCATTATAGATGCACAGGCTTTATCATCTTGAGAAGCAAGTTGAAACCGGAGGATTCTTGCAACTATTTTTCGATTAAAATTTGCATGCATTACAGATGTACTAACTCCATTATGTAATATATTTAATTCATGTGGTTATTATAATGTAAAAATGATAACTATTTTTGAATATATTAAGGTAAATGATCAGGTTAAATAAGGAACTACTTTGTATCATAGAACAATCTATTCCAAGCCAGCAGCCCGTGAGAGGTGACTAGTCATTTGATAGTTACAAGGTATGAGCCAAAGTTATATGGAATAGACTTATATATATACATCTGTCAATTAAAGAAACAATTTGTGACATTAATAAATTAATTTCATATGAAGTCCTATTGAATTGGCATAATTACTTGTTATTTCCTTTTAATAAAAGCATGGTTTCCTGTTTCAAAAAACAACTATAAAATTTTACTTGTATATGCCTCATGAAATATTAATTAACCGCTTCACCAATGGCCATTTAAACCCTTCAGGGGCCGGAAATGGATACCCAATAAACAGAACAAGACATTTAAATTGTTAAATGCTGTAAAAATGCATCATAAATACAATTCCATATCTTCTGTATTTATTAAGTTATTTAAACGAAACAAAAATCGGTTTAAAACCCATTAAAGGCAGTATACATCTACAGTAGCAAAAAAGTGGAGACTACAGTAATAAATCGTTCAAATTTCACTTTTTTGTTTCACTGTAGCAAAAGCCATTCTTTGTGCCGAACGCGCCTAATATTTGAATCATTTTGTTTTGTGTGTATACGAACCAATGTATGTATGTATAGATATGCAAGCAACTTCTCCGGTTCAAGTTTAGTTTATTTATGATATACCAAGCGATAATCATACAATTATATGTTGCATTACACTGGAAAGAAAACTCCCTGTCAGCATCTGTTATTACAGTGTTTCTCAACCAAGGTTTCTGGTAGCCTTATGCAGCTGTTTTCGCTCAGTATTTTAGTTATTTATACTCTCTCTGTGTTCAGAGTGATTTCTTATAGCTATCAAGAGCTAAATGAAGGCACATTTGAAATTGTTAAATTTCAATGTTAACCATGGCTTATCCACGTAATGTAACAAATAAATTAGCTTGCATATGATGTATACAGGCTTCTGATATTACTGTAGAAAATCTGGAAGATTTGCTGTGCGATTATGAAGGAGATGTTTAGGATATAGTAGCAGTGACGTGTACTGGTCTACAGATGGCATGTTAGCTACTCCATTGTTTGGGGGAAGTGGCGGGTCAAATATGGGTGATGCAGATCAGCTATTACTAGCTATCCCTCTTTACGAAAAACAGTTAAATGGTAAAAAAAGTATTTTTATACCACTGGATGTAACCATGCACAATTGTTTAGTAATTTTCTGAGCTGTAAATTCATGCAAGACATTCATCTACCTGTGCTTGCGTGTATAAATAGCTCGTAACCTAATTGAGTATTATAATACTCAGAGGCCTATTTATACTGGGGGTAAGAAATTCACCACTACATCACCACTCATAGTTGAGAGAAAACACTTCCTAAAAGCATACCACCCACAACCAAAAAAAGTCGCAACCATTTCGAAAATGTCTAGTGTGTTGCGAAAAAGCAGTTTGCAAGAAAACCAATATTACTTGGTGTGAATCTGCAGATGTGCCCTTGGGTGTTTATTGAGGTTTGGAGGTGTACAATTCAAAAAGAAACCTTTAATGGTACATTTACATCCCTTATAGAACTAATTTAAATTTATTGTAAAATAGGAAGATTAGAATAATTGGCATTAAATGAGCATTAAATGCATGTATGCACTGGACGTCTATACACGCCCATATCAGTTTGTGGCATTTTAACTTGGACGTTATATGACGTCCATATCGGTGAAAGGGTTAAAATCTGTATCTTAAGAGATAAACATGTTAATTGCATGACTAAAGAGTGACTATTACTTACGTCATAACTTTTGCTTCTTCAATGAAGTCATCCTCAGACATTGTTCCTTCCTTCATCATTTTGACTGCAACATCAATGGAACCTCGCCATTTTCCTCTTCTTACTACTCCAAATTGACCAGATCCTAGTTCTTCAAGAAGCATCAGTTCTTGGGGATCAATTTCCCACTTGTCTGCAAAATAAGAACATTTGATAAGCAAGCTACATAATAACTTAATTAAGTAACATAATTTAAAAGAGAGAGATATGATTTCTACCTAGAAGTGATAGACATTTTTAACATTTACTATAAACATTTAAACATCTTTGAAGGGTAGAGACAGACTGACAAATTCAATGACACCCTTGAATCTACCTTACGAGAACCCTGTCCTACACACGGCTAGTGTGGAAGAATAATTAATTTCCAGCAGTTAACCTAATTTGATCATTTTCTTAATCTTACAAAGAAGCAGCATAATACAAAATTCTTAAAAGGCTTAGGGAAAGCTGTATGAACATAACATTTATAAGTTTAAAATCAATTAATAAACACTACTACGCTGGCTGACAGATTTTCTTGAGAACTTTGAAACTACATACTCAATATGAGGGAGTATAAAAATAATTAAAATAATTTTATATTCAGCTTCTTCTTTTAGATTCTATTCTTTGAGGGTATATGTAACTGTTGTTTAAATGCATGCCATATTTTTATTTTTATTTTTATTTTAATGGCAGTTATCTGATCCACTCACTTAAAGCACCAAGCAGTAGACAAATTCAAAATAATTACAAAAAATAATTTTGAATAAAGCAGACGTTTATAAGAATCTGTATTGCATTTCATGTAAATGACTTGAAGAAATGGTCTAACATCAAACTTGAATTGAGATTCAGATTTATTCATCAGTTGTAATACAATTTTACAAGTTCGTCAAAAGTAAATATACAAGGAAAATACAGAGAAATATGTACAATTTTCATTACATAAATTTGGGATTTCTTACCTCTATATAGCATTAATATACAGAGTGTCCCACCTAACTCTGCAACCTCAAATATCTCCGAAATAAAACAAAATATGAAAATCCCAATTGACCAGGAATGCACCTATGTCAGGGGCTCACATAATGAGCAAGGATGCACAATCCATAAAGGTAAACAAATAACACTTTCAACAACACGTTGCATTTTTTAAATGGAACAGGTATGCTTATTTTATCAAAATGACAACTAGAGCTACAATTAGTGATAACACACCTGGTTCCGCCTTTCAAAACACATTTACTAGTGGCCTATAGCCCTCAGAAACTTCATTGTTGTGCATTACATCCGGCATGGAAAATGCACTCACAAATCACCAGTAGCGTCTTGTCCGATGAAATTGTGTACTTCAACAGATGTTCGAAGTGCTCTCCGTTTACATCAATAAGCGTTTGGAATCTGGTAGCAAGAGAGTGTTGCACGGATTGCAGTGTTTCTACAGATATTGCCACACATTTCGCACTAATACAATGTTACATATCCTCTACTATTGTTGGCAGTTTTTGATACACTCTATTTTTCACTGTGCGCCATAGAAAGAAGTCTAATGGCATCAAGTCTGGGGACTGAGCTGGTCATCGCAAAGGACCTCCCCATCTATCCACCTATTTGAAAACTTCGCATCCACAACATCTCTGGAAACTTGTGCATAATATGCGGGATATCCATCATGCTGAAACCACATTGATAGACGCATTTCCAGTCCCACATCCACCATGCGGAGGGGTGGAGTGTGTTGCGAAATGATGCATATCACTATTCACTTAATGTTTCCTGATATAGGGACTTAAAATACTGTTACCAATGGAACTGCACCAAACATTGACACTCCACTGTCGTTGATGAGCAACTTGGCAAATCCAGTGGGGATTTTGCATGGACCAGTAGTGCATGTTCCACAGATTCGTATGACCATGATTTGTAGATGAAACTTTGTCCGCAAACAATGTATTACTTAGAAATGCTGGATTACCTTGCAACTGCTGAAGTGCAAAACGACAGAATACACTGCAGGATTCAAAGTCATTCCCATACAGTTCCTGATGCAGTGAGATATGGAACAGATGAAACCAATGCCTTTGCAAAATTCTGCTCACACTACTGCAGCTTGTTCCGGAACCTCGTGTAATCTGTTGGACATTCACCTCAGGATTGTGCACTACAGCAGCCAGAACAGCAATTTTGTTTCCAGTGCCAGTTGCTGTCTTTGTAAGTTGTCGCTTTGTGGGAGCCGAGTTTCCTGTTTCCCTGAATTTCGTGCAGATGTTGGCAATGGTACGAAGCGAAGGACACTGTTGATCTGGCTAGCGTTCAGCGTACAATGCCACAACTGCGGCTGCATTTCTGCGACATTTGCCATAAATTAAAATAATATCCAGGTTTTCTTCATTACCGAAGGCTGGTATATCGACTAGATGATGGCAACTATTACATACCACATGAAAACATGGTTTAATATGTCAATATGGAAAGCAATATCTGAAATGTGCATGAATTATGTTACAGTATGACAGCAGTCCAGGTCATGAGACACTTTTACACTGAAGCTAGAACGTGCAGAGCTGATATCGGTTTGTTTACAGCAGGCTACAGTGTAGTGCAAGCAACCCCTGCTCTAAGCACAGAAGTACATGCGTTGCATTATGTCAGAAATGGTGGCGCCATTGCCATCCTCTAACAGCCACGTATTTCAGAACTATGAGGTTTAGAAACGGGAAACCAAGTTTGTTATCACTAATTGTAGCTCTAGTTTTCATTTTGCTAGAATAAGCATATATATTCCATTTAAAAAAATGCAACTTTGTGTTGAAGTGTTATTTGTTTACCTTTATGGATTGTACTTATCTTCTCATTTTGTGAGCCCCTGACATATGTACATTTCTGGTCAATTTTGTTTCATTTTGGAGATATTTGGGATTGCAGAGTTAGGTGGGGCATCTGTATAATATTGTATATAAATCTAATGAAATCTGTTTAGTTTGTTGTCACTATTCTGTATTCTTCTATAGAGTGGAAGGTATGTTTAATGAGGTAGTTGTTTATTTCTCTCAACTTTTTTGTATCTTCATGTATTTCCTTAACTCTGAGAGGCAAGTAGTTTTACAGGCCCTTTGCATTGCTCTCTATACACTGATTTCCAAGGAAGGCTCTTAGCCTAGTTTTATAGCAATTTACTTTGTTCTGGTGTCATGATTCTGTACATTTGAATTTTTCTCTTCTTTGTGGGCCCTAACTGTTCACCTAACTAGGTAGGGGTGAATAAATGCATAATATACTTGCATTACATTTTTCACATCTATTGATTAAAATGAAACTTTTCTCTACTGCATTCTGACCTCTTTATTCAAACTAATTACTGCTAATACCTTACCAGAGCTATAATACAAAAAAAGATTCATTAACAATTACTATGATAGCGATAAAAGATAAAATAAGAACCTACCATGACTGAGACCAGCTGTAGGAGGCACTGGACGATCGCAGGGACTGGCCTTTAATCTCGAAGCCAAACCTCCGCTATTGTGCCTGTGATAATTGACTAAATCTGGTATTGAATTACAGCAATGCTTCTCTGAGAGGAAGAACTCTCCCCGAGAATTTTGCTTGATGTGGTAATGCTTAACATGTGGATGAGGACTGCAAAAGAAATTAAAAACTAATTTATCAGGTGTGATAAATTTTCAGTACATATAGAAATGATTATAAAAGATGGATACCATACTAATGTCGCTACTCAGTAATCTCTTCTCACATGAAATATACCTAATGATACACAACTGACCAATGAGACTCATCCCCTATACTTAGAGCATATTATGTTCAGGTATTATATAGTTTTCTATTTATAAGGGCAATCAGCAACAATGATTGCTCCAACACACACAAACCATGTGTAAGTTAACTTTGGAGGTTACCATCAGAATAAAATAATTCAATGCCATAGCAGGAATATGAACCACAGATATTCACTTTACCTGCAGCTGCTCTACCATTAAGCTACCATGGTAATATGCCGGTATGACGGAAAACTATAATAAAAAAATCTGGGGACTTAAAGTACTTGCAAACTGCAAGTCGCCACTGGGGTGAATGATCACAAATTGAGATTTCCTCATGGTCTACTGGAAAGATGTGACTCAGTTGGAGAATTTAATATAACATCGGCATGTTATTGTGACTTTGTGGGTTCGTGAGATTAAAAGTCCAATTGCACAAACTCAAGATGTTCTTTATTTCCACCAACTTACACTTGAACCTTGCCAATTACACAGAATTACGTAATGCACACAATTACGATTCACCAGTTCGTCCGTTACAGTTCCACTTTGCTTCTCGCAATTACGTACAATCCTTCGATGCACGTACACAGTCTTCTCGTCCGTACACTAGCACGGCGCTCCTACGCTGCTCGCCAAGAACTGACCGCCTCCAGCCCAACGCGTTGCTTATATAGGACCAACTGGCCAATCTAGAAGGTTCCGGATTAGATGAAATGTTCTGTATGTTCGAGAACTCAAGGGGATGGGAAAGAGATGGCATAGTGATGTTTTTTCAGGCACCCCTCGTTACCGATATAAGACAAATGGGTAGGCGTGCCGAAAGCCTACCGTCTCCTGCTGCTGCTGCCGGCCGGTTCTATAGGGAGTTCCGACGTTCGGGTGACACTGCTTCCTCCTCAAAGCTGGTCGTCCCGAACAGCACCATCATAGCGTGCCAGGCGATCCAGGTGTACCACCAACATCTTCCCACGGGGAACATTCTGGATACGGTAGACCACGTCGTTAATCCTCTTCACCACCCGGTACGGTCCTTGCCATGGCAGCTGGACCTTCGGGCAGCGTTCCTTGGTCCGGATAGGATGGTACAACCAGACCAGGTCACCTTGCTGGAGCCCTTGGCTGTTGGCTTGCCTGTCATACCTGGTCTTCATGCGGTCACTCGCCTTCTGGATGTTCTGGCGAGCTATCTCGTGCATGTCGTGGAGATGGTCCACCAAGTTCTCCACATATTCGGTCTCTGACTGTTTCGCTTCCGGAGGGCTTCCAAAAGCCAGGTCACAAGGGAGGCGTAACTCTCGGTCGAACATTAAGCTGGCTGGCGTCATCCCAGTAGTGTCGTGTGTAGACGAGCGGTAGGCCAGCAAGAACAGAGGCACCTTGACGTCCAGTCTGTGGCCACTCCGGTTGCTGAGACTATGTGGCCTAAGTAGTTCACTTCCTTGCGGAATAGCTAGCACTTTTTCGCGTTCAGCTTCAAGTTGGTCGCCTGCAGTCTCTGTAGCAGCTTACTCAGATTCTCAAGGTGATCTTCAAAAGTCTTCCCGACGATGATGATGTCGTCCAGGTATAGCAGGCAGGCATCGTAAGTCAGCCCTCTCATCACTGACTCCATGAGGCGTTGGAAGGTAGCTGGTGCGTTGCAGAGGCCAAAGGGCATAACCGTAAACTGCCAGAGCCCTTGGCCTGTCGAGAATGCGGTCTTCTCCTTGTCTCTCGGGTCTAGAGCTACCTGCCAGTAGCCCGACTTCAGGTCCGGGGTCGAAAACCACTGTGCACCAGCTAGCGTGTCCGGGGTGTCGTCAATCCGGGGTAAGGTAAAACAGTCCTTCCGGGTGACAGCGTTCAGCTCTCTGTAGTCTACGCAAAAGCGCAGCTCGCCGTTCTTCTTCGTCAACAAGACTACAGGAGAACACCAAGGGCTGTCAGACTCTTCAATCACTCCCCTGGATCACATGTCCCCCAGCATGTCTCGTACCGTCCCTTGCTTCGCCAGCGGGACGCGTCTATGTGGTTGCCGAATAGGCCGGGCGTCCCCGGTGTCGATGCGGTGAAGCACTTTGTCCGTCCGGCCGTAGTCACTATCTCCTTGGCTAAAGACGCGCTGGTATCTTCTTAGCAGCTGTTAAATTTCTCCAGCTGCTCTGCGGTCAGGTGGTCGGCCGCCCTCTCTAGTAAGCGTTCTAGCCGGGGCCTCAGGTGTTGCGTCGGCGCCGGCTCCTGTGTCATGTCGATTGCTGTTACGCTCACCACGGGCTCGCACGTTCCCAACTCCGTCCCGACTTGGACGCCGTGATTGGTGTCCGTCGGATTTAGCAGTCTCACGGACACCTCCTCTCGGCACGGCAGCAATGCCCTGGCTACACAAAGTCCATGTACAGGCGTCTTCTGGTCCAGCATCATGTTCCTGGTTCTCTGGCCCTCCAGTCGCGCCGTCACCACCACCTCGCTCAACGCGGGGACAACTGCGTCTTCGCTCGAGACGACCCTGCCAATTCCAAGGCGTTCTTCTGGTTGACGGAGTATAACCTCTTCTCCGATGAGCCGCAGGACCTTCTTGCCGACGTCGACCGTCGCCTCATGGCTCCTGAGGGCATCCAGTCCCAGAATCACCTCCTCAGCCACCTTCGCGACGAACACCCACAGACGCACGGCACTCCGTCCCAAGGTCAGCTGCAGCAGGGCCTCCTTCCCCACAGGCAAGGTGTCGCCCGATGCCGTGACAAGCTGGTATGGTCGGCTCGGCTTTCTTGTCCGCAAACCCTTCGCCACGTCAGGTCTGATGATGGTCACGGCCGCCCCGGTGTCCACCAGCAAGCGGCACGGTTTTCCTCTTACCCAACCGTCCGCGATGAGGCTGTCATCTATACGCCGGCTGACGGCGCGCAGTGTCACTCGAGAGGATGGTGGTGATGGCGCCGACGTGGCCCTCTCCACGACGGCCTTACTCGTTTTCCGGCTGCTCCTCCTGGTGTGGGCAGTCTCTCTGCAGGTGTCCGGGCTGTCCACACCCCCAACACAGGCCACTAGGTGTTCGCCGGCGTCCCTCAGCCGGTCTTCTGTCTCCGGCGTAGCGGACACTCCTCGTTCTCGACGTCGTGATAACTGTTACCTTGGCCGCCTCCATGCTTAATGCCGCTGTCAGCGCCTCGGGGATGGTTTTATAATCGCCGAGCATTAGGCGCTGACGAATCTCCGTGTCCCGTACCCCGTCGACAAAGTTGTAGGCGGCTTCCTGGGATACGAACTGCAGTGGCAGGTCAACCAAGGCCTTGCTTGCCAGTTGTTCCAGTGCTAGGGCGAACTCCTGCAGCGTCTCCCCCGTTTGCTGTGACCTTGCCTTTAGCTGGCTGCGGTACGCTGCGGCTAAGCGGTGGTTCCCGAAACGATTCTCCAGGGTCTCCCAGATGTCCTTGGGCGCCGCCGTTGTCTGCATCGCGTTTAGGACTTCCGCGGCCCATCCCTGGAGGCTGGCTATTAACTGTGTGGCCTCCTCCTCCGGTGACCATCCGTTGTGCTTGGCCACTGTGTCGAACTGGCGGCGGAAGACCTCAAATGTTGACGCGCCGTCATATTTCGGAGGTTTGACGCGCGCCGATGTCGTGTCGCGTCCCGGTGCGTCGGCCTTCAAATCCTTCAACCTCCTACCGACGACGTCCTCCACCATGGCGCTCAGGGACTTGACGCTGTTGTCGGCCTTTCCTCCCAGCTCATTAACGCGGCTCGCCAGGTCTTCGACGCGCTCGCCTAACTCTGTGACGTCCTCTTTTACACCGGCCAACTTTTCTTCAAACTTTGCGGCGAGAGTCTCGTTCGCCGCCTTCATTTCCGTGGCCAGACTGCCGTTCGCAGCTTTCATTTCTGTACTTAACTCGGCGTTCATTTCTTCCATTTTCTCGGTGATGTCGTTAGCCGTCTTCATTTGTTTCAGTTCCGCGGCCAGGTTGTTATTTGTAGTCTCCAGCTTCGCGGCCAGGCTGTTATTTGCCGCTTCCGTTTTTGCAGCGAGGTTTTCATTTGCCGTCTTCATTTCCTTCAACTCTGCGGCCAAGTTGTTATTTGCCGCCTCCGACTTCGCTGTTAATTCGTTCATCTTCTGCAAAAGCATTTCCAATGCCGATTCCATGGCCATAATGTTCGGTGATGTCATCGTCCCGCTTCCTGACACCAGTGTGACTTTGTGGGTTCGTGAAATGAAAAGTCCAATTGCACCACTCAAAAATGTTCTTTATTTCCACCGACTTACAGTTAAACTCTTTCCAATTACACAGAATTACGTAATGCACACAATTACGATTCACCAGTTCGTCCGTTACAATTTCACTTGCACTCGTAATTACGTACAATCCTCCGATGCACTCACACAGTCTTCTCGTCGTACACTAGCACTGCATTCTTACGCCAAGAACTGACCAACTCCTCTTGCCCGACGTGTTGCTTATATAGGGTCAGCTAGCCGATCTGGAAGGTTCTAGATTAGATGAAATATCCCGTAAGTTCGAGAACACAGGTGGGACAGAAAGAGACGGCGCAGTGATGTTTTTTTCCCAGCCACCCCTTGTCACCACTATAAGACAAACGAGGGGGGGGCGTGGCGAACGCCGACCCTCTCCTGCTTGCCCGCTCTATATGGTGTTCCGAAGTTCGGGTGACAATAAAGATATTCTATATTATTAATTTAAACTAAAATAACATTTACTTCTTCTACCAATTATTCATCTCATATCATCTACTCATCAAAATTATCCAATATACTTTACATAAATACTTCGACCAAAATTAATTTAATCAACATATTTAATTCATCTTAACTAATAAGATAAAAATGTTTAAAATTTTACAATACAAAACCAATCATACAATACACTCATTTCATCTCATCTTATCATACAAAATTTAAAAATTAAAAATTTCTTATTAACACAACAAAATGATTTACAACATTCATATCAGCTCATTTAATCATATCATACAAAGATAAGACCCTCATACATACTAAATACATAAAAAACATCTTTATAATAACTATACCAAATATATAAAATTTAAAATTTATTTAATAATAATCCAAAAATCAAACATAAAAAAAATATTCATTTCATTTTATCAATCATCCAAAATAATTTAACAAATACTTTATACTCCTTATTTTCATACATCACATACCATCTATTCATCAAATATATCAAAAATTAATTAACTCATTTTTATCATAATCAACCACCATACTAATACAATCACATAAAATTATCCAATCCAAATACATCTCATCTATTTAACAAAATATTATCCATCATATTAAATCCCATTAAAATCCAATTTTTTTAATAAAAATCAATATTTTAAATTCATTTATAAATTATAACTTCCACCTTAAAATTCACTCATATAAAAATTAAAACAATCATATTAACCAAAATATATCTTCAATTAAACAATTCAACAATATTACCCTATAACAACAAATAATATTTCCTATATTCTTTAAACAAACAACACTCTAAAATTTCAAAACCAACAACACACTTTAACAGAACAATACACTCTTAACCAAACATTTCTATTTACATAATAATCTATTATACAAATTCTCCTCAAATTCAACATTTAAAAAATCCACATCAACCTCTATTAGTTCACTCCTAAAATACTTCAATCACCCCTCAATCTCCTTCAATCTCATCTCACAAACTCAATAACCACCTCACTCTCTATTCAATCACTCCTAAAAACACATCAACATCCACCTCTAACTCCTACAATCACTCCTAAAAACACATCAACATCCACCTCAAACTCTTACAAAACTCTTATAAACACATCAATATCCACCATAATCTCTATCAATTCCCTTTTAAAAACCCATACACTTCCACCTCAATCTCTCTAAAACTCTCCTTAACCCATTAAAATCCACTTTAATCTATAATAATTTACACATCAAACTCCACCTCAAACTCTAACACTTCTCACCTACAACACATCAACAATAAAAATTTTTCCACCTAAATCACAATACACCAACGTCCACCTCAATCTCTATAATCACTATCCTCAACACAACAAAATATTCTTCCATATCCAACTGCCACCTTAAACTCCATACCATATAATTCATCAAATTCCTTACTCTCCCCCAACTCCGTAATCTCCACATCATTCACCAAACATTTCACTACTCCTCACTTCAACAAAACTCAATATTCATACGGCAGGGGGCAAGGCCCCTCCCTTAAACCAAAAAACACTATTCAAAAATAAATAAAATAAATAATTAAAGGGGGCAGGAATCCTCCCCCATTTCAACTCATACCTCATTTTTCAACACAAAACACTTTACACTGCACTATCACTATCACAACACTATGACCAAATTTAATCCAATTCAATATCCACTGAAAATGAAGATGAAATTTCTTCTTCCTGAATACTGGACGCTGTTTTACGTCTAGACTCCACTCGTCTAGACATCGCTTGTAATCCTTATAAACTTCATCTGCATGCATATTAGGACGAATACTCCTTCTCTCCGCCCCATCTGCCTGGCCCATGGAGACGTAAAAACCTCTACCTATACTGTGATATGTCAACCTCTGTATTTGCATTGCTCGCCATCTGGGGTGGTTGGAGTAAATTAGCATCCTGATTCCTCAGCCGCTCTGAACATCTAGTAGGTTCGGTTTGTAGAACTATTGGTGCAGCAGGTTCAGGTCTGATAATTTCCTTCTCCCAAGATATCTCACTGACGGCATTTGCTATATTTGCCAGCACGGTGTACATGTCCTTATCCCTTATAATATCTGCTACAAATTTTCCTCTCAGTTGTTGTCTCTGCTCCTCCAATATGGCATACTTCTGACATTCAAATATGCATGCTCGGTATTGTCAACTATACCACAAGCTCTGCAATTTGCATTATCGACGATCTTTTCAATTTTTAACCAGTATGTTCCATAAGGACCATGTCCAGTTAAAAAGTGTAATAATCCTTTCGTTGGTTTGATATGTTTTAATTTTCTTCTCTCAAATACCGATGGAAATATTTCATAAGTTCTTCTGCCTACATTTAAACTTTCCCATTCTTCTTGCCACTGCATTAATAACGTCTTCTTAATATCAATTCTATTACATCTTCTGCCAATAATATCCTTAATTTTATCCCAATTTTTATATCTAAGCCAGAACATAGCACCTCTCAAACGTATAAGTAAATCGATAGGCCATATGCCAGTAGCAATCAAAAGAGCCATTGTAGGGGTGGTGCAGAGGGCTCCTGTATGTCTTAACAATATCTTACGTTGAGCACTTCTTAATCGCTTTTTATTGTTAATAATCTTAATCTTATCTGCCCAGACACCAACGGCATATGTTATTATAGAGCCAAAAATAGTATAATGATAGGTTATTATATTATTTAAGGAGATTTTAAATTTGGTATTTACAATCCTTGTTGATTTCTGCATCACATTTTCTGATTTTCTTCTTATATAATCTATATGGTCCAAAATTTAATTTCTCATCTAATTTTACACCTAAATATTTAATTTCCTTACTCCTTTTAATAGCTTTATTATCATACTTGATAATTGGATTCCTTTTCAGTACAACTTTCAATAATATACAAGTTGATTTATTAGGTGCAATTTCTAATTTAGTTTGCAAACACCACGAGTATAAGATTGCCATTAAATCTCTTGCTTTCCCTTCGAATTGGGATCTTGAATTTGCCTCAATTAGGAATGCCACATCATCAGCATAGGCTATAACATTAGTGGTTACATATTCGGTTTTCTCCAGAAGTGTTTCCATCACAATGTCCCAAAAGGTGGGACCTAACACTGATCCTTGAGGACATCCTTTCGTGTTATGTTTGAAGATGGATTTATTTACGCCTCTGATCTCTGATAAATTTTCCTTAATTTACACAGTTTTCTCCTTGCTGTTTCCAATGCATCATTCCATATATTGTCACTGAATTTCTTTGTCCTCAGATTTGAAACTGATCTATTAATGGCATCCGTGATTATGTGGGTGATAATTTCCTCATTATTAATTACATGGTTATCATTAATAAAAGCATCACTAACGAGTTGTTTCAGTCTATCCCAATTTGCTTGTGAAAAATTGTTCCTTAATTTTGGGCAATTAGAGCTAGAACTAGAAGTTGTATCAACCCTTGTTCGACTCTTCAATCACTCCCCTGGATCTCATGTCCTCCAGCATGTCTCTTACCGCCCCTTGCTTCGCCCGCTGAACGCGTCTAGGTGGTTGCCGAATAGGCCGGGCGTCCCCGGTGTAGATGCGGTGAAGCACTTTGTCCGTGCGGCCGTAGTCACTATCACCTTGGCTGAAGACCCGCTGGTATCGTCTTAGCAGTTGTCGAACTTTCTTCAGCTGCTCTGCGGTCAGGTGGTCGGCCGCCCTCTCCAGTAAGCCTTCTAGCCGAGGCCCCAGGTGTTGCGCCAGCACCGCTTCCTGCGTCTTCTCGATTGCTGTTACGCTTACCACGGGCTCGCACGCTCCCAACTCCGTCCCGGCCTGGACGTCGTGATCGGTGTCCGTTGGATTTAGCAGTCTCACTGGCACCTCCTATCGGCACGGCAGCAATGCCCTGGCTACACACAGTCCGTGTACAGGCGTCTTCTGCTCCAGCATCATGTACCTGTTTCTCTGGCCTTCCAGTCGCGCCGTCACCACCACCTCGCTCCTCGCGGGGGCAACCACGCCTTTGCTCAAGACGACCCTGCAAATTCCAAGGCGCTCTTCTGGTTGACGGAGTATAACCTCTTCTCCATTGAGCCGTAGGACCTTCTTGCCGACGTCGACCGTCGCCTTATGGCTCCTGAGGGCATCCAATCCCAGTATCACCTCCTCACCCACTTTCGCGACGAACACTCACAGACGTACGGTGCTCCTTCCCAAGGTCAGCTTCAGCAGGGCCTCCTTCTCCACAGGCAAGGTATCGCCCGATGCCGTGACGAGCTGGTATGGTCGGCTCGGCTTCCTTGTCGGCAAACCCTTCGCCACGTCAGGTCTGATGATGGTCCCGGCCGCCCCGGTGTCCACCAGCACGCGGCACGGCTTTCCTCTTACCCAACCGTCCGCGATGAGGCTGCCATCCATACGCCGGCTGACGGCGCGCAGTGTCACTCGAGGGGATGGTGGTGATGGCACCGACATGCCCCTCTCCACGACAGCCTTTACTCGTTTTCCGGCTGCTCTTCCTGGTGTGGGCAGTCTCTTTGCAGGTGTCCGGGCTGTCCACACCCCCAACATAGGCCACTAGGTGTTCACCGGCGTCCCTCGGCTGGTCTTCTGTCTCCGGTATAGCGGACACTCCTCGTCCTCGACGTCGGGATAACTGTTACCTTGGCCGCCTCCATCCTTAATGCTGCCGTTAGCGTTTCGTGGATGGTTTTAAAATCGCAGAGCATTAGGCGCTGACGAATCTCCGTGTCTCGTACCCCGTCAACGAATGTGTAGGCAGCTTCCCGGGATACGAACTCTGGTGGGAGGTCGACTAGGGCCTTGCTAGCCAGTTGTTCAACTGCCAGGGCGAACTCCTGCAGCGTCCCCCTGGCTGCTGTGACCTTGCCTTTAGCTGGCTGCGGTACGCTGTGGCTAAGCGGTGGTTTCCGAAACGATTCTCCAGGGCCTCCCAGATGTCCTTGGGCGCCGCCGTTGCCTGTACTACGTTCAGGACTTCCGCGGCCCGTCCCTGGAGGCTGGCTATTAACTGTGTGGCCTCCTCCTCTGGTGACCATTTGTTGTGCTTGGCCACTGTGTCGAACTGGCGGTGGAAGACATCAAATGTTGACGCGCCGTCATATTTCGGAGGTTTGACGCGCACCGAAGTTGTGTCACGTTACGGTGCGTCGGCCTTCATATCCTTCAACCTCCTGCCGACGAGGTCCTCCACCATGGTGTTCAGGGACTTGACGCTGCTGTCGGCTTTTCCTTCCAGGTCGTTAACGCGGCTCACCAGGTTCTCGACGCGCTCGTCCACTTGGACCATCCGCTTGCCCAGCTCCGTCAGGTCATCACTCACGCCGGCCAACGGTTCTTCAAATTTGGCGGCGAGTGCCTCGTTCGCCACCTTCATTTCCGTGGTCAGTTCGGCCATCTTTGCGGTCATTGTCGTGGCCAAGTTGTTGTTTGCCGTTTCCGTCTTTCCTGTTAATTCGGCCTTCATTTCTTTCATCTTCTCGGTGATGTCGTTGGCCGTCTTCATTTTTTTTTTAACTCTGCGGCCAGGTTGTTATTTGCCGCTTCTGTTTTTGTTGTTAACTCGTTCATCTTCGCGGACAAGTTGTTATTTGCCGTCTCCAACTTCTTTTCCATTTTCTCGATGATGTTGTCATTTGCCGTCTTCATTTCCGAGGTCAGTTCGGCCTTCATTTCCATCATCTTCTCCAACGTCTTTTCCAATGCCGCGTCCATGGTTGTAATGTTCGGTAATGTTGTAGTCCCGCTTCCTGACACCAGTATGGCTTTGTGAGTTCGTGAGATTAAAAGGGCCGCGCCGTGGCTCAGTGGTTAGGCCACTTGGCTCTCACCAAGGCGGCCCGGGTTCGATCCCAGGCGATCGCAAAGTGAGATTGTGGTGGACAACACGGCACTGGGGCAGGTTTTCTCCGGGACCTTTGGTTTCCCCGCCATCTCATTCCACCGGTGCTCCATCTTCATCTCATGTACCATCAGTGTCACCGCCTGCGGTGCCGTATGTAGTAAAAGCGGGCGTTAAACACTACACACTGAGATTAAAAGTCCAATTGCACAAACTCAAAATGTTCTTTATTTCCACCGACTTACAGTTGAACATTTGCCAATTACACAGAATTACGTAATGCACACAATTACGGTTCACCAGTTCGTCCGTTACAGTTCCACTTTGCTTCTCGCAATTACGTACAATCCTCCGATGCACGTACACAGTCTTCTCGTCCGTACACTAGCACGGCGCTCCTACGCTGCTCGCCAAGAACTGACCGCCTCCAGCCCGACGCGTTGCTTATATAGGACCAACTGGCCAATCTAGAAGGTTCCGGATTAGATGAAATGTCCTGTATGTTCGAGAACTCAAGGGGATGGGAAAGAGATGGCATAGTGATGTTTTTTCAGGCACCCCTCGTTACCGCTATAAGACAAATGGGTGGGCGTGGGCGAATGCCTACCGTCTCCTGCTGCTGCCGGCTGGTTCTATAGGGAGTTCCCACGTTCGGGTGACATTATCATGGTAGCTCACTAGTATAGCAGCTGTGCATAAGGCAGAAGATCTGTGATTCGAGTAACTGCTCAGTTCTATTCAAACTATAATCATAAAAACATGTGAATGTCTCTCAGCCAATTTATGGTTTCCTTGATGCTTTAGACACTAATCAAACAAACTTAATTGAATAGTTTCAAAGTATTTTGCTTAAAAAGTATAACTGATAACTTTTCTTCTACTTTCATTTCTTATTCATATATTCATATGTCACCTCAACAAAAATAATCACAGTTAATCTGCATTAGCCTACTTTAGAAACAGAAATAAGCTGTTCACACATTCACTGAGTTGCAGGGTCTTCACATGTGTGAGTTCTTTTAAATAATTGTTTGCACTATGTAACTAATATTCCATACTTAACGTTACTGTTGCTATGCATCGTAAGTTGAAATTCCCGCACTAGTGCAGTATTTCTCCATAGAAACATATACGCGTTGCACATTCTAAAATCTAGCATTTATCTTCAATTATATTTATTAATATTTCAGCTAATATCTTAACTACTAAAATTCAGATTGATATAAATACACATAGTGCAAAATATAATGTACAACACACGTGTGGTAACCACGGAATGGAATCTCGAGAATTGAAAAAACTTGATGCAAGCACCTCGTTTTTTCAAACCTTTCTTCATTCCATATACATTAATATTGCAATATACTATCATTAACAACTTTGTTAATTGACATGTTCATATCAATGCCGCCAATATGGCAGAATTTTGACCCCCAGGAATTCTTTTATGTGCAAGCATATCTACTGACATTGGGCTGTCGCTTTTGAATAAAAGGAGTAAGCTGTTCATTGATAAGGAGGCAAACTCTCATCTTCCTGTTGGAAGAATTCTCTAAGAGAACAGACAAATTCTCTAGTTTGGCTATGCAATGTAACAACCTGACTGTAAGCTGATCTTTGCCTTGGGCCATTATTCCTCGGTCCACCTCTAATATCCTACCGTCACTACGTCTTGCTTCCATAAAAACGTATTTTAATTATGTTTTAACAAAGTAGGCTAACAATACACAGCGCAACTAGGCAAACTCTGTTTCCCGCATAGAACTAGAGATAACTGAGCTCAAGAGTATGTAATTCACCCACTTCACCAGTGTATCCAATTTGGCAACCTTGTTTTACGTTACCATAGCAACAACCTTCCCTTCTTACCCTTCGTGTTCCTTGCCTGATGACCTTCACATATCTTCTTTTAAAAATCAGACTGTAGTAATTGTACCAAAAATACAAAAAGAGGGGGCACTATTCCAGTAATTAAGTTACCTTAGCAAATTCCCTCTTGCTTATAATTTTATTTGGGTAATTTAATTGTGTATTAATTAACTTTAATTAAATTACTGAAAAACTATCAACACTTGCATACTTATGAAGACAGTATTTTAGGCATTGATGCTGATAAATCAATATAACATGAATATGCAAATAAAAACTTACTTTTGAAGACTGAAGTAGTGGTAAAAATGTGGAATTAATACAAAAAATAAGGAAATTAAAAGTTAATCTCAGAAACTATTTGTAGTTCGTTTATTAATACTTGTCACTTACTTGTTTATATTAATGAGAGTCTAGTTTCAAAGGCATTCGCCTCCATTTTCAATCTCTTTCCAACTGAAAGAGTTGGAAAGAGATTGAAAATGGAAGCGAATGCCTAGTCTCTCATTAATATAAACAAATTGACGAGTATTAATAAACCAACTACAAATAGTTTCTGAGATTAATTTTGACGTCAGTTACTAAATTCATCCAAACACATATAAAATTAAAAGCTGCTGTCTCTCCTATTTTGCTAAAACAGTTTGCTTTGTAAGAATCAGCATGCCACTATTAACAGTTTCATTAATTTTGGAGCTTGTTAAGGTATGTTTCACTGTATTTTCAATTTTTTGTATTGTTGTCCACAGATCATTTTTCATGTCAGACATGTCAACATAAATATTACAGAAAAATACTCATAAGTTTATTGTATAAACTCTAGCTGTAATGTAATTCAAAGCCAAAGCATCAATTGGGGAGTCTAAATTTTCTGATTCACACTAGTTTTCAAGATTTCTTTCTCCCCCCCCCCCCCAATCCCTTCATAAATGTACTCAAGTTGATGAGCATAAGTTTAGTTTAACATTATCAACAAAAGCTCCAAGAATGCTAAGACATATTTCTTGTACTTTAAACCTTAGAATTGTGGATGGTAGTAATAAACCTTACACCTATAAGGAAAGTGAGGAAAATTTAAGCCTCAATTGGCATAATTGTATTCTGTACCACACTTATAAGAAGAGCTGAACATTTTGCCCATCACACCATTCCCACTGCATGAAGCTATCGGCACATCACAAAATTTATGCATTTGCTGTTTCCAAAGGTCCAGCAATATAACCTTGTTATTAATAGATCTTGTCAAATAGGTACAATGAATTTACACATTAAACATGTGTAATTTATTACCGTGAATGAGCAGTTCATTAAATTATTGATTTACAAAAATTGTAGCTCATGAGATTTGAGCCTCATCCACCTCATCACTCTGACTTCAGCTAATGTAAGCATCTTGCTCACAATGCTATCAAGAGACAACCAGTTTCTTTTGAGTGTTTTCTGTCTTTATCCCTATATTCAGTTCAATCAGTGACTTGCTGATCCTTACTGGATATTGTACTATTGAATAAAATTTAGAACCCATAGACTATTCATTTCGTATCTCAGAAACTTTATCCAGGTTTACTCCACAAACTTTGAAATTTGTTCAGTTGTATTCTGGGACATTCTATAACAAACCAGCTAATTTAATTCAGAAAAATACTTACACTTTAGTATAAAGAGAGAGTGTATAAAGACCCTTTGTTGAGGAATTACGAACTACAAAACAGCCTTCTTTATCTTCCAGCTTAAGTATTGATTCAGCTCTCTGGCGAGACATATCTCCGACGTACCACCTGCAGCATGAATTAACACATTTCAGGGAATTTTTCATTTTTAAATTATATAACAATAGACCTACTGTTTAAACAATTTATTTTATATATTTTGTTTTCTAAACAAATATATTACATAGCAGCTGGAGTGCAAGTACATATATATTTACAGCCATCTACTAACTTAACTCTTTGCAATTGGAATACATGCACAAACAACCATAAGTGCTGGTGGTGAGGTAAACTTAGTTACCAACTGAGCAATTATAGCTGAATCTATCGAATGCTTTGAACAATGTCAAATGAACAATGTCAGATGTCAATATTATGCAAGGATGTTATTCTTAGCCAACAAAAACCTGTTTAAGGGAATTGCCAGTCACAAATTTATGAAGAAGTACACATCAAGTGCGAGTAGTTTTCCTTTTTTAGTTTCTTGTAATATATGTGAAGATGGCATTCTTTTTTTTTTGTAATTGATGTCTTCTAACGTTAAGTCATATCGGACGATGAATGTAACGGATGAAATGACAATCAAATGAGCCTAGGGTACATAAAGCTTAGAGTTACCTGACATTCATCTTTCAGGATAAGGGAAAACCCCGGAAAAAACCTTATCCAGGTAACTCACCCTGACGAGTTTCGAACTCCAAACCTCTTGAACGTGAGGCAGACACGCTACCACCACGCTACCAAGGCAGGCAAAAAAGATGGCATTGAAAACAAATACTGACATATAGTGAAATAATGTCAAAGTTCAGTGATTTAGTGGTGATTCTTCTTTCTTCGAGCTATTTGGTTCAAAAGAAGAAGCAGCAGCTAATGTAGAAGTTGCTCTGCAACAAGATAGGTGCAACAATGGCTCAAATTACTCAAGTGATGACAGTGATGAGCAGGGCTGCAATTTTTATGTACTAAAATCTTTAAAATGTTTATTTTTATATGCTGAAGTGTTCTAAAAATATACAATTAAATAACTAGTTTATAGATCAATGAATACTAGAACACACTAATTTGCAGCTAGACTCAGATTTAAACATCTTGTTGGAGTTGCAATGCCCAACAAATGTCATGTCCAGAATTTGCATCACAGAACCTTCCCTACTAATTTGAGTAATGCCTTATATTAAGAAAAGGCACATTCTACATCATACATTGTTAACCTTGCATTTTTGAACAGAGCAATTGCACTTATCACACACAGTTTCAAGTTCACTTGTATGTTTGCCTTCCAGAATTTGAACCACTTTATTCAGGGGTTTGGTAGCCACTATTTTTCTCAAACAAAGTCTGAAATTATTACAACTTCTGGTTTTGAACTTGAAGCATTGTAAAGTTGTTTTCAACAAAATATGTCCTTAATTGAATTATTTAATAACTCAACAGAAGTTTCTAGTTTGTCTATTGAACAAATAAAGAAATTAAATGTCGCAGATGTGAAGGCCAAGTCACATTTTAAATTAGCATAATTTATTACATTCTGGATAATCTCAATTGCAGCAGCATCTACTTTTCCTGTTCATTTACAACTGATGCAAAATAATCTGCATAATATATCACAGCTTTAAGCCAGGCACCCCAGCATATGACCACCAGTGGGGAGGGCAATGTAACATTAGAATTAATACATACTTTTTAAAGTATCAATCTGTAATGGGGCTTTTACGAAAGCCTTTTTCCCAATGGATAAAGGGTTCAGATTGCTTCACACAATCTATACGGAGCGTGAACAACGCAAGTTACATGACTCATATTTGGGAAACTTACACTTAGACCTTGGGCAACTTTCTTCATATATACCGTGGAGTCCATAACGAGAACAGACACATTTTCATATTTGGTCACAAGGTTTCTGCACCGGTCATTTTGACCAGTTAACATTTTTAAAAAGGTATATACATTGAGGTAGTGTGATTATCGCTTTAATACTTCATGACTTTTAATGAAATAGAGCAAGGGTGACTCCCTAAAATGTTTAAGTTTTTATAGCAGGTTTTAAAAAAATTATATATGCTTTTTACCTTAAAGGACCGTAGGCGGTCATTTTGACCAGTGCAATTATTCTGCATGTGTCCTACCTAAATAGTGGTAACAATATATTCGAAATTTATCCAAGACTTTTGGTCGTTGTAGCCCAGTTTAACAATGTTTAGTGCTAGGGTAGACGTGTCATAACTAACAATGATAACAATGTGGTCTGAAAATAATCCAAGGTTTGCGATCATTGTAGAAGCTTAGTTTAATAAAGTTTAGCTCCAGAGCAGATGTGTTTTAGAAGTCTTGTCGTGGTTTAGAAGTAAAATATTTTTGAGCCATACTGTATCACTGCCACATCACATCATAATTACCACCGTAAATATCTTTGAGAAGATGAAATGTTGAATTATTTCCATAGTTTACCAGACAATGAGTCAGAAGGAGAGAACATATTTAGTGATGATGAATTATCCAATAATGATGACCATGTTGAACGTATTCCTCATCAATCAGATAAATGCAAATCATTGGAATCGGACGTTGGTGATAATACAATGATTGAAGAACCTGTACAGGAACAGGCAAATGACCACACTGTTGCAGTACCACATGACCCTGTCTCATGCAAGAGAGGCAGATTCAATCGATGATGTCGAGCTCCACAAGAAATAAACTTTCCAGCTGTGGGAAGTAACAACTCTGCTGTTGATGGTACAATGTGGACAAGAATTGAACCGGGAAATACACCTGGCAGACATGGGCATCACAATGTATTGACAGAAAGGCCAGGTTCTACAAATTACACAAAGAAACTGATAGTGAAAACTATACCAGTGCACGGCAAGTATTGATGGATGCTAACATTGTCCAGAATATAAAAAAAGCACTGAGATAAGGGACTGCAAGACCATCAGGACAATTCTTGGACTCTTAAGCTAGACCAACTTGAGTCCTATTGTATGCCAGTGAACAATATGGAGGGAAGAATTTCCCCCTGAAATTTTGGTGGTCAAAGGTGTGGGGACCACCATTTTTCTCTTGTGTTATGGGAAAGAACAAATTTATTGAGACCATGACAGTCCTAAGATTTGGAGATAAACATACATGCAACGAAAGACTAAAGACAGATGGCTTTGCAGTGGCCACACCAATCTGGAGCCCATTTGTACATAACTGCAAATTGAGCTACAATCCAGGTGCAGTTATTACTATAGATGAGCAGCTGTATCCATGCAAGGCTCAATGTCGCTTTACTCAGTATATGAGTAACAAACCAGATTAGTTTGGTTTGAAGTTCTGGCTTGCTGCAGAGTCTGAAACAAAGTGAATGGGTTTCCTTATTTAGGAAAACAGGATCAACGACCACCTAACATGTCAGTACCAGAGCATGTTGCCACACAACTTACGCATCCTTTCATTTCAAAAGGAAGGAATGTTACTTGTAACAACTTTTTACTTCTCAAAATCTTGCTGATCAGTTGAAACTAAAGAATACAACTATGGTACGCACACTGAAGAAATCGCTGAGAGAGGTTCCTTCTTCTGCAAAGTCTACCGCTGGATCTTTGTATGACACCATCTTGTACAGATCTGATGATATTACCATCATGTCATATCAAGGAAAGGTAAAGAAGAATGTCCTTCTGCTAAGTTCAATGCATCAGTTGTGGATATGGATCAAGGAACCCAGAAGAAACTTCCAGAAACTGTGAGCTTCTATAACTCCACAACATGTGGAGTTGACATTCTGGATAAAATGTGTCACCTATACACAGTCAAGTTTGGTTGCCAGCAGTGGCCAATGTATATTTTCTTCAATGTACTGGACCTTGCTGAAATCAATCCATGTATTCTATTTCAGAATGTCAGAAAGTAAGTAGGCAAGACTTTCTTCTAAAGCTAGCAGAAGAGCTCTTCTCAATATATGCTGTCAAGCACGGCCGTATTCGTAACAAAAAAGGTGAGGGGACGCACACCTAAACATTTTCCAGATGCTGGAGAACCAATCAGAATTCTGCACTTGTAGATTCGCCTTCCTGCTTTGGTTGTCCTCAGTATGCATACTACTTTTTAGCCATTCTTTTATGTAATCCTCTGGGTTCCACATATGTACTGGAGGTCTGTTAATAGTCATAAACATTATTTGAATGTATTTTGTATTTTTGCAGTATTTTGAATGTTAAATTAAGAACGGTAATGAATTAAAAAAGTATAAAAAATATAATTAGTAAGGGGACTGTGTCCCCCTCTGAAAAATACTGGGGGGATGGCATACCTCAGCGTTCCCCCTCCACTATGACCCTGCTGTCAAGAAAAGGACCAACAAATGTTGAAGTCACTGAACAATGTAGGGCATGTAAAACATGTCAAATTGGAGGCTGCAAAAGTCCTAATAAAACCAAGAATATGTGTATGAAGTGTAAGTAGTAGGTGTGTGGCCCATCTACAGGAAATGTTCAGTATGTGTGTGCTAAGTGTTACGACCAAGACAGCGGACTTTACTAAATACAAAAATGAGCTGCTTTGTGACCATTGTGTGTATCGCACTCTAGTGTATTGTTATCCGCATTGTAAACTACTTCAGAATGCTAAAGTGATGTAACTGAATATGCGTATCATTTATATGATTCCAAGTTTTGTAAGCAGTGTACTTCAAACTGTAATGGATTCACCCTGTTTTTCTTTAATCCAGATTTATTGAACCCTATTTTACACAGTGGTATATTAGGGTTAGAGTTGATACATAAAAATATACAATTTTAACAAAAGTATTTTAAATACTAGAAGGAAGAAATGATGTTTTAATCTAATGCATATTAATTTAAACTATTTAAGATGTTTAAACACTGAGTTTATAAACATCATGAAGTCCTTATACTGTTGTGGCTTCATTAGCAAAGATGTGAGCGGAGCAGAAAATTCAGTTCCTAGAGAGTCTAGCTTGTCTTTCTTTACAGAAAACGGGACAACAGAAAAGGAGATGAACCACAATTTGAAATTCTTAACCACACATGCACTCGGGGTTGGATGTTAAGTGAAAGCGTGATAAGTATTCACCAAATTTACCACATCTACTTAAAAATTGTGTCAAAACAAAATTTGGTACAAGAGTTTCACATTTTCCTCTGTCATATACACTAGGGAAAAATAATGTTTTTGTTAAACTTCCATTTGGAGTTGTTAGCCATTGCTGGTTCCATTCTTCAAGAATATGTTGATGTATTATTCTCCTTACATTAGAAATAGGACATAAAGAGTATGTCACAGGAAGATTGGATTCTGCAGCCTTCTTAGACAAGCAATCAGCTCTCTCATTACCTAAAATTCCACTGTGTTCTTTAAGCCATCCCATGCAAATATGTCCTGGGTGGTTTTGAAGCAAGGTTCTGATTTCATGTGCTAATGAATTTAAATTGTATTTATCATTAATAGTGAGCAGAGCTGATTGTGAATCACTAAGAATACGGGCACTGTTCACATTAACAGTACACCATTTTATAGCTTCTTTAATTGTTAAGAGCTCCGACTGGAATACAGAACATTCAGGTGACAATTTAAACATGGAGTGAGTTAGTTCCGTTTAGTTTTCGTAAACAACAAAAGCACATCCTACTGCAGATATATTATCTTCAAAATGGAAACGCAAACCGTCTGTATATATGTAATAATCATGAAAATTACACATTTCCTTTAAACAGGTTACAAAACTTGATGGGTGTCCTGTTGTGGTAGGATGCTCCGGGATTTATAGTTTTAAGTGAGACAGATAAGATGCACATTCATGTTCATGTCTTAAATTCGTAATAGTTGCTGTTGATACACCAGTGAGAGTCAAAGATTCGATGTTAGCTATAATCTGAGCTGCATCAGTGGAGATTGTACGGTATCCTCAAATTATGCGAAGGAGGAATCCCCTTTGAACTTGTGCAAGTTTTTCGATTCACTCTGTTTAATTAGTAGATATTATGTAAACTCCTTTAAAATATAAATAAAGGTACTACTCATGCATAAAAATATCCTGATTTATATTATAAATGAAATGCTGAAAACCGATTGAAAAAGGTACCAGTCAAAATGACTGATTTTGGTCCTTTTAGGAAGCAAGGCAATGTTGGTCCTTCCAGTTATTGCTACATGATTTGCAGCTGGCATTTACAGGTACCAAGGATTTTTGTTTATAAATGTTTAGTTGTTTTTCAATACAACTGTGATTAAATTTCTGACTTTTCTACAACTTCATTGATAGTCCTATCAATAGCAATCCAGATTTTTTTCATTTTCACAAACGGACCTTATGTAGCTATGTTTTCTCACAGTAATTTGGAAGATTACAACTATTACTACAAAAGTAATAGAAATTCATACTCACTCATATTTTTGTAAACCCAGAAGCTCCTTCTCCTTCACGTAATTGCTTGGAATGTAACCTATGGACCTGTGAGGGCAACACATAAAAATAATATAATATAGTTATGCTCAGTATCATTAATTTCATTTGTTGCAAATGCTAAGGTGCCAAGTGCACAAAAAACAAGCTCTTTAGAATATAATGTGAGTCTGCTTATGGGGTGTAAAGGTTTGGATCTCAGTAAAAATTGACATATTTTGAATCTTATACTTTAACAAAAAAAAAGTTCAAAGCAATTTTAAGAATTGCATAGTAATTGCTTTAGACTATAAGTTTGCCATAATTCGAAACCAAAGTGTCCATTTATATACCAGTATTTAAATGGAGAGCTTGAATCTGCTTATCTGCATGACCGAATTATCATATTTTTGCAGTCCTTCTGTATGTACATAAATCTGCATAAAGTGCCAGCAACTGACTAATTCTCACCAAAATATTTGTCTAGGCACCATACCTTTATACAATGTAATTCTAAACAGGAGAATGTGCGGAGTATGTGCATCCCTAAAACACTTCTCAACTTTGGTTTTCCACAAGTAAAACTTCAAGCTTATCTCTGCTTAAATTATAATTATTTTTCACATTTTGATAGATTGGGAATACATTTTACATAGTTTTTCCTGTAGAATAAAATTTGGTACACAATGTGGGTATTACTATAAGACAGTTTACATACCTGTGCAATGATTTAAGGTTTAGGTACACATCAAAAAATGCTCACAACATGGAACAGACTGCAACCATTCCTGTATGGACCACACATATGGAATGTGAATGCCTCTGGCTTGCAACTGCTATTATAGAACTTTCTACTCTCTGAACTTTAAATCCTGAGCTTTCTTGATTTTATAGTTCTAAGCAGTCTTGTCTACTTGAAAAAAGATATTCAATAAACACATCTGCTTAACCTCTCAAAACAAATTTTCTCTTAAAACCCAGCTAAAATTCACCAACATGAGCACACAAAATAAAAAAGAATAAGTAGGTGTATGTAATGATAAATTATATGAGTACTAGAAAACATACATCTTGGGCTACCCTTGAGGTGAGCACTAGCCCTTTTCCTAATAGCTAATCCTTCAATACATTTTCATGCTTGGTTCTATATAACTTTTCTATATTTGGAGTACTTTAAATATATCCTAGGTTCCCATAAATCAAAATACCATGCTTATAATCAGTATGGCTAACTTTCCCCAACTCCGTTTTCAATTTATAAATCTTTCCTCCCTAGCTTTACAATAAATTTATCGTGCTCCCACTCTCCCCTTTAATTTCACTTTTGCTCATTCCCAGTTTTTCTCATCATCTCTTATTAATCAGTTCACTTCACTAGCCCTTTCACCGCTAATAACATGTATATCCATTGTAGCATTAATAAACTATTACCACAATATTTTACTAATTATATATTATATATATTGTCACGGCAACAGGCATAAAGTTTCGGCACAAATAAGAAAACAGTCGCCGGATAAAGTTTCATGGTAATAAAGAGCCTTGCTAAGCAGTTAATGATAGCGCGACTATTGTAAACAAGCACCAGCAAGTAAAGATAACTGAGGTAAAGGACTTGCCGGCCAGATAGGGTTTCAGTGTTTGGAATGTTCTAGTGATATCTCGGTTGACAGAAAAGTTGTTTTTCTTTATTGTTCCACAAATATTTTAAATTTACAAATTAGGTATTTAAGGACGTGATGGCTCGCAAAGTGGAGTTGTAAAACAGTGTTGTGAAACGAGAGACAGCTGGAAGTGTTATTGTAACGAGAGCTAATGATGTAATCTGCTGTCACTGTTTGTTACTGTCATCGACCTTGGTAGACTGATGGTGTACATAACGTAATGCTGCTGTAATCTATAAGAGTATTTCTACGAAAATAAAGGAGATTTTTAATTTCTGCAACTCGGCCTTTTAATTCTATGAACCCACAAAGTCACAATTGGTGTCAGGAGTGGGATGACGACAACATCACCGAGAAGAGGGAAGAAATGAAGACCGAATTAACAACGAAGACGGAAGCCGCAAATAGCAACTTGGGAGCGACGATGACAAGCGAAGATGACCGACACCAGGAAGAGCAGCCGGAAGAATGAGTAAGAACCGGCGTGGCGAGGAGCACGTCGGCGCCATCACCACCATCCCCTCGAGTGACATTGCGCGCCGTGAGCCGGCGTATGGATGACAGCCTCATCGCGGACGGTTGGGTGAGAGGGAAGCCGTGCCGCGTGCTGGTAGACACTGGAGTGGCCGTGACCTTTATCAGACCTGACGTGGCCAAGGGTTTGCCGACGAGGAAGCCGAGCCGACTATACCAGTTTGTGACGGCATCGGGTGACACCTTGCCTGTGGAGAAAGAGGCCCTACTGAAAATGACCTTGGGAAGGAGTGTCGGACGTCTGTGGGTGTTCGTCACGAAGGAGGCTGACGAGGTGATACTAGGATTAGATGCACTTAGGAGCCACGATGCGACGGTTGACGTCAGCAGGAAGGTCCTGCGGCTCAATGGAGAAGAGGTGATACTCCGGCAGCCAGAAGAGCGCCATGGAATTTGCAGGATCGTCCTGAAGGAAGACGTGGTTGTCCCCGCGAGAAGCGAGGTGATGGTGACGGCGCGACTGGAAGGCCAGCGGATGAAGAACATGATGTTGAACCAGAAGACGCCTGTGCACGGACTATGTGTAGCCAGGACATTATTGCCATGCCGAGAGGTGGTACCAGTGAGGTTGCTCAACCTGGGAGACACCGCTCACCACGACATCCAGGCTGGGACGGAGTTGGGTACGTGCGAGCCCGTGGTCAGCGTGACAGCAATCGACAAGATACAGGAGCCAGTACCGACGAAACACCTGGGCTCCGGCTGGAAGGCTTATTGGAGAGGACGGCCAACCTCCTGACCGCAGAACAGCTGGAGGAAGTTCGACAACTGCTGAGGCAATACCAGCGTGTCTTCAGCCAAGGCGACAGCGACTACGGCCGCACGGACCACGTGCTCCACCTCATCGACACCGGAGACGCCCGGCCTATTCGGCAACCACATAGACGCGTTGCGTTAGCGAAACAAGCGGCAGTACGGGATATGGTAAACGACATGAAATCCAGGGGAGTGACTGAAGAGTCTGACAGCCCTTGGTGTTCCTCTGTAGTTCTGGTGACAAAGAAGAACGGCGAGCTACGATTCTGCGTGAACTACAGGAAGCTGAACGCTGTCACCCGGAAGGACTGTTTCCCCTTACCCAGGATTGACGATACCCTGGACACGCCAGCTGGTGCACAGTGGTTCTCGACCCTGGACCTGAAGTCGGGTTACTGGCAGGTGGCTCTAGACCAGAGAGATAAGGAGAAGACTGCACTCTCGACAGGCCAAGGGCTTTGGCAGTTCAGTTATGCCCTTTGGCTTTTGCAATGCCCCAGCCACATTTCAACGCCTCATGGAATCAGTAATCAGAGGATTGGCATATGATGCATGCCTGCTATACTTGGACGACATCATCATCGTCGGCAAGACATTCGAAGACCATCTCGACAACCTAAGCAAGGTGTTACAGAGACTGCAGGCAACTAACTTGAAGCTGAACGCGAAGAAGTGCCAGCTCTTCCGCAAGGAAGTTAACTACTTGGGCCACATAGTCTCACCAACCGGAGTGGCCACAGACCCGGAGAAAACCCAGGCTGTGAGAGATTGGCCTCGCCCAAAGGATAAGCGAGAGTTGCGCAGTTTCCTGGGGCTGTCCAGTTATTACCGCCGCTTCATAAAGGGGATTTCCAACATCGCCAAACCCCTCACCCGCCTGACAGAGGAACACCGACCTTACGTATGGACGGATGACGCCGAAGGCGCTTTCTAGCACCTGAAGAAGACCCTGTGCAGTGCTCCTATTCTGGGGTTTCCACAACCAGGCGACACCTTCCTTGTGGACACTGACGCCAGCGACCATTGCATTGGAGGCGTCCTATCGCAAGTTAAGGACGGCCACGAATGGGTTATAGCCTACTACAGCAAGACGCTATCCAAGGCGGAGAAGAACTACTGCATCATCCGGCAAGAATTACTGGCGGTAGTAAAGACCTTGGAGCACTTCCACAAATACCTGTATGGTCAGCCATTCCACCTGAGAACTGACCACTCTGCCCTAACATGACTACTGAGCTTTAGAAACCTGGAAGGCCAGACAGCACGTGGGGTACAAAGGCTGCAGGAGTACTTCACCTCTGAACATCGTAGAGGGAAAAACCGCGGTAACGCAGACGCCATGTCCCGAAGACCCTGCCCAGAGGAGTGCGGCCAAGGCACAAGAGTGGAAGAGAAGGAGCGTGCCGCAGCAGTCCGAGAAGTCACGGCAGTGCCTGCGGATGGCTGGGATAGCGCAGGCCTGAGGAGGGAGCAGCTGGCAGACGCAGACTTGTGACCACTCTTGAGGGAAGTGGAGGCAGGGACAAGACAAACCTGGAAGGACATCGCACCGAGGAGCGCCACCTACAAGTCGTACTGGGCCAATTGAGAGTCGCTGAAGATCAGAGAGGGCGTGCTGTTCCGGGTATGGGAATCGCCCGATGGGAAGACGCAGAGACAACAGTTGGTACTTCCCCAAAGTAAGGTCCCGGAGCTCTTGGAGGAAGTGCACGCCGGTACTTCAAGAGGACATCTGGGAGCAAACCGCACAATCGACAAACTTTAACAGCCGTGGCAGGGACCGTACCGGCTGGCGAAGAGGATTAGAGGGAAGATGCTGGTGGTACATCTGGATCGTCTGGCCCGCTACGATGGAGGTGTTCGGGACGACCAGTCTTGAGGAGGGAGCAGTGTCACAGCATCAGGCATAAAAGTTTCGGCACAAATAAGAAAACAGTCGGCGGATAAAGCTAAGCAGTTAATGATAACGCGGCTATTGTAAACAAGCGCCGGCAAGTAAAGATAACTGAGGTAAAGGACTTGCCAACCAGATAAGGTTTCAGTGTTTGGAATGTTCTAGTGATATCTCGGTTGACAGAAAATTTGTTTTTCTTTATTTTTCCGGAAATATCTCGAATTTACAAATTGGGTATTTAAGGACGTGACGGCTCGCAAAGTGGAGTTGTGAAAGTGTTGTGAAACGAGAGACAGCTGGAAGTGTTATTGTAACGAGAGCTAATGATGTAATCTGATGTCACTGTTTCTTATTGTCATCGACCTTGGTAGACTGATGGTGTATGTAACGTAATGCTGCTGTAATCTATAAGAGTATTTCTACGAAAATAAAGGAGATTTTTAATTTCTGCAACTCGGCCTTTTAATTCTATGAACCCACAAAGTCACTATATATATATATATATATATATATATATATATATATCACATCAACGTTTACACAAAACTGTTTTACACATATGTCTTGACGACTATTGTCACTGATTGTCTCTATTCTTTTTTTTCTGTCTTTCTTTTATTTTGTTTGTTTCGTATTTATATCTTGTGAAGTCGCTGACTCCTACACCACTCCCCCACCAGTAACACAGTTATGCTTGTACAAACACATCACAAATAATTTTTAGATATGTACATTTACACTATGAAGAAAAGAAAATAATAACAAATAAAAAACAAGCATTTAAATAATTACATAAACAAACAGGCAATTTCAATCTACGTCCTGAACGTGATATTTTAGCTGGGGGGTGCTGAAGTTGTATAGTTCCCATTATGCACTATGACATTTGGTGTTACTATAGGATGCTGCAATTGGTCGGACGAATCTGGTATAGGAACAAGATGATCTGGTTCTGCATCTGATGCTAGTAGATAGATCGTTTAACACACACACTCTCTCTCTCTCTCTCTCTCTCTCTCTCTCTCTCTCTCTCTCTCTCTCTCTCTCTCTCTCTCTCTCTCTCTCTCTTGACATGTTAACTTTAATAAGCAGAGTGAAGACTTATAGTCCATAATATGCAGGTGATAGTGGTTTCTTGACTGTCATTCCTCAAGAGAACATATGTGCATGACTTGAGATCTTTATGCAAATACACTTCTGGTAGTTTTATGCTGGGCAGAAATAGGTTTAAGGCTATCATCTGATTCTGTAAATTAGACATAAATATGACATAAATGTGCCTGGGTCTGCTGTTGTCACTGGCACTTCAAAGAATTCCCCAGGTAATTTAATAGTCTTCCAATGTACCATTTGTGATATATAATGGTCTGAATTGTCTTTTATAGCTGCTCACAGTCGGTAAGATATGCCCATTTAAGGGAATTGTGTGCGCTGATACCAGTCTTTAAGGTTAAAGACTGGTTAAGGTTAAACTTTAAGGTTAAAGTTCTATGTATTTGTTCAACTTTTCCATTGTGCTATAGGTGGTAGGCTGTAATGTGCTTCAGTTTAACACCACACAAAACTTTTAGTTTCTTGAAGAATTCTGACTCGAATTGTGGTCCTGGGTCAGTAATAATAACACATAGGACTCCCAATCTTGCTACCCAGTGGGAGTAAAAAATTTAGCCACTGATTCTGTTGTAATATTCTGCATTGGAATGACTTCCATCCAAGATGTCAGTAAGGCGATAGATGCATGATTGTCACTGTTTTGTTTCGTTTTTAAAACTCGTGAGGTCACTGACTCCTACACCGTTACAGACTTTCAGTCCCCCCTCTGTGCTAATAACTTGTACACTCGTTACACGTATTACACGAGTTGCGCTAAGAAAAGATCCCTGGGTGGTCCCTGTACCCAGACCGATCCCTGTTATGTCCCAAACACTCCTGAAGGCGATTTTATCACATAGTAAGCTTCTGCCATCTATTATGCTGTAAATGAGGTGTCTCTTAGTATTTTAGCTGTATATACTGCTCTCTACAGCGAAATATTTGAAGCAATCTGGTGTTGCGCTAGAAGAGATGCACGATCAGGTCACGTGACGCTGCGGATTCCGAAAATTTAAGGGTGTGTAAAATGCATTCGTCAAGCGGTGCAGGACGCACTTTAAGTGCTGAAGGATTATGAGACGTATTTAACGCATTGTCATCCGAGTTTCCGCACTCAAATGGTGCTGAAAGCGATCAAGATTATGCTGAAGCAGTTTCTGAAGGTGTTAGTGTTAGTAGTGAGACTGAAATTTATCAAATTGGTGCTCCGCAGAGAAACAAACAGCACACTCTCCTTTTGTTCTAGTGGCACACTGGAGACTTCAGCACACAATTGCACAGATTCAGGCATCAAAATTCATGTATTTTGGCAAACCAATGTTAAGTCATATCGGACGGTGAATGGAATGGATGAAATGATGCTCAAATGAGCCCAAGGTCCATAGAGCTTAGAGTTACCCATATTCGTCTTTAAGGATAAGGGAAAACCCCGGAAAAACCTTATCTAGGTAACTCAGCCTGACCAAGATTCTAACTCGGGACTTCTTGAACGTGAGGCACACATGCTACCATCCACGCAACCGAGGCGGGCAGCAAAAATAAATAAATGCACCATACTAAAACTTTTTAAATTTTTTCCGCTTCACATTATACAGCACACAGCAGATGAAACTAATAAATATTACATATTTTTGTGTCAAAAGCTACAACCATCCCAAAGTTCTCCTTTACTCGACTTCGAGGAGCCAGCTAGAGCGGACGTCTCTTTAAAGCATCTGAGCGACAGCGATAGCGAATTGCCATCGACATCAGGCAGATGAAACACAAGACCATAGCCAACGCCTAAAAGGCGGTTTACAGGCGCATTCGTGGCTGGTCCTCTGTGTTTTAGGCATATTTGCAACCTGTGATGACTGGTAAGTATATAGGTTAAGGTTAGCTGCGAACTGCATTTCGGTGCAGGGCAATTATGCCCGAGACTGCGAACCCACCTTTACCATCCTCCTCAACCAAGCATCTTGAAATGGATGCACTACCCAGTACCAGACCTGGTGTCACCCACCCTGCAGTCAGGCTTCCAAGTCTGGAACCAAACGGCCGCGCCGAAAACTCGAACAGAGTGTACAGGGCAGAGCTAAACGTCTGGCTGTAGCCAAACAACCGGCTAGCAAGGGCCCTTCCCGCGAGTCTCCACAGCGGTTAGGCCACTTTTTTTTTTTAATTTACGTCCTCCAACGTTGTCATACCGGACGATGAATGAAATGGGTGAAATGATGCTCAAATGAGTCCCGGGTCATGGAGCTTAGAGTTACCGGACATACGTCATTGTGGATAAGGGAAAACCCCGGAAAAAACCTTATCCATGTAACTCGCCCTGACCGAAATTCGAACTCGGGACCTCTTGAACGTGAGGCAACACGCTACCATCTACGCTACCCAGGCGGGTGGTTAGGCCAAATTTCTGAGAGCAAGCTCTCTGACAACTGCTCTGATACAGAAACATAAATTTTCAGCGACGGAACTTGGGTTCCAGAAAATTCATCCTCCAGGACGGTTGTCACCGAGGTGGATCATAGCTCATCGGATATCTCCACGGATTTAGGTGAAGCTATGTTCCGTGAGGTAACCAGACGGAGGAAAAGGACCATTTCCTTAAAGACGACTGGCGTGCCCAGTCAGCTTTGCTGATCAGTATTTGCTTGCAGGAGGGAGTCAGGAATGTATATTGGTACTACTGTCTTTCGTTTTTTACAATTACAATTATTGGCTTACTGAAAACAGTTGTGCAGTTCAAGTTATACCGTTATGTTTTATGGTATCACCATCTATTTTTTGCCCGTCTCGGTAGCGTAGATGGTAGCATGTCTGCCTCACGTTCAAGAGGTCCCGAGTTCGAATCTCGGTCAGGGTGAGTTACCTGGATAAGGTTTCTTCCGGGGTTTTCCCTTATCCTTCAAGACGAATGTTGGGAACTCTAAGCTCCATGGACCCTGGACTCAGTTGGGCATCATTTCACCAAATTCATTCACCGTCCGATATGACTTAATTTGGAGGACGTAAATTACAAAAAATAGTATTTTGCGTGCACTAACACGAATTCGTTGAGCAGCTTAATCAGATACCCTTTCTCTATAAGAACCTTGGAGGAAAAAGTGCAAATCAAGCAACAGGGTCGGCAAACTCCAGAACTAATAATAATGTAGTGTGCAAAAGGAGGTAAAAATTATTCCTACACCAGGCATTCTAACCCCAAAGTGTATGAGCATAAGTGGGTATGTTGATGCCAAGAAAGAAATGCTCCATTCTGCTTTCCATGCCCGCTCTTCGGAAACAATGATGATTGGAGCACAACGGGGGCGACAGATTTACTTCACCTAAATGTGCTTATTAGTAAGCATAAACAAAACGTAAAGCATGTAAATAATGTACTAGATTTAAGTGCTTTAGGCAATAAAAAACATTACGACACAGTTAAGCCGTGCATATCAGGAGGCGAGACTGACACATAACCAGCAATTTGGAGAGAGAAAAAAACAGGCACGTGCTATCCCGTATAATTGATAGCATTGATTTGTCAATGGGGAAGAGCATTGCCTCTAAGATGAAGGATTTTAACACCAGAGTCATTGATAGATTCTGCAATAGAAAGGAGCGCCGCATGCACTTCATACTTCGACATTAAGTAAGACCGTTAGTATTGTCGCGAGCCCATTATCTACGATAGGTGGCTTGTGTACACAAAGAACCGGAAAATAAAGATAGTGGAGATAAATGATTTGCCGGCACAGATTAAGTTACGCTTTTGGAAGGTTCGGATTTCGTCTAGTGACAGAACATTCGATTTCTTGTTTATTCCAGAAACATCTAGTGATTGTAACAGAACAGTCTCGAATTATCAATGAGATATTTAAGAAAGCGACGACTCGCCAAGAGTCGGTCGTGAACAGATGTTGTAACGAGAGTTGATGTAAACAGGTGTAATCAGAACCTTGGTAGATTGTGATTGTGTATGTGATGTAATACTGCTACTGTTAGTGTATTTCTACGCAAATGAAGAACGATTTGAATTTCTGCAAATTGCACTTTTAATTCTACGAACCCGCAAAGACACGGTATTTTTTAACAATAGGTAGCTTTGTAGCACACTCCTAATTTTATCCACCAGCCGCCACTGGCCGTCTGTACTTTCAGATCCACAGAAGAGAACTTGCTTCAAATAAGAATATGTTAAATATTCTGGCAATGTCTTACCTTTGTACAAGAAAATGCTACATGACCTATGCAAAGCCTGCAGTAATTATTTTCATTAATGAAGGCATAAATCTCTATCTTTCTATTTTGGATTTAACACAATATATGTGAGTAAAAACAAAGTATCTTACTAAAGAAGGAAAAATATCAGCAATAATTTATTGCTATTTTTATCTCCAAAAACATTTGCATGATGTAAACAAGATGATTGAAATTCACTTACCCCTGTTCATCCTTCACTTTCCACCAGTGTTCTTGTGAATCATCTAGCACCTCATATTCTGCTCCCTGAAGAATAAACATCCAATGAACTTTATATGGAAGTCAATCTACTTATGAAATGATTCAATTTACAGATATTAATGTCAAATTATTTATTGTATTTTAGTCTTTCGACACTTATATATATACATATATATATGAGAAAAACAATAAATTGTTATAACATTTTATATTACTCATATCTAATTAAAATACAAGGCAAGTGTTTAAATTATATAACAGACAGCGCTGAAGCGTGTTTATTTTTGGTTATGTTTAGCACTTATGTTTTGTATAAATTATATTTATGCTATAGGGTTGTAGCTAAGCTTCGAAGGTGCCACTTGATTGATTTTGTACATTCACAGGCATATGGTGTTACAAATCATGCATTGTGTTACACATAACTTTATTTTCCTTCACTTTTTGATTAAAACGAATAATGCACTTTAGTTGTTAGCCTCCTGCATTAAAATAAATTAGTTCACTATGATTCTCTAAAATTTAAAACAAAATATGTGTGTTTTATTGTATCTGAATGCTTTGGTTTAACAAGTGAAACTTACCCCACCCTATATAGTCTGATAATAAAACTACTTTATTTGCGTTGTTTTTATTTTAAGTGTACATAATGTTTAAATTGAAACAGTTATTTTATTCTCTCTTTTATAAATGTTAAAATTTGCTTTAGTTGTTGTATATAAAAATCATTAGCAGAAATTAATTAAGGGCCATTATACAAAAATGAAATCTCAGCATGCATTCTAAAGAGAGCCATCACTTCAAGAAAACACTATTTTCTCACTAACTTTTTAGAAGACATAGAAAAGCAGGATATAATGGGTAGTTTAAATTCCAAAACCTTACTATGTACATATAGAGAGATCAAAATGAACTGGGAAAGAGAAAAATATATGGATATTTGTGACAAAACGACAAGAGAAGGTTTCGCATGGGCCAGAACAGGAGTGACAAGGTTAAAAGGATTAGGGGAGAGAGAAGACACAAGGAAAGCGTATAATGTGTAATACGAAAACAAATAGTGTTTATCATTTATTGATGGAATATGTGGAAACAAAGAATTGGAGAGGAAAAAGTACACGACTAATTTACCTTGTGAAATTCTAGTTAAAAGGTTACTGAGTGTTAAGTCGAGAAACAATGTATTGGAAATAAGAAAGTACTTAGGTTTAGTGAGAAATAAATGGTTAAGAAAAATTAGTAATAAGGATAATCATGATAATGTAGACTGAGGACCAAAAATGGCAAATGGAGTCCTATAGTTCAAAAACCATGGTGCTAGAGTCTATGGGCCCACGGAAATTCAGCAACTCAATAAAGAGTAGTAATTTGATATATAATTGGAGATATGTAGCGGTATACGGGGGCTGTCGCAATGTTTTAATTATCACCCGGTAGATTTTATGCCAGAGCGGTGAAAATTTTTCAGTATAATTGATCCTTCGAGACATAATGTTGGTAGCTTCAGTGATTTGGGTCTTTTTTTTTTTTTACAGTGAATGCCAGAAATGACTGAGGTGTAAGATGGAGAAAACTGAGACTCGTAATGTGATCAAGTTCCTGCATTTGAAGGGCAAAACTGTCCGGGAAATCCGTGATGAGATGACGGCTGTTTATGGAAATGATTGCCCATCGTATGACACTATCTTGAGGTGGAAAAGGAATTTTCAAACTGGTTACATGTCCCTGACAAATGAGCCAAGAGCTGGTAGACTGTCAATGAGAGACGATGCTGTCACAGTGAAGAAAGTGGAGTGTTTAATACTGGAAAACAGACGAACAACCATCCAAATGATCATGACTGAGACATATCTTAGTTATGGTAATGTGTGGACGAAGTGCACATGTCTAAAGTGTCTGCACGGTGGGTTTCACGTTTGCTAACACCTTTCCAAAAGAAAAACGGCGTGACCTTTCAAGGCAGATGTTGATACTGTTGGAACAGGATGAAGATGATTTCTTTTTTCATCGTCTGGTAACCATGGATGAATTCTGGATCTATGAGTACGATCCAGAGACAAATCCCATAAACATGGAATGGAAACATGCCGATCCCCCCCCTCCCAAAAAGGCAAAGTTACAAAAGTCAGCTGGGAAGGTCATGCTTTCAGTTTTCTGGGACTGTCGTGGAGTAATGCTTACAGATTATCTTGCCAAGGGTCAAACCATCACTGGCAGATACTACTTCAATCTTCTGGAAAAGTTACGAGCAGCTCTGATTAAGAAACGACGCGGCATGCTCTCTAAAGGTGTTCGTCTTCTGCCTGACAATCACCAGCTCATTCATCTGAAGTTGCAATTGACAAAACAAAGGAATGTGGCTTTGAGAGCTTATAGCATCCGCCTTATTCGCCCGATCTCGCATCAAGTGACTTTTTCTTGTGCCCGAAAATGAACTATCCGTTGCGTGGTCGCCGATTTGACCACAGAAATGACGTCATTAATGAAGTGAAAGGGTGGTTTAAAGCGAATTCTGCAGACTTGTACAATCAAGGTATTCGGAAGGTCAAGAAACGCTGGAAAAATGTGCAAATCTGGATGATGACTACTTAGAGAAGAACTAACAAGCACATGTTAACAGAAACTATCTATCACAATTTTTAAAGCGTGACAATTACAACTTTACGACACCCCCTCGTATATATACTAAAGTTTAAATGTGTAAGAATTTGTATATATAATGAAGTTTAATAAATTCATTCATTCACTAACTTTTTTTTAAAATGTTACCTATGCATGCAGTTATTCATTCATTATACCTATAAAGTCCCATGAAAGGATCTGTACATCTTTACAAAAAATCATTAAAGTATCTCTGGCTTTCATATATAGTGAGTGTAAGAATGAGAATGCAACATATTATTAATAAAGAAATAAAGTTACTAATAAAGAAAAAGGTTGGTGCCATTTGCTCTTTCTAATATTATAGATACAATGCAAATTGGCTGGCAAGATATATATTTTAAAATGTCCAGAATTAACAATCCAAGCTGACACCTACATAACAGTATCAGATTTCATTTTGATTTATTTTTTTCCACATGATTTGTAGTGAAACATCCTTCTTAGATTCACTATAAAACAGACTTTTCCATAATCTGCATTTGAATTATAACGCTTCCTCTCAAAGGAAAATTCAATTCGTATATTTTCTATAAAAAAGTGAAAAAGAAACCTACCTTTAGAATAGTTTCAGACACGGTAAAGCAAAACAAAATAATGCTAAAACTGGCAGGAAATAAACTCATTTGGAGGAATAGTCCTAGACCTATATATAAAACACTATTTGAAAATCCCCCAACAGGGAAATAATGTTAATGGGACTATATAACAAATACTCATGGAATAATGATTCTGTGTTATTTTGATCCAGAACAGAGACTACTTCTAAGTAAATAAAGTATACCAACCTTTTCTAATGACAGATCACCACCTTCAATGGCTTTAAATGGATATAAGGCCACTACAACTTTTGGCCTGATCATAAGCTTTTCCTGTAACACACAAAATGCACAATCATTAATAGCAGTCTAAAGCAGTATAAAGATTGTCAAAAGCATTAAATGAAGCATATTGTCACCCAATTAGGGAAGGGACGGACAGGCGACAGTTGGGAGGGACCCTAGGCAGCTGGGCCACGCCCACTCATCGGTCTCTGTCACTAACTGAGGGAAATGTCACTTGTCCCTCGAAGTTTCTCTCCCCTTCTCCTCTCCTATGGAACGTTCGGGTGATTTGCGGAAAACCAGAGACTTCTAGAATAGCACGATATTCCTATAAAAGGGACTTCAATTAGGAGTGAGTTAGTCAGTGTTTGACGTGCTAGCGAAGGACGTGTTAATGAACGAGAAGACTGTGCGTGCATCGGAGTTTACGTAATCGCGAGTACAAGGAAATTGTAACGGACGAACTGGTGAATTGTAATTGTGTGCAGCACGTAATTCTGTGTAATTGGCAAGTGTTAAACTGTAAGTCGGTGGAAATAAAGAACATTTTTGAGTGGTGAAATTGGACTTTTCATTTCACGAACCCACAAAGTCACACTGGTGTCAGGAAGCGGGAAGATAACATCACCGAACATTACAACCATGGACGCGGCATTGGAAAATTTTTTGGAGAAGATGATGGAAATGAAGGCCGAATTAACAGAGAAGACGGAAGCGGCAAATAACAGCTTGGCCGCGAAGATGAACGAGTTAACAACAAAAACAGAAGCGGCAAATGACAACCTGGCCGCAAAGCTGGAAGAAATGAAGACGGCTAACGATAACCTCACGGAGAAGATGGAAGAAATGAAGGTTGCGAACGAGGCCCTCGCCGCGAAATTTGAGGAACAGTTGGCCGGCGTGAGGGAAGACGTCACGGGACTCGGCAAGCGGATCGGCCAGGTGGACGAAAGCGTCGGAGACCTCGCGAGCCGCGTTAATGAGCTGGAAGGAAAGGCCGACAACAGCGCCAAGTCCCTGAGCGCCATGGTGGAGGACGTCGTCGGCAGGAGGTTGAAGGATCTGAAGACCGACGCACCGGGACGCGACATAACATAGCCGCGCGTCAAACCTCCCAAGTATGACGGCGCGTCAACGTTTGAGGTCTTCCGCCGCCAGTTCGACACAGTGGCCAGGCACAACGGATGGTCACTGGAGGAGGAGGCCACACAGTTAATAGCCAGCCTCCAGGGAAGAGCCGCGGAAGTCCTAAACGCGGTGCAGACGATGGCGGCGCCCAAGGACATCTGGGAGGCCCTGGAGAATCGCTTCGGGAACCACTGCTTAGCCGCAGCATACCGAAGCCAGCTAAAGGCAAGGTCGCAGCAGCCGGGGGAGACGCTGCAGGAGTTCCCCATAGCCATCGAGCAGCTGGCTAGCAAGGCCTTGGTTGACCTGCCACTGGAGTTCGTATCCCGGGAAGCCGCCTACAATTTTGTCGACGGGGTACGGGACACGGAGATTCGTCAGCGCCTAATGCTCGGCGAATATAAAACCACCCACGAGGCGCTGACTGCGGCATTAAGGATGGAGGCGGCCAAAATAACATCCCTCCCGACGTCGAGAACGAGGAGCGTCCGCTATGCCGGAGACAGAAGACCAGCTGAGGGACGCCGGCGAACATCTAGTGGCCTGTGTTGGGGATGTGGACAGCCCGGACACCTACAGAGAGACTGCCCACGCCAGGAAGAGCAGCCGGAAAACGAGTAAGGGCCGTCGTGGAGAGGGGCACGTCGGCGCCATCACCACCATCCCCTCGAGTGACACTGCACGCCGTCAGCCGGCGTATGGATGACAGTCTCATCGCGGACGGTTGGATAAGAGGAAAGCCGTGCCGGGTGCTGGTGGACACCGGGGCGGCCGTGACCATCATCAGACCATACGTGGCGAAGGGTTTGCCGACAAGGAAGCCAAGCCGGCCATACCAGCTTGTCACGGCATCGGGCGACACCTTGCCTGTGGAAAGGGAGGCCCTGCTGGAGCAGAACTTGGGACGGAGTGCCGTGCGTCTGTGGGTGTTCGTCGCGAAGGTGGCTGAGGAGGTGATCCTGGGACTGTATGCCCTCAGGAGCCATGAGGCGACGGTCGACGTCGGCAAGAAGGTCCTGCGGCTTAACGGAGAAGAGGTTATACTCCGTCAACCCGAAGAGCGCCTTGGAATTTGCAGGGTCGTCTTGGACGAAGACGTGGTTGTTCCCGCGAGGAGCGAGGTGGTGGTGACGGCGCGACTGGAGGGCCAGAGAACCAGGAACATGATGCTGGACCAGAAGACGCCTGTAAACGGACTGTGTGTAGCCAGGGCATTGCTGCCGTGCCGAGAGGAGGTGCCCGTGAGACTGCTAAATCCTACGGACGCCGATCACGACGTCCAGGCCGGGACGGAGTTGGGAATGTGCGAGCCCGTGGTGAGCGTAACAGCTATCGACGAGACACTAGAGCCGGCGCCGAAGCAACACCTGGGGCCCCGGCTAGAAGGCTTGGTGGAGAGGGCGGCCGACCACCTGACCACAGAACAGCTGGAGAAGGTTCGACAACTGCTAAGGCGGTATCAGCGCGTCTTCAGCCAAGGTGATAGTGACTACGGCCGCACGGACAAAGTGCTTCACCGCATCGACACCGGGGACGCCCGGCCTATTCGGCAACCACATAGACGCGTTCCGCTGGCGAAGCAAGGGGCGGTGCGAGACATGCTGGAGAACATGAGATCCAGGGGAGTGATTGAAGAGTCTGACAGCCCTTGGTGTTCCCCTGTAGTCTTGGTGACAAAGAAGAACGGCGAGCTGCGCTTCTGCGTAGACTACAGAAAGTTGAACGCCGTCACCCGGAAGGACTGTTTTCCCTTACCCCGGATTGACGACACCCTGGACACGCTAGCTGGTGCACAGTGGTTCTCGACCCTGGACATGAAGTCGGGCTACTGGCAGGTAGCTGTAGACCCGAGAGACAAGGAGAAGACTGCATTCTCGACGGGCCAAGGGCTCTGGCAGTTCACGGTTATGCCCTTTGGCCTCTGCAACGCACCAGCTACCTTCCAGCGCCTTATGGAGTCAGTGATGAGAGGGCTGACTTACGATGCCTGCCTGCTATACCTGGACGACATCATCATCGTCGGGAAGACTTTTGAAGATCACCTCGAGAATCTGAGTAAGGTGCTACAGAGACTGCAAGCGACCAACTTGAAGCTGAACGCGAAAAAGTGCCAGCTCTTCCGCAAGGAAGTTAACTACTTGGGCCACATAGTCTCGGCAACAGCAGTGGCCACAGACCCGGAGAAGACACAGGCTGTGAGAGATTGGCCTCGCCCAAAGGATAGGAAAGAGTTGCGCAGTTTCCTGGGGCTGTGCAGTTATTACCGCCGCTTCATAAAGGGGTTCTCCAACATCGCAAAACCCCTCACTCGCCTGACGGAGGAACACCGGCCTTATGTGTGGACAGAGGACGCCGAAAACGCTTTCCAGCACCTAAAGGAGACCCTGTGCAGTGCTCCAATTTTGGGTTTCCCACAACCGGGTGGCACCTTCATTGTGGACACCGACATAAGCGACCATTGCATTGGAGGTGTCCTGTCGCAGATCCAGGACGCCCATGAGTGGGTGATAGCCTATTACAGCAAGACGCTATCCAAGGCAGAGAAGAACTACTGCGTCACCCGACGGGAGTTACTGGCGGTAGTAAAGACATTGGAGCACTTCCACAAGTACCTGTACGGTCAGCCATTCCACCTGAGGACTGAGCATTCCGCCCTAACCTGGCTATTGACCTTTAAGAACCTGGAAGGCCAGACAGCACGTTGGGTCCAGAGGCTGCAGGAGTACGACTTCACCTCGGAACATCGTAGAGGGAAGAGCCACGGTAACGCAGACGCCATGTCCCGAAGACCCTGTCCAGAAGAGTGCGGCCAGTGCACAAGAGTGGAAGAGAAAGAGCGTGCCGCAGCAGTCCGAGCAGTTGTGGCAGTGCCTGCTGAAGGCTGGGATAGCGCAGGCCTGAGGAGGGAGCAGATGGCGGACGCAGACTTGGGGCCACTCTTGAGGGAAGTGGAGGCAGGGATGAGACCAACCTGGGGGGACATCGCACCGAGGAGCGCCACCTACAAGTCGTACTGGGCCCAATGGGACTCGTTGAAGACCAGAGAGGGCGTGCTGTTCCGGGTATGGGAATCACCCGATGGGAAGACGAAGAGAGAGCAGTTGGTACTTCCCCGGAGTAAGGTCCCGGAAGTCCTGGAGGAAGTGCACGCCGGTACTTCGGGAGGACACCTGGGAGCGAACCGAACGATTGACAAACTACGGCAGCGCTACTACTGGCTGAGACTCCGAGCAGATGCTGAGAGATGGTGCCGTCAGTGTCACGTGTGCGCGGCGAGTCGTGGCCCCCAGACTAGGAGCCGGGGTCGCATGCATCAGTACAACGTCGGAGCGCCATTCGAACGGCTCGCCGTTGACATTGTTGGACCGTTCCCAGTTTCCGACCGAGGCAACAAGTACCTAATGGTGGTCGTGGACTACTTCACCAAGTGGCCGGAGGTGTATGCCATCCCAAACCAAGAGGCAAAGACAATCACAGACTGCCTCGTGGAGCAAGTGTTCTGTCGATTTGGGGTGCCGTTAGAGCTACACAGTGACCAGGGTACCAACTTTGAGTCCAACCCAATGAAGGAGGCATTACAAAGGCTTGGGGTGAACATGACCCGCACGACGCCTCTACATCCCCAGTCGGATGGCATGGTCGAAAGATACATCAAGACCTTAGAGGAACAGCTGAGGAAGTTCGTGGCCAGCCATCAGCGAGACTGGGACGTCAAGGTGCCACTGTTCTTGCTGGCCTACCGCTCGTCTACACACGACACAACTGGGATGACGCCAGCCAGCTTAATGTTCGGTCGAGAGTTGCGCCTCCCTTGTGACCTGGCTTTTGGAAGCCCTCCGGAGGCGAAGCAGCCTGTGACCGAGTATGTGGAGAACCTGGTGGACCACCTCCACGACATGCACGAGATGGCTCGCCAGAACATCCAGAAGGCGAGCGACCGCATGAAGACCAGATATGACAGGCATGCCAACAGCCAAGGGTTCCAGCAAGGTTACCTGGTCTGGTTGTACCGCCCTACCCGGACCAAGGGACGCTGCCCGAAGCTCCAGCAGCAATGGCAAGGACCGTACCGAGTGGTGAAGAGAATTAGCGACGTGGTCTACCGCATCCAGAAGGTTCCCCGGGGGAAGATGTTGGTGGTACACCTGGATCGTCTTGCACGCTACGATGGTTCTGTTCGGGACGACCAGCTTTGAGGAGGGAGCAGTGTCACCCAATTAGGAAAGGGACGGACAGGCGACAGTTGGGAGGGACCCTAGGCAGCTGGGCCACGCCCACTCATCGGTCTCTGTCACTAACTGAGGGAAATGTCACTTGTCCCTCGAAGTTTCTCTCCCCTTCTCCTCTCCTATGGAACGTCCGGGTGATTTGCGGAAAACCAGAGACTTCTAGAATAGCACGATATTCCTATAAAAGGGACTTCAATTAGGAGTGAGTTAGTCAGTGTTTGACGTGCTAGCGAAGGACGTGTTAATGAACGAGAAGACTGTGCGTGCATCGGAGTTTACGTAATCGCGAGTACAAGGAAATTGTAACGGACGAACTGGTGAATTGTAATTGTGTGCAGCACGTAATTCTGTGTAATTGGCAAGTGTTAAACTGTAAGTCGGTGGAAATAAAGAACATTTTTGAGTGGTGAAATTGGACTTTTCATTTCACGAACCCACAAAGTCACAATATTATGCTTTCAACTATTCTACAAGAAAAAAGGCCGCGCCGTGGTTCAGTTGTTAGACCGCTTGGCTCTCACCAAGGCCGCCCGGGTTCGATCCCAGGCGACCGCAAAGTGAGATATGTAGGTGGACAACACGGCGCTGGGGCGGGTTTTCTCCGGGACCTCCGGTTTCCCCCGCCATCTTATTCCACCAGTGCTCCATTTTTATCTCATGTATCATCAGTGTCACCGCCTGCGGTGCCGTATGTAGTAAAAGCGGGCGTTAAACACTACACATTCATTTTACAAGAAAAAGCTTTGGAAGAGTGTAAATCCTACAAATTTATTAAAATGAAAATAAGTTCTGGGTTATTCTTCATAGAAATAAACAGCAATAATTTAAGGTGTATGTTAACTAATCATTGGTAATTTGAAGGAATGATATAGTTATTTACAAGTTCATGTAAATAGCATTAATATTTTGAGATCCCTAAGCAGAATCAAATCTGATTAATGATTTGTAGTTATTATGTACACGATGTTCATTTTCATCTGTGATTTTACCGCGCAAAATTTGACGTCATCATTAGCATCGCTGTTGGAACGAGTTTATATACGATTCCCCCAGCGGCTTGCAATCGTACTTGATCTGCTAACAGCAGCTTTTAGGGCTCCCTCTACCGGCAGATAAATATACTATTTGAGAGGTGGGTCTGCCCGGGTAATATAAAGGTTCGTAATTTCGTCTGGTGCGTAATACGATAGCTGTTGTAGTTTGTTTTGATGAATGTGAACACTAAATGACGGATAAATGTAAATAATATCTTACAATTTGGCGTTTCTCTGTGAAGATATATAACTTAATATAATTTAATAAAGGAATATCAAATTAATAACAGTATAAGTTTCAAAACATTTTAGTAAAGAAACGGATATTTTTTCTCCTTTGAACAGTTCACGTCATATCAAACAATGAATGAATAAGTGAATGAATGAAACGGATGATATAATACTCAAATGAGTCCAGGGTACCCAGAGCTCAGAGTTACCCGACATTCGTCTTCGCAGGATAAGGGAAAACTCTAGAAAAGAAAACCTTATCCAGGTAACTCATCCATAGCGAGATTAGAACTCGCGACCTCTTGCGTGTGAGGTACACACGCTACCTCACACCATGGAGCCGGGCGAAAACAGATTATTTAAATTATATATTTATATTTACTATTTTTGTTTATTACTTCTAAATTGGGACCGTCACTTTATAGCGTTGAGTATTTCTCATTTTGCAACTGATCTTGTATCTTGAAAATGTTTGATTCCCCTATTGGTTTTAAAAGACAACATTAAAAAAGATATTTTAGTTAAGCATGAGAATGACAAAAAATTTATATCGTATACTGAAAAAACGTAAGACGAACAAAAGTATGTCAATTTGACGATACCTGGACACTTTTGACAACATTACGCTCTGAGGGACTTCTCTGAATGCCGGATAGCACTGCATAAACTCATCTATGCAGCGGGCGGGAAATAACGAATAAAAATGAACACCGTGTACTTAAACAGGTGTGTGTGTGTGTGTGTGTGTGTGTGTGTGTGTGTGTGTGTGTGTGTGTGTGTGTACATATGCATGATTTTCTTTGGTAGTGTTTAAAGGCTGTGTTTACTACACATAGCACCACAGGTGGTGGACACTGATGGTACATGAAATGATATTTGAGAAAGCCATTTTGTAAAGGAAATATTCAAAGCTTAAGATTTAAGGTATGTCCCCAACATTTGCCAGTTAAGAGACATGTAGAAAAACTAAAGTCAGGGCAGATGGTCTTGACAGGAACTGAACCGTGGACCTCTCAAATACAAGCCTCATACACTATCACAGAACCATCTATTCGTTGTGTGTGTGTGTGTGTGTGTGTGTGTGTGTGTGTGTGTGTGTGTGTGTGTGTGTGTGTGTGTGTACATGAGAGAGACAAAACATAAATAAAACATGAAAAATAGATGAAATACAAAATTAATTAAGTTTATCATCTACCAAGTATATGAGACAAAAATTTTCAAGAAAATTCTCCCAGCACACTACACTTTCAATGAAACAATGTTCTTTATGTTTTATTTTCTCATAATGTTAAAATTGTGCTTAAATATTTTGAGGAAGCAGGTAAGTCACATTTGTAATTGTTCATTCTTGTAGAAATATTCCCAGAGATAAAAGTCAGAAATAGTTAAGCCATTGTTTAAAAAAGTTACCCTGGCTTCATCTTTGTTAATAGAAACCTCTCAGATAACGCACTGATTACTCCACGTGGACATAACATCTATCTGCAATTTTTATTGCTGTGCATTCCATTGGCTGAAATGATGCGTTCATTGGTGCTTAGCAGTTGTTCGAGAAGCGTGCCAGTACCCCCCTCATTCCTCCGAGAATAATCAGTGCGTTATCTGAAATGTTTGTATTAACAAAGATAAATCTATGGTAACGTTCTGTGCAGCACAATAATACCGTCTAATTATAGACCAATTTCACTGGTAAACTCAATATCAAAGATATTTGGAAAACCAATGTATAACTGTATTATGAAATACATTGATGAAAATTGCATTCTATTATGTGTTTCAAATGGGAAGAGTTCTCGCCTGTAGCGAATCAGATGCGTTAGAGCCCTCAACGTTGCCACCTCGTTACCCCCACTCTTTTAATATTTCCCACTCTGTCGCACACTTGCGAGTGTTCTTGGCGCTAACGCAAACTGAATTTTCCAAAGTTTTATAATAATGCAGTTGTTGAAATCACAATTCCCACGTGGATATTCGTATATTGCGCAAATATATTAAATATTTAATTTAAAATTAATTATAGTTTATGAATTACTTATTTTTCTATTCCAATGAAAATACCAGCGGTGCATGCATATAGCTGTGAATGTTACTTACGTTAAGATATAATTCGTCATTGTCATTGTCGTCATTGTCATTGTCTTCATCGTCTGATTACTGCAAATTTATGATGTTAGGTTTCAAAATCTCGTTACGTGCCATTTCTTTCCAAAAGTCGGCTTCTTGTGGTTTATCTGTTGTCTCACGCAGTTTTCCCAGTCTTGTTGTGTTTCTTGTTAATTTCTTCGTGAATAAGTCGTTCAACATCAGTCAGTTTAAAAATATTATTTCTATTTGGAACATAATTTCAGCCCACATTAACTCAATTTGATTGTTCTAGCAGTAGTAAGGGGAAAGGTGGATCGTGTCTCATTGATCCAGCTGATGCACTTTTTCAGGGAAGAGTAATTGAATAGTACTGCTTTGAACTCTCTAAGAGTTTTGCCAGACCAGCAGGAGGTGTATTGTTTCCTCTCATCGAATTTAACAAACACCTAGGCTTATTCAAAGTAGATATTTCTTTTATCACGTCATGTCAAATGTTTACGTTTCAGCTCTGAGTAATTTCAAATATACGTTCACGCATACATATCAACCAATAATGGTGCTCATTACAGTGCTTACGTCGCAATGCATTGCTATAATATAATGGTATCTACTTTATTTATTTGTATTAGCACAACTATTTAAGCTAAAAATATGGAGTTTTTACAGTTATGTTAAATACATTACTCTCGCCTTCCTCATGGATCAGTTTCTGCAAAATCTGAATTTTTGTCTTAGAGCGAATAGTATTTATTAGAGATTGAGATTGATTACCAATGAGTATTGACTGCAATGAATAACAGGTTCATTCCAGGTATGTTCTGTGATGTGGCAAAGACCTTTGGAAGTATTACCTATGAGCTGGTGCTCAGAAATTACCATTTTATGGCCTGAATAAACTCTGTATTACCTGGTTTAAATTCTACTTAATAAATAGAACAGAAAAGCTATTGTTGGCAATAGAGAGTCAGATACCGGTAACATGATAAAAATAAGTGAAATGCTTTCCGTGAATTTTCTAAATTGATTCGTGTCACTTGTGTAGCTCATGCTCTTCATAGATTATGTGAATGTATCAGACTCCTATGTCCCAACATGGACTGACTAGTATCAAATGGTAAACAAATCTGTCAAATCACAATTAAGGATTGATTTCTCTTCAGAGGAAAAAATCCCAATCTTCCTCTTCCGTGGTTACGCATTGGGGCACGTGGCTAATGTCAGTTTTGTAATAAGCCACACATTTTGAATGTTGTGCATCAGTTGTAAATAAGTGGGTCACAAATGCTGCGTTATTTATTGGAATAGCCCGCTTTATAGATGGCCAATTAAAAATCAGTTGGCATTCATATCTACAAAGCTGAACTCCGTAAAAAAATTTCAAAATTTAAATAAATCTGAGGATTTATTTATGGAGGTTGTTGAAACGAAAATTCATTCATTAAAATGTCTAAAAGTACTAAAAGACAAACTTAAGTTGTTTGAGAAAAACGATGGTTTTCAAAAACTGTATGGGACGTAAATAGTAGATATTATAGAATGTGAATGTTAGTTTAAATATGTAGACTGACATCCAATGGCGTGGAAATGTTTTTTCACAATATAAAGCGCTGTTTGGAGGAAATCGGCACGCATTCGTGATGAACTTGGAGAAGACTTTTTTGTTGTCCACTGAAATTTTAAGGGAACATGCCAGGAGCTGCTATCCATTTAGGATAGTGAGTACCTCTAAGAATAATAAATTAATTTTTTTCTTATTTCTATGAATTTAAATAAAATATTTTAACATTTTTTCAGAATTTTGATGTTTTTGCGAAATATTTGTAGCATTTTAGCACAAAAGATACGTATTTTTACAATAGGTACGTTTCCAATAATAACACACTGAATTTTACTGTGGGGAAATATTTCACAGGTGGCATATATATTCAAGGAAAGGTTATTCGAATAACTTCAGATGCACCAAAACTCGTCTGTCCGTGGTGCTGGCAGGTTATACACAGCGCGAAGGTTTTCGCTGCGTGCCCACCCATTTAATGAATTTTACGGCACGTGGGATTTTCTTTTCGTAATTTTGTAGGTTAGTTACAAAGCAGTTCGTGAGGCAAGACGAGCAGTGGCAACTGTTCACTTGAAAGACAGATGGCCGGGGAAGCTGCACAATCATGTATGGGCAGAAGTCATAACATTTCCGTCCACGGAGTGTATTTCGCTATATCGCTTGCAAAAGTTAAATTCTTGTGAACGCTGGCCAATGCTCAAAGTTAAGCCATATCGCACGATGAATGAAATGGGTGAAATGATGCTCAAAAAAGCTTAGGGTCTACAGAGCTTAGTTACCTGACATTCGTGTTTCAGGATAAGGGATGACGCAGTCCCTGTCAGCTAGGAACACTGAAATGACATATAACTTGATAAAAAGACATTAACATAAACAAACGAATAAATATAAATAAATGACGTATACCAGAATAGATATATGACATAACGTGAGCATATATTCGAAAGACGGACACAGTGACAAGGCCATTCTGCGAAGGTCAGTAAACTCTTTTTGCAATCCCTGTAAACAAAAAAGCCCTGCTCTAATGTCTGTCTTGCCGTAAAGGCAAACTTGGTGCCAGCTAGTCGCAAACCGACTCATTGTTGTAATCCCATGCGTCCTTGTGACAACAGGCTTTAAGATTTTGACCAACGCTCAGAATGCATGGTTACGCATAAAGCGACTCTGATATTAGGTCCAAAACTGGAAAATTTGAACACTGCTCGTAAGTGGGGATAGGTACCAGCCAATAGAAAATTAATATTAGTTCATGTGATTTTTCAAACTTCAAAAAACACCTAGAGTGGGGGAAATTCAAAGTGATGGCTGAAAGTAGGTTTTTCTTGTAAGGGCACTTCGGTCCTGTGATCTACCTGAGACGGACGCGTATTCGGCGTTGTCTAATAAGTGCGCTTCCATGCCATGCACCAAGACAAAATACAGTATTTAATAGTCATTCCAGTGAGCATTAGTGCAAACAGTAATATATAGGGAATGCGATATATATATCTAATTCAAGTAAACAGTGCTATAGTTTCTACACATCACATCACGATACTGACGCTGGATACAGTGACGCTGAACACGGCAACCACACGGAAGACAACTTTACAGTGGCGAGCAAAGGAGTCTAAGGGACAACAGTAAGCTTTCATCTACCAAATTCGAGGCGTCTTCTCCATTCAACCCACAACTAGTCAGGATGCACCCACTCCCTGAATTTCAGTTGAGAGTACTGACGCAAGAGCTACATCACAAGTCACCTCGAACCGTTCCAATCTCCCTGCCCTTAATCTCCGCACGCTACCAATCCTTAATTATGAGGCGCTGAGAACAAGGGAGAGCTCGACGTGGTTCGCTATGGGTCGGACCGCCTCAGGAAAAACCACTGAAGTAAACCCTTATCCAGGTAACTCACCATGAACGAGACTCGAATTCGGGACCTCTTGAACGTGAGGCAGTCACACTACCCCATGAAGGAGAGCAAGCATTGCCTTTTTTCGATTTATTTTCTTACTGTGTAAAATTCCATTTTTAATTGGTCAACCAGCTCGGCATCTATTCTACGTTTCCAAAAACCAGCTGTGTATATTTGCGGAAGAGTGTGCACAGAAGATTGTCAAGCAACCATGCTCACTACCAAACTACGCGTAATACCAACAAAACCGTGCATTTAGTTTAGTGCTGCCTGTTAACCACTCACCTTTACCACTCTCATCCGTTTAATTGTATGTTGAACCAAATTTGGTAGTTCCATAGTTGGTCTTCCATTTTTAAATTGTCTAAGAATGAACATACGGAAAGTGGGTTGCTTAGAAGTTATTCTATGATACATTAGACTGAGACATTGCTGTGTAATAAATATACTGTTCGAGCAAATAGAATTTTTTATATACTCATTTCTACAAAGTGTAAAATTTCAAACTGTTATACATTCACCTTACACACGATATTTCACAACCTTGCCAACTTAACAGAAACTGACTAAATCACTAGAAGCTTGCGTCATAAGGGTCTTAATAGAAGCCCACCTCTCCTGGAAATTGTGCATGCCTACAGACTTTATCAAGATATTACTGAAAAATTTAGGAATAAGTACTTCGGTCGCTTTTATTAAATGCACGCCACTGATGTTAATACTTCAATAAGTGAACTTATTAAACCCGCATACCTGTAAAACAATGTAAATATGACCATACCAGAAACCACACGATAAAATATTGTAGGAACACTGGCACTGCTTACAGTTCAAGTGCATTGTAGGTAATAAATTAGAACTGCCGGTGTTACTCTATTTGCATATACCAAGAACACCACTCACTCTACGATAGCACGTTCCAGGACAAAGATCTTCTCCTGAGACAAAGCTTTGTTAAAGCGCTGACAAAGCGTGCATTCGCTTATCTGTTTATTAGAAAAGCGAAATAATATAACTTTGCGTAAAGTAATGCAACCCACGTGGAGCACTTGGGAGTTGTATGTGCCTGATATGGAAGGTTAGGCGATTAATTTCTTATATGCAATACGGGTACATAATACGATAAAGTAACCTTAACGAGGGTAAATGAATTAGATGTATACCTACGTAATTATTTATTGTCGTATTTTCAAAGAATGAAAATGACGCTAAACAATTCTATCTTCTACAATTTCCATAACGGAGGAAAAATGAGAGAAAACATACTAAATTAGTCAACACACGTTTGTTATTCCACTTCTGCAGCAATAGGGAGTGCATGGTAATATAATTAATTTTCTAGTGCAATCAATCTGTACATAAGGAATAATTTCTAAAACGGTGATTTATTCAACTAGCAAAGGTGTAATGCTAAACATTTCATCAGCAATGTCTTGTCACTGAATGATGGTTCACTGTCATTGTCGCTACTATGGTAAAAATATCATGCTCCGCTTCTTGTTTCAGTAATACATATTTTACCAATAATCATAATTATTGGAAATTGTTCTTTCACACTAGCCGTGTGTAGGACGCACTATGAAAGGGTAGAGCCAGACTGAAAAAGTCAATGCCATATCCGGGATTTGAACCACGGATCTTCTGGTTTCCGTCCAGAAGACCATTTGAGCTCAAATGGTTAGAGCGGCTGGACGGAAACCAGAAGATCCGTGGTTCAAATCCCGGATATGGCATTGACTTTTTCAGTCTGGCTCTACCCTTTCATAGTGCGTCCTACACACGGCTAGTGTGAAAGAACAATTAATGTCCATTAATTGTACCTAATAGTGGTCCGAACTATAAAGCCCGGGCCTTAAAGTACAGCATAGTAAGTCGCCATTAAGGTAGTTGTCTCATGTATTTATGAGAACTCGTAGTGGTTTACCGGGAGAAACGCCAGTCAGATAGAGAATTTAATGTCATGCTGGCACGTTGGCCATAGTAGCTCAAATGGTTAGAGCGGCTGGACGGAAATCAGAAGATCCGTGGTTCAAATCCCGGCTATGGCATTGAATTTTTCATTCTGGCTCTACCCCAATCATAATTATTGGTTTAGTCTTCTCAGTTACCAAACACTATGGCATAGGTTTTCTTTCTACTTTTGTAATTAAATACTTGCTGTTAACTACAGAATTTTAACTACTAATTTTTGAAGCGTGATTAATCTGCACAACTGCGCCACTGCTTTAAATATAGGGTAGTTAAATTATAATGGAATTCACTCACGACTTCTCTCTACTGCGCGAGACGGCCGGCAGTTGCCGGGGAATTTACTACAGTAACTTAGAGAAAACACTGTGCAAGAAAACACAATAATACCTGCTGCTGAGCTTCGGAGAGTGAACGAAAATATTTACACTAAATATGCTGCTTGTAGAGAACATAAGGTCAACATTTCCAGCATCTATTATAACGTAAGGATTCTAGTCCACCTTTGCCGGCGTATGTTCCCCGGCAACTGCCGACCATCTCGCGCAATAGAGAGAGACCGCGAATGGGTTCGAGTATAATTTAACTACCCATATAAACGATATAATTTAAATTCATAAGCACGTTAAGCTGTCCAAAATTGTATGTATAATAATTTTAAATAACAGAAATGTAATTGCATATGAAACAGAATATCGTATTAGTTTAATAATTATGAAACTGAACAAAAATAGAAATAAAATGTTTGATTTCCTCCTCTTTCCCCTTGGTACAATGTTCAATCTAGTTATATGTATTTCGTTACTCGCACTTGTTGACGCATGCCACTTTGCCGTCCAGAGGACATGATTGTGTCTGAACAGAGTGTACGTACAATGACTCACCGTGTATGCACGAACGTCTCATGGGATTGTTATCTAGCAAGTGGCTAGAGCGTTGGTAACCGTACTGTCACCCGAACATCGGAATTCCCGATAGAACCAGCTGGCAGGTAGGGCCAGACGGGAAGCATTCAGACCACGCCTACCCATTTATCTCGTGTCACTAACTGAGGGAATGCTTAGTAAAGTGTCACCGGTCGCTGGCCGCCTCTTTTCCCTCCCCCTAACGTCTGGAACAGGCGGGATATTTCATCTAAGCCGGAACCTTCTAGATAGGTCAGTTGGTCTTATATAAGCGACGCGCCGGGCTAGAGGAGAGTTCAGTTCAGTTCTTGGCGAGCAGCCGTGAGGAGCGCCGACTTAGCGAACGGACTGGAAGACTGTCTAAGTGTATCAGAGGAGTTGTACGTAATTGTGAGTGTGGAGTGGGCCTGCGACAGACAAACTGGTGAACTGTAATCCTGTGCGCTACGTAATTCTATGTAATCGGCAAGTCTTCCAACTGTAATTCGGTGGAAAAAAGGACATTTTGAGTTTGTGTAATTGGACTTTTAATTTCACGAACCCACAAAGTCACAACTGGTGTCAGGAAGCGGGACGACAACATCACCGAACATTACAGCCATGGACGCGGCATTGGAAAAGATTTTGGAGAAGATGATGGAAATGAAGGCCGAACTGACCTCGGAAATGAAAGCGGCAAATAACAGCCTGGCCGTGGAACTGACAGAAATGAAGACGGCGAATGACAACCTCGTTGCGAAGACGGAAACTGCAAAGAACAACCTGGCAACCGAACTGATAGAAATAAAGACGGCGAATGACAACCTCGCTGCGAAGACGGAAGCTGCAAACAACAACTTGGCCACGACAATGACAGCAAAAATGGCCCAACTGACTACGGAAATGAAGGTGGCGAACGAGGCTCTCGCCGCCAAATTTGAAGAACAGTTCGCCGGCGTGAGGGATGACGTGACGGAGCTGAGCAAGCGGATGGGCCAAGTGGACGAGCGCGTCGATGACCTGGCGATCCGCTTCAATGACCTAGAGGAAAAGGTCAACAGTAACGCCAAGTCACTGAACGCCATGGTGGAAGACGCCGAAGACCTTGCTAACCGCGTAAACAACCTGGAAGGAAAGGCTGACAGCAGCCTCAAGTCTCTGAACGCCATGGTGAAAGTCGTCGGCAGGAGGTTGAAGGATTTGAAGGCCGACGCGCCGGGACGCGACACAACAACGGCGCGCGTCAAACCTCCGAAATATGACAGCACGTCAACGTTCTAGGTCCTCCGCCACCAATTCGACACGGTGGCCAGGCATAACAAGTGGTCACCAGAGGAACAGGCCGCACAGCTAACAGCCAGCCTCCAGGGACGGGCCGCGGAAGTCCTAAACGCGGTCCAGACAGCAGCGGCTCCCAAGAATATCTGCGAAGCTCTGGAGAACCGTTTCGGGAACCGCCGCCTAGCCGCACAAACCGCAGTCAGCTGAAGACAAGGTCGAAACAGCCAGGAGAGACGCTGCAGGTGTTTGCCCTGGCGATTGAGCAGCTGGCTAGCAAGGCCTTGGTTGACCTTCCACCGGATTTCGTATCCCGGGCAGCCGCCTACGCCTTTGTCGGCGGGGTTTTTGTTTGAGTCCAGAGGTTCTACTCACATTAGTCTTGAACCCGTAGGAACAAGACCCGGGCCTCTTTCAACCAGGGAGTTATCCGAGCTGTCCCAAAGGGCGCTCGGCGTCCTCCATGGGGCTTTCCATATGGCAAGACCTGGGTTACAAACAAGCCCCCCATCTGGTCCTAGGACACAAGACGGGATGGAAATGGATACGCCACTTATGTGCGCCAACAACAAAGATGAAGGCTACCAATCTGCCCTCGGTGGGGCAGCCTGGTGATCTAGCACACCTTCTACTAGCTTTGCAGGCTAGTACCCGGGAGAATTAATGGATTCCCTCAACACCGTCCTTGGACGTACCAGATTGCCGGCGGAGTACGAGACATCGAGAATCACCAGCTCCTAATCCTCGGTCACTGCACAACCATCCACGAGGCACTGACAGCAGCATTGAGCATGGAGGCGGCCAAGATGACGGCTACCCCGACTTCGGGAACGAGGATCGTGCGCTACACCGTAGACAGAAGACCAGCCGAGGGACGCCGGTGAAGACCTAGTGGCCGGTGTTGGGGATGTGAACAGCCGAGACACCTGGAGAGAGACTGCCCACACCAGGGAGAGCAGACGGGAAACGAGTAAGGGCCGCCGTGGCGAGGGGCACATCGGCGCCATCACCAGCATCCCCCTCGAGTGACACTGCACACCGTCAGCCGGCGGATGGATGACAGTCTCATCGCCGATGGTTGAGTACAGGAAACCGTACCGCGTGCTGGTGGACACCGGGACATCCGTGACCATCATCATACCCGACATAGCCAAGGGTTTGCCATCCAGGAAGCCGAGCCGACCATACCAGCTGATGACGGCATCGGGCGACACCTTGCCTGTGGAGAAAGAGGCTCTGCTGAAGCTGACCTTGGGACGGAGTGCCGTGCATCTGTGGGTGTTCGTCCCGAAGGTGGCAGAGGAGGTGACTCTGGCACGGATTGGACGGAGTGCCGTGCATCTGTGGGTGTTCGTCCCGAAGGTGGCCCAGGAGGTGACTCTGGGACGGGATACCCTCAGGAGCCCCGAGGCGACGGTCGACGTCGGCAGGAAGTCCTACGGCTCAACGGAGAAGAGGTTATACTCCGTCAACCCGAAGAGCGCCTTGGAAATACTTCACCGCATCGACGACGGGGACGCCCGGCCTATTCGTCAACCACGTAGACGCGTTCCGCTGGCGAAGTAAGGGGCGTTACGAAGCATGCTGGATGACATGAGATCCAGGGGAGTGATTAAAGAGTCTGGCAGCCTTTGGTGATCCCCTGTAGTCTTGGTGACGAAGAAGAACGGCGAGCTGCGTTTCTGTGTAGACTATAGAAAGTTGAACGCTGTCACCCGGAAGCGCTGTTTTCCCTTACCCCGGATTGACGACACCTTGGACACGCTAGCTGGTGCACAGTGGTTCTCGACCCTAGACCTGAAGTCGGGCTACTAGGAGGTAGTTCTAGATCCGAGAGACAAGGAGAAGACCGCATTCTCGACAGGCCAAGGGCTCTGGCAGTTCACAGTTATACCGTTTGGCCTCTGCAACGCACCAGCTACCTTCCAACGCCTCATGGAGTCAGTGATGAGAGGACTGACTTACGACGCCTGCCTGCTATACCTGGACGACATCATCGTCGGTAAGACTTTTGAAGACCATCTCGAGAATCTGAGTAAGGTGCTACTGAGTTTTCCGGCGACCAACTTGAAGCTTAATGCGAAGAAGTGCCAGCTCTTCCGCAACGAAGTGAACTACTTGGGCCACATAGTCTCAGCACCCGGAGTGGCCACAGACCCTGAGAAGACACAGGCTGTGAGAGTTTGGCCTCACCCAAAGCATAAGAAAGAGTTGCGCAGTTTCCTGGGGCTGTGCAGTTATTTATACCGATGCTTCATAAAGGGTTTCTACAACATCGTAAAACACCTTACTCGCCTGACAGAAGAAGATTGACGTTATGTGTGGACGGAGGACGCCGAAGACGCTTTCCAGCGCCTGAAGAAGTCACTGTGCAGTGCTCCTATTCTCGGATTTTCACAACCAGGTGGCGCCTTCATTGTAGACACGGACGCCAGCGACCATTGCATTGGACGTGTGATATCGCAGATTCAGGACGGCCATGAGTGGGTGATAGCCTACTACAGCAAAACGCTATCCGAGGCAGAGAAGAACTACTGTGTCACACGGCGAGAATTATTGGCATTAGTAACGACCTTGGAGCACTTCCACAAGTACCTGTACGGTCAGCCATTCCACCAGAGGACTGACTATTGCGCCCTAACCTGGCTATTTAGCTTTATGACCTTGGCAGGCCAGACAGCACGTTGGGTCCAGAGGCTGCAGGAGTACGACTTCACCTCAGAACATCAGAGAGGGAAGAGCCACGGTAACGCAGACGCTATGTCCCTAAGACGCTGTCCAGAAGAGTTCGGCCAGTGCACAAGAGTGGAAGAGAAGGATACGCAGAAGTGCGAGTAGTCACGTCAGTGCCTGCGGACGGCTGGGATAGCGCAGGCTTGAGGAGGGAGCAGCTGGCGGACGCAGACTTGGGGCCACTCTTGAGGGAAGTGGAGGCAGGGACAAGGCCAACCTTGGAGGACATCGCACCGACGAGCCCCACATACAAGTCGTACTGGGCCCAATGGGACTCGTTGAAAATCAGAGATGGCGTGCTGTTCTGGTTATGGCAATCACCCGATGGGAAGATGCAGAGAGAACAGTTGGTACTTCCCAGGAGTAAGGTCCCGGAAGTCTTGGAGGAAGTGCACGCCGGTACTTCAGGGGGCCACCTGGGAGCGAGCCGAACGATTGACAAACTACGGCAGCGCTACTACTGGCTGACGCTCCGAGCATACGCTGAGAGGTGGTGCCGTCAGAGTCACGTGTGCACGGCGAGTCGCGGCCCCCAGTCTAGGAGCCGGGTTCGCATGCAGCAGTACAACATTGAAGCGCCATTCGAACGGATCGCTGTCGACATAGCTGAACCATTCCCAGTGTCCAACCGAGGCAACAAGCACCTGATGGTGGTCGTGGACTACTTCACGAAGTGGCCGAAGGTTTATGCCATCCCGAACCAAGAGGCAAGGACAATCACAGATTGCCTCGTGGAGCAAGTGTTCTGCGGATTTGGGGTGCCGTTAGTTCTGCAGAGTGAACAGGGTACCAATTTTGAGTCCAACCTGATGAAGGAGGCACTAGAAAGACTTGTGATTAATAAGACCCGCACGACGCCTCTACATCCCTAGTGGGACGGAATGGTCGAAAGATATATCAAGACCTTAGAGGATCACCTGAGGGAGGTCATGGCCAGCCATCAGCGAGACTGGGACGTCAAGGTGCCACTGTTCTTGCTGGCCTACCGCTCGTCAACACACGACACCACGGGGATGACGCCAGCCAGGTTACTCTTCGACCGAGAATTACGCCTCCCTTGTGACCTGGCGTTTGGAAGCCCTTCGGAAGCGAAACAGCCAGCGACCGAGTGTTTGGAGAACCTTGTAGGCCATCTCCACGACATGCACAAGATGGTTCGCCAAAACATCCAGAAGGCGAGCGTCCGCATGAATGCCTGATACGACAGGCAAGCCAACAGCCAAGGGTTCCAGCAAGGTGAGATGGTCTGGTTGTACCGCCCTACCCGGACCAAGGGACGCTGCCGGAAGCTTCAGCAGCCATGGCAAGGAACGTACCGGGTGGTGAAGAGAATTAACGACGTGGATCGCCTGGCACGCTACGATGGTGCCGTTCGGGACGACCAGCTTTGCGGAGAAAGCAGTGTCACCCGAACATCGGAATTCCCGATAGAACCAGCTTGCAGGTAGAGCCAGACGGGAAGAATTTAGGCCTCACCTACCCATTTATCTCGTTTCACTTAATGAGGAATTGGTTAGTAAAGTGTCGCTGGCCGGCTCTTTCCCCTCCACCTGACGTCTGGAACAGTCGAGATATTGCATCTAACCCGGAACCTTCTAGATAGGTCAGTTGGTCTTATATAGCAAAGCGTCGGGCTAGAGGAGAGTTCAGTTCAGTTCGTGGCGAGCAGCCGTGAGGAGCGCCATGCTAGCGAACGGACTGTACGTGTATAAGAGATGTTGTACGTAATTGTGAGTGTGGAGCGGACCTGTGACAGACGAGCTGGTGAATTATAATTTTGTGCGCTACGTAATTCTATGTAATTGGCAAATTTTCCAACTGTCATTCGGTGGAAATAGAGAACATTATGAGTTTGTGCAATTGGACTTTTAATTTCACGAACCCACAAAGTCAGACTACAAACATGCAGGCGCTAAAATACCAATACAAAAGACGCGATAGGTGCATATACGAATGCGTGAAGAAGCATGATTAATAATAATAATAATAATAATAATAATAATAATAATAATAATAATAATAATAATAATAATAATAATAATAATAATAATAATAATAATAATAATAATAATAATAATAATAATAATAATAATAATAATAATAATAATAATAATAATAATAATAATAATAATAATAATAATAATAATAATAATAATAATAATAATAATAATAATAATAATAATAATAATAATAATAATAATAATAATAATAATAATAATAATAATAATAATAATAATAATAATAATAATAATAATAATAATAATAATAATAATAATAATAATAATAATAATAATAATAATAATAATAATAATAATAATAATAATAATAATAATAATAATAATAATAATAATAATAATAATAATAATAATAATAATAATGATAGTGATAGTGACAGTGATAGTGACAGTGAGAGTGATAATGATAATGATAGTGATAATGATAATGATAATGATAATAAATAATAATGATAATGATAATAATAATGATAATAATGATAATAATGATAATAATGATAATAATGATAATAATGATAATGATGATAATGATGATAATGATGATGATTATGATGATAATGATGATCATGATGATGATAATGATGATGATAATGATGATGATGATGATAATGATAATGATGATGGTAATGATCATCATGATGATAATGATAATGATGATAATGATGATAATAATAATAATAAATAAATAATAATAATAATAATAATAATAATAATAATAATAATAATAATAATAATAATAATAATAATAATAATAATAATAATAATGATAATAATAATAATAATAATAATAATAATAATAATGATAATGATAATGATAATAATAATAATAATAATGATAATGATAATGATAATAATAATAATATTAATAATAATAGTAATAATAGTAGTAATAATAATAGTAATAATAATAATAATAGTAATAATAGTAATATTAATAGTAATAATAATAGTAATAATAGTAGTAATAATAATAGTAATAATAATAGTAATAGTAATAATAATAGTAATAATAGTAATAATAATAGTAGTAATAATAATAGTAATAATAATAGTAATAGTAATAATAATAGTAATAATAATAGTAATAATAGTAATATTAATAGTAATAATAATAGTAATAATAGTAGTAATAATAATAGCAATAATAATAGTAATAATAATAGTAATAATAATAGTAATAGTAATAATAATAGTAATAATAATAGTAATAATAGTAGTAATAATAGTAATAATAATAGTAGTAATAATAATAGTAATAATAATAGTAATAATAGTAATAATAGTAATATTAATAGTAATAATAATAGTAATAATAGTAGTAATAATAATAGTAGTAATAATAATAGTAATAATAATAGTAATAATAATAGTAGTAATAATAATAGTAATAATAATAGTAATAGTAATAATAATAGTAATAATAATAGTAATAATAGTAATAATAGTAATATTAATAGTAATAATAATAGTAATAATAGTAGTAATAATAATAGCAATAATAATAGTAATAATAATAGTAATAATAATAGTAATAATAATAGTAATAGTAATAATAATAGTAATAATAATAGTAATAATAATAGTAATAATAATAGTAATAATAATAGTAATAATAGTAATAATAGTGATAGTGATAGTGATAGTGATGATGATGATGATGATGATGATGATGATGATGATGATGATGATAGTAATAATAATAATAATAATAATAATAATAATAATAATAATAATAAGTACCTATATTGGTTGGCAATATTTTGCTGTCTGGGGACTTCAGAGCTGCGTAGTTGGCAATAGCTTTCTAGACTGCGTTATGGCGTATCCTAGCAGACGACAAGGAATCTCTGGCTGCCCTAGTACAAAATCCAACGTATGTAGGACAATTTACTAGTGCTGCGTGATTTAATCGATTAACCGAAACGATTAATCGACTAATTATTTATTTTAGATTAAATATTAAAAAATTTAATCGATTAATCGAGTCGATTAAAATTAATCGATTACAGTAAATATTAATCAAAATTCTTTTAGCCAAATTTGGCCCTCTTTGTTTTGATGTATTGCTTCCAACCTAAACAGTCTTTTCAACGCATCAAGCTTTCACTAGACACGTAATGTTCTTTGAACTTTGAGATAGTATAACTCGTGATAGCTAACAGAAATCACTCTGAACCCCGAGAGAGTCTAAATAACACTTCTGTTGAGAAATATTCTAAGAGGTACATAACTACATACAGATGTTGACAGAGAGCTTTCTTTCCTTACAGCTGTGTGTGACAACATATCGTATACAACTGATTATTTATCGCTTGCTAGCATAATCTGAACTGTACAACCTTGAACCGAACACTTCGATTACGGAGCTATGGAAAAAATAGCTGACCGCTCTTCTCGGGGCTGGTGGTTGTGGAACTTCGCTGTAAACAGCAGTAAGCCAGCAACGTTCCTGAAATTGTGACAGTAAGTGAAAGTTCTGTGTTAAAAAATTTAACGTTATAAAAAACAACTGCATGTCAGTCTTACAAATCTTAGTAGACATTGATACAATACGTCACTAAATAATTACTTATCAAAATATTGTAGATCTAATTCAATATATATATAAAGGATGTGCACTTCATGCAAACACAAATTTTGAATCTAAATATTTAAAAGCTTCATAAATAATGAAATGTACAGAGTATTAAGGTACTTTATATAATCCTTACACCTAATTTTTGAACAGATGATATCTCGATTGATCGATAGATTAATCGATTAAAGTAACACGGTTAATCGATTAAAATGTTTGATCTATCTACAGCACTACAATTTACCCTTCTTCGCTGATTTCACAGAATCAAGTTCCTTCTGAGTTAGGACAAAACTTATCTTCATTGACTGTGTCCATTTATCACTTGCTCTCCTGCTGCACACTCTCAAGAATGGAAGGTGGAATTGGAATAGGGAGAGAGATCCACTGTGCTTAACTGATCTAAGGCCAGTGTACATGCCGGCCTCTGTAGCGTAGGTGGTAGTGAGTCTGCTTCTCGTTCAAGAGGTCCGGAGTTGTGCATGCGACAGAATGACCTACTTACCCGTAGTTCTTACACTGCTACTTACCCGTGGGTACTGAGTTCCAGTGACGGCACTGCTGTGATATTCTTACTTACGGGAAATCAAAGGTATACATATTCATCGGCCACTGACCACTAGGTCTGTCTCTCCTTGCCTTGGCCACTGGTTGGTGTACAATAACATGCTCTAGGGATGAGCACCCTGGCCTAATAACATGGCTATGTTCTACAGATTCACGAACAGAAGCTCAGTTATAGGGACGATGCGACTATTACATTCACTTTCATGCAGTGCATTGATCCTCCACTTAGCAATACATGATTTTTTTTTCTTCATAAGATTACTCCACGCTTAAATTTTGAAGTGGCCAGTTTCTTATGCTTCTACCTCTAATTAGAAAGGAAATACAACTGAATTAATAGACTTTTAGTTCAAGAATATGCAAGAGTGTGCTAAGTTTGCTTCGTTCTGATATAAATACAGAATGCATAGGCTTGTACAATCTAAGAGGTGTTAATGCCATGATCTCATAGGGTTGAGAGTTAAAAATCGTTAAAATGCGCTACACTATCTCGAAAGTTTGGTTCGATACATAGTAGTTTTTATAATGTTAGTAAAATAATGCTATCAATTTAAATAAAGTTACAAAGTATCTATTTACAACTGTCACCTAACAAGAACATACCGTATCTTATTAGCATTAAATATTCTCAACAAACGGAACGTGATGCGACTGAAACGTTCACTTAATTTACTTCCCACTTCTCACAATATTTAACAGGCAACGCAGCGATTATATCACAAAATCATCGGGAGATCAGCGCTGAGAAGTCGGAATCCTAAACAGATAAGAAGCGCGCTCGGCCAGCGTGAACACGGTTGGGGCTATCACCAGAGAACTAGAACAATCTGGATGTTTCGAAACTCGAACGTTCTGGAAGGTTCATACGGCTGGCTACGTAACCGAGTGTGGCACAAATCTTGGGACTTCGGCTAATGAGGAAGTCTGGAGAAGCAAATAAATGGGTCTGTCGAAGTGAGTGAGTGAGTTAGCGTGTGAGCTGTTGCATGCGTTTCTGATTTAAATAGAAGCGCTGTTCTCCGAGCGAGTTGATGAAACTGTTGTGATGTGCTGTGGCTGCACTGGATTGGAGACGTTTTGTGTTCTATTCTCCTGCGAGTAAATTTTCGAAGAAGAAGCTATTCGGGCGTATTTCCTTACGCTGCTACGACACGGAAGAAAGTGACAGTGGACAGAGAAACTAATTCACTTTAGTGAAGTGGCAGAATGAGCTAAATGAACTCTCAGGAGAATAAATTGAACCAGGTCATTAAGTGACAGTAAAAAGTGAGTGTCCGTGGTTACTGAGTTACAGTGACGGCACTGCAGTGACATTCTTACGTACGGGAAATCAAAGGTAAACACATCCATCCGTCTTTGACTACCGTACCTGTCTCTCTTTGCCTTGGCCACTGGTTGGGTAAGCGGCACATGCTCTACGGATAAGCGCCCCTGCTCTAAAGGAATGGGGGATGAATCCACGCGCTACTTCTGAAGGTGGCACCACGCCAACTATTTCAATACAGTCTTCATAGAGCAGAAGCTAGTGATTGAGGTGATATTTGTCGAGTATTTCATCATATCGAATTGGGAGTTGACCGCTGTGGTGTTCCGCCGCATAGAGGATCGCACGCGTTCGAGTCCCGCCTAGGGCATGGGTGTTTTCTGTATGTGTAAAACAACGCGGAAGCATAAAGTGGCGAAAACAAGGGAATAAATCCTCGCAGAAGGTTAACAGAAGAAAAAATTGTAAAAAAAAAGTTTAAAAAATCTTCCGCGAAATTAAAAATCAAATATAATTAGTAAAATCAGTTGCAAGTAATCTAAGTCGTGTGGAAGATGAAATGGACAAACTCTTCTTTGCTAAAGTGGAAAATGTGTGGAGAAATAACATTGCAATATTGCTGATGTACGGTCGCACAGGTGAGAAGTATATCTTCGATAATGAAGAAGAGCTGAAAACCTGCAATATTTGTTGCTATAAGCATAGCTGAGTATCTTCTGTGGATGTTGAAAGAAGCTTCTCTATGTGTAAGTCACTGATAGTTGACAACAAACATCCTTCAAATTTGGAAACTTATAAAAGTTTTTGTAACTTAACGAAATTCAAAAGTTAGTAATAACATAAGTAAAATGTTTAAGGACATCAACAAATGAAGGCAATTTTAATATATTTGTTTTATTCTTTTAGGTCATTTTCAATAATTTTAAGGTCATAAAATCACCATTTTAATTAACCTCTAAGGCGTCTCCCCTATACAGAGTACACCCTTATCGCCTGGAAGCTGTGTCCTCCAGCCGCAGTCAAGGCCACGGAGGAGTGCAGAAGAAGTTGGTGGGAATCATTACACCGACTACGCTGACAGTAAGGTGACTGATTGACCTTTAGGGGACGCGACTTTTCCATTTGAATAGCGACTCAACTGGCATCACAAGGATGAGGATAACAAGAAGCAGGCCTTCAAGCGGATAAAAGTCTCCAATCCCGGGTCCCACACTCCAGATACAAGCACACTACCACTGCACTATGGAGGTGGCCAAAATCAGCATTTTAACGTAATTTTTTAATACTCTTATGCCCGATTTCACCCACAGATGTTAAAATCGACTTTAACAAATGTAACGTAACAATTGTCAAAGCGCTAACACTGCTGTTAAATTTCTTGCATTTCACCAACCTGTTTTCTGAAGATGTTAACAAACACGTGTTAAGGCCAAGAAACTTGTAAATATTACAGCTATAGAAGGCTATGGATGAGTCGTATTATTTTCTCAACATACTGCGATGCGATTTTGTTTTCATTTTTGTCTGCACAGCGCACACAGCTGAAAAAATGGCGTGTGAACAAAATCGTAAACAAAAGCCGTGAGACACATTTCTCGATGGAGAAAAAATTGTTAGTTGAACTGGTGACGAAGTGTAAGGATATCGTGGAAAATAAGTGGACGGATGCGGTCAATGTAAAAGAGAAAGATGTCACATGGGAAAATATTGGAAATGAATTTAATTCAAATGCATGTGTCACTACGACAAATACCAAACAACTTCGTCAGTAATACGTAAATTTAAAACGAGGTGCGAAGAAGAACTAGTGACTTGAACGTTTCAAGACGGGAGGTGGACAATGTATAATCCACATAATTCAGTGAATTATAAAATCGCCAAGTTATTAATAGTTGAAGCAAAGGCGAGATCGGCATATTCCTTTCGATGCATGTTCTATCTAACCTCTCTTGTACTTCCGCAGTAACCTTCATAGCAACTTGTTTCGCCAGTCTATACCTCTGTAGAAAATTTTCTTCTGATAGATCCTCAAAATCATTTCTCCTCATAGGCCGTACGCTTCCTCCTCATAGGCCGTACTCTATTACGAATGTCATTTAGACGGTCTTAAATATAGCAAATCGACATCAACAGCTGAGTTCATGCCCACCATTTTGACTATTTACAATTGTTAAGGACTTAACAGCAGAAGTTTGACTTGTTAGTTTAACAAGAGATTTAACACGAGTGTTAAGCTAACACTTGTTGGTCAAATGCAATTTTTGTTTTAACTATTGCTAAACTCGTGTTAAGTTTTAGCATCTGTTAGTGAAATCGGTCATTAGGTAATTAACATCTACTATTAATCTTAGATGGTACTCACTTTTGCTTTAGAAGACGGTGTTCCCGGAGTTCCGCCTGGCATTATTGGAGTGGACGGAGCACCTGAAACAGCAAAAAATCCCCTCTCTTATTCACAGGTTTGAACTGTAAGACACTATACGAAAAGGATTCCACTGTCATTGAAATAACATTTAAATACATTCTGAATGTAAATCGACTAGCTACTACTATTTTATACTAATAGATATGAATCCTAGCCTGAGACTCTATTCGTAAATGCAGTGTCTCATATAATACGATCCGATATTTTTCCAACTTCTTTATTGTCGTCCTTCCGCCACAAGGACCAACGAAACATAAGTATCGATACCTATTTCTCTTCAAAATCTGCTATTTATCTCCCTGCTTCCTTATTTTCTTCTCATGTAGTGAAAAAGTGGGCACACTTCTACTCTATGGGGTAGCGCGTCGGCCTATTTTAAAGAGGTCCCGAATTCAAATTTCGATTAGGTTAAGTTACTGGATAAGGCTTTTGTTCTCTCTTTCTCTTGTTTTTCTCTCCCGAGGTTTTGCCCTATCCTGAGAGGATGGGTGTAGGATAACTCTAAGCTCCAGGTATTTCGGACTTATTTGAAAATCACTTCCTATATGATCTAACCAGTTAATGAAATCTTCAGGAACAAAAAGCCAACTCGGGTGCCGACCTCACGTCCACATATGCAAGACAAAGGTAGGCGATCAACCATGCTTCTTCCAGTTGGAATATATTGTCTTTCGTTACCTACAGACAACTACCTCGTAGATCGTCAAATGACCACAATTCTGAATGGGCACTGGCTGTATACATGGGTCGAAAACTCCGCATCGGTATGGCTGGGCTCGGACCCACTGGGATTTCCGGCTGGAAACCGGAGTGCCATGTTGCAATCACGGTGCAGAGCAAATCTCTATTTAAGGGGTTCTAAGGATGGTAGGGTTAACTTTTGGCAGTTGTAAGGTAGCATAGAAGTACGAAGTTTTATCTAAATAGACCAAAGAATTTTTATTTGCATGTTAAGAGTTTTAAATAAGGCACCGAAAATACGGATAGCGTATGGTTTTAGAACGTTAAGGATTCTAAAGCTCAAGTAAGCAAATTCTTGTCAAAGTAGGGGTATAAAGGCCTGTCAGCAGCTAGGTCATTTGGCCTTATACACTATATATTAAATTACCTTTCAATAACTCAATTTCAAAGAATTTTAAGCGTCCCAAGATGAAAAATCATTAAATATTTGAAAGTTTCGCCAAGTTCTCAAAAATGCCCTCTAATGTAGTAAAAGAAACGGGACTGAAGCTAATTAGGAAAATTCACTTTCCAAACTGCCCTCCCAGGTTTAAAACTTCTGGAAATAATTATTGGGCTATGTCTATCCGGAAAAATATGCGTTTCAGTATTGTGACTTTGTAGGTTCGTAAAATTAAAAGTCCAATTTGCATAAATTCAAAATGTTCTTTATTTCCGTAGAAATGCACTTTGGTCAACCCTTACAGTAGCAGAAATACGTAACATACACAAATACAGTCTCCAAGTTCGTCTCCCACGCCCGCAAAGAGTTCACTTTCAAAACACAACTGCACGAGTCCAATTACCACTTTAATTACGACTGTCTCTCAACTAACCGCGACTTCCTTTTTATACGACCATTCATATCTCTAGACATTTCTGGAATGTCCTGTAACAAACAAGAAATCGAGCTTTCCAGTCAGCTATCTGTCTCCTTATCTGTTTCGGCAAGCTTTTATCTCCGCGGTGCACTATCTATTCCCTATCTCCGCGCTGCACTATCTGTCCCTTTGTGCGCCCGGTCGCAACAATACTCCCGACACTATGAAAGAACAATCGAAATCCAATGAGTGGTTTCTGTGCCTGTGTATGTTCACACATACAGTTTGTGAACAAGGATACTGAATGTAACTTACCATTCGGTCGAAAATGTTAACAATTAATTTGATTCTTATTTATATTAAGGAAGATTGATAGTTTAATACTTTTTGAATGCAAATCAAATGTCACTGCAAGTGAACTACAACTACTCTCTTTATAATATTAGTGTAGGTAACTGTTATATACGATTTACTGTTTAATGTTACATATCCACGTTGTAGAAAATTCATATCTTTTCCTATAAGCTAACATTTACTGGGCCATTCAACACGTAAACCTACGTGAAACGACGGCTGCCATGGTTGATGCGTTAGCGGTAGTACTGAGGCTTGTGGTAAAAACGCAACAGTGACTTTGTAATTAATTCTGATATATTTGGGAGAGTAAGAGCTCAACCATGATACGCAAGGAGACGTTGCAATCTTTTGCCAACTTTTTCCAAAACCTTTCTGACGCCTACTTAGTATATTACGCATTAAACATAAAAGTTCTATTTTAAAAATTGAAGTCTTTAAGGACGTAACCCTTCTCTGTTGTCTAAATGAGTGAATTTTAAAACGCTTTGTGATATGACCGGAGTATATGTTACTGAAAAGAATATTCGTCAAAACACTCCTGAATTGCTTACAAATTAACAGTGGCTGAATCAGACCATGCAGAGTCATGCTGAAAACGAAGAAAAGAACATCAAGCTTCGTTCCACAATTTGGCAAGAAGGTACAGTATGATCCTTTAGTCCCTCCACAGCACCTTTTTTACAGTCCCAAAACGGTTGGTAGAAGAACTGTTGAGTGTCTATCAAGCACACTGCGATCGTATTCCATGTCCAAAGCACCATCCCTACCGTAAGAAGTAGGTATTGTGACTTTGTGGGTTCGTAGAATGAAAAATCCAGGTTGCAGAAATTAAAAATTGCTCTTTATTTCCGTAGAAACACACTTTGGTCAACCCTTAAAGTAGCAGAATTACGTAACATACACAAATACAATCTTCAAGGTCGTCGACCACAAACAAAAATGTTCATTTTCAAAACACAGCTGCACGCGCACGATTATCAAGTTCCATTTCGACTGACTCAACTGGCGATCCGCGGCTTCTTTTATGGCTCCACGCATTGTCCCAGAAATTTTTGGAATGTTCTCTAACAATCAAGACGGCACTAGAAAGACGAACGTTCCAGTTATCTATCTTTGACTGTTTCGACAAGCTTTTTATCTCCGCGTTGCACTATCTGTCCCTTTGTGCGCGCCGGCCACGCCAGTCGCAACAATGGGTTCACGATAGTATTGTGAATTATAGTCAGCGTTAGAGTGTTTCTGGCATTGTGCAAGTGGCTTTTCATTTAACTTTTATCATATTTTCACTAGATAGTGCGTTTTTAGTGGAATATGGTTTTTGAGAAGGCCGTTAAAACACATAAAAATAAAAAACACATTTACAGAGCAGTTTTCAAATTCCAGATGAAGTTTTGGGATGCTCTTTAGACTTATCAAATGCATTTTGCGAGACTGAATCTGTTCATGATACAGTACGAGGTGCGCTCAAGTTATAAGACCTCCTACGTACGTAGGTGAAACATTCTCACACAAAATCAGAAAATAAAAGTTCAGATCCTCAGTTTTGTACTTAATTCCAAACTTGCTTAAAAAATCTAATCATAATTAATGACCCATAATCTTATTTAAATTCTTGCACCTCGTTACAGAGTTTTAACTTTAACTTTAGGGCATTGAACGGAAGTTCTCGCATAGATTACGAGAACAACACTGACTCAAGCTGACATCAGTGAGGGAGAAGTTACGCGGAGTATTTTCTTATTAACACAAGTTCCTCACGGAGGGCTCATCACGTATGTCACCAATCATCGCTGGAAGTTATCTTCCTGAAGTTATTGGTCCCAGAGGAGCATGTGTCCCCTGGCTCACTCAGGGGAGCATGTATCAATTGCAAACTAATTTCTCCTTCACCTTCCTTAGTAAGGCGCCCTGCTGGCCATTACTTAAGAGAGCTGTAGTAACATTGTGCTGTTCTATACCTATACAGAAACCTCAGATCTTTCTCTCCTCGTTAGTATCTTTGATTCTACTCCAGGAATCTCTTTGGAAAATCAGTATTTTGATTTTCTCTACTGAGTGCAAGTCCAATCTCAATTTGTGTCCGATAATTTTAATCTCCCACCAAATATGATTTTGTGCTCCTTTCTTTAGCTTCACGTTGTAGCGCACTCGTTGGCCACCACATCCCAAGAAAAAGAATATGAAGCTTTTGTCTATGCAAAAATATCATTCGATTTACTTAGAAAATGAAGCTAGTCACAGTGAAGCAACAAGTATTATACAAATACAACTATTTGTAACAAAAAGCTTCACTTATCTTACGAAAAATGATTTCGATTTTTCTTATTATTGAATTAGTTGAAGTTGAAATCAATTTCACGAACCCTTGTTAGCGTCGTCAATCAAAGAAAACAACAGGGGAAAACAAACTCGTTGTTAAGGAAGTTACTATGTTATTATGTTTTTTTCAGTATTCCAAAATCTGAAAACGAAACAAACTTAAGAACAGAATCAACTGCTGGTACTTCAAAATTCATTACGGGAGTTGTAATTATAGCGCATTTTATATTATAGCCATAATGGTGACGCGAGCCACAAAGTAAGCTGAAGCTAAATAAAATAGTTTAAAATAAATTATACGTTATTCTTACACAACTTCAGTTTGTTTTTATATATATTTGTTTAAATTTCCACTTAGCAGAGAGTTTTGAGAAAAATATATTACATTTGTGAAGTCTTTAGATAAGGTCAATTAGTTTATAGTAATAAACGGATGTTTTCGGATACATTGTGCTAATAATGCTGCTGTTAAGAGCAGCAACAAATTGTGAAAGTGTTAAACTAACAATTCAGTTTTATGAATTATTCAAATCTAGTAATCTCATTAAGATAGGACAGTAAACGTGCACACAATGAGCTTAGTTAGACAGGTTTATATGGTGGAACTGTGGAGAAAATGAAGCACCTCGTGTTTTTTTTTTTTTTTTTTTTTTTTTTTTTTTTTTTTTGTAATTTACGTTCTTCAACGTTAAGTCATATCAGACATTGAATGGAATTGCTGAAATGATGCTCCAATGAGCCCGGGGTCCATGGAGCTTAGAGTTACCCGACATTCGCCTTTCAGGATAAGAGAAAACCCCGGAAAAAACCTTATCCAGCTAACACCTCGTGGTGAAGTACTCATGTAATTAACAGGAACCCAAAACGGGGTCACAAAATAAAGAATGAAGTTGGAGGATTGAGGGCCATATGATGCTGAAATTGTAAGGACAGATGGTTTGGCTGCCAATATGCATCATTGCAGCATCTGAATACCCTCAATAAACAGTACAAACAACTTCACAGAGTTAAGATATTTGGAAACGCAGCATGTATGCCAGAAGCGACCACACCTACGTACCTAAATGTTCGAGTATGTTCTTATTATAAGATTATTATAAGATTGGCATCTGTCATTTTTAAACATTTATCCGAGCATAATTAATTAATATAATGTTCTCAATTCAGGCGCGCGAGATGCGTGTATCACATTCAGCATATGCCTTTAACTTTTGCGAAAATTATAACACAAAGACTATCCATGTAGCTCAGTTTTATTCCTATGTCATTTGTTTCAAAATAGGTTTCTCAGTAAATATCTTCAATTTACAGGCATGTGTAGAGATCTAAAATTATAATCTATACCTAAATAAAGAAAACACGATTTGAAATTAATAGCTCTGCTCGGAAGAACAATAATGACGGTTGTCAAGGCGAATGTTTAACAGTAACTTTGCAGTATGCACCCAGCATTTTCTTTAGCATCTCTGAACCGAGATGATAACGCTTCCCAACTCCGCAATCTCAATGGATTGCAACTGCCAAATCCAGGCCGATGGCTACAGGAAAACGAAAGCGTACACAACAATTGCACACAGATGTTACGTTATTTGCAGACTAAAGCTAAGTTGGCATTTCTGTTAACACCTCATTGCAAATGCACGTTTTCTAAGTCGTGGCCCACGGCATATGTAATCCTGATGATATGACGCGAACACGTGCAGCGCCAAAATGTAATATACACATTCAAGAGAGGTAAATAAAATATCAGGTGAGATAGGGGGGACGCCAAACAGTTCGAGTGGAAGAGAGGAGCGAGCGATCGATATATCCCGACCAACAGCAGCAGGCGGACCGCCCTTCATGCGAATGGGAGCTTACCACCGCGGCCAGAGAACGGGCAGATAACGCACGTACATCACGATCATCATCACTTCCTTTCACCCGGAACATGGGGGTGTGATAAGAATATGAGAGGGTCTGAGTGAGATCAGGCGGTATAAGCATATCCCTAGAGAGTATTGATTTTAACTCTGGGTTATTCAGAATATTTAAGTTCATAATGGTGTCCCCGTTTAGATTAGAGTAGATTAGATTGGTGCGCGTGAAGTACGTTTACAGTAGTTCCAAAGGCCTGTGAACACTGAACAGTCAAAGAAGTGTACAGTTTAACACCGTATATTCTTGTATATTGAACATAAAGGATATATTCAGGCATTATGAAAAATCAGGCAGGAATAATTATTTATGAAAAAAAAAGGTCAAATACTCCCCTGCAGTTAGAAGCCTAGCAAATGTATATACAGAAGTAAAAATAATTTTAAACTTGAGAATATATACAAATGCAATGGAGGGTTAATATCTTCAATCTTCTTACAATATCTTCGCAAGAGCTTTTGCTATGGGCGTTAGAAATGATTCTTATAACATTCCTTTGCACAACGAACATTCCTTTAATTTCTACTGAGTTGCCCCAAAATAATATTCCATATTCTATGATACAGTTAAAATATGCATAATACGCTAATTTAACTGTATCTATAGAACTTACATTAACCAGTGCTAGGATAGCATAACAGGCAGAACTGAATTTACATAAGTTACACTTTATGAGAGCTTTCCAATCTAAATATCTGTATACGTGAAGGCCCAGAAATTTGATGCTGTCAATTTGTTCTAATAATATGTCATATATCAAAATTTATGACGGAGTGTGTGACGTACTATGAGTTGTTAGTTTAACAACTTCAGTTTTGTGTATTTTAGGATTTGTCAATCGATGAACCACTAATCGTCCGATATGACTTAACGTTGGAGGAAGTAAATTAAAAAAAAAGAACTACTAAGTACATCATCCCATCCAATTAGTAAAAATGGGCCTTAGGTGAATTTCATACGATTAAGGTTAAGTATTTGGAAAAGGTGCTGAAGGCACTGAGAGGCACAACGAACTGAGAGGTTCAGTGAGGTATATTTTAGTATATAATGAAAAAGTTTGAATGTTAAACTTATTTTCGTTATGCTTATATATATATATATATATATATATGTATATATATATGGGAACTGAACCTCTACATATATGCAGAAATAAATACATTAAATCTGTTGTGTGCAATACTTATCTTGTAATATTTGTACAAACGTTCATACAATTCAAACAATTCAAATTTGTGAATAGGATATATATTTTGGATTTGTTTACCGTTCTTCTATATCTGAGCATTATTTCTTCTGTGCACTTACTGGCGTTTTTGTGTTCCTCAATTGAAGCTTGACCACTACAAGCTTAAATTCGCTATTTTTGAAACCCTACCTGAGGCAGGAATAAATTACACCGTACATTAGTCAAAGGAATCACAAAGCATGTAATAATGCAAAATGAAAGAAGTGAAACTGTTCCATATTTCTTGGTGTTCTTCCCTCAACTGCTGTTTTTCCTTTAAAATTTTTCAAAATTGAATGCGAAACAACTTTATATCTAACAGTGTCCTACAAAAGCGAACGCACACACTCACGCATGCAAGCACACATCCACCCACCCACACGCACATATGCAATTAAAGTGAGAACATATTTACATTAATGAGCCTGAATAGCAGGAGCGGCCGGTAGGGCATTGTATTGGCGGTGCCATAAATAAATGAATGAATAAATGAACGAATGACTAAATAAATACATAAGTTAAATAAATGCATACATAAATAAACAAATGAATAAATAAACAATAAAGGAATGAATGAAAGAATAAGTAAGTGAGTAAGTGAGTTAGTGAATGAGTGAGTGAGTGAGTGAGTGAGTGAGTAAGTAAGTAATTAAGTAAGTAAGTAAATAAATAAGAGTTGTTAAAACATAAATATGTTACAATTCGAGCGAGTTAGGTAATATTATCAATAATCCATCCTATTTTATAATATACTGTACCAAACAGAACGTACAAGGAAACGGAAATAGATATTTATTACATTCGTACTCTTGTTACGCACAGCTGTAACGAGCACAGTAAAAGTGTAATAATACAATTCATGGAAAATGTGATAAGAAGCGTTCGTGTACGACTTCGCGACAGAGACAGTTATCTTAAATCCCGTGCTTTACTGCACTCTAACGGATAAAACGTAAGTTATGCGCCAGAGAAATCTCGGCACTACCTGCTCCCGTATATAAGCACCAAGCCACGGAAAACAATTAGGACAGAGCGTTTGCGTTTAACGCGCCTATTCACACGAGGGAGCAGATACACAGAAACAACCCTTTTTGCGCAATTCCTATACACTTCTCTTTCTTTGGTTTTCATACAGATGGTGCACAGCGGCACTAGCTCAGAAGCCGCCCGTGCTGAATAGTACACAGTATCGCGGGGGTCCAATATGATATACGAGGGTGGTCTGAAAAGTTTCCGACCTCAACATGCAACATGAAGATAGCAGCACTCGTACATAAAAGCTAGTGAATTTCGTTGATTATCTATTGACAGTTACTCACCAAAGTTTTAACTATTTTGGACGCCCATTTGCTATGTTACAGTCGTTTGAGTGAGCTGATGTGAGTGTTTTTATGAAAATGGACAAAATCGAGTGACGAGCTGTCATTAATTGTTTTTGAAAGGTAATACGCCTGCGCAATCAAAGATGAGTTGGATTCTGTGTATGGGGACTCTGCAGCATCGTTTACCACGTGAAATTTTGGACAGCTCAATTTAAACGTGGCCGTAAGAGCTTTAGAGACGAACGTTCGGGACGTCCAAAAACTGCAACTACCAACGAAAACATCGCCAAGGTTCTCCAAAATGGTGCTAGAAAACTGCCGAATTAAAGTGAGAGAGATAGCAGAGGCTATGAACATGTCAAAAGAACTTATTTGTCACATATTAAATCAACATTTAGACATGAGAAAGCTGTCCGCGCGTTAGATGCCGCATTTGCTCACGCTAGACCAAAAACGTGTTCGAATGAACATTTCCAACGCTCTGTTGGCGCAGTTTAGGCGCAATAAATCCGAGTTTTGGCAACAATTAATTACTGTAGATGAAACTTGGATACACAAAAACAAAAATACAGCCCGCAACAAAAATACAGTCCAAACAGTGCACTGCAAAGGGGGAACCGTCTCCAAAATAAAATAAAAAAGCAAAAACTGGTTTTTCGGTTGGTAAAGTGATGGCGACTGTTTTTTTCTTGGGGGGGATAGTCATGGAGTTATTTTAATCGATTATCTTCAAAAAGGAAAAACCATTACAGGAGCATACTACGCATCATTATTTGATAAGCTGAAGGCAGAACTTGCGGAGAAACGGCCATATTTCCAGAAAAAGAAAATCCTGCTTCACCAAGACAAAGCACCGTCTCACACCTCAGCGGTTGCAATGGCGAGAAACCACTAATTACGGTTTGAACTGTTTGACCACCCGCCTCACTCACCAGATCTAGCCCCAAGCGACCTCTTTTTGTTCCCTCATCTGAAAATTGCGCTCGGAGGACAGAGATTTTCATCAAATGAAGAGGCAATCACCTTCGTGAGCAATTATTTTGCAGAGAAAAACGCCGAGTACTATTTGGACGGGTTACAGAGAAGGGAGCATCGCTGGGAGAAGTGTGTAGAGTTACAAGGAGAATATGAAAAATAACAAAATAACAAAATAATGAAAAAATGTCTTGTATCTTTATTAGGTGGGAAACTTTTTAGACCACTTATGTATCTAGCGTATTTGATAGAGTACACGAGCGCTGTGAAGTACGGCAATAATGATACACAATGCTTAAAATCTTACGATAGGATACAAAATGAATTTTTTACGGTTTTCTTAACGAGATAAATAATGTAAGCTTTAAATTTGTAGTTCCGCAGGGATCACTCCTTACTCCAAATTTATATTCGGCATTTGTTATATATTTGTTAACCCACATGTTTTAAATTCTTGAGAGATACCAGTTCATTAATATCTAGGCAAGGAATATTATCGAAGTAAAGACAGTGTAGACACAGGCAAAAGCAAAGTATTCTGCTAATCCCTCAAATGTTTGGTGTAGAAGAACCTGCTTTCACCAGCTGTTTTAATAATCCCTTACTCTGTATTTCGTGTTAAATTATGTCTCATATTGTTTAAAGCCGAGTAATAAGAGTACTTTGTCGTTAAAGGGCATTAAACACCCGTGCTACAGTATCACAGTGTGCTTACATTACTTATATTCTCAGCCTAGAAACTCAAATACGAAAGTTAATAAATTCGGACTGCTTGGCTAGATATAAGTTATTCTTTTGAAATACATGTGTGCTCAATAACAATCTCATGTGCATGTATTTGCTGATCCTTTGGTAGCATAAAAAATTAACACACTCTTAAGTATGTATCATCTTTCAGCAATTTAAATTAGGTAACCTTATAATCGTTCGAGGTAATCAATAACATTGCCATGATGCACTCATGAAATTCATGTTCAGTTTCCTTCGCATTAAATCATCTTTTAGAAGCAACTTATTATTTCATAAAATTTCCTGTATTAATACCAGTAATGTTCCTTTAATCAAATGAATGCTCGAAACAAATACATTAATATAAAAACGAGGCCACATGGCAAAACCAGAATCTACATACACTGAACCTTTAAAATCTGAACGACTTTCCAGCACACGCATAAACTTAGTCTGAAATAACAGTTTTTTGTTTTTTGTTTTAATTTTACGTCCTCCAACGTTAAGTCATATCGGACGGTGAATGAAATGGGTGAAATGATGCTCAAATGTGTCCAGGGTCCATGGAGCTTAGAGTTACCTGACATTCATCTATCAGGATAAGGGAAACCCCTGGAAAAAACCTTATCCAGGTAACTCACCCTGACCGAGATTCGAACTCGGGACCTCTTGAACGTGAGGCAGACATGCTACCATCTACGCTACCGAGGCGGGAGAAATAACAGTTGAGATATATAAATTAGTCTACTGTGAAGTGAACTTTAAGCAGTAATACTTAAGAATAACTGAAATTTCTTTAAAAGGTGAAACGCCTATAAAATACTTCTGTATGTCTTCCGTCATGGCGTCACAGATTTTGAAGTCCTACTGTTCGAGTTCTTACCGTGGAAATACATTTTTCTATTCTATTCAATTTTCCAGTCTTCTCCTGCCCACCCTTAGTGTAGAATAAAGTTTAAGAATTGGAAAAACACATCGTCATTATAGCGACATATTGAACCCCGTAGCATAATCTCAGTAATAAGATACATCAAATGCGAAAATGAAATGACACATGGTAAAGCAAGAAAGCGTATCGACAAACATTCGCAACACAAAGATGTTTACCTCAGCTTATCGCACATACACGGCGAGTCCAGTGTATGTATAGTCTGTTCCGATATAATCAGGTCTTCTGGACAGCAATGTGTCATACATCGGCAGGTTCGAGAAAACATATCATATAGACACACGCAGCTTCCAATCGCTCTATTTGTCTTTCGTAACTTATTGTACGTCAACTTACTAATATTTCACTCTTCTAATCGACCAGATAAGACCCAATAACACATGATCACAGCACTGGTCACCTGAAGGTCGATGCGTCTCAACGCTCTGTCGAGTAAAATGACAACGTATAAATGACAACGAAGCACCAAAATGTTCCAGAACATTATGATTATACTAAACAGCAGCCCAGAACAAGGCTGTACGCCATATTTTTTCCAAACTACACTCCTGGAAATTGAAATAAGAACACCGTGGATTCATTGTCCCAGGAAGGGGAAACTTTATTGACACATTCCTGGGGTCAGATACATCACATGATCACAATGACAGAACCATAGGCACATAGACACAGGCAACAGAGCATGCACAATGTCGGCACTAGTACCGTGTATATCCACCTTTCGAAGCAATTCAGGCTGCTATTCTCCCATGGAGACGATCGTAGAGATGCTGGATGCACTCCTGCGGAACGGCTTGCCATGCCATTTCCAGCTGGCGCCTCAGTTGGACCAGCGTTCGTGCTAGACGTGCAGACCGCGTGAGACGACGTTTCATCCAGTCCCAAACATGCTCAATGGGGGACAGATCCGAAGATCTTGCTGGCCAAGGTAGTTGACTTACACCTTCTAGAGCACGTTGGGTGGCACGGGATACATGCGGACGTGCATTGTTCTGTTGGAACAGCAAGTTCCCTTGCCGGTCTAGGAATGGTAGAACGATGGGTTCGAAGACGATTTGGATGTACCATGCACTATTCAGTGTCCCCTCGACGATCACCAGAGGTGTACGGCCAGTGTAGAAGATCGCTCCCCACACCATGATGGCGGGTGTTGGCCCTGTGTGCCTCGGTCGTATGAAGTCCTGATTGTGGCGCTCACCTGCACGGCGCCAAACACGCATACGACCATCATTGGCACCAAGGCAGAAGCGACTCTCATCGCTGAAGACGACACGTCTCCATTCGTCCCTCCATTCACGTCTGTGGCGACACCACTGGAGGCGGGCTGCATGAAGTTGGGGCGTGAGCGGAAGACGGCCTAACGGTGCGCGGGACCGTAGCCCAGCTTCATGGAGACGGTTGCGAATGGTCCTCGCCGATACCCCAGGAGTAACAGTGTCCCTAATTTGCTGGTAAGTGGCGGTGCGGTCCCCTACGGCTCTGCGTAGGATCCGACGTTCTTGGCGTGCATCCGTGCGTCGCTGCGGTCCGGTCCCAGGTCGACGGGCACGTGCACCTTCCGCCGACCACTGGCGACAACATCGATGTACTGTGGAGACCTCACGCCCCACGTGTTGAGCCATTCGGTGGTGCGTCCACCCGGCCTCCCGCATGCCCACTATACGCCCTCGCTCAAAGTCCGTCAACTGCACATACGGCTCACGTCCACGCCGTCGCGGCTTGCTACCAGTGTTCAAGACTGCGATGGAGCTCCGTATGCCACGGCAAACTGGCTGACACTGACGGCGGCGGTGCCCAAACGCTGCGCAGCTAGCGCCATTCGACGGCCAACACCGCGGTTCCTGGTGTGTCCCCTGTGCCGTGCGTGTTATCATTGCTTGTACAGCCCTCTCGCAGTGTCCGGAGCAAGTATGGTGGCTCTGACACACCGGCGTCAATGTGTTCTTATTTCCATTTCCAGGAGTGCAATTTATACATAGAAGTTACTGCTGCTTGGGGCAAGGCATGGATAGTTGATATTCCAGAGAGCCTTAGTAAAACACATTCAATATCTCTGCCTCGATCCTAGCACCATTAACAATCTTTTATTATTAAAAGTTACCCTTTGAAAAGTAAGTCTCATGAGACTTATAATCTTTTTCTTGGCGGCTATTTAATTACAGAAGTGTTGAAATTATTAGTTTCAGGTACATTTTTACGGTAAGGAGTAGTTTTCAAATTGAAAATAGTTTATAAATGTCTAAAACCAAGTTCTTATGTGAATGCCTATTAGTTATGCCTTATTCTGGGTATATCTTTATTTTTCTCTAATAACACCAATTCATTAATAATGCTTCTTGGTTAAAGATCATTTCTTTTAAACCCCGCTCTCAAAGCTCTACTCAAGACAGAAGATACTCATCATAGAACAAATACCTACAAAGGAGGAAGACAGCTTCGAGAGTTGTGACGTATTTCAGCGGGAGCGAGGCCTGCAGTGCGTGTGACGTCAGGCAGGACCGTGTAGTAGCAAGTTGCCTATATAAATGGCGCTGTGAGTACAGAGAGTACAGTCAGGTTTAGCACACCCGATGACAACAATCTAACTGCCACGTAGCAAATGGAACTGTTAAATTTACAATGTGACGATTTATTGAAGGACAAATAAACACACAAGAAAACTTGGCTGATTTTTACAAGAATGTCCTCCAAACCAGATTTCCGAGGTTGTATTCACTTACCGAATGGACATTATGTATGTTTGGCTCGACATATGTGTGCGAACAATTTTTTTTCTGTTATGAAATTAGTTAAGTCCAAACCCCGAAGTACCCTGTCTGATCACAATCTAACATGCAGCCTTCGATTACAAATTTCCCAGACATTACATCCTGACATTGGTAAACTAGTCAAGGAAAATCGAAACAGAAAGTGTCGGAACATGTCCACGTGATTCTGTTCGGAGTGGGTCTCCTCTAATTTGCAGAGAAAATTACTTTATGCTTTATTTTATTTTATTTAGTTTATAACATGTCTGACCTTCAGATAAACTACGAGTTGAAGTTTTATATAGTTTCTCATAGCACAGAGACAAAATGTAATTTTTCATAAACCGTGACCAATTGTGTAATTAAAGCAATCAGCATTAATGTTACAACACCCAAGATGTCATTTGTACATATTATTTATACCCGATACGTTTCCTGTCGCGGAGAATTCAGCGCGGTGACGTCACACGCTAATTTGCGTTTCGTTCGGGAGCATATTTGGTGGTTAGAGCTGACGTCACACCGCCACTACCTGTCGTCCCCTGACCTATGTTACAAATATATGTGGTGGCGAACAAGGGTTACCACAGCTCCACGTTGTGCGCCAGTTTGAAGCAAAATTGTATGTGGCAAACAAAGAGGTCTACGTTGTGGCGCCAATTTGTAACTAAAATGTTTATGGTTGAGCAAATAAGTCGGCGAGCAATGAGGTTTCTCTCAGGGTATGCGTGGATGGGTGTGAGAAGGAGATTTTCACAACACTGGAATGCCCGTCTCCAAATTATTTATTCACTGCTTCTTCTTTTCAAACGTCGAAATGGAAGTTGCCGACCGAGGGTTACCAATCTCGGTTTAGAGTTACTGAATGCTAATTGTTTATTACTCGATAAATTTTGATGACCCGACAAATATTCAAGACAGAACAAGTTGACCGCTCTAATAGGCTTCACGTCTCAGACTCTTCTCATCGGCCTGACACCGAAGACTCCTCTGCTCGGCTTCAAGCCGAAGACTGTTTATAATGGCTTCCTAGCCGCGAACTAGCCACATCGGCTACACGCCGAAGAGTGCTCTCTGACCACAGCTGCACCTGTATATATCTCTAACTTTCACTCTCAAAATTCCTTTTTCAACCAAGATCCCTTTGTGGCTGTTTTGGTCGCCATTGTAAATGATCCAAAGAATTCCCTATTCATACACGTCAAGTGACAATTCCTTTAGAAATCTTCTAAGGACACTGCTTCTTACATGGCTTTGTTATACACTTTCCCCAACTCAACTGGCCTTGCCCCTTGTCGTAACAAAAATCCAACATTCCTTTGACATCTATCATGATTCTTTGCTTCTGGCAAACCATAATTTCGGTATCACCTACAATACCCCATACTCCACACGTAGTCTTCAACTTTTACAGCTAAAATTGAGGAAGAATTTTTGAAATCTGCCAGCTGCCATTACTGGCAAACTTTGCGCAGGACTACGACATAAAAAGTTAACTGTGGTTCTATTAAATTTTTTCATGTAGATATACATCTAAATTTGATTTGTTGAAAGGTCTGTAAAGAAACTTCAATACACTGGAGATATTAAGCTTGAGCAATAAATAATTTGCTTTGCATCTAACACTTTTCACACTTCTGTAAAAGCTCTTCCAGCCTTAACCCTACATCTTTCTTTCAAAATTATTGCTAAAAGCCTATTCACAGCTGACAGTTTAAAGTGTTTGAAAAGATATTTTGTACTCTTCATACCGCTTTCTATTAAAATCATAGGTATTTTAGCGAAGATGTTTCGTAATTCCAGTATAATGAGAGGCACTGAAAGGCAGCTCGTGTCATGCTTTGCTTTGAAGTAATAATGTTATTCGTGGCGTCCACAGCAAGTAAATGTCGACGGAAGAGTAGAAAGGATCATTATCTGTCACACGTGTAGATGCAATAAATAAGAACCATCACAAAGGGACCGACCGCCTCGTCTCACTTTAATTTCAGACATATTCCCAACCCCTACCACAGTTTCTTTGTGCTGCACCGTTTCCAGTAGGAGGTATCTGACGTGTTGTACAAGCATTGTTTAATTTCATGCTGCAGGCATTGTCTTTTCTTCTCTTTTTCTTGGTCCCTGGTTCATTTCAGGTGCGTTCTGAGGAACTTCATTACAACGCATGCCTTCTATAAAGAAAGAGAATATCTTGCTGCGCATGACTTTTATTCAATCTCGACATTTGTCGTTGAAACAAAATAAACAGAAAGTAAGCATTTTATCTTTTTAAAATAATTTTTACGTTATGCAGTCCCTTCTGATACTAGATAGAGGAAGTATTGCATTCGAACCAAAACTTAGACAGAGATTTCACCGAAAATACACGGTTGGAGGTCTCCGAAATAAGAAAATCGTTTTTAGAAAAATAGTTGAACACGGTCCTGTGTATCTATCTGTGAACTCAAAAACCTGAACATTTTTGATACTTTTTACTCTCTAAAATATAACAATTTTGATTAATTGTATTTTTAATGTTTACATGAATAATGAGATACACATGCTGATGTTTCTAGGAGTAACTTGTGAAGTCCTGCTCCTACGGAATAGATTTTGTATAGTTTTTTGGAACCCGTAAACCAGAGGGCATACCTAAACAGAAACATACAGTACAAAACTTAGATTTCTTTACAATACACAAATTGTTTCAGATAACTTGTTTGGTTTCATCAGCCATTTCCTAGATATCCATTGTCTTCAGTTGTATCTCGTGGTGCCATGGGAAAATAAAGCCAACAAATACAGGTTTCACTGGTGTTTCTGTCTCCTTTATGCTCCAAGTACACACAAAGGGCCTCCTGAGGTGGCGTACGTACGGAGCGGAGCTTCAGTGGCTGTGGCCTCCTCCCTTTGACTATCTGCATTCCCTCTACCTACAACGAATGGACACAGTGTCCCAAAATTAGACTAACAAACCTTGGAAGCTAATACATAACATTAATTTTGTTAAGGGAAGTCTTTTGCAGCGGTGCTTCGTTTAATTGCTGGACGAGTTAATGTCAAAGCAAAAGCTGGAACGCACGCCCATTGCGATTAACACAAAGAGTGTATCGACATGCCATATTCTGCCACACTCTCACAAAGATACCAGCCATTTCTCCTTGGATAGACGAGTAGAAAGGTCAAGGACGACCACGTCTCTACAGATTCCTCAGAACGAGGAAGATGTGTTGCGGTGCATTGAAAACAATCTTACAGCCAGTACTCGCACCATCGCTCGACAACTGCACCTAAATCGTAGCACTGTGGAAAGAATATGTTGTTGCACCTTTTCACCTTGAAAAGGTCCACCCAATCAGGCCTGAAAACAGTCATTTTGTCAGTGATAACTGAAAAAAATTTAAAACAATGTACTCCTTGCATTCCATGTCATGTTCACAAATGAAGCAGTTTTCACAAGTGAGCAGTAAATCGGGTTTCACATGTTATGGCCTTTGAAAATCCCCATGCTACATTTCAGAGGTCACATCAACTTAGATTTAGTGTTAATGTGTGGGCTGGGATTATGGATAACTTTTTCATATGACCATACATTTTTCCGGCCCGACTCAATGCTTACAATTATTTATTATTTCTGCAACAACGTTTGGCTGATCTAATGGAAACAGTTCCCCTTCTTATCAGACAAGACATGATGGCGCACCAGTTCGAAAACACCAAGACTTTAGTATATGAAACAGCTGCTGAATCAGAACCTTGTGGCACGAATAACCTCGGCAGCTGGCGAAATCAGAGAAATGGCTGGAGTCTTAGCGAGAGTGCGGGAGAATATGGCATGCCGATACACTCTTTGTGTTAATCGCAATGGGCGTGTGTTCCAACAATTGCTTTGACATTAACTCGCCTAGCGCTTAAACATAGCACCGCATCAAAAAACCTTTCTTAAAAAAGGTGCTAAAAATAATGCTCTCAAAGTTTGTCGGTCTAATTTTGGGACACCTGTACAATAAAACGTTTTCCGCATCTCAATTATTATGACTACACGGAAAATCATCTTTTTAAATAAATAAGTAAAACAGTACTGGCTAGAGAACAACATGTGAATGTAATACATCCGATTTTTCATCACTAGTGGCTGACATTAAGCAAAGTGATTTATATGATCGGTAGATAGCTGCTAGGTTTTCAGCACCGTTGGTGGAACACCGATATGTTAAGATTTTGCTCATCCTCGAGGATGAGGGTCCTTGGAAGCTACTAATTAAATAAGAGTCAAGTGCACGCCATTGCTGACCATACGCCATCCCACTACTACTTTATGTCAGCTTCCGTCTGACGCGCCTTGCGAGAAATATACAACAATAATGTAAGAGTTTTATGTTTATGTGAAAGTAAAACAATCAGTACGTAAGTTTTGTCATATAAACTGTTAATACACTTCCATAAAGAGGGATGCAGTATTAGTGTAAAGTAATGAAGTGTTGGGTTTCCACCACTGAATTTTATACTGGAATTATAATTTTAATTTCTATTTCCCCTATGGTCACCTATTGTAGGTAAAACATTACTTTTCTACCCAAAATTTCGTCGTGTTTTGAGCCCTCATGAATAGATAAAACAGCACTTTTAGAAAAGAAGGCCCGTAAGCAGTGGCGTGTCTTAACAATAAATTCAAAAACGTAAAGTCGTTTAGATAACAAACTTGGCATTTAAGTCTTCTAAGGATGCAACACAAAGACTTTTCAGCAAACTACCTTCACCGTAAATTTAAAACTCATACATTACCTATATGGTTTTTATTTTATCAGAAGTGCCTCTAACGATTTTGATACAAACACCATATTGTGACTTCGCGGGTTCGTAGAATCAAAAGTCTTGCTTGCAGCAATTTAATACACTGTTCATTGCAGTAAAACAGCAACTTTAACCCTCGCAGCAGCAAAAGGACGTCACATTGACAAACAGCAGTCTTCAAGGTCGACTCGGTGCTCCACTGCACGTAAACAAACAAAAGAAGTACTGCGGTAAAGTTCAAATAACCATCACACAACTCACACAATTACAACACAACTGCCTGGCTTCTTACAATTTGCTGCTATTTATACCTCCCAGGCATTGTTCTATAATGCAGTAGATCATTCGATAACAATCGCGACGGCATCAGAAAGTGCAAAATTCCAGACTTCTCTCTGTCTCTTTCTATCTCCGTTTCTTTCTCTCTCTTGGCAAGCGTCCAGCTCTGCGCGCCACTAGCTGTCTCTTTCTTTCCTGCCCACGTGCACAGCTCTGGCTTTGTGGCGGCTCCAGCACAACAATGCGTTCGGTGACAATATATTTCAAAACTTTACATGACGATATTTATATTTTGATCTTTTTTTTAAAAATTTACATCTTCCAACCTTAAGTCACACCGGACGATGAATGGAGTGGACGAAATGATGTTCAAATGGGAACAGAATCCATATAGCTTAGAGTTACCCGACAATCGTCTTACAACATATGGAAAACCCTGGAAAAAACCTTATCCAGGTAACTCACCCTGACCGAGATCCGAACTCGGGACCTCTTGAACGTTAGGCAGACACGGTTACCATCTATGCTACTGAGGTGGGTATTTTGAATACGAACAGCGTATGCGAATTCTGAACAGCGTATGCAATGTTCTTATTTCTAAATGCCATTTGTAATACTGATATACAAGAGATAGACAAGGAATCTCCTTAAAACATAAAGTATGTCGAATAAAGCTTTTTTGTATTAATTCTTAAGAATTCCTTTGTTATTGTTACAATTTTTAAATATTAAGCACTAAATGTAAGAATAATTTATAGAAGAATTATTAGGGAGACATATCTCAACGCAGCATATCAGATTCTATTTGAAAGAACTAAAATAAGTATATATCCCACAACTTTAGAGCCCAATTTTCGAATATTTCTGTTAGAAAAAAGTATTAAAAAGGTCATTATAGGAAATGATACTATTACCTGTTTCAAATGGGATGATGTTTTCCCTTGAGCGCTGCTAGGTGAGAAACCAATCGGAGTCCTGCGGTGTTGTATGGCATTCCCCCTATGTGGTGTGTGACGAGCGCCAACCTAATCAATCTCTAATAAATACTATCCGCGATAAGACAAAAATTCAGATTTTGCAAAAACCTCGTGAGGAAGGTACATGAGGAAGGTACAGAGTAATGTATTTAACATAACCGTAAAATCCCATATTTTTAGCTCAAATAGGTCTCCTAATACAAATAAAGTACCATTATGCTATAACAATGCATAGCGTTGTAAGCAATGTAATGAATATCATTATTGGTTGACATGTATGCGTGTACGTATATTTGTAATTACTCAGAACTGAAACGTAAATGTTTTACATGACGTGACAAAAGAATTACTTTGAATAAACCAACGTGTTTGTTAACTTCGAGCAAGCGGAAACAATATCCTTCCTGCTGGCCTAGTAGAACGTGTCTGGTCACATTATATCTTTGTTTATGAATGGTCCGAAATCTCTATTTACCTTAGAGAGCTCAAAGCAACATTATTAGTTCTTTTTCCGTTTAAAAGCCAGAGAAAGTGTATCAGCTGGATCTGCTTGCAATTGAAATGAGACACGAGGTATTGTAAACCACCTTCACCCTAACAACTGCCAGAACAATCCAATTGAGTTAATGTGGGCTCAGATTATGTTGCAAACAGAAATAATACTTTTAAACTGACTGAAGTTGAACGACTTATTCACGAAGGAATTGACAAGGAACACAACAAGGCTGGGAAAACTGCGTGAGACATCAGATAAACTACAAGACGACAACTTTTGGAAAGAAATAGCAATTACGAGATTTTGGAACCTATCATCGTAAATTTGCAATACTCAGACGATGAAGAAAATGACAATGACGAATCATCTCTTAAACGTAACTAACGTTCACAGCTATATGGATGCACCGCTGGCAGATTCGCTGGATTAGAAAAATAAGTAATTCATGAGCTATAATTATTTTAAACTATATACTTAAAACATCTGCGTAATATACGAATATCCATGTTGTAATTGTGATTTCAACAACTACATTATGATAAAGCTTTGGAAAATTCAGTTTGCGTTCCCTTACGTTTAGCGCCAGAACACTCGCAACTGTGTGAGAGAGAGGGAAATATAAAAAGAGTGGGGGTAAGAACGCTGAACGCTCTAATGCATCTGATTCGCTACAGACGAGAACTCTTCCCATTTGTAATAGTACTTAAATTAAAGAGACAGAAAAGGTTTCTCCTTATTAAATGGAAAATTAAGCATTTTGACTTGGATAGGGAAGTGTACTAACTTCATGCACTTAAATGCCATCTAATAGAAGCTACTTGTATATCAAGAGATTGACTAGACAATGTACCATAGGGAAGAGGACATGTCCCACTTGGAACAATTAAAGCTCTTCAGGATGTACTCCCAAAAGTTGTGCTAACCTGAATAGAGCAAATACGAATTGCACATTTGTCTTCCTTTCCTAAAAAGGTAAACCTTTTTTCTCTTTTAAAAGTATTTCTGTATAATACCCTTTCACAGCATACGTCCCGCCATGGTATCGTAGATGGTAGCGGGTCTACCTCACATACAAGAGGTCCCGAGTTCGAATCTCGGTCAGAGTGAGTTAACTTGATAAGGTTTTTTCGGGTTTTCTCTTATCCTGAAAGACGAATGTCAGGTAACCCTAAGCTCCATAGACCCCGGACTCATTTGAGCATCATTTTACCCATTTCGTTCATCGTCCGACATGACTTAACGTGGGAGGACGCAAATTACAAAACGAAAAAACATAGGTAACAGATAGCTGTTTCACTTAATGTACAGATAATTTGATCATCAAAAAGCGAGGAGTAGTTTTCAACAAATAATGCCGTTCCTGTGTGGTACACTATGAAGCTACTTCTACTTCAGTGATAACGATGTACTGTCTTCTTTTTGTTTTTTCCCCTTCCTTTCTTTCTGTCTTACTTATTTTCTTTCCTTTCTTACCTTCCTTCCCCCACCCAGCCCTATCCTTGTAGATCTCTCTTTTTTATTCACCTTATGCGCGTCCCATTTTTCAATTCAGGAGATGGGCTGAGCGACCCATGGAAGGTAAGCTTAACTCATCATCTGAAATCATTGCCTAGCAATATATCACGAAAATTAAACAGGGATGTTGAATTTCTTCATCTGTGTTTCTCTCTCATGAAGTCTGCGCAATATTACTTCTGGAGCTCTTCAAAAGTGATGGAAAGAAAATGAACGCCACAAAATTGAAATTTCACAATCGCGTGTTAATTCGGTAAGCACTTCACTAGTTTTATTAATTACTGTAGATTAAATTGGTCTCTAAATACCAACCTATGAGGATACCGTTTTTTATAATTGGAACTTATTTATCCCCCAGTAGCAAATACACAACTATTCGATATAAAATGTGAAATAAAAATACAATTTCTATAACGTTCATTGATTACTGTCTGTTAGAAAATGCTGATGTTTTTCCTCTGTTCTGGACTAGACGGCTCAACAAAAAAAGCCTGAGGTTTCCATTCGAGAGGTCATGGTTTTGATTACCGTTGATCACCCATGTTTTACGTGGTTTTCCCAGCTCGGTAGGCGAATGCTGGGATAGCTGTCCTACTAAAACGATTTTCTTTCCCTCGTATCCCCTTCATTTTTTCTTTATCATATTTCAGGTGTGTACTTGTAGGTTTCGTGGCGAATGGCAGTGTCACAGAAATGCTACCGATGCTTGCTCAAAGGAAAGAATACTCTCTGGCAACTGGAGGACTGCTTGGTTGACGATTTTGGTATTAAACCAACTCTTCGTGTTCAAGCTATGATGTTCACAGACACACTCATGAAACATTTTCTAAAAAGTTGCTGCTTTTATGGGGAGACTCAGGACACTCAAAACGTATATTTCCAGTGAAATGTAGATGTAGAATTTTTGGGTGGAATGCAATACCACACCCGTGGTTCAAATCCCAACCAGGGCATTGAATTTTTCATGTTGACGCTATCAAAAACCTTGGCCTATATACGGCTAGTGTGAAGAAACGATTAATTTCCATCAATTAACTAAAATAATAAGAGTTAAATGATGAAGCCTGGGATTCAAGTACTTACGATAGTAAGTCGCCACAAACGGTGTATCTCGGATATGAGAGCCCGCAGTGGTCTACCGGGGAAATATACGAGTCAATTGCAGAATATAATGTCAGGACGGCAAGATGGGTAAGATGAGTAAGAGATGGGAAAGAGAGACTGGACGGAAACCAGGATATCCGTGGTTCAAATCCCGGCCGTGTCATTGAATTTTTAATTTTTACTCTATCTATCCAACTCACTGTACCTTTTCAAAGCGTATATTGTGAACGCAGCGGCATCGAATGCTTCTGATGCTGGTGGCTGCTCATTTTATCGGAGACTGCACACACGCACGCACGCACTCACACACACATGATACAAAGCAGACGATGTGCGTGGCCCATAATTAACGAGGCACTTGTTAACACACATTTAAAATGTTTTGTCAAATTTGTTAAACCAATAAACTTCACAGATATAGAGTAGGCAAGTGAAGCATTAAAACTTCAATTAAAAGTAATAATTAATTTCAGCTGTTTGTAGTAAGAGTATTGCAAAATATTGTATGAGATTTTCATTACAAATACAATATTGTGACTTTGTGGGTTCAAGAAATGAAAAGCCCAATTGCACCACTCAAAAATATTCTTTATTTCCACCGACTTACAGTTAAATACTTGCCAATTACACAGAATTGCGTAATGCACACAATTACGATTAACCAGTTCGTCCGTTACAATTCCACTGGACGCTCACAATTACGTAAATTCTTCCGTTGCACGTACACAGTCTTCTCGTCGTACACTAGCACTGCACTCTTACACTGCTCGCCAAGAGCTGACTGACTGACTCCTCACTCCAGCCCGGCGCGTCGCTTATATAAGACCAGCTGGCCAATCTAGAAGTTTTTGGATTAGACGAAACAACCCGCACAATCGAGAACCTAAGGGGAGGGTAAAGAGACAGCTCAGTGGCCCGCAATCCCTCTCCTAATCATGCCTTCAGTTAGTGACAGGAGTCAAATGAGTGGGTGTGGCGGCCTCTGGTCCCTTAATCAGCTGTCGTTTGTTGTGCTTCCCGATAATTGGGTGACACTGCTCCCTCCTCAGAGCTGGTCGTCCCGAACAGCACTATCGTAGCGGGCTAGACGATCCAGATGTATCACCAACATCTTCCCTCGGGGAACCTTCTGGATGCGGTAGACCAAGTCGATAATCCTCTTCACCACCCGGTACGGTCCTTGCTATGGCTGCTAGAGCTTCGGGCTGCGTCCCTTGGTCCGGGTAGGACGGTACAACCAGATCAGGTCACCTTGCTGGAACCCTTCGCTGTTGGCTTGCCTGTCATACCTGGTACTCATGCCGTCGCTCGCCTTCTGGATGTTCTGGCAAGCCATCTCGTGCATGTCGTGAAGATGGTCTACCAAGTACTCCACATACTCGGTCGCTGGCTGTTTCGCTTCCGGAGGGCTTCCAAAAGCCAGGTCACAAGGGAGGCGAAACTCTCGGCCAAACATTAAGCTGGCTGGCGTCATTCCAGTTGTGTCGTGTGTAGACGAGCGGTAAGCCAGCAAGAACAGTGGCACCTTGACGTCCCAGTCTCGCCGGTGGCAGGCCACGACCTTCCTCAGGTGTTCCTCTAAGGTCTTGATGTATCTTTCGACCATGCCATCCGACTGGGGATGTAGAGGCGTCGTGCGGGTCTTGTTCACCCGAAGCCTTTGTAGTGCCTCCTTCATTAGGTTGGACTCAAAGTTGGTACCCTGGTCACTGTGTAGCTCTAACGGCACCCCAAATCGACAGAACAGTTGCTCCACGAGGCAGTCTGTGATTGTCTTTGCCTCTTGGTTTGGGATGGCATACACCTCCGGCCACTTGGTGAAGTAGTCCACGACCACCATTAGGTACTTGTTGCCTCGGTCGGAAACTGCGAACGGTCCAACAATGTCAATGGTGATCCGCTCGAATGGCGCTCCGACGTTGTACTGCTGCATGTGACCCCGGCTCTTAGTTTGGGGGCCGCGACTCGCCGCGCACACGTGACACTGACGGCACCATTTCTCAGCATCTGCTTGGAGTCTCAGCCAGTAGTAGCGCTGCCGTAGTTTGTCAATCGTTCGGTTGGCTCCCAGGTGTCCTCCCGAAGTGCCGGCGTGCACTTCCTGCAAGACTTCCGGGACCTTACTCCGGGGAAGTACCAACTGTTCTCTCTGCGTCCTCCCATCGGGTGACTCCCATACCCGGAACAGCACGCCCTCTCTTGTCTTCAACGAGTCCCATTGGGCCGAGTACGACTTGTAGGTGGCGCTCCTCGGTGCGATGTCCTCCCAGGTTGGTCTCGTCCCTGCCTCCACTTCCCTCAAGAGTGGCCCCAAGTCTGCGTCCACCAGCTGCTGCCTCCTCAGGCCTGCGCTATCCCAGCCATCCGCCGGCACTGCCGTGACTACTCGGACTGCTGCGGCACGCTCCTTCTCATCCTATCTTGTGCACTGGCCGCACTCTTCTGGACAGGGTGTTCGGGATATGGCGCAGCGTTACCGTGGCTCTTCCCTCTACGATGTTCCGAGGTGAAGTCGTACTCCTGCAGCCTCTGGACCCAACCAGCTGTCTGGCATTCTGGTCGCGCCGTCACCATCACCTCGCTCCTCGCGGGGACAAACACGTCTTCGTTCAAGACGACACTGCAGATTCCAAAGCGCTCTTCGGGTTGACGGAGTATAACCTCTTCTCAGTTGAGCCGCAGGACCTTCCTGCCGAAGTCGACCGTCACGTCGTGGCTCCTGAGGGCATGCAGTCCCAGAATCACCTCCTCAGCCGACTTCGCGACGAACACCCAACGACGAACGGCACTCCGCCCCAAGGTCAGCTCCAGCAGGGCCTCCTTCTCCACAGGCAAGGTGTCGCCCGATGCCGTGACAAGCTCGTATGGTCGGCTCGGCTTCCTCGACGGCAAACCCTTCGCCACGTCAGGTCTGATGATGGTCACGGCTGCCCCAGTGTCCACCAGCACGCGGCACGGCTTTCCTCTTACCCAACCGTCCGCGATGAGGCTGTCATCCATACGCCGGCTGACGGCGCGCAGTGTCACTCGAGGGGATGGTGGTGATGGCGCCGACGTGCCCCTCTCCACGACGGCCTTTACTCATTTTTTCGCCTGCGCTTCCTGGTGTGGACAGTCTCTCTGCAGGTGTCCGGGCTGTTCACACCCCCAACACAGGCCATTAGGTGTTCGCCGGCGTCCTTCGGCTGGTCTTCTGTCTCCGGTGTAGCAGACACTCCTCGTCCTCGACGTCGGGATAGATGTTACCTTGGCTGCCTCCATCCTTAATGCTGCTGTTGGCGCCTCGTGGATGGTTTTATAATCGCCGAGCATTAGGCGCTGACGAATCTCCGTATCTCGTACCCCGTCCACGAAGGTGTAGGCAGCTTCCCGGAACACGAACTCTGGTGGGAGGTAGACTAGGCCTTGCTTGCTAGATGTTCAACTGCCAGGGCGAACTCCTGCAGCGTCTCCCCCGGCTGCTGTGACCTGGCCTTTAGCTGGCTGCGGTACGCTGCGGCTAAGCGGTGGTTTCGGAAACGATTCTCCAGGGCCTTCCAGATGTCCTTGGACGCCGCCGTTGTCTGCACCGCGTTTAGGACTTCCGCGGCCCGACCCTGGAGGCTGGCTATAAACTGTGTGGCCTCCTCTTCTGGTGACCATTTGTTGTGCTTGGCCATTGCGTCGAACTGGCGGCGGAAGACTTTAAACGTTGACGCGCCGTCATACTTGAGAGGTTTGACGCGCGCAGATGTTGTGTCGCGTCCCGGCGCGTCGGCCTTCAAATCCTTCAGCTTCCTGCCGACGTTGTCCTCCACCATGGCGTTCAGGGTCTTGACGCTGCTGTCGGCCTTCCCTTCCAGGTCATTAACGCGGCTCGCCAGGTCCTCGACGCGCTCGTCCACTTGGCCCATCCGCTTGCCCAGCTCCGTTACGTCATCCCTCACGCCGGCCAACTGTTCTGCAAATTTGGCGGTGAGAGCCTCTTTCGCCACCTTCATTTCCGTGGTGAGTTCGGCCATCTTTGCGGTCATTGTCCTGGCCAAGTTGTTGTTTGCCGTTTCCGTCTTCGCTGTTAATTCGACATTCATTTCTTCCATCTTCTTGGTGATGTTGTCGTAGGCCGTCTTCATTTGTTTCAACTCTGCGGCCAGGTTGTTATTTGCCGCTTCTGTTTTAGTTAACTCGTTCATCTCCGCGGCCAAGTTGTTATTTGCCGTCTCCAACTTCTTTTCCAATTTCTCGGTGATGTTGTCATTTGCCGTCTTCATTTCCGATGTCAGTTCGGCCTTCATTTCCATCATCTTCTCCAGAATCTTTTCCAATGCCGCGTCGATGGTTGTAATGTTCGGTGATGTTGTCGTCCCGCTTCCTGACACCAGTGTGACTTTGTGGGTTCGTGAAATGAAAAGTCCAATTGCACGACTCAAAAATGTTCTTTATTTCCACCGACTTACAGTTAAATACTTGCCAATTACACAGAATTACGTAATGCACACAATTACGATTCACCAGTTCGTCCGTTACAATTCCACTGTACGCTCACAATTGCGTAAATTCTTCCGTTGCACGTACACAGTCTTCTCGTCGTACACTAGCGCTGCACTCTTACACTGCTGGCCAAGAACTGACTGACTGACTCCTCACTCCGGCCCGGCGCGTCGCTTATATAAGACCAGCTGGCCAATCTAAAAGTTTTTGGATTAGACGAAACAACCCGCACGTTCGAGAACCTAGGGGGAGGGTAAAGAGACAGCTCAGTGGCCCGCAGTCCCTCTCCTAATCATCCCTTCAGTTAGTGACAGGAGACAAATGAGTGGGTGTGGCGGGGCCTCTGGTCCCTTACTCAGCTGTCGTTTGTTGTGCTTCCCGATAATTGGGTGACAATATATTGTAAAATTATTGTAGAACTTGTATATAATGTAATAAAAAAGGCATATAGTATTGCTAAGTAATGGGGCATGCCAGATAATATAATATATATTGTAATTTGTCAATGTATACAGTAAGAAACAGAGTTAAAACGTCTGAATAACCTTGTTTCTAATTCCACAGCTATATGCGCTGAAGTTTCTCGATGTTTCTCGGTGTCAAAACCTCCCAATGACGATCAGGTAAGAGGTTTCCTTTATTTCCTACGTATTTATGTCGTAATTAAATTCGTTAACAGAACACATTAAATATTTGTAAAATGAGAGGTAATTGCTAATATTAGGATTCAAATACCGATTTTTTATAATTAAAAACTGAGAAGATTACTTATCTCAGCAATCACAGACTGTATGTCTTATCCAAATAAACTTGGTTACCTGGGGCTGAGGAATCTTTTTACCAACTTCATTTCTATTTCGCTGTATACGAGGGTCAACTAGCCCTCAAAAAATTTCCTTTATTTCTCACCATAATCTCCAGAAAACCTAATGCATTTGTCATATCGGTGTTCTAATTTGATTAAACCATCTCTGTAGTGTGATCTATCATGGTCCTCAAAATAGCCGTTTACCGCATCAATGATCTCCTCGTTGCTATGAAATCTTCGTCCTGCAAAAATTTTTTTTGAGGTTTGGGAAAAGTTGGTAGTCACTGAGTGCTAGATCTGAGGAACAGGGTGGATTTTCAAGCAATTTAAACTTTAATTCGAACATTTTTGCTATTGGAATAACTGAACGATGGGCCGGAGCATTGTCGTGAGAAGAATGCCAAGTGAGGTCATTTTCTTTTCGCCTCATCATTCAAATATTGCAGTAAGCGTGGTAGTAGTAGTCACCAGTAATATTTTTACCCTTTTCCAAGAAGTAAATAAGAATAATTCCCTGTGCATCCCAGGAAAAAAACTCACCATAACCTTGTTAGCTGACAAAATTGACTTTGCCCTTTTTGGAGTTGGTTAACCTGGTGCAATCCACTATTTTAACTGTCATTTACTTTCTGGAGTGTGGTGATGTATCCAAGTTTCATCCATGGTAATAAGCCATCTCAAAAATTCACTGGGATTTTTACGGTAGACCTCCAATTCTTAACAGAAACTGTTTTTCTTTGCAATTGTTGATCACGTGCCAGAAAACACGACACCAATCTTGCACAGACCTTGTGAAAGCCCAAAACACTACTTATAACATTACCTGCAGGTTCTTTTGATATGTTAACAGTCTCTGCTATCTCAAACAACTTTAATCTGCGGCCTTACAGTACTAAACGGTGAACTTCTTCAATGATCTCTGGAGTTGTGACTTCCACAGGGCGACCAGAGTGAGGCTCAACACTAGTGCTCGTACGTCCCATTTTAAACTTTGCAACCCACCTTCTAGTCATTGTATATGAAGGGCAGAGGTTTTCAATGTACTGTCCATTTCCTCCTTGATTTCTTTAGGCGTTAAGCATTTCAAATGGAAGTATTTGTTCACCATGTACACGTCACATGTTTATGCTTACCTTTATAGTGCCTTACGACGCTGAAGATGTGCTTCAAGCACATGTAATCGACCCTCTAAGACTTAAGCGTTATTGCCTATGTTTCACAGATTACAGTTGACTAATAGCATCTAACTTGAGAGCTGGAACAATCTGAATTTCATACTTGTGATTTTAATGTGCTACGATATTATTGAACTTATATTTTAAAACTTACGAATTAGTTATAGCGCTATACGTCTTTTCAACGTTTTATTGGATCTCGTTCTGAGAATGCTATATCATTCAATTAATTCCTAACATAAGTTAGGAACAAATATACTTGATATTTTGTATTACCATTGCTGCAGGGTTACAGGATGTACAGGAGAGAGAGACACCTTTACGCTGCAACCTACTAGGAATACTTTGCGGCTACACCCCAAGGAGAAAGGAATGAAGTAGAGCAAACACAAGAGGTTACAGGGTGCTGGCAGACAATTCACAAAGACGCGATGACGTAGAGTAGCCGTATTTCTATAAAGTTCCTGCATTTAAAGTAGCTAAGCTTAGAAGTAAGTCCCAACCAGCTCAGTGGAAGTGGTATGAAGTGTGACGTTGGTGCGGTACTCTAAGGGGATTGGTGAGTCTCTGTGAAGTCATCCAAATCATCGTTTGCTTCGCTCGTATAAGAAACAATAACAATGTCAAGTGATAATTTATGTTTATGCAAGCATTGCTTCACGTCACCAGCTTATCCAATGTTCCCCTTATCCTCAATGCCCCGCATCCCGCAAGCACAAAGAGCTTGTTCCGGCACGGTACTTGTTTGTATCCAACACACTGTCTTTCGCATATACAGGTTTCCGCACGTAACGGTTGGAGGTTCGCATACTGGAATAACGCCACTGCCAGGAACTTGTGGAAGTACGGCTACTCTGCCTAGCAGTTGCTGGCTCGAAGACTCCTCCCACTTTTGCAGCTGCTCAGAGAGGACGATGAATGATCCGTTAAACTGACTGCGAGGAACACTTTCCTTGGAGCAAGCATTTGCATAATTTGTCCAGCACCGCCAAAACCCGGGAATCATAGAAGCACATTTGCAACATTAGAAGAAAGCGGAGTGAAATGGAAATAAGAGAAAGAAAATTGTAATAAGAGGGTAAAGTAACCCAGCATTCACCCTCCGAAAAGTGAAAACCTCACGAAAGACACAACGTCAGAATAGGTGGTCGAACCCGCCCTCGAACCGGGAACCTCCAAAATGCGAGGCTCATATATTACCGCAGAACCATCTCAATCAATATTATAAAATGTTACATTTCTATTGTTTTTCTCATATTTGTAAAATTATTGGTCTTTGTATACATACTGAAAAACACATTTTGACGCTTATCATGTACCTACAGATATGCCTTGAATATGTATAAATTACATTTAAAATTACAATCCTAAGTATATAGTAATTTTAATAGATGCTAGTTGTAGTACTGTATCTTGAGGGACTCGACTGGTGTCAGCCGGGAAGCGCAACTTGCGTCACGCGAGCCATTCCTACAAAAATCATAGACGTTGAAAATTGCTCCCTCGCCGCTTTCGTGGTCTTGAGCTTGGCATGTTAGCTCAATGTTCATGCCAACTCCAAGATAAAATACTTCTACCCGAGTTCATTCTGCTTGGGTGATCACCGTTCGCATTCATGACTGCCATCGAATGTGTTAGCGTTTACACGTTTGCGGTACATCAACTGTTTATTTAATATTCTATAGGTATTAGGCTCTTGGTGTTAGCTGCTAATGTTATAACAACTGGGGAAAAAATTAAATGCTGAATTTATTAATAAATTAACTTGTTGCAATCTCAACAGCCATTTTTATATGGCAAGTGATACATGAATCTTTGTTTATTGTTGAACGACAATCCATATCCTTATATAGATTGGTATATTACTCCAAGATTTTATGGGAATTGTTAATTTGTTTCTGTTTTGATATAAAATTTCCTTCTTATGCTGAGATAATCATATGCTATTTATACCATTCATAATTACAGGAAAGATATCTGAAAATTGCTCTAAACGGCACCAGCATTAGTCGATAATGGTCATCCAGCTAGTCTATCAGTATTTTATTGCATATTCCAACCTAGATGGCACGAAAACACTATTACCTCAGTTTGTGTTCAACTGTGTCTTTTAAGGGATAGTGATATTTTTACATTTCAGTAACAAAATGGCAATTATTGGAACTCCTGCCTGTGTGAACCATCTCAACTTCTCTTATATGTGAAAAGTTCACTTCAAAACTACAAAGAAAGGCTGTGATTGGTTTAATTTAGACACATAAACTGTATTTTATTGTGTTCTTTGTGATCAAGGTAAAAGCTTTGCAGTTTATATTGCGTGTAATTAGCTGCATAATTACTTTAACTGAATGAATAAAAGGAAAGCGTCGAGTCGTGCCCTTTGCTGTTCCTTATATTTGGTTAGAGCAAAACAGCATAATGACTATTATTTCTGCCTCACAAATATTGTAGGGCATTCTACTAAAAACGGCATGAAGTAAAACATCCTGATATGTCTTCAGTGTACAAACCTGCAGCTCGTGGGAAAGGATTGCCTGTTGTTATCTGTCGACGCAATGAGCTATATCGGAGTCATCAGAAAAGAATGAACATAAAGATGCAGAAGACTTTATGTGGGAGATGAAGAGTTCATCCCGAATCTCTTGACGGATCATCACTATTAATAGCACAAAAGGATATAAAAGATTTAGTTCCTGATTTAAAGCTTTCTAACCAGCAAGCTGAACTTTTGGAGTCCTATTACAGTCGTGGAACCTTTCAGCCCCAGAAACATAGTTTCAACTTTCAAATTAAGGAATAGAGCAGTTTTGCAGCAGAGTTCAGTTTGTGTGCGTATTGATATGAATGGTTTAATGACGGTACTAAGTGGCCATCATAATCCACAGAAATGGGGACTATTTATTGAAAGTAAAACAAGCTTAAAAGCAGTGATATTCTACAATGGTAACAAACTCCAACAAGAGACACCTAAGGACAAGAAAGAAACGTATGGAACCAAGGATTCCCTGTTGAAGGCAATCAAATGTTAGGACCGTGAATGGCAGATATGCTGTGACTTAAGTTATTGCAACACCTATTGGCTCACACAGTGGGTCTAAAACATACTACTGTTTCTATGCATCCCGCGCCGTGTCGTAGTGGGCTAGAGCGCTGTGTTTTGGTTCACTGCGTCCGGAATACATGCGGGATTGATCATATCGCTGAGGGTTGCGCATTTTAAGTCACGGTTATAGGACCGGTGTCCACTCATCATCATGGGCTCGCTAGGTAGCAAACCTTGGTGTAGAAAGCCAACTTTCCGGCTGGGGTTACGTGATGCTGACCACATGTCCTCCCCGTATCGGTTGGATGATCGGCCACCTCTGCCTTGCATATGTGGGCGTGATGCCGGTAGTCATGTTTGCAGGCTTTGGCCCATTTTGGGCTGTTACTGTTTTTAAGCCCGTGGGACATTGGCTGAGCCTAGTAAAGTAATCATATCTCCATTTCACGTTAAGTCGGATTTGATGAACTTAGTGAGGGCTCTTGATCCGGAGATTTAGGCCTTCAACTATCTGAAAGCAAGTTTTCTCAAACACAGTGGAGCAAAACTAGGTATATATTTAAAAGTAGGCATATTTATTGGAACAGAGCACGAAATTTATGAAAGATCGAATGTGTGATAAAATGCTAACAGATCTAGAGATAGCTGCTTGAGCCTCCTTGGCTTTTTAGGGTACAGAAAAGACTACAACTATGTTTCCATTATAAGTAAGATAAACAAGTGATGCAAGTTCTTTTCACATCAATTGCTTATACACTGGAAAAGGTTGCTGCATGCATTGGTCGCTAGTTTGATGCAGCTTATTCTTAAGTTGTAAATTTTGAAGCAGTGTGGCCTAGCCTCAGGGTAGAGTCAGAGTTCCTTCAAAGGGCATGCGTGGATATGTATGGGAGTAAGGATGATTTTAATGACACTGGAATGCAAGTTTAAAACTGGTTTAATAACTGCTTCTTTTTATCATCACCTAACTCGCGAAGTTGCCGACCAAGGGTTACCAATATATCAGTGTTCAGAGTTACCGTATGTAAAATGCATATTACGCGATAACATTTAATTCGTTATTTACGTAGGAACCGACAGATGCCTTTTCTCTTCGGTTCTGGCCTGCCTTCACCAAAGACCCAACCAGTTGTCTTTCTTAATGGACCGCCAGCCGAGTTGAGTGTTCCTCGCTGCAGCTGCGTTCCACTTTCACCTCTCGAAGCCCACCTTTATTCACACCAAAATTCCTTTTGTGACTATTTTGTCCATTGTGATTATTAGTCTCGGTCATGCCATTATTAAGGGTCCGAACAATGCCTTTTCAAACGGAGTCAAGTGTTATCCACTTAGAATCCCTGCTAAAAACCCACTTTCTCCCAGCACAACTCCTCAACCCAACTGCACCTGCTTGCGTTTTAACAAATATACCATGTTCCTTTGAAATCCATTACCATTCTTTATTCATTGCATGCCTTAATTTCAGTATCACAAGTAATTTTTGTTTCTTAACGACGCCGTCAATAGCCACAATCGTACCAGCGCCGACGGTATGCCAGAGTTTCGCACCGCAGGAGTTTTTTTATAGGTGCCATTAAATCTATTAACGCGGGAGTGTCGCTTTTAAGCACACTTAAAAACTGTCTTGGTCGGAATTAAGCCCCGATCTTAAAATCAGCAATCCAGCGCCAAACCGAGTCGTCGAGACTCAAATCACTCTAAGTGGTCTATCGAAAAACTACAAGAACAATGACTGCATGTCAATAAAAATGCACTTTTGATACGAGTGCCTTTCGTATTCACACCTTGAATTTTCCCCAGAAAATTTGGGTGCAGTTAGTGACGACAGGTTGAACGCTTTCAGTAGAACATCTTTATTATGGAACGCTCTTATCTGAGACACTGCATTCAACGATGATGGCGATTTACTACTGGTTTCCTTTTAGGGAGGCTGATAAAATACCATATCAAAGTAAAGGATCATGAACATATTTAGAAAAACATACTGGATTATTTAATTCGGAAATTTTGCTTTTGAGCTTATTTAGACATTTTCTTACACATACATTGCCATTGTGTGACATAATTTTTTCACTACTGCATTTATTGCAGTGCCCTGTGTGTAAAATGTGACGTGCTAGAGAAAAACTGATTACGTCACTGGATTCAGCATCCTAACATTAGGATTATCTACATAAAAAGGTTCAATTTTTGAGTAGTTTTATCGACGAAACCGTGCTTATTTACGTTAGTATTGTATACGACTTCGTTGGACAGAATTACTAAGACAATTTCTAAATGAAAATAAATTATACTCTTAATTCTTTAAACTTATGAATCTATGGACATTTGTAGGTAACATTTAAAGTAATTATTAGTAAAATATACAAGTTTTAAAATCAATATTATTCGATAGTATAACATAATAAAACCTAAGCAAAAAACTTAAATACTCGTATACGCCTACTTATAACTAAGTGGGTGAATATATAAAAAGAAACAAATATCAATTTTGAAGCCAAAATTAATCAGTATTCGCAGGTTAATAAATGAAGTGTTTATCCACTATCAGTACAATAATAATCAATCGGTCGTTTTCAATTACTTACTATGGCAAGTTTTCTTAACCTTTTTGTATTACAAACTACTACGCGCACACAAGTAGTCGTTAACGTTTTGAAGCAACGGCTATATAACCGCTCTTTTTTTTTGCAGCAGGAATTAACAGAATCTTGCATGTGCAGGGAGCTGATTATCATGAGAGGCCATCACTGCAGAACGACGTTTTCACTTCCAGCCTCTCTGAGAGCTATGGTGACTTCCTCATCTTGTCCGCTAAAGTGAAACGTTTATAAGTGAGATGCTGTACTCATTCAACTCCTTCATCTACTGCTTCAATTTTAATTTCCCACTACGCTGAAAAGAATAGCAAAGAAAAGCGACTGCTATGCTATGTTTGTTTTGGCCCTTATTAAGCGCTTACCTGCATCACCTGTTTTCATCGTTGCTAGACACGAAAATAACACCATGGCACTGTCAAATTTCGGAGGTGGAACTTAGCATTTCGATCAACGAAATCTTACGTCCATGTCCCTGACACGGCGCCACCCGGAAGGGAGGGGGCGGTTAGAGGAGAGGATAATAAGAGTGGCCGAGTGAGGGTAGGGCAGAGTCCCTAACAAATACAATTTGAAGCCCCTTGTGGTGGCCCGTAAAATCAGCTTCCTTCCTCATCTGCGGGCTTATACACTCCTTGTGGAAGGGACCGGGAACCAGAGATTTCCCCTGATCCGGAGGATGAGAATTTACAGAGAGCAATGTACCCAACATACACACCGAAACTCAAGCTGACACTTGAAACCCTGAAATGGCCAACAAGGTTGAAAGATGAAGGGAAATGGAGGGATATGAATTTGTCTATCTCAGCATTCACCCCTAGCGACCTTAAGAAAAATGGGGTAAGGAACATCGACCACAGGAATCAAACTCATTACTAATTGAATGCCAGCCACAGAAGCTACCGTCCCGCTTAGCCGTCCCGCTTTGTAAAGGAACAGTACCTGAGAAGCGTATTCTCCCAAACACTTTATGTACTCTGACAGTACAGAATGTAACGCATGTATGTGGAATTCAAGAAACTCTTAGTTCAGTAACAGTATTTTTGGGTTATGTATGTAAATATATTTGGTAATAAGTAAAATATATGTAATTTGTGATTGGCCATAGTAATAATTGTATGACGTAATGTTGTGACGTGGAATTAAATCGGCCAATCACAAAATTAAGAGAGGAGTAACGATAAGTTACGAAAAATCAATAATCTTGGTATAGAGAGATGTGTAATGGTGAGTGTCATGAATAGCGGTGCAAGATCAAGAACATTTAAATAATAGTTTGAATGTGTTTAAATACAACAAAATAAGAATTTATCGATATGTTGGAAGTGACTGGGAAAGGAAGTTCAAGTAAAATGTAATCTAAATAATACAATTAAATAGTTACAAAATTTGACTTCTCCGAAACTTTATTCCGAACCACGCCTTAAAACCAAGAATCTCATGACTCTTAGTTAACCAAGTACAATCATCAAGAAACAAATCAAAATACAACGAATTTGATATTTCTGGCTTCTCAACGTGGATCCCATATCAAATATAAAAATCCCGTACCAAATTGCATCCGAACGTGTGCATTAAGATGGAGAGAAATTAGCGACGAATAGTCACAACCTGCCGTCCCAGTTCTAAGCTTACCAAGAAAGCAAAACATATACATACAAGGTTTGAAGTTGTCACAAAATTTTGGCATTGGCGTTTTGTTAAATAAGTATTCCTAAACGCTTACATGCGTCTCATGATTGCTACTTTAAAACAACTGCCGATACACTGAATTAATTTTTGTTGCACGCCGAGTCCACCTTTTGCAAAATGTCCAATCTTTAGCTCATTAATCTGTTCATGGAACTCTCAGGTATTTTCAAAGTAATAATATACTTAAATTAGAGATAATAAAAAACCAATAGTTCATCTACTTAAAAACATATTACGATTTTCTGCATAAAAATGCGAGCTACAGCGTCATCTCTAACCTACAAAACACATGCGGTATTTTGGTTTGTTGGTAAAAATAAATGACACTCCGGATAATCGAAGTTAGTGTTATACTCAACATGGCTCTCTCTATTCCTGCATAAAATCTTTTAGGAACACTTATGTTTCTATTTCTTTGCATAAATTATTTTACTACATATTTCCTTTTAGGCAGTGGGGCCCGCCTCGGTAGCGTGGATGGTAGCATATCTGCCTCACGTTCAAGAGGTCCCGAGTTCGAATCTCGGTAAGGGTGAGTTTCCTGTATAAGGGATTTTCCGGGGTTTTTCCTTATCCTGAAAAACGAATGTTGGGTAAGTCTAGCCTCTATGGACCCTGGGCTTTTTTGAGCATCATTTCACCCACTCCATTCATCGTCCGATATGACTTAACGTTGGAGGACGTAAATTACCAAAAAAAATAGGGGTCAGTTGGCTTAATCGAGTCATATCTTTAAGGCATTCTCCCTGAGAACACAAAGATGTGCATTTCATTTGTCATAAATATATCTCTAATACGTGATATATAAATCGAAAGAGCCGTAACGAAAAGTCAGTTACCTTTCAAACTTGTGGTATTTACGAGGGTGGGTCAAAAATTAATGCCTCCCACTTTTTTATCTTTTAATTGCCAAGAAAATTGAATCCAATTTACATAGCTTGAAAACTACAACATTGACGATTAATTTGTCACTATTCAATATAATCTCCATCCTTTTATACAGTTTTGGTCCACCTTTTAACTAAGAGATGTATTCCAGTGTTGTAAAACCGCGGTCTTGCTTCCTAAGCCATTAACGCGCGGACGTTTTTACAGCCTCCTCATCTTCAAAATAAATCACACGATGAGCTTCCTTTAGTGGCACGAACAGATAGAAGTCTGATGGTGCCAGGTCAGGGCTGTATGTGGGGTGAGGTAAGACTTGCCATCCAAATTTCTCAGTTTCTGCAGTGGTGTAACGGCTGGTGTGTGGTCTTGCATTGTCATGCAAAAGAAGGACATCCCCATGGGCAAATTCGGCGAAGACGTGCTTTCAGCTTTTTGAGATTTCTGACGTATTGGAAAGAATTTGTTGTGCATCCCTGCTACAAAAAATCAATCATAAGCAAACCCTCTGCATCCCAAAACGCTGTAGCCATAACTTTCCCTGCCGACCGCTGAGTTTTGAATACTTTTTTTCTTCGGTGACGTTGTGTGATAGCATTCCACTGACTGCATCTTTGATTCAGGTTCAAAAAAATGAACCCACGTTTCGTCTCCAGTAACAATTTATTAGAGAAACTCCTCTCCCTCCAAATTAAAGCACTGCGGGTGTTCGGAGGCCATTGTTTTCCTTGTTTCTTTGTTTTGGGCGGTTAACATTCTTGGTACCCAACGTGAAGAAACTTTTCAATAACCCAGTTGTTGAATAATCGTCATCACACTGTCTTTACTGAGGGAGGTAATGCGACACAATTCACTTGTTGTTACCCGGCGATCACCACGAATGATGTCACCGACTCGCTGAATGTTGCATGGAGTCACTGCAGTCACCGGCCTGCCGCTTCGCTTTTCATCTGCCAATGGTGTTTGCCCTTCAGCTTCGTTACAATGACGAGCCCATCGTCTAACAGTGCTGACATCCACGGTTGCATCACCATACACATTTTAGCCTTTCGTGAATGCGAATTGGCGTTTCACCTTCCGCAGTCAAAAATTCAATCACAGAACGCTGTCTAATACGAATGCCGATGTCAGCCATTTAGCAAGAGGATGCAGTGCTGCCACCTGTTGACTTGGGAAGTTACTGCTGCAGGGGAGTGGAGAAGAAGGTTTGAGGAATTGCGCCAATTTCAAAGTTTTCATAAGTTACTTATTTAAGGGGGAAAAATAGGGAGCATTACTTTTTGACCCTCCCTCGTATGTTCAGCATCTGCCAAGGAAGCGACATGACGATTCTCAAGAAAATAAACCATTCGCGACTACCCTTTACACATACGGTGTTTATTTTTATTCGTTATTTTCCGCCCTCAAATTGAGCAAGAACGACGTCATAGTTGACTGGTGAGTCTATCTTGAAACCATAGTGCCCTCTACGGAGAAGAAGTGGTAACTTTTGTGGAACAGTAAGGAAATTACAGAGCTCTGTGTGTGATTGCGCTGGTAACTATTGCAACAAGCTTCCCCTGGATATGAGCATATAGCAAAGCGTTTTCATAGTTGAATGCTACTTTCGTATCGGCATTAAAATTGGTGCGACAATCCTAAACAGAAGTTTTTTTTTTCTTTTTGTAATTTACGTCCTCCAACATCGTCATACCGGACGATGAATGAAATGGGTGATATGATGCCCAAATGAACCCGGGGTCCATAGAGCTTAGAGTTACCCGACATTCGTCTTTAAGGATAAGGGAAATCCCTGGAAAAACCTTATTCAGGTAACTCACCCTGACCGAGGTTCGAACTTAGGACCTCTTGAACGTGAGGCAGACATGCTACCACCAAGCTACCGAGGCGGGCTTTGGTGCGACATATAAATATAATTTAAACCGCTGCATAGAGGAGTTTATGCAACGCTATCCGGCATTCAGACAAGTCCCTCGGAGCGTTCTTCTTTTGCATTACCTTCATGATTAAGCTTTATATTGCTTGGTAGAATTAGTACTGTGAAGAAATTTAGAGTTATTAAGTTATATGAAGTTATATATATGAGTCCAGGGTCCATGGAGCTTAGAGTTACCCGACATTCGTCTTGAAGGATAAGGGAAACCCCCGGAAAAACTTATCTAGGTAACTCACCCTGGCCGAGATTCGAACTCGGGACCTCTTGAACGTGAGCCAGACATGGTACCATCTACGCTACCGAGGCGGGCGATTTATTATATGTAATATTATAAAGGTGATTTTATTTAATGTATATTGTTATTTCAATTAAACATGATAAATAAGTGTGAAAAGTATCCAGGTACCGTCAAATTTACATACTTTTGTTGCAACATAAACGTCTTACGTTTTAGCAGTATACGGCATACATGTTTTGTCATTCTCACGCTTAATTAAAACGTCTATTAATGTTGGCATCCTTGTGTCTTATAAAACCAAAAGGTACATAAAACATTTCCAAGATACAGGATCAGTTACTCGACTAAAGAGAGACACTGGACGCTATAAAGTGACTGGTCCTAATCTAGAAGCAATAAATAATGTTACGACAGAAAGGCCTCAAGCATGCCTTCTCGCAATACAGACAATGTTTAAGGGGAAGAGAGAACGGAAATATAAGGAAATGGACATATAAGTCTATGTACTAGAGATATTTTCTTGTTTAGACTTGGATAAAACTTTGTAAACATTGTAACACTAATTTATTTTTCATTCCTAGAACATGTTCTTCTAATTCTCTGGTTTGTAATGAAGTTACAGTGTGAAGAAACTGTGGGTGATAGAATAGAATTGAGATCAAATGGAAATATTTCTATAACAGAAGAACAGATATTCAGTGTGAAATAAGTGTTCATTTCGAATGTTCTTCATGGTATACTTTTATGGCTGCATAATTAGCCTTGCCTGTTTTTCCACGTGGGTGCTGCATTGTTGCCCAGCAGATCCCCTTTCTCTTTCCTCTCAACACTCGAAACATAAACAAGGGTTCGAGTTATCTGATCTCAACAAAAATATACGCGGTTAATCTGTATTAGCCTACTTTAAAAACAGAAATAAGTTCTTCACACCTCCACTGTGTTGTAGTATTCATATGTGGATTCTTTTAAATAATTGTTTGCACTAAGTAACTAATATTCCATACCTACCGTTCTTGTTGCTATACATCCTATAAGTTGACATTCCCGCACAGTGCGGCAAGTATTTCTCCATAGCAATACATATAGTCATGCACGTTCTAAAATCTAACATTTGTCTTGAATTATATTTATTAATATTTCAGCCAATATCTTAACTGCTAAAATTCAGATTGATATAAATACACATAGTGCAAAAAATAATGTGCAATACATATGTGGTAAGCACATTACGGAATCTCGAGAATTGAAAAGCCTCGGTGCAAGCGCCTCGTTTTTTCAAACCTTTCTTCTTTCGTATACATTAGTATCGCAATATACCATTATTTTTTTAATTGACATGTTCATATCAACGTCACCGATATGCCAGAATTTTGACCCACAGGAATTATTTTACGTGCAAGCGTATCTACTGACATGGGACTGTCGCTTTTGGATAAAATGAAAAAGCTGTTCATTTATAAGGAGCAAACTCTCATCTTCCTGTTGGAAGAATTCTCTGAGTGAACAGACAAATTCTCTAGCTTGACTATGCAATGTAACAACCCGACCGTAAGCTGATTTTTGCCTTGGGCTATGATTCCTCGGTCCACCTCTAATCCTACCACCGCTACGTCTTGCTTCCATAAAAACGTATTTTAATTGTGCTTTAACAAAGTCGGCTAACAATACACAACGGAAGTGAATACTCGTGCAAACTCTGTTTCCCGCATACAACTAGCGATAACTGACAGGAGGAGTATGTGATTCACCAGTGTAAACAATCTGGCAACCTTTGTTTACGTTACAATAGCAACGACCTTCCCCTCTTACCCTTCCCGTCCCTTTCTTGATGACCTTCACGTATCTTCTTTTAAAAATCAGACTGTAGTTGTTGTGTCTTTTGTATTCAATGCAGTTTGAAAAGATACCATTGTCAGTTTGTTTTATTCCTAAGCGAGTTAGCCGTTGCATTATACAGACTTCGAGGCAAAGTGGCCTGGCTAATTAATCCGCCCAATAACGGTTTTCTGTTGAAGCACCACTTGATGCGAACACCTCCAAGCAAAGGGAGCAATCTTCCTCACGGCCAGATCTGAGATAATTGCATCACAAGAAGGGCGAAGGCATTACACTCCAACATCCTTCAGAAGGCAGTAACGCACCTAAATGCACTCGTCCTGGCGGATGGATGGATGGATGGATGGGTGCCCATATTCCACATCGATCGCTAAATGTTCCGACAGCTTCCCTCAACTCAGAAGAATGCTTATGATCTCGAGTTGATGTTAAGAGCGAGTGTTTCCTCTTGTAATGCCAAGGCTTCCACCTGGAATTCTGACATCCCCGTACCTGCTAGTCCTTATGTTAAACGGCATTTACATCGACACCTAGCTTCTGGTTATGCAGGAGACTGATATTCAACTCTCGTAACACTTGACTATATATGTCAGACGGTGGCCGCGCCGTGGCTCACTGGTTAGACCGCTTGGCTCTCACCAAGGCGGCCCGGGTTCGATCCCAGGCGACCGCAAAGTGAGATTTGTGGTGGATAACACGGCGCTGGGCGGGTTTTCTCCGGGTCTCCGGTTTCCCCCGCCATCTCATTCCACCGGTGCTACATCTTCATCTCATGTATCATCACCTGCGGTGCCATATGTAGTAAAAGCGGGCGTTAAGCACTACACACACACACACACACACACACACACACACACACACACACTATGTCAGACGGAGCTTATACAAAGCAAAAGAATGAGCACGTAAGTTTTCACCTGAAAGCTGTTTCAAACTACAATGATCCTTTTGTAAACATATGGGAGGTGAGCCAGAGAGAGACAGAGATACTGTAAATCTTGTCATCCATCTTGCATCACCAAACACCACGAAATCTAGAATACCAACGGAATGTAAGGAAAATAATGAAAAAAATTGTGGTACATGAGAAACAACTCCAGGGTTTGCCTACTATCCGGGGAAAATCAATCACCAAAAATTCATGGTTAGAGTTAGCGGTCGACAGAAATCGAACCCAGGATCTCACCAATGCAAATCTTACCGCGTCTCGCTGGGTCATAGGTTAGTATATGCTGACGTTCCAATTTCATACCCTCTGTTCTGCATCACAAGTACCAAAAGAACACTGACTTCATCTTACAAAAATATACTTATTGAAAAATGCAAACCAATAGCAACAATGTAGCAATTGCGAATATAATTGCGAATTTCTCACGTAAAGTACACATGTAAAATACGTCTTCAATTTTTAGGTATTGTCACGATGCCGCCTCGTAAGCGAACGCCGAGAGAGAGGAAAGTGCGGAGTGAAAGAGACAGATAGTACCCAAGCCACGCCCAGAGAGAGGGAGAGCAATGGAGGGAAAAAGAGACAGAGACAAGTCCCTGGTATTCTCGCATCTTCTTCATTGATCGGTAGCTTTCGTGTGGTTTCGTATGGTTTCGAGAAACCTCGAGAACAGCTGCTCGTGTATAAATAAGAGTTGCAGTTGCGTGTCAGCGAGCTGTGTGCAGGCGTCCAGAGATTCAGTTGAGAGTTGTTAATGGTGCAGGGTGGACGTATGTCAGACGGACTTGAAGGTTTCGTACGTGTGTTTTACGTCATTCTGCTATTGTCAGAGTTGTACAAGTGTCTTTCTACGGAAATAAAGACAACTTTGAATTTCTGCAACCTGGACTTTTCATTTTACGAACCCACAAAGTCACAGTATACTAAAATTTTATTTACCTTAAGATTCGCCAGCTTAAAATAACTACTTCAAATGCATTCAGAATGAAGAAAGACTCCATAGTCACGAAATAGTCAAGATACAGATTTTATATAAAAATATCTTAAACATGCGGCATGTTAATCAAAATTGTTATAGCCATGTTTTGAGAAAATAAATATAATTGCAAGTTTTTCAGATAGAAGGTAGTTTGGAGAAATTTGCTGAAAATTTTCTGCAAATTTTTAAAATACGCCGAATTAAAAAAAACAAGTTTGGCATTTCTCTAACTTTCATATTGGAAATATGTTGTTCGGAGAGAGAGAGAGAGAGAGAGAGAGAGAGAGAGAGAGAGAGAGAGAGAGAGAGAGAGAGAGAGAGAGAGAGAGAGAATGAGACCTTTTTATAAAAATGTTTTGGCGGGAGGTAGTGAAAAGCATGTCACTTCAGTAAAATATATGAAATTTTTGGGTGAAATACAATACATAGTCTACCTACCACAGGTAGGTGGTAGACAAGTAAAAACAGACTTTACATTTTGAATGCACACTTTGGCATTTTAATTTTGTTACCAGCTGAAAATTCTGTTGTTCATTAATACAATATTTAAGACAATAATTCCGATCCCAGAAATACACATTCTTAACCATAAATAATCAATGAGTTATTGGTGATTAAATAAGACTGAATTGAACCAAATTCTTCAGCATTGACCCAAGAGAAATAAAAATTATATTCACTGGAAACCGAACGATGTCTCAGGCGGTTTCGTCTGTGACCCGCATTCCGGAGGCCCTGGTTCGAACCTCGTGGCCGACATATTTGACCCATTGGGTTTTTCGAGGGTTTCCCGGGTCGCCAGGCGAATGCTGGAAAGGTTAATTACATCCCCCAAATTTCCTGTCCATCCATTTTATCTCCATTATCATTTTACATCATCTTTCATCTGGTGGTTTCTTTCAGAGTAGAAGTGTTGGCGGAGCATGGCAGGATGATATGCTCTGAGTAAACCAATTTCTCTTCCGGTAGGACGGTAGCCGGTCTCCGAAACCAGGTCTCGTGGTGGGACTCTTTACGTATCACAGTAGGGTGAGATATCCGTTGTCCTGGCCTGCCGGGAGAACTTCCATCTATGTAAAATGTAGGGATCCTGCCCTTTCCACTATCGTGGCTCCTTGGAATGACCTCCCTGTCTTCGCTCCCCTCATCCGACCTCCCAGGGACGATCCACTTGGAAATATAGGTGCAACAGAACACATTTGGACCTCCGTGCCGAGTCCCAATCGAAATGATCCGACGCCGTGAAAGGAAAACGTGAGCTTCACCAAGTTCGTAAATAATCTTAAAAAAAAAAAACGCTTGGCTGTTTTGCAAGATTTCATCGCAAAATAAAGCTAAGAACGATCGTTGATAATCTCTGTATATGTATACACAGGGTAGAGGGAGCCCTTCGTATTCATTAGGGGAGGTTCCCAGAGCAGCGTCCATCAACCGACCTAAAGGTGACAGTTTAAACTTAAACAATCGATAACGTTACCGGAGTTCGGTTTGACTTAGAAGCAATCCTTTTCATGAGGAAGAAAAAATTGTGTAATTTTTTTCTTAAAATGTGTTTGCAAGGCCAAAAGAGCTACTTATGCAACGTTTTATAACCCAAACACGAATACTTCGCCAGTTAAAATAAGACCTGAAGCTTTCCTGGTGACGAATATGTTCAATTTCTTCTCGGGCAGCCAGCCAGGTGAACAGACGATTAGAAATCGACGTTTCGAGGGTGTGCATCTCTCCCATCATCACGATATTTATTAAATGTTATAACCACAAATGAATCACTGGATATAACACAAATATAAACAAAGATAAAACACTATCAAAATTCGCATTACTGAACAAAAGACTGTTTTCAGTAAATTAAATGCCAGGCCAGGAGATGACATGAGTATAGAAAATTAATTGGGTCAAAGCAGTATAACTAATTAACTTGATTATCAAACTGTATTGATATTTGCTTCTTAAATCGATGGATTTCCATTTTAAGGCCGGTTTCCAAGAGGAGCTGAACTGAAATCCAGCATCACGATTATGCGTGCTCTTTTCAGGGGAAATAGCCAAAACCTCCTTAATTCTCCGCTCCCAGTAACTGTTGCATATTGCCAAGATGGTCGTCTCCCAATAGTTGGCTCTATGGCCGTTATCAAAGCAATGCTCTGCCAGCCCAGACTTCTCAGGTTGCATAAAACGAATGCTCCGTTCATGTTCATTTATTCTGGTGGCGATGGACTTCCAAGTTCCGGGAGTGTACCGCATTCCCTGTGAATGCGGGACACTGTATATACGACAAACCGAAAGGATCATCGTCATTTCTGTCCTACTTCGCACCTCGTTTTAAATTTACGTAATATTGATAAAGTTACTCTGTACTTCTGGTTGTGACATTTGCACTCAAAGTAAACAAATTTCCAATCTTTTCCCACGTCACATCTTTCTCTTCACATTTACCGCATCCGTCCCCTTATTTTCCACAATATCCTTATACTTAGTTACTAATTCAACTAACAATTCTTTCTCCATTGATGAGTAATTTTGTCCCACGGCTTCTCTTCTGACTTTATTCAACCGCCATTTTTAGCTTTGTGTAAACGAACATAAAAACAAAAGCGCATTGCAGTATGTTCACAAAATACTACGATTTATCCACAACCTTCTATATCTGTAATATTTACAAGTCTCTCGGCGTTAACTCGTGTTTGTTATCATTTTCAGAATACAAGTTAGTGAAGTGCAAGAATTTTAACACTTTTTGAACGCTGTTACAAGTGCTACGTTACATATGTTAACGTGGAATTTTTAAAGATCTGTTGGTGAAATCGGATATTAGTGTAACAAATCCACTGCAAATATTTTAATGCTCGTCTAAGTGGCAACAGTTGGTGGACCACTAAAGCAGCATCACTCATCAGTGAAGTCGTTTGCTTTGTAGGTTTTAAATTCAGCGGAGAAATGATGATAGATATACAGGATGTTTCAAAACGACACCGAACGAACATATAGAAGTAGTTGCTCAGCATCTGTATAAGACATATAGATAGTTTTTTTTTTTTTTTTTTTTTTTTTTTTTTTTTTTTTTTTTTTTTTTACCGCCAACAGAGCCGCATAAAAATGCTCCAGAATGAGTGTGGATTAGGCAGTAACAGGAACAACGACGAGTGCCTGCTTTCCTTTTTGGTTCTGAAACATGGACATTAACAAAAGCAGACAAAAACAAGATACAGGCTGCCGAAATGAGACTTTTAAGAGCAGTAAGGGGATGTACTCTTTTAGATAAAATTCCAAATGAAAACATAAGAGAAGATTTAGAAATGAGTTCTTTAGAAGAAACAATAATGTTTCTTTTCTGGTTTTAGTTTTTAGGCTTCTATTTACTATATCGCATATTTGTTGAAACATTAGTAATTTACTTTTAAAATCATTTTCATATTTGTAACTGAAATATGTTCCCAAATATTTAAAACCCGTAACTTGCTCTAAGATAATATCATCAATTACTATTTTGGTTCTAATAGAGTATTTACCTCGAAACGCCATTGTTTTTGTTTTATTTGTGGAACTTTTGAAATTATAATTCTTACATAACTTCTGTAAAATATATACTGTTCTTTGCAGCTCGTCTTCAGTTTTACTTATAATTATTTGGTCATCCGCAAATAGCATCGTCTTAAGAATAAAATTTGGTGCAAGATGAATGCCTCCGTTAATCTTAAACATCCACTCTCTAATCAGATCGTCTATATAAATTATGAATAAAATAGGAGACAAACTGCAACCCTGTCTTACACCTTGATTTGTATGTATCCATTTACTATACATTCCATTTCCAATATGTTTGCTGATTGTTGTATCTTTATATAGAGATTTTAGAACTTTAACGAGATGATTTGGGTAGCCTCTTCGAGTCATGATTTCCCACAATTTTTTCCTATTTATATGATGAAACGATTTTTCATAATCAATAAGAGGTATATGTGTTTCCAGATTAAATTCTCTCATTTTTTCTATTATCTGCTTAACTCTAAAGGTAGTATCTGTACAAGATCGTCCTTTTCTATAACCATTTTGTTCTTCTAAAAGTAGAACATCTGCAATGGTTTGTAACCTTTTACTCAAGATTCTTGCATATAATTTATATCCTGTGTTTAAAATACTTATTCCCCTATAATTCTCACATCTGTTTCGAGCACCTTTCTTAAAAATAGATATAATTCGAGCATGTGTGCAGGATCTTGGGATTTGGCATCCATTCCAACAACTATTAATTAAATTCAAAATTCTTTGATTTAGTATTAGTTCACCATATTTCAACAATTCCGCATTTATTGCAACTTCTCCTGTGGACTTCCTATTCTTCATTTCTTTTAACGCCGTTTCTAATTCTTCTAAAGTAATTGGATCTACATTTCCGCATATAAGGTCATCATTTTCTTCTTCTTCTTCTTCTTCTTCTTCTTGTTCTTCTTCTTCTTCTTCTTCTTCTTCTTCTTCTTCTTCTTCTTCTTCTTCTTCTTCTTCTTCTTCTTCTTCTTCTTCTTCTTCTTCTTCTTCTTCTTCTTCTTCTTCTTCTTCTTCTTCTTCTTCTTCTTCTTCTTCTTCTTCTTCTTCTTCTTCTTGCAAAGAGTTATTATACCACAAATCTCTGTAATGTATAATCCATTGTTCTTCTCCAACTACATTTATATTTGCTACATCTCTTTCTTCACTATCTAGATGCTTAAGCACTTTATAGGCCATCATTTGCCTTCCATCTATATCATCTTCAATAGTGCTAATATATTTGTCCCAGGACTCTTGGTGAGTTTTCCTTACAATATTTTTCGCTTCATTTCGTTTTCACCTATATATCTCCCTTGCTTCATCAGTTTGTTGTTGTATCGCTTGTAAATGGGCTAATTTCTTGTCTCTTATTGCGTTTGAAATGTTTTCATTCCATATTCTTAATCCTTTACTCTTACAATATTTCCTTTTTTTGCCCAACACTTCGTTAGCTATCGTTTTTACAGCTTCTATAATATTCTCCCATCCCTCATTGACATCCTGTTATATTTCTTGTTTTTGCAAGTAAGCAGATAACCGTCTTTGATATAAATCTTTTATGCTCTCTTCTTCTTTTGAATAGTTCTTCATTCATTCTTTCATGACGTTTCATTTTCCTCCATCTTGTTAAAGGATGTATCTTGGATACTAATAGATAGTGATCAGCTGATATATCACTTCCCCGATATAGTTTTACATCTTTTACTTGTGATGATAAGTTTTTGTTCGTAATAACATAATCGATTAATGATCTACATCCTCTTGCGCTCCAAGTAAATTCATGGATGTCTTTTTTCCTTAAAAAACGTATTCATTATCTTTAATTTGTTAAACGTTGGAAACTGTCTCATTTTTCACCGTTAGTATTTGAAGTATATTCACTAAATGTACCTATTACGTCTTTATTCGGTAGTTTACCTACTCGGGCATTCAAATCTCCTGACATTATAAGGTAGTCACGTTGACATATTTACCTACTGACTTCCTTACTTAGTTCTTCATAGAATGTTTCACTATCTTCTTTTCTTCCCTCTTCAGGGGCATATACTCCGATTACTGTCAAATAGCCTCTAGATATTTTAAATCTGACAGTTAATGTTCTGTCATTTATATAAGTGTAAGAGTCTATCTTGTTAGCCCAATCTTTATCTATAATTACTGCAACTCCAATGGCTGCTCTTTGTTGTTTACTAGCTCCACTATAAATCAAGGTGTAGTCTCCTATTTTTTGCGTTCCTTTAAGTTTCTTTTTCGTTTCTGTTAGAACCACTATATTAGTATTTCTTTCTTCTAGTTCTTTAATAAGTTCTACTTCCTTATTAGCTAAACCATGAGAATTCCAGGCTCCCAAGAGTAGTTTGTTCCATATTCCAGAATCTTTATCCTTTTTCTTGCCAAGTTGTCTTAGTTGTTGTCCATCCGGCTCATTACCTTTAAGCTTTTTAGTAAGAAAATCTTGCTTCATAGAGTTACAAACCCCATGCAAGCACAGTCTGAAAGAGGTTTTCTCCCCTAGAGAAGCTGCCTTCACTTAGCTATCGGACTTTCTCTGTCCATCTCCACACTTAACCCTGGGCAGGGCCCTCCATATTTATATCCCCTGGAGAGAGGGTGTCCCAGCATATTAAAGCCCCCAGGAACTGGGCTCCTTGTTGGTCCACGGGTCCTTATTCTGAAGTATTCGGACCACCCCACCATATCTGGTGGGATCCCTCATCCACCACCCGAGGGCACGACCGATATGGGTTACAAGGTCCCACACGAAGTTCTTTGGATTATGAAACAGCAATAAAGAAGCTATTGCTTAATTATTGCTTATGAGTGTTTAACGTGTTCCGAAATTCCGTTATAGCAGTCTGTGCTGTCAAATAAGCTGCTGGACATATGCAACTTATATCTTTTAGAGGGAAGTTAATGTTAGTGAGTTTGAGGATGGAAGCATTAAATGATAAACAGAACAGAAAGCAACATCAAAGAATTATAGATAAATTAACGAAAACTAAATGGCTCATACAATGAGACGAGCATTTTATTTCAGTGTTTGATAATACTAAATAAAGCATTTGTAGCTGAAATGGAAGCTGTTGATATTTACAGTAAGTGGTTGAAAGTATTGTAAAATTAAGATCATAACAAAATGCTCTGAAGTTAAACAAATAAATATTATCATTGATGTAACTATTTTTTACAATTCATGTTTTTAATGAAACTGAATTAATCGTACGCTCGTTGAACTCCCTTCAGCTCTTCGATCCATCATTTCCGTCATTTCGGCGTTCGTATAGCCCTCCATATTGTTTGGACTTGCTATCTAAGTACGCGCAAAATCCTCTCTGTTAGGACGAAATGTGTAGTTTTACACTGAAGAGCAACCTTGCAACTGTCCGAGTTATTAGTCGACTTTTGCACAAATAACAGTTACTGCCATTTGCCCCGTTAACTGAAAAGTAAGCTAGGGTCACTGATAAAGAGCAAGGAGTAATGTTTCTGTTTTCGTGGCTGTTGCGTCCTAATAACATCTTTCGAGGTTCGCACACCAGTGATTCCTGTGCTGGCTAGTCACAAAATCATGTATTATTTAATGCTGCATAATGCTGCCAGGTGTTCTTTAATTTTCATAAACTAAGATCAGGTCGTCACAATATAGAGAAAAATATAAAGAGCACATGATGGGCGCTAAGAAGCCCGAATCGCAAAGGGCCAATCCTTAAGGGCGCCTGCAAACCAGTCGCGAGGACTGTTGGCATCGGCCTTGTGATTCCACCCAGTCACGTTGCTAAATGCAGTTCCTGCAGGCTCGGATCCCTTCTTCTGGCCTCCAAGAGGCTAGTCGGGCTCTGCGTTTCATCTATTATGCAGAGAGAACGATGCTCGAAGTCAGAAGGTGTTGACTCTTCGATGTCTCGAAGAGGAGTAATGATAAGCAAATTGGAAGGGTCAGTATATATAGCTACCGCCGGAAGGTGGAGTGCCAACCTCGTGGAAAACACCTCTATGCTGAGGGCTCTCTCCTTCTGGTATCTATCCTCCAGACTCTCACCTACGGATTGGGACAGAGTGGACCTCTCCACCTATGCACAGGGCCACACCACACTCCTCCGGTGCACCAAACAACAGAAAATGAACTTTGACGCATTGGGTCATCCCACCTCCTCTGCCGTGCAACCGGGTTATAGTTAACCTCACCAACCTGAATTTAGACGAAGCCACAAGCTCCGTGCTGGTCTGCAAAGGCCTGAACTTTGCGCCTACACCGAGGTGTGTTCCAGTGGCCGATATCGTCAACGGGTGAAATTCTCAATACAGGAGCTCACGGTACACTGCCGTGGTCATTGCAGTCAGACGTATCACTTCCCAGGTCCAACATCAACCGAGAAGAAAACCTGGCGCTAAGAAAACTGCGGAGCGATGAGAACTAATTCGTCTTGCCGGCGGACAAGAGGAACGCAACAGTAATCCTGCTCACACCCCAGTACTTGGAGAAAATGGCGCAGCTCTTAGGCGATCCAGCCTACAAAATCCTCGACAAGGACCCCACTACCTCCATTGAACGACGGATCACTCCACTTATACGAAGGTCCAGTCTTGCTTCAGAAACCAAACGGCTGATGTCACCGTCTGGTTCCAGGCCTCCCAGAATGTATGACCTCTCCAAGATCCACAAACCAGACAACCCATTACGCCACAGTGTCGACACCGCGGGCAGCCCTACTTACCGGTGGGCACGCCACCTTGCCAATCTGATACAATCTCTGATTGGGAATTGTCTACACCATGTGAAGAACTCCACTCAGTTCATACGCACATTGGAGAACATTACCATCGGCACCTCTGATCTTCTCCTCAGCTTCGATGTGGTATCTCTTTTACAAGGGTACCTCTACAAGAGACAATCAAACTTCTGATGGAAAACTTTACAGCTGACATCACTGAGCTCTTCCGACACACCCTGACGCCCACTTTCTTCCAGTTTGGTGGAAGTTTCTATGAGTAAGTAGATGGTGTGGCTATGGGCACCCCATTGTCACCAGCAATAGCAAACTTCTACATGGACCACCTATAACATGAAATACTTGCCACAGATCCGCTTAAGCCAACTCACTTCTATTTGACGACACGTTTGTTGTCTGGCCTCATGGTCTAGACACTCTGCCAGGCTTCCTCACACATATCAACAGCCTTCAAACTCAAATTCAATTCACCATGGAAGTAGAAAAGGAGGGTACTCTACCATTTTTGGAAATTCCGGTCAGGAAATAAACAACGGAGCTCTGGGGCATGCGATATACCGCAAAGCATCACACACAGACCTCTACTTGAATGCTCGAAGTTTCCATCATAAATCGCAACGTGTCGGAGTTCTCAACACTCTAGCCCACAGAGCTGTATCGATCTCCGATCCCAGCCACCTCATCCAAGAACTACAACACCTAAGGCACACTGTCCGCCTGAACGGTTGCGCTGTGACCGACATCAAAGCCACAATTACCGGGGCTATGAAAAGAAGACATATAGCGCGGCTATCACCAGATGAGCCGACCGCCACTGCCTGCATTCCTTACACTGGCCAACTCTCCGGCAGAATTAGTAGAATTCTAGCCAAACACAACACCAGGACTATCCACAAACCGCCTCTGAAAATCAGAAATATGGTGAGACCGGCTTAACCCAAACTTTAACTCAATGTACCGGGTGTATACCGCATCCCCTGTGAGTGTGGAACCCCGTACATAGGACAAACTGGCAGGACCATCACTACCAGAATCAAAGAACATGAACGATCAATACGTCTACTGCAGCCGGAAAAGTCTGGACTGTCCAAACACTGCTTTGAGAAAGACCACAGACTCAACTTGAAACAAACGACCATCGTAGACAAATGCAGCAGCCTCTGGGATTGAAAAGTCAAAGAAGCTGTGGCCATTTCGTCTGAGAGGAGAACACTGAACTGGGATGCCGCAATGCAGTTCAGTTCTGCTTGAAAACCTGCCTTGAAGTTGGAAATCGACCGGCTCAGAAAACACAGAATCCGCAGCTACGCAGAACCGCCATTTAGAGGTGTTTTCCAAGAAGTTGGCACTCCACCGTCCGGCACTTCCAATTTGATTATCATTCATTTTGGGGGAAAAACTATTTATTTAACAAAGGTGAAGACAGAAATGAAAGTGGTTGCGGCTTTATAACAGCCTATCTGGATCCCGCTAGCGCGCTCCCGTTATTAGAGGTAAAGTTGCAGTGCCGGCTGCTGATAGCCGCGGGCGGGTACAGAATGCTGGCCAGGCGTCGATCATGACTGAGGCCCTGACTGAGGCGCGTGGGAATTAAGTGCAACTTGAAGAGGCAGGTCTCTTTAGGGGGTGGCGCCAACTATAACACACAAACCACTAGGTGGATCTAGGCTCGCTTCTCTAACAGCTGGAGACCACCTCGCCCACCCTCACACACCTGATGACGCCTCAACAACTCTCACCCCCCCCCGGCAATAACTGCCGAAAATTATGCCCTCCAATGAAAGCTATATATATTTACAATAAAGACTTCAATTTCTACTCCTCACCCTGAATACCTTATTGCATTTTCACCTTTACTCTCCACGCGCCTCGTTTAGGGCTTTCTGGTCATGTTCAACGCCTGACAACCATTCTTCACCTGCTCGTCGTTATTGACGGCCAGCTGTGCACCTTTAGCATTACTGACGGGAGTGCTTTTAGCGGGATCCCACTAAGCCACCCAAAATACCTTCTTTACTTTCTCACCTTCTATCCTTTATTATTTAGTAAAAAAATATATCATTCATCGAGGGGGGAAATTTGACTTGGCGGCGAAATTTGACTCGCTCTCTTCGGACTGGACTGCTCCCGGCCTGGGATGTTGCCATCACCTTTACAGGACTGGACCGCTCCCGGCCTGTGGTGTCATCGTAAGTATATGTAGGTTATTTGCAGCCAGACAGGTAGGGCAGCACCACCTTAGCCAACAGCTGCAAAGCTGGAAACAAGGCGCCTTCGCGTCCTGGTGCTCTCTCGCCCAAGCTTTTTAGCGCTTGCTGAACCGCCTCTTTTAACTATCGCTATCTTCATCCATTCTATCTAGATATAAGTTCCCCCCTGCTAGGTTCCCTAGAGTTAGGCTGTCTAGCACACATCTTTCTTCACCCTTCTTCCTCAAATTCCTCAGGAAATAAATAGTGTTTAAGAAATGGATATAACCCCTATTAAATTCTAAAGAGAAAGAAGCCGACCACCTGCTGCTGCCTTTGTTAAGGCCCACAGCAGGCACAGTACCACTCAGTCTTTATTAAGGCAAATGGGCGCTACCCCTAAATAAAATTCACACCGTCTTACCGTAGCCCAAAATAATATACAAATTAACGGAAAAAATAATAATCAATAAAAATATAATAAAAAATAATAATAAAATAAAAAGTAATAAAAATAAAAACATAAAATAAAACAAAATAATAATTGATAAGAAAGGAAATAAAATAGAAAAATGGTTAAGACACGACAACGAGTACAACTCTCCCATCATGATACCACACTGCAATCTCCCTGCAACCTGACCGTTAGGGGACAAACCGTTTCAGCCATAAATCTGGTTGTGCCTGAATCCGAACACGAAGCGGATGAGATCGTAGCTGCACCTACCCCTCCCGGCTGCATGTTCCCACTTCCCAACTCTAACCCACACTCACCCGTTGGGCCAGTTGGCGAAGTACGGGAGCAGCAAGTACAATCTCCCGGCTCTATCAAAAGAATCCAATGATCAAGATCGATCTGCAGCCTGCTTACTACTGCCGCCACATCCTACGGCGACCACCGCTACTCTCGTATCAGCAGGTACAACAGCGCTATCAAACCCCGACTTCTGCGAGATCCCATCTGACACTCCAACTAGCGATCCCCCCTACTACCTCAGACACAGTCCTGAGCAATACTAGCTTAGCCAGTAGTCTGCTGCGGGACGCTGTCCCCTCCCACGCCCCACCACTTTTGACCACAGCGTCACAACCAGGCACTCAGTCGCCTACTGTCCCTCATAGTATTCGGGACTCTGAAAACCACGGGATGGCCGCGGGCAACAGCAGTGGACCCTCTAACACAACTCCACAGAACACTGCAGCTCAGCAGCAGCCAGCAACGACCCAAAACAACGACACCCAACAATTCTGCCCTCCCATATATGTCCACAAAGACCACGCAACCAAACTTAATGAAGTGCTCCCAAAGTTTCCCTCCAAGGACATCAAGCTAGTCAAAGCCTGCTTCTCCCAAGACATACAGGTCTCAGTCTCAAATGAAAGGCACTACAATCATATGATACCCTTCCTCCAGGAGCACAAAATTGATTTCCACACCGTTCCCCCACGGTCCATCAGATCATTCAGGATAGTGGCCAAGGGTATTTGCTCTAACTTAATCGACACCACCCTCAGGGAGGAACTCCGGTCCCGGGGGATCGACCGGCTCTGGGTTGTTCAACTCCACAAATGGGACGGAGCAAGAAAGCGTCTGCCCATCTCCCTTATTCAAGTTAGAACCCAAGAGGAATACGACGCCCTCCTATAGGTCAGACACCTCTCATACTATGCGGGTCGCATTGAAGACTACAAACGACCTAATGTTCCCAAGAAGGCAACCGGTGCCAGAGACTCAACAACCATGAGCGAGACTGTCTGCGTGACTGAGGTCTGCTCTAAATGCGGGGGACTACACTCGTTCCGGGCATTCGCAGTGGCGGGCGCTGACCGCTGCTGTGCTCTGTGCCGGCAGAAGGGCCATGGCTCCCGTTATCGCGGTTGTCCGGAATATCAGAGGGCCATGTCGTTGCCACAAGAGCGCGGGTACTCAAATCCTGAGCACAGTGGCCAGCACCCAACGACGCAAAGCCCATGGAGGATGAACCCTGGAGGTAATCTGCTTCAGTGCCACCACCAACTAACCTCCACCCCACTCACGCCCACACATATTCCCCCACCAATGAATGGCATCTAATTGGCCCTAGGGGTTGCACATTGCCAAACAACCATCCCAATAAGAACCGCGACCAACCCCAGCAGCGCCAACCACCACAACCAACACCCGCAGAGGGCCATTACAGCAGTCCCCCCTACAACCACAGCACCCCTCACACCGAAGACCAAAACGGACAGAAGCTCCACAGCGTCGCGGGGATGCCGTAATGCGCAACCTGCAGAACGAAAGTCTACCAATTGAAGAACACCTGGATCACGCTCAAAACATAGGGTAAATTGTCACAGACATATCCCATGATGTTATCGACGCTATAGCAACCAATTATCAATATTTTGAATCCTTCTTTACTATTTTCCAAGACAACCATCGCTGATCAACGGATTACGATTCTCACTTGGAATGCTAATGGAATCCGCCAACGTAAAACCGAGCTTAGACACTTTCTATGCAAGAACTCATACCCCATAGTAGCCCTTACAGAAACGCACTTAGACATCCAAGGCAGACTGCACATCCCCGGATACAAAGTTTACCGGGCAGACAGAAACCACAGAGGAGGCGGCGTCGCACTTCTGATAAGCAACCAACTAGCATATCACCAAACGCACATATCACCTCTACAGAGACTAGGAGCCGTAGCAATTACCATTTAAATTGCCAATGCTGATACCACTATCATCTCAGCCTACAATCCCCCCGATGACATCTCTACCACCGACATAGACACACTTCTTAACATAGGCCAGAAAGTAATCATCTTATGAGACCTTAATGCCAAACACAGTAATTGGAACTGCATCCATTCCAAAAGACCGGGCCACAGACCAGCCACTCACGAACTCCAGTCTAATTTCATTGTACATGCGCCCACTTAGCCCACTCACATCCCCTGGCAACACATGCACTCACCCGATATCCTAAACATAGCCATCACTCAAAACCTGGCTCACCGTATCTAGCTCTCCGTCATCAATGAACTATCGTCTGATCACCTCCCAGTACTAACCATCATCGACGCCTCTGCATCCCAACTGCAGTGCCCTCCGCGGTACAACTTCAATAAACCCAACTGGGATGCCTTTAGGCACTACATCGACCTACACCTTCCAGAGACGACACTTCACTCCCCAGAAGACCCTAACAATGCCGAAGAACAAATCCAAAACACCATTACACAAGCCATCTCCTCCTACACCTCCTTCGTCGCACCCAATCCAGGACCCAGGAACCAGACACCCGATATAAAAAACCTTACTATCGAGCGCAACACAACCCGACAACTGTGGCAACAAACTCGACACCCAACTCATCAAAAACGACTTCTGGAACTTAACGCCCAGCTGCGACAACGGATTGCTCAAACCACTACCGACCAATGGAACAATAAACTCGCTGACCTAGACACCGACAAAGGCGACATCTAGCGGATAACCCTATACCTAACCAAACAACCAATTAAAATTCCACCACTGCGTAAAACAACACCATAGCCGAAACCGACCAAGGAAAAGCAGAAGCCCTTGCTGACGCCCTAGAGCTAACACTTTCTCCAAACGACCAGCCATCATCTGACCGCTTTATCGCTGAAACCCATCAAATTACACTCGAAATCCAAAACCGTCCCACCCATATTAGAATGACAAAGACCTCTTAGTCAGAGATCGCTTGGCTCATCCGCCACCTCCCTAACCGGAAAGCACCTGGCCCTGACCAGATTCCTAACATAGCCCTCAAGAACCTACCGCCAAAATCACTTAAGTATCTAGCCAATATTTTTAACTACTCCCTGGAGCATGGCATTTTCCCATCAGCCTGAAAAACCGCCCATGTGCTACACTTCCCTAAACAACACAAACCTCTACACAACCCGACCAATTATAGACCAGTCAGCCTCCTCAACTCACTGAGCAAGCTTTTCGAGAAAATTATACTTAAACGTCTTAATGCACACGTCAAAAACACGGGACTCCTACGCCACGAACAGTTCATCTTCAGAACACACCATTCTTCCACACTACAAATCCTCAGAGCCACCGAACATATTACCCATGGCTACAACACCAACAAATCAACCGGTGCACTACTCATTGATTTCGAATGGGCCTTTGATAAAGTTTGGCACGAAGGACTACTACGGAAAATGATCTCATATAACTTCCAAGACTCAGCAATTAAACTGGTAGCCAACTACCTAGCAGAACGATCCTTCAGATCAGCACTAAACGGTACCCGCTCCAGCCTAAGGCAAATACGCGCAGGTGTCCCCCAGGGCAGCATCCTCGAACCTCACCTGTTTAACACATACATCGACGATATACCCATGCCAAATTTTATCAAAACATTCGTCTACGCAGACGACACTGCAATCATGGCCCAATCCTGGCAACCACGACTAATACATCGCCGTCTACAAAGCTTCATCACCCAACTAGGATCCTGGCTCACAGACTGGAGAATCAAACCTAATCCCACCAAATGCCAAGCCATCCTCTTTACCAAGCGCACCACTCATCGCATCCAAAAACCTCCCTGCCCTACAACCCTTCGGCACTAACATAACCTGGTCAACCACAGTAAAATACCTTGGTGTTACAATGAACAGAGGCCTCACCTTGCGCGCACACATACAGCAAATCAGAGGCAAAGCGTGCCACCGACTACGGGAACTTTACCCATTAGTAACCTACTCCAGCCTCATTCCCATCCAAACTGCCCTAGTTATCTATAAAACTCTCCTTAGACCAATCATTACCTACGCCACCCCAGCCTGGGTCTTCGCAGCAAACACACATATAAAACGGCTACAAACCTTCCAAAATAAAATCCTGCGGTTAATCTGCAATCTCCCGCGGACAACCCCAGCAGCACCCCTGCATAAAGGTTTCAACGAATTTATCCGCAAACTCGCCCATGACCTTTAGGAAAACGCAGAACATAACCCTAACCCACTCACCCAAAGCATACGCAACTACGACCCACTAAACACCAAACAAAAAAGGCCCCTACACATCTTTCACCGACACTCAGACAACGACGTCAGCGAACAAGACATTCAGGATTGCCTCAACCAACTCGTCCCTACCTAGGACTTAACACAATCATTACGATAACGTTAACAACATCTTACCGAATTCCGTCAGCATTCCAAGCCACTACTAACATTTTTGCATGACCTAACCATCTACTAACTCACAACCCCACAGCTACTAACATACCATCATTAACATGCATGAACACATTAACCCAAAACTAACCCTCCCCAAAGCATGGACAAGCATGCACCGCAATACGCACTACATGCACGCACACCTCTGCACGACTTCATTAACAATACGCAACACTAATCCCCAGTCTGGCACTCAGGGTGCCTCGTCATGTTTGCCCCACTGGCCTTTCACACCACGCCACCCAGCATTACTCATGCTGTGCACACCATACACTACACTATCCAGAGCGCTTATTGCGGGATCTGCTAACACCACTAATCTCTTCACCAAACTCCGCACCCCTCCATGGTAGTATTAACAGTATGCTGGAGGCCATGTAGAATGCATGCCGACGAATGATGGTTGATCGCAACCGGGCAGGCGGGGAGGGGCTTGTCTAAAGAAAAAAAGATCATGACCATCCTGATGCTGGGAGCGATGCACACTCCCGAAACGTCGATGGCTCTACATCACTATACCTAGCTTGAAGCCCGAGAACGTCTAGAACAAATATCTCTGTTTATTGTACAGTCACATGTAGGTCCTTCTTGCATTCCAATAACTTCACAAAGATTTCCTTTTTGTCACCACTAAACACCTACCAGTCTACGTAAAATACTACTAATAATGCTATTGAAATATACTTATAGTAGCATTTAAAATCGCCACATCAATAATAAATAAATAAACGAATGAATGAATGAATGAATGAATAAAAAGCTTGCGAATAAATTTTGAAAATGTACTAGACAAAAACGCACATCTCTTTAAAGCTCAAAAAGGAACTATCACTATGCTCATACCTGTATTCACTTTAGAGCTTGGTGGCATCATCTCTGCTCTATGTGGAGGGGGCGCTGTGTGCCAAAAATCGTGTACAGAATTAAGTTGGAAAGTACCTGAAAATTAGTCCAGAATACGTAGGAACATACAGGCATAAGAGCACAGCATTGTACGGGAGGGATTGTTTACCCCTGACCATCAGTGGTGTACACATGGCATACGTAGGGAGCGCCGTCCCCCACACTCAGAGGTGACAAGGGATGTCCAGCAGCTACTTACAAGTGGTCACATGCAGCATTTCCCAGGCTTCAGTTTTGGGCGTTGCGGGTATACTCCGCAGCAGATATTTGGTCACTTGATTTATATAAAGAAGGCACTATACCATTAAATTTTCAGGTCCGTGGTGTTATGAGTACAGTGACAGTTCCTTTGTTAGTTTATTTCAAATAACATGTTTTGTGGAGTTAATCATTTCCGAGATATTCCTTGTTACTGATTTGAATCTTTAAACACCTATACTTCTCTCAACTGTCAAGTCACCATTCCTGTTTATCTCGTGCAGATAACATAGAATTTCAAGGACGTCATAATTTAGGGACCCACTTTTTAAAATCTAACTATAGCTTTAGGCACCACGAAGTGTGTAAATATGAAATGATGGTTTTGAACTGACTAGAAGTAGAATGAACAGTAATCTAGAATATTTGGTAGAACAATGATTAGATAATTTAATGTGAATGCAGCAGCAGAATGAATTTTTTATTTCTAATGTAGTCCACAAAAATGGGATTAAGCCCGCCTCGGTCGCGTAGATGGTAGAATGTCTGCCTCACGTTCAAGAGGTCCGATATGACTAAACGTTGGAGGACGTAAATTACAAAAATTAATCAAATAAATAAATAAAAATAGCGTAATAAAATGGAATTACAGAATCTTATTTTAACATGACGGCTGTAGAAATATAGTACGATCCATATAAACCTGAATAATTTCAATGGGCCATAAGTTTTGAACCAATAATAGAACACATGTGCAACTTTGGTAGAATATAATACACAATTGGAAGATTACGTTACACTATTTACATCTCAGAGAAAATGTTGGAAGTGCCCTCCACCAGCATCTATACATGTTTGTACTCGTCTTACCATATTCTCTGAAGTTTTGCGGAGAGTATCCTCGACAATGTTACTTATTACGGTTCGAATGGATTCCTTGAGAACATTAATTGCCCGTGGCCTGTTCTTGTACACTCTATTTTAGATACCCCCACAGGAAAAACTCCGGTGAGTTTAGGTCAGGAGATCTGGGGGGGGGCCAAATACCTTTTGAGATTGTTCGATTATCAAAGAAACTAGTTACAAGTTCCATAATGTCAATAGATATATGGCACGTTGCTTCATCTTGCTGTAAATAACCTTCTCTTAATTCGATATCATTCAGCTGCTCCACAAATGTCTTGAAGATACCCATATAAACTTCAGTATCTACAGTCGTATCAAAGAAAATGGAACCAACGATCCATAGATGCTGGTGGATGGCACTTCCAACATTTTCTCTGGGATGTGAATAGTGTAATGTAATCTCCCAATTGTGTATTCTATTCTCCCAAAGTTGCACGTGTGTCCTATTATTGGTTCAAAAGTTATGGCCTATTGAAATGGTCCAGGTTTATATGGAGCGCACTTTATTATACTTTGCATAAAAAGTCTATATTGAATGGAATTACTGCAAGTGCTTCTTCAAATGTTACATTCTTTTTTCCAATCCCATTAGTCTCATTGGCGCATGGCTGCTTAGATGTAACTGGTTGCGAATAATCCATAAAGTTATTTCATTCTGTGACTTGTACATATTTGTTATACAGTGGCGGCTGGTGGATTAAATTATTGTTGGTGCACAAATGAAAAATAAAATACAGAGTAGTAGTGACTCACCTATTTATACAGAAACTCTGCTCTCCTCTCCTTAGACCTGGCGAATCTATTGATCAGGTCGCTGATCTTCATAACAAACTCCCTCTCAATTGAAAGCATTGCTAATGCTGACAATTGGTCCTGTGACATTGTGTTCCTAAGGAAAGTTTTTAATTTTTTTAAAGTTGAGAAACAGCGTTCTGCTTCGGCGGTAGACATTGGCATAGCTAATAGCACTCGCAGGAGTTTGACATATTCGCTGAATGTAGCACATAAATTGTTTTCCTTAACGAAGCCCATCAAGCACAAAGCGCCGGACATTCAACGAAATTCCTATCGACTGTAAATTACAGTCAGTTCTCTACGAATTTTTGTTCCAATGCTAAAAGGATAGAACCCTATTGTTTCTCTAAGGGAATTCTCTGGAAATGTCTTATCATATTCGGAGAAATATTCTTGATGAAGCAAAATCGAGACTACCAGATGCCCCGTGAAGCTAAATCTGCCCCTTGCTTCTCTAAGAATAATGTCACAAACTTCAAGAGCTTCTCCTCTTTTCACATCATGATCTTCTATTCTTCTCCTTTTAATTGCAGTTTCTTCGTGTTCCTCAATATCCACGCTATTTCTTGCCTTTTGCACTTCCCTTTCAAATGCGTTTAGCTGGGCGAGGGCAAAAGTTGCATTGCAGCTGATTGTACAAAATGTCCACATGGGGCATGATCTTGTGGAAGAAAGACAGCCAGAATACAAAATTATCATATTTCAAGGTGGCCATAAACCCAGAAGCCTGAACAAGTGTGGTGTTGTTTAACAGAGCTCTCTTCTGAATAACCTCTATGCATTTAATTAAATTCTGCCTGTGTTCAAAAATGGTATTGACCAGGGGCGCCTTCTGAGCTAGTGCCGCTGTGCCATGGCACCATCTGTATGAAAACGAAAGAAAGAGAAGTGTATAGGAATTGTGCAAAAAAGATTGTGTCTGAGTATCTGTTGCCTCGTGTGAATAGGCGCGTTAAAAGCAAGCGCTCTATCCTGATTGATTTCCGTGGGTCGGTGCCGATTCCAGAACGGCACCGTCTACGCTCATAAGCGCCTGTGTTTAAGGCTAGGATGTCTGCTTACACACGGCTTCTTATAGGAGCAGGTAGTGCCGAGATTTCTCTGGCGCATAGCTTACGCTTTATCCGTTAGAGTGCAGTCCAGGACGTGACTTAAGATAACTGTCCCTCTGTCGCGAAATCATACATGAACTCTTCGTATCACATTCTCCATGAATTGTATTATCAAACTTTTACTGTGCTCATTACACCTGTGAGTAACAAGAGTACGTTCTGTTTGGTACAGTATATTATAAAATAGGATGGATTATTGATAAAATTACCTCAATTGTTCGAAATTGGTACACATATTTATATTTTAACAAGCCTTATTTTTTATTTATTTATTCATTATTTATTTATTCAATTATTCATTAATTCATTTATTATTTATTTATTTAATTTATGTATTTATGTATTCATTCATTCATTCATTCATTTATTTATGGCATGGCCAATACAATGCCTCACCGGCCGCCCGTGGTATTGACGATCCATGAATGAAAATTCCATCGTGTCGGAACAGAACGTGGCAATTGTTTCTGCAAAACTTCATCAAGCACAGCTGTTCTTTGAGAAGAATAAAAAATGTGCATATTCCTTGTAAATTGTCAAAAAATATCCTCACACTGGTGTTTACTGAGGCTGCATTTGTATTATTAAATTAAGTTTATGTGCATGGCAGTGTATATAAGAGGCATATGACGGATGCACCATTATAGGTCTGTGCTATAAGTTTATTCGGGCACCCTGACAGTTGCAGATCAAGTTCAGATTTAATGACTGTGGCAAGAGAGTGTGCATCATCACCAGCAGATTGAACAAACCTCCAAAGTCGTTCTACAGGCTCGTCATTCACAAGATATCTGTAGATAATAACCATCTGATACACTGAAGAAACATCAGTGGTTTCATCTGCTATAACAGCAAGGAATTCTGCATCCTTAATCTCCCTCATTATTTCCTCTTGGCATACCTCTAACATACACTGAAGAATTTCGTTTTGTATAGTTTTTGAAGTGCCCTTAAAAACAATTGCTTTTTCCAGATGGCCCTTCAGGACACCATCGAGATCAGCGCTGAAATCTATTAGACCTCGAAAGATACCAGGGTTTAGTTATGTATCAGATTCATCATGACTCTAAAAGCCAGCTCAAATGAGCCGCAACACCGTAGGTATACAGTTTATTATGATATTTAGGACATATCTATTCTGCGTAACTTTATCGTTATGCAGCTGTATGTTCCTTCTGTATTCACTGTCCATTTGTGCAGCAATATTAATATTGCCATTCATTGCTAAACTTAATGCATTTTTATATGAGACGAAGAGGACTCATGCTTTTTAACACGGTCGTGCATGTGTTTTATGTCTTTCATTCCTTGCTTCACCCAGGAATCATCTCCTCCAAAGAGCAGGGATGGAAAACAGTATAAAGAGTTATTAACTGCACATCCACATAACCAGTCGTGCTTCTTATACATGTCAGGGTTGAACTTCCTATGGAATGTTCTAGCTTTTGTCTTAATCATTTGAGTTATAGAAATGTTTGGCGTGGGCCTACCCATTTGTTTCACTTCAGATTTTTCTTCAGCACTCCGTTGCGAAAAGGGCTTCTCCAGTAAAGGTTGCACGGTATTCATTTTATCAGAATTTTAAAAACGTACAAAAACAACACCTCACAATAAGCACTATAAATAAAATGTTAGAATATTCAGTTTAACCTTAAACAAATCATTCTCAACGTTCAGCGAGCACAAAACCACACCACAGAAAAGCAGACCCACAGATACATATTAAGCGCAGCCTGAAGGTCACTCTATAGCCGTTTCTAAGAGTAGGAGAAGCTAGGTTTATAAACCTCCATTTAAGCAACATATAAGCAGCCACTGCCATCTCCTCACCTTCCCGCAACCCCCTCAGAGAGCCTACATTTTGGCGAAGTTTAGGTTAACACTTCGCTGCAAACCTGGTGGCTCCTACAGCTAATGACTGTTTATTTCGACTTCTGCGGTCTTGGGCAGCTACAAACGATAAGCGTAATTGAAACATGTTTTTATATAAAACAATGCAAACAAGCACAGCTTTAATGTGCAAAATGCACCTGCTGTATATTCAGAATCAGTGGGTGTAGCGCAAACCTGCAACCTTATGGAGGAACCGCCCCTGTTATAGCAGCAAGAGAGAGACAAATCCTTGCGGAAAATGTGAATCTCGTTTGTGTCGAATGTTTTGTGCCATGTACCATTTCCAAACTATCCATTGCCTTTGATTTAACTTTTACATTACTTTTATCACACATTTTGAAGTGCTAGGTGACAATTTTAGATTTCGTCCATATATTGGAAGATATATGAATTTCAAATCTAGCCTATAGTGACTCGCTTTTCAAAATTTTGGCTATCGTTTCAGCTGGAGCCTCCTGTACGTATCCCCTTCCCAGTATGTACATTCCTACAACAAAATGTGTAATAAAGCGGTTTCTGCAAATGCTTATTCCAACTAACGTGAAGTAGATATGGAAATAGCTATCGTAAGAATATTACGTGAAACAGAGATAAAAATAAACATTTCGGGGTTTAGAAAGTACAAGAATGTAACATAAGATTTTTTTCTGAAAACTTCTGTAAAACTTGGATTTCGTAGCGTTGTAAGTTTTCATCCGACTTATCTTTATGACTTATGTAATTAGCAAATCAAAATTAATGCAACGCTTACACAACTGTCAGCCTGTAAACATCGTTATATACAGAAGTTTAGAAAGAATTCTAAATGGAAACGATAGCGACGAATTCATATACATCGAGTCCAGTCAGAAACATCGTGGCATTTTACTGACAGAAGAAGGCTCTGGAGAGATGATGAGTGACGTAGTTTCCAATGATTGTAACCACATCTACCGAAGTTTGTATGAAGCAATCAACTAACTAGATGCTGGTGATTTCCCAAGTGAAGTAATTCCGAGTTTACAAATGCTCCCGCTTACTGAAGGGACCAAGCCAATAGAGACTCTGCAGTAGTTTTATTTAATCTTCACGGTGAACGTCTGAGCTCCCTGTTCGCTCTTGTTTCCTTTCATTTGCATTTATATTACTGTAAAAGTACTTGAACCCATTGCAATAACTGCAGTATACGAACCCCAGTGCGTAAACGTATTCTACATCGCGAATTGTCGGCCAGCTGATAAAATGGTTGACTCCATCTCTGGAAACGGAATTGGCTCGTTCCTATAGCATGTGAGGCAAAAATATTTGCTTTTCACAAACAGCTCTGACCATTCCAGTTCCAAAAATACCAAGTTAGAAAATAACTTTCGTATTACTCAGGCAGATAGTATTGAGTTTCTTTATTTACGGCCAACAGAGGAACTACGGACGTCTACCTAACCGGTGTATAGGATACAGTCCATTTTATAAATAGATTGACATTGCAATTAAGGTGTTCACAGTAGTAAAGCGAAAACATCTCCTATCACGCATTTGCTGCAATAATGAACATATTCTCTGATACCTCTGATATGAATCAATTCCTACTGGATGGAAGCGGGTAACAATGATCGCTGTACCCCAGCCAGTGAAGGATGAGGTTAAAGGACCGATCGAATTCAGTCGTATTCAAATAGGAATCGCAAAGGACTTTTTGGCCTACTGTTGCTGAATGACTTGAGTTCTTTGGCATCAAGCCGTGACTCCGTTTAAGAGTATTAGAAGGCTTCCTCTTAATTTTGTTTCGGCCATTAGTAATATTGATATATTATTTATTAAGCACTAATACATCTTGGACTACCCCTGAACTGGGCCCTTGCCCTCTGCCATTAGAACAGCCTTCCATTACATTAACAAACTGATACATTTCCATTTCCGCATCCATCCTCTCGGTAGAGTAGATGGTAGTGTGTCTGCCTCACGTTCAAGAGGTCCCGAGTTTGAATCTCAGTCTGGGTAAGTTACCTGTATAATGTTTTGCCAGGGTTTTAACTTATCGTGAAAGACGAATGTCGGGTAACTCTAAGCTCTATGGACCCTGAGATCATTTGAGGAGGGGCCCAAATGACCATGTTGTCGACGGGCCCTTAAACACCACAAACTCAAACTCAAACTCATTTGAGGATCATTTCACTTATTTCATTCATCGTCCGATATGACTTAATGTTGGAGGACCTGAATTTTAAAAAATCATTGCATCGCTCATAAAAAAGAAGTAAACATATTACTTTTATGGTAAAGTGTTTCGATCGTCTCCCTTTTCGTAGATTTCTTCTAAAAAAAATGTTCATACTAGCACCTTATGCTATTCTTATCATTACCCAATATTTACACTATTATGTCTAACACAGTTTCCTACTAACTTCTGTTTAACTTTTATTATTTCCACTGATCCAGTTTCTTTGTATTATATTATGAATGCTTTAACTTACTCCTACCCCATCTTTATTGCCTTTATTTCGCGCTGACATTGCCATTCACAGCTTAACACCATTCACTCCTTTAGTGCACTTTCTTTATCACTTATGTTTCCTTTTCGTTTCCTCTTTCACATCTTCTTACCTCACTAACGGTGATTGTCACGCGGCGAGGTTTTTCCGATTTTTTTATGCCCTTTGGTTCCCTAATAACTTAACACCACTTCCCTCTTCTACCCCTCCACCACTCGTTTTCTCATCGTTCCATATCCTATCTATCTTAGTAAGTTTATTTCTTCTCCTCACACCCAGCAAATGTATTTCTCCCCCGTTATGTTATCTGCCCATTCGAACTAGTCATATTCCAAATGTTCTTCACTCCCCCCCCCATATTTACAGTTATTATGGGAATTGCTCCAGTAACGTTCTTCCTAATTGACCTCGTTGCCTCCATCTGCCCGCTGTTGTTTTTGTTGCTCTTGTCATCCCTTCTCTTTCCCTCTGTCGTCTCTAAGCATTCCTCTCTTTCCCTTCTGCTATTCTGTCTTTTACTGCAGACATCTGACGTTATTTCCTGCGTAGCATTCCGCATCCTTTTCCCCCTTCCTTCCTCTTGTCACCATATTGTGTGCCTTAAGCTGGTTCAAAGTCCGCTGATCTATCAATTCTTATCAATTCTCTTCCCAAAACAGAAAGCATCACACATATATCATCTCACGTTCTCTTCTGTATTCCTTATAGAAGTTCTTATACAGGTGAAGACAGATAGTGGCGGTGTGACGTCAGCTTCGCCAGCTATGCCAGCTCTCACCGCAAAATATGCTCCCGAACGAAAGGCAGGTTAGCCTGTGACGTCACCGCGCTGATTACTGCTGTCGAAGGTGAAGGAATAGTTTGGTGTGTGCGGGTAGGAAAGACAGGAAACGTATTGGGTGTTAATAATATCTGCATCTTACATCTTGGGTGTTGTAATATTAATGATGACTGCTTTAATTACACAATTGGTCGCAGTTTATAAACAACTACATTTTGGCTCTATGTTATGATAAATTATATAAAACTTCAAACTCGTAGCTTATCTGAAGGACAGACATATTATAAACTAAATAAAATAAAACATCAAGTAATTTTCTCTGCAATTAGAGGAGACCCATTCAGAACAGAATTACGTGGACATTTTCCGACACTTTCTGTTTCGTTTTTCTTTAACTAGTTTATCGACGTCAGGACGTAATGTCTGGGAAATTTGTAATCGAAGGCTGCATGTTAGATTGTGATAGAACAAGGTACTTCGGGGTTTGGACTTAGCTAATTTCATAACAGAAAATAAATCGTTCGCACATATTTGTCGAGCCAAAGATACACAATGTCCATTCGGTAAGTGAATACAACCTCGGAAATCTGGTTTGGGGGACATTCTTGTAAAAATCAGCTAAGACTTGCTTGTGTGTATATTTGTCCTTAAATAAATCGTCACATTGTAAATTTAATAGTTCCATTTGGTACGTGACAGCTATATTGTTGTCATCGAGTGTGCTACACCTGACTGAACCCTCAGATTCTGTACTCACAGCGCCATTTTATAGGCAACTTGGTACTACACGGCTCTTGCCTGACGTCACACGCACTGCAGGCCTCACTCCCAGCTGAAATACATCACAACTCGCGGAGCTGTCTGCCTCTGAGCTAACACATGTTGGTGTAATTCAATTTTTGTTACACCTATTGCTAAATAGACTAACAGCCGTGTTAAGTCTTAACATATGTTGGTGAAATAGGGCATAAATAACAACTATCTATGCAGTCCAGTTAGCTTTAGAACAAGGGCACAAGGTTTTGCCGCTACCAGCACATTCACTGTTGCGTAAATATCAAAGATCTTTGTTCTCAAGACAAACAAAAGGTAATTATGAGAAATACACTAGGAGAAAAAATGGCCATGGAAATGCACGATTTGTACCGGATGTAGTAAAAGAACTCTATGTTATATTCAGTTTACTTTCCCTAACAACTCCTCAACTGAATAAGACACGTTTCTGTTTATTCTACATTAATGGAGATGCAGATAAATATCGGCAGAAATGTTTTTATTGTGTGTTAGCTACCACTTGATTGATCACCTGCCAAACCCATGTCACACCCATGTCAAACCCTCTGCACAAGAGGGTGCCTGAATCGTGGGAAGCTGACTAGGGGAGATGGAGAATGGATGGTACCTTTTACCGCCTGGTGAGGGGTGCCCATTCACTTACTGACTGTCTGTGACCTTTAGTTTTATCAGCGGTCCTGAATCGAATCCCGCACAAATGAGTACTGCTTATATTGGAATAACTCCGAAACTGATTATGATAGCGAGTTCGGATAAACTTTATTACCTACATATGGTTAGCGGTATCCGCAGGGTTTATACTGTATACCTGTAGTCCTTAGTTCGAGTCCTGAATCGTTTAATTTAAATATCTCTGTAACCAGTGGGTATAGAGCAGTGAAATACACTTGATATGTCTATGCTTCTCATAGTTAATCATATGCTGACAATGTGTAGCTCAAAGGTCCCTGGTTCGAGTCCTGTATCAGTTAATCTGAATATCTCTGTAACCAGTGGGCCTAGAGCGGCGAAATAAAATTTATATGGTGTTACCTATCGTAGTTAGTTACACCCTATCAGTGTTTAGCTGAGAAGGTCCTTGGTTCAATTCCCATCGTCCACTGAATTATGTAATTGTGTTCTATTTCTGATCTATTGCACTTAGAAAAGCGGGGCAAAGCGCAGGTTTTTTCATTTAACATATGCTGTGAATGATTTATGGTTCCATATCCTAGAGACCCGTGGTTGGATTACCGCTTCTGTCACAATAACTTGAATCTTAATTAACTATTGAACTAATAAGGTTAGCGCAATGAAATAGCGTATACATATATACTTTAGGTCTGAATTGTTGTTGAAATGCTAATTTATGCATTAGGATCGGGGTTCAAATCTCCGTGGGATAATTTAAATAGCTTTGAATATAAATGATTTTAGGCGTGTTGACAAGCTCACCCCATAAGATCATACATCATGACTTGTCTCATCATGAGAAGAGATGTTTACCTTAACCGATTTACATAGAATTTCAAATCAAAAGACTTAATCACAAAGTTTAATATATATAAGCATGAGACTCAGACATAACAAGGTGGACGTAATAATTTAACTTAAGAAAAGAGAACGTATGCCCGTAGCAACAAACATAACTAGGTTAAAATATATCAAAAGGGTTCAAGGTGTGTTTGGGGATGAAGTGAAGGGTTCTAAGGTTGCCTCATAGATGAGTTAAACGGTGTAATAGATGAACTTGAGAAAATAGAACTGGTAGGTTAAGAGATGGGTGAAAAGAATCAAGAACACGTGGTTGAAGATGAAAGAGAGGTGGCAATGGGAGCACCTAATGTAACTTTAAAACTAAAAGGCGTAGCTTAGTCATGTTTATACTCGTTTGCATTGTCTAAATGTTAACTTCAAATCTAGTTATTTATTTCCTTTTTCAATTTTAATTTGTCTAATTTTTTTCTCATGTGACTAGATAAAGGATAATCGTAAACCGCAAAAATTAATATAGTTTCCTTAAAGGTGTCCTCCGATAGTAGAACCATCTTCGAACACCTGTGGTTTTCTCCGATAGGAGCGCCACCTTCGAACTTCGGTATTGGAGGTAATGATGAAGTTTTCTTTTAGGTCTGCACTAATTGTATAAATAGAGCTTGATTGAGCTTAGGTTTTAATTACGCTAGTGTGTATATAGCTTAGCGGATCAGGTCCTGCAGTGAAATTCATCTTCAGTAGCGTTGATAAGTTATCAAGGTGAAGAAGAGAAGTGAAAAGGTATATGAAACACTTAGTGAGCAACATATTCCCCTGCACATAACAAAAACTGGAATACTAAAGCGATGGAAGCTCTGTTAGACATTGCTCTAGCAGAATTTAAGTGTGGTAAATGTGATAAGAGTTTCCTGAAAAACTACCATAACCAGAGACATGAGCTGGTATATGGCCAGTTTTACGAATGCAAACATTGTGATGGCGTTTATGGTACTGAACGTCGTAGAGATGAGCACCAAGAACGATGCGAGAGAATAACTGCTGTTAAGAAACCCAAGATCGAGCCTACCAAACATAAGTTGCTGTTAATGGTTCCTGATGAAGACGATGTCATAGAATATGAAACAGCTCTCCAGGATCGACTGAAATCATATTCCATCCAGTGCTCTACATGCCAAGACCTGAATACATATCTCCATGCATCAAAACAGCGGATAATTCAAGCCGTTCAGAAGCAACTAAGGATCCATAAAAGTGTGAAAATTAACCTCATGGCTGAATGTCAGTTTGTGAATGCCGTTTGTGATTCTACTAATAAAGCCTTTAAAACACCAAAACAAGCAATATTTTTAGAAAGTGACTTGGACGCCATCTTGGAAAGGAAATTCAAGAAACTTTGTACTGAAATGGAGGAAAGTCAACTTAAAGGAAGCAGCTGGGTTTTTGTAGCTGTTTATGGTGTGCGTATTAGAATCAACAAGATTAATGCACTAAGATAAAGCAGTTACATCCCTCTACCGGCTAATGTTGGAGCTACAGGAGCCAGTATAAATCCGCAGAACTATGATGATGAGAAATAATTTAAGTATGCCGTACTTGCCAATTTCATTCATAAGGATCCTCAACGTGTTAGTATAAGCATCTTCAAGAAACGTATGACGTTAGCTGCGTCTCATTTCCTACGAGTTTGAGTGATATCCCGAAATTTGAACGAAGGAATAACACACACACACACACACACACACACACACACACACATATATATATATATATATATATATATATATATATATATATATATATATATATGTTTTCGGTTTGGATGAAAGGAATCAAGTGTTTTCTATGAAAGTTGTCAATGAAGAACAGGCTGAACATTGTGACCTGCTTCTATTAAGGGATGATGCTGGATGCCAGCATTGGGTCTATATAAAGCAATTTGAGAAAATTAATCATTAGCAAAGAACTAAACGTCAAGGAAGGATCTACATCTGTAAGCGCTGTTTTACGCACTTTGATGATCAGCGTGAGCGAGGTGGATCTGAGAAGATGAATGAGCATAGAAAAATATGTAATCAGCATGGAGTTGCTAGGATTGTTATGCCAACAGCGGAGAAATCCATCGTTAGTTTGAAGAACATTGAAAGGATGCTGAAATTGCCTTATGTCCTCTACGCCGACTTTGAAAGTATTCTTACCCCTTACCACGGCTGTTATTCTAGTCCCGAAACGTCTTATACAGTTCCATATCAGAATCATATCCCTATGAGTTTCTGTGTATATGTCAAACCGTCAGCCTCAATGGAAGGCCTACAGACCGATCTTCCTACTGAGCCATAAGTATATCGTGGTTATGATGCAGCGGTGAAGTTTATGGAGTATTTAACTTCTCTTGCAAAGAAGATTAATAGGATATACAAAACTGATGCTCCATTAACACAAACAGATGAGCAGCAAAAATATTTCGAACGCTCTACAGAATGTTACTTATGTGGTAAAGAATTTACTGGAGAGAACTGGAAAGTACGGGATCATGACCATATAAGCGGTGAATACCGAGGAAGTCTACATAATAAGTGTAATCTAACCTATAAAACACCTAACTATATTCCTGTCTTCATTCATAACCTGAGTGGATATGACTCCCATTTCACTGTTAAGGAGTTAGGATGTACTAGCGAGAGAGTAGAAGTTATTCCTAGCTCAGAGGAAAGTTATATATCATTTTCCAAGTATGTTGGTGACATTAAATTCCGCTTTGTGGATACCTATCGCTTTCTTAGTACCAGCTTGGATAAACTAGCAAAAAATCTAACATCATATCCTGAAACCCAGAAGTACTTTGGAGCAGAGAAGATCGAATCGATGACGCGTAAGGGTGTGTCTCCCTATGATTACGTTACATAATGGGATGCTTTTACTGAAACAAAACTTCCTCCGAGAGAAGCATTCTACAGTAAGATAAACAAAGGAGAAATTAGTGATGCAGAGTATCAGTATGCAAAAACCGTATGGATTCACTTCAACATCAGAAAACTAGGCGACTACAGTGACCTCTACTTAACTTCGAATGTTCTTCTACTAGCAGATTTGTTTGACACATTCAGAGAGCTAACCCTGAAAACCCATAAAGTTGATCCTACACATTATTATACATCACCCGGACTTACGTGGGATGCAATGCTGTTGTACACAGAAATTTAACTGGAATTACTACAGGATTATGACCAGCTACTCATGGTTGAAGCAGGTATAAGAGGAGGATTATGCCAGATTTCTCATCGGTATGCAGAGGCGAACAACCACTACATGAAGAAGTATGACTCAAGTGAGCCCTTACAATATATAACGTACGAGAATTCAAATAACCAATATGGTTGGACAATGTCCCACGTTCTTCCTTATGGGGTTTTAAGTGGGTTTCTCCTGAAGATATCAACCTAGATACACTACGAGAAGATGACCCCCGCGGATACATTTTAGAAGTGGACCTTCAATATCCTACAGAACTCCATGACCTGCACAATTATTTACCGTTCGTATCTGAGTGTATCAAACCCACGTGTTCTTCTACAAAGAAACTAATTCCTCACCTTGAATCACGAACTAGGTATGTGGTGCATTACATGACCTTAAAGAAGGCCCTTAGTCATGGGTTACAACTGACTAAAATCCAGCGGGTGCTACAATTTCAACAGCCATGTTGGTTAAAGCCTTATGTGGAATTCAATAACCGGCTACGATAAGGGTCGAGAAAAGATTTCGAGAAGGGTCTTTACAAACTTTTTAACAATGCCATTTTTGGCAAAACTATAGAAAACATCAGAAACCGACTCAATATACGACTTGTCACCGATTGGAATACATTGGAAAAACTGGTTGCTAACCCTACATTTATTAATAGAACTATATATGGACCTAATCTGGCTTTAGTACACATGGTGTCACGGGAGATAGTCTTCAACAAGCCTATATACATTGGGATGTGTGTGCTGGATATCCCGAAGACCTTGATGTATCGGTATCATTATGATGTGCTAATGCCGTATTACGGGCTTGAAAATCTGAAGCTCATGTACATGGATACTGACTCTTTCATCCATCGTGTGACTACCGGAGATATATACCAGGATAAGTTACGTCTTCTGGTACATCTGGATACTGCTGATTATCCTAGCGACCACATATGCCATTCTGCAAAAAACAAGAAAGTGTTGGGAAAATTTAAAGATGAAGCCAATGGAAAATCATTCATCGTTTTGTTGGACTGAGACCGAATATATTTGCCCTTGACATCGATGGAGGCGTAATTAAGAAGATAAAAGGCATAAAACATAGTGCCATTAAACAGTATATCACCTTTGAGAGCTATGTGGACTGTCTTAAAAGCAGAGAAATCATAAGAACGCCAATGAACCTAAGTACGTCCCGTCAACATAATGTTGCGTCAGTGGAAGTGAACAAAATATCCCTATCTCTACATGATGACAAGAGAGTAATTGCAGATGATGGAGTATCCATATATGCCCATGGACATTACCATCTTTTGATCGGCGAATGAAAGAAGGAGCCCTAGAGCAGAAGAAAAACAATTTTCATTCCGAGAAACAACAAACGCTGGAACATAGCTGACATCTAAGCATGAAAACAGCTGAAAAATAAGAGCAGAGGAAGGCGTTAAGTCTACCGTTCAGAAAACAAATTCTGACGCTGGTCCCAAGTGCAGAGAAAAGACGAGGGGCGTCTAGCTAACCACATAAGCTAACATAAGCTAACACTTTAGTTAATGTTGAAATAGGCAAATTGAAAAAGCAACTACTGTCTCGTAATCTGTAATAACCTTGAAAAACCTTTTAATTAGTTATAAAATGATTTAAGTAACTGGACTTGGTCTAAAAAAATCCATGAAACGCGCATAACCTCCGAACATCTGAAAAAGGTTGAAAATAGCATTAGAACATCGGTTTAGCGTTACGACTTATTACAAGACGATGCAGAGGGGGTAAAAGCTTGAAAAAGACACAAGAGTATGAAGACATCAATCTGCATGAAAAACCGTATGAAAACTGTACGCCTAGACCATTGCAAATATACCTCTAACAGTAACGAAGATATCTCTAGCTGGCAAACCTTTTAGCTTTGAAACCTATAGCTCTTAATCCTAGAGCCCCAAGATCATACCTCAATACCTAACCTCCGGATCCTATAGCTTTTAACCTCCTGACAAGCAACCTTTAGCTATGAAGCTTACAACTCTTAACCCTGGAGCCCTTAGATCATACCTCAATACGTAACCTCCAGATCTTACAGGCTTAAACTCTAGACCGAGAGATCTAACCTTGAATCCATACGACTTAACCACTAAACCTACAGCCTTTAACCTTCAGACCTGCGAGCTTAAGCTATAAGACCTACATCCTTTAAACCCCAGGCTCTAAGATCGTGCCTCAAGACCTAACCATGTGATCAAAAGAGATGTGTGTAGTGTTTAGTGTTTAACGCCCGCTTTTACTACATACGGCACCGCAGGCGGTGACACTGATGATGCATGAGACGAAGATGGAGCACCGGTGGAATGAGATGGCGGGGGAAACGGGAAGTCCCAGAGAAAACCCGCCCCAACGACGTGTTGTCCACCACCAATCTCACTTTGCGGTCGCCTGAGATCGAACCCGGGCCGCCTTGGTGAGAGAAAAGCGGTCTACACACTGAGCCGTGGCGTGGCCACGTCAAAAGAGATGAGGAACATAACCAACATACATACCCTTTCAGATCAAAAGACTTAATCAAAATACCTAAGGTATAAGCATACGACCTCAAAACATAACAAGGTGGAATAGAGTTCCTGAAAGCATAGAGAAGTTACGAAAAACAAGAAGCCCTAGCAACAAAAGAACCTCAATTTTTAGGAAAAGAGAAGCAGATACACAAAGGGTTAAATTTACTGTATAAAGATCTTTAATCAGCATATCTACCTCTTGCAGTGACAAAGATAGCTCTAACATCGACATGTCTCAAAAATGTTGCACCGTACACACAAGTAGTTAGCATGAGACAAAATAATTGAGATTAAAAGAAATGGGTTAAATAGAGGAGAAAAGAAACATGCTTAGGATAGGTTAAGGAGGTAAGAACAGGGCATCTTAAAAAAAAGAGAACGGATGTTAATAGCAGAATCAACTAGGTTGAACAATGATCAAGAAGGTAGAAACAAGGTTTGTATTAGGTTATATTCAAGTGGTAGAATAGAGGAACTTAAGGAAAGAGAACAATTAGGTTAACAGATGCAACAAAGAAAGCCACTAGCAAAACACAGCTAGGTTACAATGAAGAATTATGAAAGAAGGTAGAAATGAAAGAGTATGTTATGATAGGTTAGTTTATAATAGGATGACATAGTAAAGCATAAATGTAGGACTTGCCTCAAGTTTAACCGCCTTTAATCGCTGGACTAGCAAACTGAGCTTCCAAATCCTAAGACCATACCTCAGCCCATAAAACATAGATAAAAGACCCTACGGCCTTTAACCTCCAGACAAACAACATTTAGCTATGAACCCTACAACTCTTAACCCTAGAGTTCCAGATCATACCTGAGGACCTAGCCTCTAAATCCTACAGCTCTCAACCATCCAGACCAACATACTTCACCTGTGAAAACTCTTAACCCTAGAGCCTCAGGTCATACCACAAGAGCTAACCATTAAGTCCTACAGCTATTAACCTCCCATACCATTAGCCCTACCTGTTAAAAATCTGCAACTCTTAACCCCAGAGCCCCAGATCATAACTCAAGACATAACCTCTAAATCCCTTTCAAGCTCCAGACCAACAGACTTTACCTAAGAAACCCTGCAATTCTTAACCCTAGAGTACCAGAGCATACCTCAAGACCTAACGTCTAAATCCTACAGTTATTGACCTCCCAAACCAACAGCCTCAACTGTGACAACCCTGCAACTCTTAGGCAGATCATACCTCAAGACCAAACTTCTAAGTCCTATAGCTATTAGCCTCCCAGAACAACAGCCTCAACTGTGAAAACCCTGCAACTGTTAGGCAGATCATACCTCAAGACCTAACCTCTAAGTCCTATAGCTATTAACCTCCCAGACCAGCAGCCTCAACTGTGAAAACCCTGCAACTGTTAGGCAGATCATACCTCAAGACCTAACCGCTAAGTCCTATAGCTATTAACCTCCCAGACCAACAGTCTTTACCTAAGAAACCCTGCAACTCTTAACCCTAGAGCCTCAGATCATAGCTCAAGACGAGCCCTTATCATACCTCAAGACATAGCATTATAACTTGCAGCAAATTAGAAGGATTGACTACCTGCCTAAACACTGTTTACATCCGGTAAATATACAGATTACGCATGGCCGTCATCTTGCTCTTTTGGGTCTGCGCTGGAACACTCTCTAGTACCCTACTTATGTGTATACTGTACCGTAACCTAACAGTTCCTAAAATGTTAATTGTATTGACCAACTGTATACAAAAATTTGTTTTACCATCTTATAGTTGTTGCTATAAGACCATTGTTATTAGGCGACATTAAATAAATTTATCTTAAAAAATAAGTCAAACTCAGCGCACAACGGACGCACTTTTTTTCTATAACATTGCTCATTTGAAAACTGACACTATTTGAATAAACAGTGATTAAAAACATGATTTTCCTAATTGAACGTTGCCGATTTTCGGTGTTGAAAATGAATAGATTGGACTTTTCTTTAAAATAAATGTATCTCCTCCAACGTTGTCATATCGGACGATGAATGAAATGGGTGAAAGATGCTCAAATAAGCCCAGGGTCCATAGAGCTTAGAGTTACCAGACATTCATCTTTCAGGATAAGAAAAAAACGCCGGAAAACCCTTACCCAGATAATTCACCCTAACCGAGATTCGAACTCGGGACCTCTTGAACGCAAGGCAGACACGCTACCGAGGCGGGCAGAAATGGACGCGATTGGACAGAAATGCATACTTATAATAACACTGGTCAACAATGACAATGTTAAATAAATAATTTCTGCTGATTCTTATGATTTTGTATCTGCCAAATCCAAAACTGAAGTTAGAAATATTCCATCACCCACCAAATTGTTTGAAATATTAAACAAAAAACTTATCAGATTATTAGCATACACTGTTAATGTGCGGATTGAAAGGAAGTAGTTTTATTTTATTACGTCAAGAAATATGTCAACAAATTACATATTTGCTTTAGGCTATTGGTGTCTGTGACTTCAGGAATGACAACGTTCAATAATGAGCCACTCCTCACAAAACGGCTTTACCTGCCCAGGTGAATGTTTACTCCAACAGCAGACAAGAAGGTTTGTTGCAGATAGAAACTGTTGTGCATAGTTTCCAAAAGAGTAGAAGCTTACAGGTGCTAATCCTGTGTGCTCTCAGTTGTGAAGTAACAAATATAGTGTTTCCAATGGTGTGTTTTCGTAAGCATTGGTAATTAGGAAGATTATGTCTCGCAAGTTAAGAACCATTTTTGTTACATTTGTGGTGAGCTCACTTTAAAAGCGTAGAGGTGAAATTTGACTTCTCAAATTACAAGATTTTATGAATGTTATTATGGCATTAAAGTAGACGAGAACAAGTTTTGGGCTCCGGAAATCTGTTGTGCCAAATGTGTAACACTATTAACTCGCTGGTTAAAAGAGTGTGGTCATATGCCTTTGGCAGTTCTTATGATACAGTGGAAACCTAAAAATCATTTAAGAGACAGCTGTTTCTGCTTGGAAATTATATTTGGAATAAGTTCCAAGTCCAAACATACTGTTAAATATCCATCTTTAGAATCAATAATTCGACCAGTGCCTCGTGGACCTGGCCTTCCCATACCAGCTCTACCAAGCGACAGTAATGTGACTGAAGATTTTGAAAGTGTTGATGACATTAATGAATTACAATAAAGTGACAGATTTTGTGGAAGGACTTATGTAAATGAGCTGCACTTATTAAACAAGGATGATATAAATCATTTGATTCACGATCTCCTGCTATCTAAACGTAAAGCCAAGTTACTAGCCTCAAGATTGAAAGTCTGGCACCTCCTGCAGGATAGCATCTAAATAAGTACTTTTTGCCAATACCAAAAGGAATTTGAGCATTTATTTTCTAAACAGAGGGATCTTCTTTCCTGAGAACCCTCAGCACTGTAAGCGACGAACATAGCGAGCGTTTTCATTAAAACATTGCAGAAATGGAAAGATGCTAACAGGGAAAATGGACTCTAAATATGTTGGCAGACTAGTGCTGGACACTCAAGAGAAGTTCCTCAAATAAAGTACAGTCAAAAATATACTTCATATTCATTTTAGGTATGTAAGAGGTATTCAAGCTAAGGTGTTACACATACTAATTGCATAATTTTCATGGGAGACCAAAAGGTAGAAGTGGTAGACGAGTGTGACTATTTAGCTGTAAGGATGTGTAGCAGTGGAGGGTGGGGCACACAAGTCAGTAAAGTGATAGCTAATGACAGGGTGGCAATGTCAGGGGTAAGAATATGTAAACATAAACTGGAGATGTCAGTTAGTGGTTAGAAATAATGTATGAAGCGGTCGTTGAAGCCAGAACAATGTATGCATTGGAGGTATGGAGCACATCAGAGATAGGCACGAAATTAGACCAAATGTGCGGATTGTTTTGCAAAGAACTACTAGGGCTGCCAAAATCGGCACCAAGAGAGGTGGCATTACTAGAGCTAGGTAATACAAAAATGAGGGGAATAATAATAGAGAGAATATTGAAATTCTGGTATAAGTGTATTAAAGGGCAGAAAGGGGAATTGTTGAATCTGTGCATGAAGCAGCAGAAAAGCATAAAAAAAACAAATAGTTGGTGGTCGGAATTGGAAAGAATGATATTGAAGATAGGCATGGGAGATCTATGGAGAACAGTGGAGATAAATCATAGCGGTTTTTGGAAGGAAGTGAGAACTAGAGTACAAGACAGAGATAGGCAAGAGATATGGGAAAGTATAGAAGAAAATCAATCTTTGAAATTCTATAAGCAATTAAAGACAGAGTGGGTTAGGGAAAAATATATAGATCAATGTGGCAAAACTGGAAGAGAAGGCATAGCATGGATGAGAGTAGGAATATTATACTTAAAAGGGTTGAGAAGTAATGAGGCAGGGATATACGAATTTTGTGGAGATGAAGAAATCAATGTTCATTACTGATAGAATGTAAGGAGATAACAAATTGCAGGAGAGAAACATGCGATAAGAAATGACACAGTGTAAGTAAAGAGATATTGGCGGTACGCATGCTAACGGGGATAGGAGAAAAGAAAAATAGATGTATAGGAGATGTCTTATATAGGATAAGAGAAGAGTGGATTAGGGCAAAAGAAGCAAAGGTCAAGAAGAAATGACATCATGCTGCTGAGGAAAACCGACGACTTATAGCTAGGGGACCTGAGTCAGCGAGTAAATCTTAGGGTCAGCAATTTCATGTATTTGTACAGGAGCTATAGTACAGCATGTTCTATGTTAAATTTTATTGTACTGAAACTTTAATGGAAATTGTACAAATAAATAAATATCAAATAAAAAACTGCTTAATCACCAGAAACCGCATTAATATAGTTACTTAAAAAGAATGGGCGATGGAAAAGTTCTGCAAAATACTTGTAATCAGCACATAAAAGTCAGTAGGAATCATCCTTTATACTGTTTTTAACATTAAACATCTTAAATTTTGTTGATCAGTGCAATTGACTCAGTAACAAGCATAAGTTTTATCCGATAAAACGGTATATCTCAAAGTTTAAGATGAACATCCGGAAATGCTTGATATTCGAAACACTACTATTTTTATTGGTTAATAACAAATATCGGCGTATGAATGAAATTGTCGACAGAATTTTAGAATATTTGTCTTGCAACTATTCACCTCACCGTGCTTCTAGGGGATAACATATAGACAACGTTGGTATTGACAAAACGCGTGCCTCAATTTGCATAAAAACTGTTACGCTCAGTTTTGTTACTCTATATCCCGACATTCGAAAAACGGCGTACACTGAAGCCAATTTAACTAGGATGATATACGCTGCAGACGGCACGGCGTTAATGCACAAAAAGCATCGCAATAATCCTAGTAGAGACGACAATGTCACTTAAAATATGACGATACACATAAAAACATCCGGTACATTGCAGCATCCCAACTTTTAATGCTGTATGACAATTTGTTTACGACCTCCCAGATTAGCTTCGCTTCCACAAGAATTTTATTGCCTCTTCCTATTCATTGGTTGTAGGTCGTAAAAGTTAGAGACTGCATTTAAATGGCCATACCAATCGAACCTAAATGGCTCTTGATTTTACTTTAACGAGATTCCACTCCATAAACTGGATTCAGATTCTTATTTTCTTCTTCGCTTAAAGTCATAAAATGGCTCTGAAGGAGGGCGCAAAGAAAACGTAATTCAATTCTTGAGTTAGTTCTTCAAAGATGAAACTCATATCGCTGTAATGTGTAGACTTGTCTTGGAACTGTGAAATATGGACTTCGTTAACTG